>OU823263.1:11212130-12462130 GCA_917490735.1 Dryobotodes eremita
CAATCCGCGACCCCGGCAGGCATCGGTCCTATCGGACCCCGTCAATTATGCTGACATCTCATTGAGGCGCGCGTGGAATACGACGCGCCGTTAAACCGGGCCTGGTCCTTACTGGACGACGAGCTGCCTATTCCTGGCCATCCGCAAGCCCGAGCGTACGGTGGCCGGGAGTCGGCAATTGACTCCCAATGCCCAGGTTTTCTCCTCCTACGGCGACTAGGGTCGTGAGGGCGCAACGATTGCCTCTCCCTCACGCGCTCCGCCTCCTCCTTCGTAAGCATTACTGCTGCGCAGAAGGAGGTGATGGCTTCCCATTCCCTCTCGCTCCGTACCATGGCCTGAGCCAGGGCCGGACGCGAGAGATCGCCGCCGCCGATCGTCGCCACGAGGACACGGCGGTGCTCCGCCCAAGCAGGGCAAACCTCCACCGTATGCTTCACCGTATCCTCCGGTCGATCCACACAATGATAACACCTGGGCGTTTCCTCCTGCCTTATTTAAAACAGGAAGCTCCCGAAACAGCCATGTTCGGTGAGAACCTGCGTCAGGCGGTAGGTGAGGACGCCGTGGCGTCTCTCAAGCCACTCCTCAAAGAGAGGACTTACCGCCGCAATTGTGGCGTGCTCTGCGCTGGGTTGTGACAGTCGCATTCTCCATGCCGCGATAAGATCCCGCCGGTGCTGTGTCCGCTGTGCGGCGATTTCTTGATGTAGCGGAGTTACGCCCCGGCGTTACGCCTCCTCGCGCCACTCACAAATGTGCGCGAGGAATTTTGCCTCCAGATACCATGGCGGCAATCCGGAAAGAAGGCTCGCCGCCTCGCAGGAGACCATGCGGTATCCCCGGACCAGCCGGATGGCCATGACCCTCTGGGACGCGTTCAACCGGCGGGCTGGCCGGCGCCTCAATGAACGCGTCCACACCGGTGCCCCGTAAAGGGCCATGGACCGCACGACCCCCGCGTAGAGCCCCCGGTAGGAGGCGTTTGGACCCCCTAGATTAGGCAGGAGCCGCTTCAAGGCAGCCCCGGCCCGCTCCAGTCAAACGTCGGAAATGCTCAACGAAGTTCCACCAGCTCTCGAGAACGGCCATTTAATTTTCAAGATGGATCTCTCATCTTAGGTGAAATGTGTCAAGTTTCCTTATGTCTGGTTTGTAGAGGCATCATGTTTCTGCGCCATAAAGAAGGACAGGTAAGATTAATGCTTAGTAAACACTAACCTTTGTCTCTAGCGTCTGTAGGTCATGGTGTTTCCAGACACGGTCATTAAGCCGTCCAAAGTGTACTAATTATACAGAACATCAATAATAATGTAGGTAGGTAGGTGCTTATTATATATAAGTAAATAATCTTCTTTAATGTCACATCACCCAGTTCAGCGGCTTCGTTGTCCACAGACGCAAACACTATGAGTCAAGTTTCTGAGTACAGTGGGCCCAGCTTGAACGCGTGAATTAAACGTTACGTTACTTCGAAAGATTTTTAAAGCGAAAATAAAACTGTCCCATGGCATTATGGTTTAAAATTTTGCGACAAGCAAAATTAAAACTTAACGAGTCTTAAAACTAAGTATATATTGCGTGCGAAACGAGTATTTTCAATTTTAAAATCGTTCGCATTGACGTTACGTTTACTCTACGCGTTCGTGCTAGGCTCACAGAACATCTTTAATAATGTGTATCATATATACAAGTATATACCTCTTCAAGAGTCACATCACTCAGTTGAACGGCTTGGTTACCTCCTACCAACCACTCGGTCCCTAGCCACTGAATCAAGTGGGCCTACCACACACGCGCGAAGTAAACATTACGTTAATTCGAAAAGAATTGAAAAAAATTGTTTCGTACATTTACATAGTTTATTAATATCTATGGGTGATATTAATTGTGCTTGTCGCATTTTAAACTGATATGGGTAGCTGTATATTCGATTGAAAAATAGATCTTTACGCTACCCCGTGGCCACGAGCGACACGCGTCTTGCAACAGCGACTGCGGAGAAAACAAATGAAAGAAGTTGTTTAGGGGGGGCGTGAGGGGAGCGTCTCAACGTATAAACTCATTTGGTCTAATTTCATTTTATTATCGTTCATAAGATATAATCAACGTGAGATATACCAACTGTTGATATATAATTTCTTTACATATAACATTTATTTATTCTAAAACTGAATTAGTATAACGTTGTTTGATACAACATTTATGTAATCGAAAATCATTTGGTCTAACGTTTAATATGTATATTGTTTATTTAATTGAAAATCATTAGGTCTAACGTTTAATATATATAAAAAACGACATTATGGTTAACACCCCGACTCAGAGTACCCCGACTCGGATAGGTTAGGTTAGAAGGAGCGGAGCTCCCGCCTTAGCCTTCGTGGTTATTTTTTTTTAAACCACCCAGAAATAGGAGCCCCGCTGTGCGGGGCTCCGTCGACCTATCTTAGCGCAGGTGGTAATCAGTTTGGTGGCGGAATGGCGGGACAGGCCCTACCGCCGGCCTCGTCACCATCGAGGCGGTCCGGCCGGTGCTCGACCACTGGCTCGGGAGGAAGCACAGCTCCCTGTCGTTTCGTGTGACGCAGGTGCTCTCGGAGCACGGTTGCTTCGGGAAGTATCTGTGTCGCATAAACAGGGAGCCGGACGTCCGGTGTCACCACTGCGTCGACTGTCGGGAGGACACGGCGCAGCACACGCTGGCAGAGTGTGCCGCTTGGGAGGAGCCGCGCCGTGCCCTCACCTCAGGAGTAGGCAGTGACCTCTCGCTGCCGGCCGTTGTGAATGCGATGGTCGGCGGCGAGGAGTCCTGGGACGCGGTGGTATCCTTCTGCGAAACAGTAATCTCGCAGAAGGAGGCTGCGGAAATGGAACGAGAGATCTCATCCTCTCACCCGGCCCGCAGCAGGCGCATCGGGCATCGGCGGACAGCGGACAATGCCCTCTTCCAGCCCCCCTAAATGGGTCCAGGGGCGACGGACTCGGGGACGTCCGTCGCCCCCCACACATCAGGACCCGAGGTGGCGGCGCGTAGTGTTCCACGCGCGCCCCTCTTAGACGTCGCGGGGGGAGTCAAACCTATCTCCCCCGGCTCGACCGGACGGGGCCCGCATAGGCGGGCCGGCACCAGCCGGGGGTTGCGGAAGATTCGTACGTTCCTGCGACCACCGGCGCAGTTGTGAGATGGAACACCGGGGTGGTTTTTAGTCAGTAAGAGTCTGACAGAACCCTCCGCCCCCCCAGGGCGGAGGACATCCATGAGGAGGACAAAAAAAAAAGGTCGTAATCAGTTACTGGTTATGTTTAATATCTACTTAGGTTACTATTACCTATAACTACAAAGAATAAAACAAAGAAAAAATACTTTTAACCAAATAAGACCAAATAAGTTTTATATCTTTTGAGTGGTATGTCAAACGATTTTATATTTAATGTATGTTATGTCAAACGATGTCATATTGAATGTATGTTATGCTTATAAAAATTTGTTATTTTAAAATTATATCAATCGTTCAGTATATTAACTAATCGCTATATTAAATAAAATTATAGGTTCCGTTGTTATATGTTGTTAATATTAGAGATTTTGTTGTTATATCATCTTTACACCACTTTGGTTCGGAGTAAACTCGAGTCCAGCGCCTGTGTCTGGCATCCGCATACTGCGTCTCAGACACTGATGCTTGAGAAAGTTCAGAAGACCTTCCTGAGATTTTTGTATCAAAGGCTGTGTACCATTACTTCCCATTCATGTACCCAACGAATTATCTTCTAGGGGTGTTGGGTTTAAATTCGTTGGAGGTAAGAAGGGGCTTTGATCAGCTCACGATTGCCTGTAAAACCCTAAGCGGTCGTATTGACTGCCCTGAACTCCACGGACTTTTCTGCCGCCTATTTGTGCCCGACAAATACCTTGGGCACCGTCAAAGCCGCCGTCATAACCTGTTCGCACTACCGCTCTCTAGATCTGTTGCTAGAGCCGAATCCCCAGTTTGTCGAACCCTAAGGATGCTAAACGCCCTCCTGACTGCCGACCCTGAATGTGATGTGTTTGCCGATGAATGGAAGAAAATAATGCGTGCTTGTCTGTTGTTTTGTGAGGGACAATATGCGAGGGTGTCCACTGTTGCATGTTAGTTTATTGATGTATCTAATTTATTGAACCATTTACTCAAATAATTATTAATAATTTTATCCACGAATTGTATATCTTGGAATTTAATTTTTTGTATTGTATGTTATTTGAATGCTTATTTTATTTTAATTTTTATAATTCTATGTTAATTAATGTAATTGGACCTGTGCCGTTTTAATTAACTATAAATAAATAATAATAATAATAATTACTTACCCTGTTTAGAGTGTGCCACGAGTCACCGCGACGTGACTTGAGAGCGACGGACGGAAACAGCGCCTATTCCCTATGTCCGTCAACAAAGATACGGGCCCATCCAAATTTAGTTAGTTTCTTAGAAGTGAACTCTACTCCCGATTAATTAACTCTTTTGGACGGGCAAAAACACATCAGGAGTAAAGACAACTGTCACATCGTTTTGTCATTAATTTTTGGTTCGGGTGTGTCGCTTGCCGTAAGTCGTATCGCCCGAGGCTATGAACAGGGCCTTAAGTTTACTTCGCGCATTCCCGGTAGGCCCACTGAGTCCCAAACATATAGCGTTGGCCCACAAAATTGCGTAACGTTACCGGAATCGAATCAATTTCAACTCGACATTTGGTGATTAAAATAGTTCCGTATTCCTGTGATCGTTGATTACTTACGTTGATATTGGGGCGATTCATTTCGTTTAATAGATTAGGGGTTGGAAGAATGTTTATGAAGATTATGTAATGATTAAAAACCGATCGATTTTCGTACTATTCTTTAGTTGGTGACTTGCTGAAATTGAGAGCAATTATTATTGGGGAATATTTAATTAAACCTCTAAAAACATTGACCTTCTAATAATGTTTCCATTTTAAATTGATATATCTCTAATAACTTTTAGGCGTTTGGCACAGTTGGTCGCAGTAACATGGCTTTTAGTATTTATAGGACCCCAAAGTAGGAATTATTTGAAGTTCACAAAAAGAGGCGCAATCATTATATTAGAGTGTTAATGTTGTTGTTGTGTGTGTGTGTGTGTGTTTTGTGTGAGTGTGGGTGTGTGTGTGTGTGTGTGTAGCAAAAAAGGAATTATTAGAGGTTTGATTAAATACAAATCATTATTATTATAGTTTTTCGTTTTGTTAAGCCAACAAATCTGCGTCTAAAATGAACTAATTTGTTTTTATTGACCTGCAAGCTTCGATCAAGAATACCCTGCAACCATTTCGCGAAGGTCGAATCTTGCACAAAATAGATTCAATGCTTAAAAATGCATGTAGCGTTCAGCATTGAAGTGGGCAGCCAGAAATGTTTCGGATTTGCATTGCGAAAACTGTGTATATTTCTAGTATCCAATTTAAGACATACGAAATCGTATAATTTGAAAGAAGTCGAGGTCGTTTCCCAGCAGATAGTTTAATAAGAATTATAATAAGTAGTGGAAATCGGTATCGAAATTCGAACGTTGTTAAAGTGGTTGAGGTGTGAGTCCACAATGATTTACTTTTCTTGTGTGAGGTTCGAAATAAACTTTATAAAATAGCACTACAGTACCTAGTAGAGACAGCAATGAGCAATGGTGGCCCAGTGATAATAGCCGCGACTTACTTGTCGTAAGGTAACCGGGATGTCCTAGAGCCAAACAATCGAAGGCCCAGGCCCGCGTGGTGTCCATCGCGCAATAAAAATTAAAATACACCACTTCGCACTTTTCACTAAACCACACTGTTCGCGAATGATGGATTATGGCCCCTAACTGTCACAGAAAGCAGGCCTATGACAGTTAGGACAGTGACAGTGACAGTTGTGACAGTTCCTAGTAGTGGGAACGTTATAGGCAATTATGAGTAATATATAGTCCTCTAGACCGTATGTCGGCCATAGCGGCCAATCTCAACGGAAAATAGCCTTTGGCGCGGGAGATATTATAGTGCACAAGTGTGTGTGCAGACACAGGTGCACTCTCTCTTCCCTCACTTTCATAGTCCGATGGGACGGCAATCCGACACGACCGGAGAGAGATCTGGCGCATGACCAAAGGCTTAACGTGCTTTCCGGGGCACGGGGGTATCACAGCGCCAACTTCCAAACTCTAGGGTGTTACTTGTTGTTGTTTTAAGCAATAGATACCATAAGAACATAGGTACCGTCGAACGGGGTGAATAGGGATGCACGGGTGAATCGAGACAATACTTTATATGGGATATTAACATTGAAATAACATAGTTTGTTGCCAAAAATAACTCTAAGGTATTTACTGTATTATAATTAACGATTAAATGCCCTTGTTGGCAACAAACTTTATTATTTCAATGTTAAAATCCCTTTTAAAGTTTCGTTCCGATTCACTCCTGCATTCCTATTCACCCCGTTTCATGGTAGGTACTTGGTATTTTATTAAAAGTAGCTCCTAGTACTTCGGTCCCTATAGTACCTAATCTTAAAGACTATTGTAATAAAAAACAAACGGGTACGGTGCTGTGTGAGCCATGTCAGGCAATGCCGGTGCAGCAATATTGTGTCGAACGGTTATGGCACCCGTACCTTGTATAAAACTAGAGAACTGGATACAGAGTAGGCTACAGAATTAGGCAAATTGGGTATTTTCTTAGATTTGTACAGTGGTATTTTTTTGTATATACTAATAGCCTTTGCGCTTTCTGATTAAGTATACAGCAATTAAACATATTTTCCCTGCACCAGGATTTCTTTTGAATAAAGAAAGAAATACTGAACCTTATCGTGACCGCACTTAAAGAATTTAATCAAATTTTGGGAAATCGTGTTACACGGTAACTGGGTTCTTATAGTCAGGTAGGCAGTCGTTTCATGTAAAACATTGCAATCGGTTAGACTGGAAGCCAACCTCAATATAGTAATCAAACTCTTGATTCAAAATAATTCTGTCGTTTTGAGCCTAAAATTCTGGCATTTATATGCTGCAAAACTAAATTAATTCAAATGCTATTACGAAGAAGTTGTAGAAATAAACAGCTTCTAAAATTACCGTATTTTAATAAGCAATTCTTCGAAAGAAATCCTAGTGCCTTGCTGACGACTCGGACACAGTGTCGGAATCCAATTTTTTTTACTGATGATTCGGACACCAACTGCAGCCGCAGCAGGGTTACTGCACTTGAGCAAATCCTTATTACCCGACTGCCAAGGCACGTATCTATGTATGTGGGTTTGTAATATTATTTATTAAGTACGGCTCCTTCGTTAAAATCCGGTTAAAAACTGTATTTTCACAACTACATTCTAGGCGGAGGACGGATTTCTATAGTTAAGTTATAGTTGAAAGTTTTTATGTGACTGTAAAAAACAGCTTTTTTTTATTGGTGTCTGAATCATAAGTGAAAAAAAGTCGGATTCGGACACTGTGTCCGAATATATTGTGTCCGAGTCGTCGGCAAGTCATCCTAGTCTGTCGCCTCTGCCTTACGCTACTCTGTAACGTCTTGTTACAGACTACAGAGAGCCCGCCACATACAATATCCACAGGCAACTCCTGTAGGACCTAGCTGCTGTAATATTTTGTTTTGTATACAACATGTTGCTGCATATTAAATTCAGTTTGTAATTGAAAGGGATTTATGCTAGCTCGCCTTGAAATTTTGATCTTCTAAAGTTAAAATAAATTTGTATTGTGCACTCGAATTTTGAAGAAGCGATATTTTGTCTATTCGATGTACGGTCACCAAATGTGATAAGTAACCGGGTCGTCGGATATAGTTGAAGTTTAATGAGACAACGATGGATATTTTCGAATAAAATTAAACTTAAGTAATAGAAAACAAACAGTTCATTTAACAAATTAAATTTCATTTGAAAACATCCATCGGTGTCTTACTAAACTTCAACTATATCGACGACCCTGGTTACTTATCTCTTTTGCTGACTGTAACTTATTTAAAACGTGTGAAAATGTTACAATATAATGTAAGACCCAGGTTGTAATAGTCTATTTAGTTAAATTGGCAATTAAAAAATATATATATTTAGGTATGTTCTAATGTACTAGATAGGCTAAAATTACTGACGCCATATTAATGGTTACTGGGGGCTTACTCTCTAGGCCCGGTAACGAAGATACGGGCTCGTCCGAAAGTAATTTGGAATTTTGGAGTGAACCCTACACCCGAATTATTAACTTTTTCCGACAGTTAAAAACACATCGTGAGCAGGGACAACTGTTACATCGTGGTGTCATTCATTCTTAGGTCGAGCCCGAAACTAATCTTATGTCCGTAGGTGATACGGAGTAGGATACGCTCGTAACGTTGGCCGAAACTACGGATTACGTGCTTAGAGAGTAGACCCCCTGATAAGTCAGCCTGTGTCATCCCACTGCTGGGCAAAGGTCATGACTATAGAGGTATGAGGAACAGGGTGTAAAGTTCACTCATACTCTATAGAAAAGGGAGGATCCTCCGACCAGACGGGTGTTGTGTCTGGTGGGCAACTGCCCAACGGTTGATGTCGGGATGTTGTATATATGCTAGTTGCGCGGTAAACTCTGCTTGCGCGATGTAGGATTTTGCGTGACGTCAGTATGACGCGTAGCTCGCATGTGGCGATTGTAGATGCCGCTACATGACTTCCAGCTCGTGTGATCTAGAGGGGTATTTGCGTAACATACATAAACTGACAATTGATCGCAATTTCATTCATTTTAACATTTCAGACACGTTCATTGGGTTATTTATGTTGTTGAGCAGACATTTTTTCAAACTTATGAAGCAATCGATTGGGAATTTTCTTCAAAACACTCGGATTGTGATTAAAAGTATGTTACGCAAAATAGAGTGAAGGGCTAATGTGGACAACTAATTGACGCCATTACTACCATAGGAATTAACGTATTTTAATGCTATCGTAGATTCTTTTAAAGCATTATACGAACGATACTGCCAACAATTGATTCCCAATAATGTCTACACGCAGTTGTCAAAAGTTCCACTTTATATCCTTGGTTTATCTAATCTTTGCCATCATCTACAAACGCCGCATTCATTTCAATTAGCGTCGTAATTCTATCGGAATCGAGGGTGAAAAAAATATGGCGCTGAGTCTCTTATCTTTCGATTTCAGAGGGAAATGGTTGTTTATGATGCTGAAACGATGAACTGGCAAACCAGTTACTAAATTAATAGAGAGCACTGAAAGAAGGGTTATATTTCAAAGTGTTTTTTACTGAGGTGATAGTCAACAAAGTTATTTAACCATGACGGATGGATTTGCGGCGTAACTACACAATAGGATAATATTAATGGATGTAGAAGTATGAATAACCCAAATGTAACTGGTTTTATCACAGTGTTCGAATAGCAAATTTATCCATAATATAAATACTAGGAACGAACACAAATTTGTTGTACCTACAACAGGGCTCAAGAAAATAGGTGGCTCATTCAGATGTCAATGTATACGCTTTTGTAATAAACTTCCAAGCCACGTTTAAGATCTAAGCCTTAATAAATTCAAATAATTCATTAAACGTAAGTTGTGCCAGAAAGCCTTTTATACCGTTAAAGATTATATTGAGGACAAAAGGTTTGGGATTGAGTTGCTCCAATTTTTTGCATACTGAATGTTTTTTATTATTATTATTTTTGCTATTTTTTTAATTTGTATTTTACATAAACTTTGACATTTGATAATTATTACATATAGAATGACATGACAATTTACTTTCTGAAGTATAACATTGTGAATGTGAGGACTATGTGCGTCAGTCTTTTTTTTTTTCACTTTTTCAGGTAGTTTCAATGATGATCTGGCAGTTTGAGTGCTTTATGCGGCCTACCCAAATGTCCTTTCTTTGGTATTGTTCGTCTAATGGTTGAGCTCCTTAAGTTCTGAGTTAAGCTTCACGATTACTGACAAATGCGTGCACTGACTGGACAGGTCCAGTCAAATCTGTATGGTTCTTTCCTTAAAAGACCATTTCAGACACCAATCTTACATGGTCCTCAAATGATCTGACCAAGATTATTTCAGGATTTTTATATACCTATTGATATTGATGAATTTTTATAAATATATTGACATGAATATTTACTTTGTAAAATAGTATATTATTTTAATTATTATGAATGTAAAGACTATGTAGATCATTGGTTTTTTATCTTTTTTAATTTTATTTTAATCATAGTCTGGCAGTTTGAGTAATTTATGCGGCTTATCCAAATGTCCTTTCTTTGGTATTGTTCGTCGAATCGTTGAGCTCCTTAAGTTTTGAGTTGAGCTGCACGATTACTGACAAATGCGTGCACTGACTGGACAGATCCACTCATTCTGTGTGGTTTTTTTCCTCAAAAGACCATTTCAGACTCAAATCTACATGGTCTTCACATGATCTGACCAAGATTATGTCTGGACTTTAAAAGAGACTGTGACCTCTGAGTTTGTTTCGGCCTTTCTTCTCAGAGTAGTCAGATAGGAAACGCCGAATTCATGTAGTTTTAAAATATGATTGACGTGTAAAAGTGTTTGTACAAACCTACTTACAGAAATAAAATCATTTATCATTTAGCGAATTCGAAGCAGTGTTCAAAATTCGAATATCAAAAATCCTAACAGACTTTCTATGAAATTATCAACCTAACAATTATTAATCTTGAACTTATCCGCATCTGGTGAAACAGGCCTAAACTTTACCATAAACATCTTAGAAGATCGAACCATTTGCAATAGAACGAGTGAACGAAACGAAACAAGAAAGAAAAAGAAGCATAACGATGCAAATTCTGTAAAAACAGAACCGTTTTCCGTACTGTCACCTTTGGCAAACTTCCCATAGGTTTTTCACCCCTGGGTTAAACAATCTTTAGCTAAACTTCTTGGACACTGGCAGTTGTTTCCGAAGAACTGTTATTAGAAAAGTTTGCGTTCTAGTTTTTGGTCGCGTTGGCTTTTCAACTATCTTAGCGGTGAACTAATAATTGAGAGTCTACACCGAAACTGTGAGTAAGAAAAGTAACCCTACTTTTCTTAGTATGTTCAATTAACGAGTGAATGGAACTTTGTATAGTAACGAAGGAGATAAATACTCTCTTGAGAAAATATTCAGTGTTTTAAGGTAAATGAGGGATATATACTTTACGGGCGTGTAGAACTCTTTCTTCTCCATACGAAACTAACTTTTGGAAGGGGCAACTAGAATCAATTCTATTTTCATGTAAATTTTGCGTGTTTTAATGTGCCTATTTGAAATAAATAATTTGACTTTGACTTCATAAAAATGGACCACTTTTGGTATAGGAGCAACCCTGAAATATTAATAAAAAATCTGGTGTTTCCTACGAAGTTACTTGAATACTTACGCAATCAAAATGTAGGGATCAGCTGAATTGTTTGTTTCAAATATGAACCACCCCCCCCGGAATACCGGAGTTGGTCCCATAGTAAATGTTGTAAATTTTCATGAGTAATATTCTCCCTTAAGAGGGATGCACTAAGGTAGCTCGCGAACTTAAATTTTTCTTACGTTTTTTGCAATTTGCAGGTCAGTGTCAGGTTGTATGTTGATTAAAATATGATTCACGACCGTAACAAATATGGCTTTAGAAAATTATAATTATTAGAATCAGCAATACAACTCCTTAAGTTAGAATTGACCTCAAATGTCACGATTTCATGAAATAGTCATTCAATAAGATTGTATGAACTTAGAGAGTTGTATTGATGATTTTTATGATTATAATTCTATGTATAAATAAATATTTGATACAGCCGCAAATTATTATTTAGATCAACATAAAACCTAATACTGACCTGCAAATTGCATAAAACGTAAGAAAAAATTGAATTTCGCTGGCTACCCTGACGCTTTCGCCTTAAAGTATGTCCAGACTGTACAAGTACGATAACTTTGTAGGACATAGAAAATGTTGAAATTGAATCGGCGCGGCGTTGCTGTGATCTGGTCTGAAGGAATGGGTGTCGGTGTAATTATAGGCACATATTTCAGCTTTGTGTTTGGGTTGTCAAAGCATCTGTACTGTCTTCGGTATTGCAATGTCTTTATACGGAGGTGACCACTGACCATCTTGTAGGTCGTTCAATTATTTGCCATCGAGTGTTTGGTTTAGGACTGAACATCTTTGAATATAGTTATTCTATATAACAACACGCCTTGTTCCCTCGAAGGCGTGGGCAGAGATGTACCATAGTACACCCACATTTCACCAGTTACGTTTAAGTCTCATGTAAAAGGGGCGACCCTATTGCCATCAACCGAGTCCCAAATCCGGCCTTCGGGCTGCTACTGTGAAATTCCTGATAGAAAAACCCACTATCACTTTTCCCAACCTGGCAATCGAACCCAGGACCTTAGAAGTAGCTCAGAAGTAGCGCTTACGATCACTATGCCAACGAGGCAGTTGTATAGGTTTTCTTTGTTCTAAAATTTACGATGTGAATTCCTACCTTCCTTAGATTTTGTCCACATTGACCCATCTCAACTAATCGCCCGATATAATATACTGTGACCTCTGAGTTTGTTTCGGCCTTTCTTCTCAGAGTAGTCAGATAGGAAATGCCGACCTCATCTAGTTTAAAAAATATGATTGACGTGTAAAAGTGTTTATACAAACCTACTTACAGAAACAGAATCATTTATCATTTACTGTTATTGATGTCGCACAAACCATACAGAAGAACCTAAAGAGATTCAATTTTCATATTTTAGAGGTTGCACCAGCGTGGTGAATGTAAGTGCGATGCTACTGCCAAACTTGTGATAAAACTGCAAAGAAACACAGGGAAATCCATAGAGTCGAACTTTGGTCTTACATATTAAAACTTCATTTGTTTCCTATTGCAGAAAAACTGCCAGAAAACACTTTAGTTTGTAACCACTATGGGCCAATTTCTCCCGCGTGAATTGCTGTGATTGGTCGAATGAGCGAATCGCAGCAGTTTACGCGCGCTTCACAATTTATCACATTCATTTTGCCATCATCGTTCGAGGAGAGCAGTGGTGACTCAATGCGCAGTGGGAACTGCCCTGAGTTACGAGTTGTAGGTCGTGGGTTTGAACCCAGGCATACTTTACTTTGTGTAAATAATTTCATCACCACTGCTCTCAAAAAGGTGAATGAAAACATCGTATGGAAACCGGCATGTCCTAGAACCAAAAATTAGAAGACATGTGACATCTACTAATCTGCACTGGGCCCGCGTGGTAGGTTACGGCCCACTCCCTCTCGAAGAGAGGAGGCCTGTGTCCCAGCATTGGGAACATTATAGGCTGATTATGCTATCGTTCGAGAAACTGGCCCTAAGGTCAGCAGATGAATATCGATGATGGCGGTATGAAAGTATAAGTTAGATGTGCCTTTTATGTGTTTTTGGTAAAAAGTGGTGTATTTAAAAAAAATACAATTCAAGAAAATTCGAAAAGAAAACTAGATCAAGCCGTTCGTAAATAAAATAAAAGTTGTTATAGCATATTATACAAAGAAATACAGTTGGGAAATATAAACTTCTTTATATTATAAAGCTGAAATGAACCGTTAATAAACTGACAAAGGATTAAATTTTTTCTTTACCCATTCCACGCTTTTCGCGAACCTTTTCGTCACCCAATATTCTTATAAGGTCGTGCTCTCTGTTAAGCCATTATAGACTTTATTTCTTGGTTCAGAAGGTTCTTACAAGTATCAATCGGTGTCCCAGCTTTTGTTCTAAGACTGAAATGCGTCGCCTTGAAGGCGGAAAATCTAAATTAAGGTGACCTCCCCAGTCGACGTCATTTCTTCAGCCGGAGAATTTTTAGAAGGACCCTGGAGTTAAGGTGGAGGTCTTTTTACGCTGGTCGAAATACTTTCTATACGTATCCCGACGGTACTTAAGCAAATACTAGCAGTTAACTTTTATGGAACTATTACATACATTCAGTCTAATAAAGTTATGTTTGCAGTTCTTAGGACCCGAACTTTAGGATCTGTTTTGACTTCCAAAATAGTCGGTACGTTATTGAAGTTTTCTGTTATTACAGTATTAAGAAGATTGTATTTTTCTTTGTTTTCCTTACAGTGGAAATGATTTGATATGAATTTGCTTTTAGCTGGACGGAGTAAATGAAGCAGCGTAGGTTACAACCTCAATTATTATTCCTTTGTTTGCAGACTTATTAATATCTTTATTCTTTACTTATGATCTTGTTCTGCTTTTTTATTTGTGATACCATTGTTATTATTTCTTATTGGTTTCTGCTTCAGCAAACAAGTACTAACTTAATCAGATTTTGATATAATTTTTTTCATATTAAAATACATATGTTAGGCTGTTATTTCTTTTCTGGGCCTAATATGGATCCCTGTGGTACTCCAAACTATTTACGTCTATTAACTTTTACGACTTACGTGGATTAATAAGAAGCTGAAGCATTCGATGTTTTTCTTTTACTTCTAGAGGTAAACAAGGACATAAAGGTAAAATAATAGGAAGATTGTTGTAATAACCCATTATATCGACAATACGAATGCTACAAAGCTTAAAGCATTTCATAAATAAGGAAAATGTTGGGGTTAAAAGTATCCGGTTAATGATAATAATCGAATCATGAAAAAATGTTAATATTAAAGGCGAAGCTACCGGAATCATGGCATAAAATCTTCTCAAGTATTCACACCAATCAAAACTTGTCAAACTCGTTTTAGAAAGTTCATTGAAAATTTATTCAAAAGACAGAGGTCTCTCGAAAAGTTGTGAATAACTTATCTCTTAGAAGTCTGTCAAACTGAATTATCCTCGTTATAATGATCACTCGATAGCCCCTCGCCCTTTTATTAGCATTAGGCTAGCATTAAGCAGTTTGGGAAGGCAATGAACATAATTGAAGATATTTAGAAAAGCTATTCAGATGGAATCGGCTGTAAGACCTCCAATTATTGTCAAGTTACTTTTTTCTACAAAAGATTTATTCGTGCCGTCTGAAGTAACTCTTATTTTTCGTTCGTCGTCGCGATAAGGAATCAGTTTGGCAAATTGTTTGCACACAGTGTATTGACGCTGTTTCCGGGAAACGGTGGAAACGAAATTGGAATATGTGTATAAATATCAAAGTATAATAAATTAGAACTTGATTGAATTTAAGCCGATTTAAACGATTATTAGATCACGGTAGCGTATTGTATAGTGTAATGAGAAATTTTAAGTAGATATTTTAATGAATACTGAATTACCAATTATATAAAAATGATAAATATTATAAGAGTAACCTACACAGTCAAAGGTAACAAATTCTAAGATGTGATTAACGAGAAAATTATAAGACATGAATACCCGTTTTCACTAACACTAGGCGACATCTAATAGAAAGCCTTAATAAAGGCGGAGCACTGTTGGATTTTCAACGCTCACAACGCTAAGATGTAAGATGTAACCCAACCCGGTAAGGGCGGTAAATTGGCAATGTGTCTGAGAACTGATTTCTCTAGCTACCAATAATTATGTAATTGTGTCTCCAAATCAGGTCCCCAAACTAAATGTTCCCACAAATTATGTTAGAGTTAGCCATCTTAATAATAATATATTTCTCAAACACGTCTATAATAATATATTTTTTGTTCGAAACGTGTCTGGCCCAAAGGGAGGGCAATTTATTTTATCTAACGCTGAGTCAATCAGCTCGATATGAGGTTAGAAGAAAAATGTTACCACCTCCGTGAATGAGGTCCTTGAGAGATAACTAGCCGTATATAAAACTTATTTAAAATATTCGAGGTGATATGGAAGAGAAGTGAGGAATTTGTGTTGAGATAGGAATATTTTCAGAAGAAAATAAAAGAGGTCTCATAATTATTATTATAGTGAATCCAAACAATAGAATATATAGCGTGTATCTGAAAGTTGTTGGAAAAATTTAAAATCGCATCGTAATCGCGAAAAAATTATGAACTGTCCACCATACAAAACTTCAATACGTACTCAACCCAAATGTATGGCACGGCAGATATTTTTTTCTCGATTGCGTTGTTGCTCCCATGGAGAAGCTTTTCAAATTGATGGTCTGTACCACACCCTTAAATTTGACCACAGTTTTCTGATACATGGTGTATATTATTACATCACATTGCTGTACTAATTATGTCTTGACTTACTGCATTTGTGAGCTCATCAGGTTGTAACTAATTGATATCTAATTATTTATTGATGATAACTAATTTCATCACTATCATAAGCTTATACTCGTAGCAATCTACTGCTAGACTTGTACAGATTTCTTGGTTTGCGTATCGTTAAATTCTAATCTTAGCCTTGTTGCGCTTTCGCAGTTTCTAGCTAATGTGTTATTATTATCCCTTCCTGGCCTTCTTCACCAGCCTTCTTGACCTTCGAAGCTTTTGTAAACTGTTCTTATATCACTAATTCTAAATCGAATTTCAACTACTACATCACACGCCTAATGATGCAATACTCGAATTAAATTAATAACCCCTGTTGCGTTGCTAAATCTATTAAACTCAAATAAATTTTCAATGTTCAAGAAACTAAAAAAAGAAGTTTAAAGTGATTGTACACGAGAAATCACAATTACACCAGCATTAATCTTGATTTATTACGAACATTCCCGACAGTGTCTCAGTCGGAGCCTGTAGAATCGTTTAATCGCAGTACAGGAGTTTGCCAATAGTTTCAATTAGAAAAAATACTTTAAGTCCTTTTAGCTTCTAGGAGTGAGCTTGACTGCAGTTTACAAATAAGATCTCTTTGGACAAAGACTTTTGTAGGATGATGTTTGCAGCTGATGTGGACTTTGATAGCCAATTAGGTGATACAAAGTTGTAAGATGCTATTTAAACAATACAACTAAATAAGTTGAAGAAGTCATTAGTACTCAAGTTGAAATTCATAAGGCCGGTTTGTTTTCTATAGTAAGAGGATATATTTTTTAATTTTTGATTATCATAGATATGTGAGACTTCCTGTACTGGAAATAAGCTTCTAAGTATCACATCAGTGAACAGTCCAAATATAGGTTTCAAATACTCATTAAAATCATTATAATGCGGCAACAAGACAAACTGAATAATGCACAAGAATCTTTTAAACGTCTAAGAATAAAAACCAACACTTAATACTTCTCGAAATCCTTTACAGTGGTCCAAGTCACCCACTCAAGTGTGATTGTTCCACTACGGATAGACGGGACCAATAGCCAGTGCCAATATTTGCCGAAGCCAGCAAACAGTTCGCGGCAAATTAAAGCGATTTTCTTCTATAGACAGTCAGGTCGGCAGCTGACTCGTAATGTATTGTTTTTGCTGAGTGTACCTTGATTCTAACGGCTGATTATTCTATGAATAATCTTTTTGTTATTTATTGGAGAAGGAGAAATATTACTTGGTTACCGGTATTTAATTTGGGAAGAAAGTATTCTGAGAGAGGCTGTAAATGGTGATTGGAAAGACAAGTATCTTGGGATCAATTATGCAGTTGCTTGTACAGTATTCTTATCTCACGAAGCGACGCGTACTTTACTTGTGGTAACTAAGTATACAAACACGCTGTAAATGTGTGCGTGAAGACGAGTAGTGTCAGCACATAATACACACACACACACTCTCTAACACATATTTCAAACTTCGCCATTGTCTCCGACGGTACCGAGAGCTCATGCACTTACACACACATTCACAGCGTGTTTGTACACTTGGTGAACACAAGTAAAGCGCGCGTCGCTTCATGATATAAAAATACTATAATGATGATGATTTCATGGTTTATATAGATTGTTTGTTCAAAAACTCTAAATGTTAGCAATAAAAGTAGCAGGAAGATCATTTCTTAGTCACAGTCTATCTTAGATTTTTCAAGGAGCATTATCCAGGAATTTGTTCGACAACAATTTGAAGATATCCAACACTGCACTGTAAAAGCTACGATGTGCATTTGTTTCTCTAAAACACAAACTTTGACCTCATTTTCCTGCTTTCTCCCGGACCCTGGGAGCCCAATCGGAATTGTTAAGGACATTACGTGCGATAAATCCACGGATATCGAGGGATATGGCTTGGAGGCGTGGCGCATGTCGCCTCCGTTGGGTTGAACTGACCTTAAATACGCGTGACTGCAGTGAGCACCGTTTAGTCATATGTTTGCCTCGGAACGTGTAGTGTGATTTCGTATTTTTACGAAATGCCGAATTGTTCCGTCCTTGTGTGAAAATATAGCACAATTACAACAAACCTTAGTACGAGTGGTTTGTCTTACCACCGGTAACTAAAAAATCACTGCATTAATTATAATATTTAAGTATTTTACAAATTATCTAGTTGTGAAATATTTTTGACATGCGACAGCCTTTGCCTAATGACTGACGCATGTCAAAACGATGCATTAGTGGTGCGCAGCACTGAGATATGGATATCGATAATTGTTAGTTGCTCTAATAAGAAATTGTATTAAGAATCTTAAACGAGAATTAATACATTTTATATCAGTTTCCCGATAGATCCAGAAATTGAACATAAATAGGTAGATGCAAAATGCAGAGAAAATAATTGGTGGTAATTTCAAGTGACTTCAAAGTCCATAAAGACGTTGCTAGTCGCAAAAGCTCTTAGACACTTTGTCGATACAAATATTTTCTCATCGACTGATTTTCACCAGTTTGAGCAAGACCCCGATGGATAATAATATTATCCAAGTGACAAAATGTGTGATGGAATAACATATTGATATTTGCTTACATTTTTTGGCTAAGAATGTAACAACTAAATTATGAAAGCGACAGATATAATGTTCAATAAGTACCTATTTTAATTGTTCTTTTATGTGCGATAGTTGAACAGTTTTAATTTTAAGTAAGGGCAGCCCCGGATCTAGGGGGGAAAGGCAAATTTAAGCGTGTCAAACAAGTGCACCACTCAGCGCACCGCAACTCTGCGATAAGTGAGATGCGCAGCACTTATTATCTTTCTCTGCGAGTGGCACACTGACAAAATCACTACGTGATTAGCGTAGGCATAGATCGTCAAACGGTGCGAGCGGGTTGCGGGCGGAGCAGTTGAATTCTACCAGAAACTCTCTGTTTTTAAAACACATGCTCCATTTTTATTTGGCGATACAAAAAGGTTAGCTTTCCATCTCTTGCAACAGATCTATGCCGTGGCGAACCTGAGGAGGATGAGCGCTTCTGTCACCTCTGTGGCCAAAAATTTAAGGAACAAATCCTTTATTTTAGAAATTTTACATCGCCTAGCGAGGGCGCCAGGCGTCCCGCCTATTTCGCCGCCTTTATGCGGAAAGGCGACACGATTTCCTTTAAGTTTTTACCACAGAGCGCTGGCGCAGCCGTTGGATTGGAGCATTATCGATCGATAAAATTTACCTAATATGTTTCTGGCAAAATATTCGAGCTCGCTTTGCTCGTTCTTATAGCCTAGCGACTCTTAATTCTTAAAACTTTTCGGACTTACAAAATCTAACTTATTTGAGGCAGTGCTAAAATTTTCGCGCTCGCTCCGCTCGCTGGTGCATTCTAGATTTCCTTAATTGGTGTTAAGCTATTCTGCATAAGTCGGGTGTAATCTTAGCAATCAAAAATCATGACAATCAGATTAATTATGAAAATGCCATCGATTTTTTTGCAAAACAAAAGGCTCAAAGAGTAAAAATTTTATTCTAATCTTCTGCTAATAATAAAGCTAAAGAGTTTTTTTTGTTTGAACGCGCTAATCTCTGGAACAAGCAGTCGGATTTGAAAAAATCCTATTGCATTTGATAGCCCAATTCTTGAAGAAGGTAGAAACCTTACCCTAGAAACCGAGCAGTAAGAAAAAAGGTCAGAAAGAACGCTAAGCGAAAAGGAAGTAATAGCATGGGCGAGTGATGCGCAACGACGCGGTGGGTCGGGGGCCGAAGTTTCACGCGGACGAAGTCGCGTACAGAAGCTAGTATGCTATAATCTCACGATTTATTTCAAATATGTCCTATCCTATCCTAAATAATTGTTCGACATGTCCATGTATATTTAAATAAATAAGGATTCATGTAAAACGTTAAAGGATTGGCGGGGCGGGGAGCGGCAGATTGCAGTTTTTGCCCCGCCTCGAAAAAAATCTAAATCCGGGGCTGAGTAAGGGAGAAACTGAAGGAACTGAATTACTTAAATGTTATTCGCAAACGAAAATATTATATTTTTACTTGATTTGTTGTTATTGGTCTTTTAATATTCCACATGGAAAAGCAGAAAAAAAGAACGGTACCAAATACGTCCAAAAAACACCTCTTTTTGCAGTCGGTATTCATCGATATTTTTATCGATCACATATTTATACCAACCTCTCTTCCCTAGTTGATGCTAGAGTTACATGTGTGCATTCAGTGACTGTATCTATACTTTCTAGTGCCCGCCCCTTTTGAGCATATGCGCAATAAAATAGAACAAAAGTGTTACGCATATTTTTTTGTTTGTGTGCGAAGAATGCATCATGTGTGCCGTATCTATTTCTTTTGTTTATGTGAGAGTTTCAGGAGTGGGGAAAAGGTGGCGACACATAAACTTGAGCAAAAATAGAGTAAAGGCATATCTCTCGGATATCTATGGATAAATCAATAACAGTCGTTTTGTCGATTCGGGGTTATATATAAATAACCTCTACCATTGTTAGGATTGTCTTCCGCGCCAAAAAATTGGGCCGGTATTTTAATAGTGAATTCAAAAATATAGGAGTGAATTTTAATGGCTTTAAAAGCTGTAAATGCTGTTAGCTCTTACGGGTTATAAGGATCAATCGAGACAAGGGCTTCACTAACGAGGCTGTAAGCGAGAGCGACCAATTAGTCAGATCATACGTGAGATTTGGCTGGCCCTAGCATTAAAAAATAATCTAGTTTCCTTAAACTACAATTAAAGTTTTTTTCATTCAGTTTTGGGAATTTATTATATTAAGTAACGGCATCTTGCAGTGTGCTGGTGAATTAGAACATAATTACCTGGTAATCATCAATTTGCCAAAGGTGGTGACTGTGGCAGTATAAGGTAACTTTTTAAAGGAGATCTGTCAAGAGGCACGTGAAAAACAAAAGACTGCAGTAAAGCTAAAGCTTCAGTAGCTGATCTTATTTTATATTCTTTTACTGCAATTTTTTTTTTATTCGTTCATACCATCATGCCTGTATTCCGCAAAGGTTTAGGCAGAGGTGTTCCTAATAGAATACACCCACATTTCACCAGTTTTGTTTAAGTCCCATGTAATAGGTTGCGAGCCTATTACTATGGCACAAACGCAAGCTCCGGGCTACTACTGAGAAATTCTAAATAATAAAAAATCTTAATACTTTCAGAAATAATTAAGTTTACAGTAGAAGAATAGTACACAGTCAACTGTAAGGTGTCATTAAATCCAATCAAGATTTCGTTTCATAAAAGTCAGAATAATCAAAACTCTTCCAAATTCGATTAGAAAAAATCTCCATCCAAAGCCAAAAAAAGCCCATATCCACTCGTTACAATTAACGAATTAGTGAAGAATATTAGCTCACATATAAAATTCGTTTAGGACCGGCCCAATAAAAAGATTTCGAGTCAGCAAACAGTACCTGGACCTCTTTACGAACTTCTCTAAAAAAAAACCTGCACAAAGTGAGTTGAACTCTCGCGCACCAAAGGTTCCGTATCTTTGGACGAAATATATATTTTCCTATTTTCAAAATACTATTAAATGTTATATGTTGTGTGATTCACAATCAAGTTATGTATTGTTTCTCTATGTATCTTACTGTGTCTACATAAAAAAAGGCAATAGGCCCGCCCCCTAATAATTATGTACTTTGGGCGGAGAACTGGTGGCCTGAAATACAGGCTTTGGCTTAGCTGTGGCACCAGTCTCCCACCATATTTTTCTTTAAGCCCTGACTGGACAGTATTGTTTTTTCCTATTATTTTATAAGGATATTGTGGTGAGACAATATATATATATATATTAAGCCCTGACTGGACAGTATTGTTTTTTCCTATTATTTTATAAGGATATTGTGGTGAGACAATATATATATATATATTTATATAACTAGCGAAATGTGGGTGATAGGTATGCAACCGTCTGCCGAACCCTTCAGGGATTACAGGCGTTATTTATTTTATAAATAAAATAATAACAAATTTGTGTCGTTTAGAAAAAGATTTTGCTGAATTGTTTTTTTTTAATAATAAGCTGTTGCTGACAGACAGACGAAGTCGCACCGTAATTTATTATTTTGTCCGATTATTTGTGTATTTTATGTATGGGTCTTAGTTTCCTGACAATAATGCGATTATTATTATGTATATTATATTTCTGTAAATTTTAATGTTCAAAAGTGCCTTTTATGTGCCTATTTGAAGTAAATGATTTGACTTTGACTTTATAAAGGTACCTTTTTAATTTTTTATGGAACCCTAAAAGTCTTTCACGGCTTCGGGCAAATTGCTGTTCTCATTTTGCCAAAGCGTTTTAATTTCTCAACGTATCGAGTGGATTTGTACGAGGGTTGGCCAACGATAATATTGAGTGGCAATGTCTCTAGAACTACAGTTTAAAAGGAATTCAGTAAATGAATAAGGTTTGTTTTTAGACTTTCTTTTGTTCGTAATCAATTTGGTTGGATTTGAGTTTGTAAGTTATGTGGCAGTGTGCATTTGATTTAATGATTTGTAAAGTTAGTTATAGATGATAAAATATTATGATTCATAATTTATATAGGGACTTATCTACTAAATGTTAATGACTAATGTTTTACAGAAAATCACTTTACTGAAAAACAACAAGAAAAGATTACCATACTTTTGGACTTCGCCGCAGCAAAAACAACCACAGATGCAACTCAACACATATCATCAAAAATATTGACAACAATTTGAACAGAACAGTACGTAATATTTTAAAACGGGACACGTTCGACAATGTACGGAGAGTTATTCTCTCTTCAGTGCCACAAAATAGATAGGTACAGAAGGTCAGCTGCATACACCAAATATTACCATTACCATGTCTGTATATTTTGGAAACTTGTAATTATGTAAAAAAAAAAAAAACTGTAATCAATTCGAAAATATTAGTGATATTGCCGGACACGTCATAAAGACAGACTACGGTTACCATTAATAAAATTAAAATTATTTAAGAGACATGTTTACTGCATGTCTATTATAATGTTAATCATTTACCAAATTCCCAAATACAAATACAAAATGTTTATTTGCTCAGAAATACATAGTTTATAAGGTAAGGTCTTAAATCTAAAAAGGTAAAGGTATTAAAATAAAAAGTAAATTGATTTGAAATATCCACGAAATACAATGTCAAAAAAAAGAATGATATGATAATAACTAAAATTTATATAAACCAGATTTCCAATAAATTAAATTTCATTTTTACAACATTCATAATTATTTAATTAGGATGTTACATTTAAATTCTCCAAAAATTCTTTAACGCTATAAAAGCATTTATTTTGTAGCCAATCTGTCAATTGTTTTTTAAACACATTACCCTTCAATAATTTAATTTCGCTTGGTACATTATTATAAATCAATATACACATGTTAAATACATTTTTCCGGTAAATTTCTTTATGACCAGATGGTTGGTATAGCAAATTGCGAAACTTAGCCCTTTTTTGTCGTAGAACAACTTCAACTTCATCAAGATTTACTATTGACATTGTTAAAAAAATCCGTTTACACTTTTACTGCATATAAAATATTACACCATTAAGGAATATTTAGAGGATAAGTCGATGGAACCTACAGTCCTACAACTATTGTAAATTTGTAATAATTATATAATAATAATTTTAATGACTGTGTGAAGGACATAAAATGTATTTGCACGCCATAGCATGGCAGGATATGCTGAAACTAAATTTACTATAATATCTATTGTAACATATTCTGGCAAATAAATATTTTTGATTTGATACAAAGAGCGAAAACGCACACACACACATACACCCGCTTCACGTACAGCGAGTAAAAGCGCACTCGCGATTGGCATTCGTTTGAACCCGTATCCAGACGTGTGTTATGTAATGTCTTGTAATGTAACGCGAATTATTTGTTTGGACGGCACTACGAGCATTACATGTAATACTGGGGATGACGCTTGCGCTTATCCATCGGCTGCCGGTTTGTAACGCAAACACAAAGGCTCTCTCGTTCTGTTCGTGGCAACTGTGGAAAAACTCGAACACATACAGGATTCGCGTTGAGTTTGTATGCCGTTCACACTATTCTCATTACATTACAAATGATACATTACATTATATTACATATTACACACGTTTGGACCCGGCTTGAGATCACCGTACATAGACATCTATGTGTGCGTGGGCCAGTTTTCGGTCTTTATATGAAATAGATCTTCTGTATGTCCTGTTTTGTGACAGTACTCCTCGAAACTGCAACGTAGCTGGCATTAAATCATTTTCGCGCATGCTGAATATTAATAATGTGGCTCACAACTGGATATGGGACTATGGTGTACCATTATCTGATCTACGCGATAGATAAATGTTGTTTAAGATTTTATTGTCCCTTTGTTTCGTGGTTATCTTGTTCCTGTTCTACCTTGAGTGGGTTATATGGCTGTACATTTTAGAATGTAAGGGATGATGTTGAATTATTATTGTTATGAGATTCGCTTTTGGTTGGATGTTAAAGTTATGTTAAGCAAGGAAATAATTATACGAACGTCGGATTGTAAGAGAGAAAATAACAATAATTATTCTCAAATTCTATACGTATGTACAGCCAAGAGGCTTTTGCGTGGCCTTCCTATAAAGTACAATGTTTTTTGTTTAAAAAAACACCTGTTTTTATCCTTAAATATCAAGTACCTACAAGTTATTGGAACCAAGGAAAAAATAATAAAGAACAAGCAAACAAATGTTTATTTTTAGATAAGAAAGAATTGTAGAGGAATTTGATCTTGAAACACGTGTAACATCAATTGTATATTTTATATTAAAACAAACTAATTACACAATTTTAATTGTAACCGTTCTTCATGGACATCATCATACTACGACTACTTTGCAATACGTGACAAAATAATTGAATGTTTACTCTTCAATACACAATGATAGTCACGTCACTACCACAATATTTGTTTAACACTTTATCGCTATCACATCATTTCTTATAATGTCCATAACTATTGGGATATACACTACCAGTAGGGTATCCAGCATTGTATGTATGTGGATACAGGCCACCATTTCCACTTAGCCTGGCTTGTGGATATCCCGGTTGTACTGGTGAAAAACCTGGAGTATATCCTGGCTGTATGTTTTGAGCGTAAACTTCAATAGCAAATTTGTATCCTCTTAAAATTGTTGGACTCTTTAAGGCTATTGTGACAGTCTTACTCCCAAGTCCTCCAGCTTCTATATATGCTTCTCCTTCCTTATCAGGTCTCAGGTCTGTGATGTATACAGCATCTATTAGTTGGTGGTTTGGACTGCTTACCATAACATCGTCTTCCCTCCGCCATATAGCAGGGTTCGCAATTTTAACAGCACTGTATATCTTCTTTGAGTATGGCGTTGCTAATCCAAGCATTATATCGTTGGATTCCACTGATGCTAAATATAATAACGAAAGTAAAAATATTAAGGTTTTAAAATACATTTTTGGTTTAGTTTTTGGATTTAACTATAAAAATATTGAACATGATAAGTATACGAATACTGGAATACAAATGAATAGATCAGGAAATATGGTGGTTTTATATACAGGACACAAATTAGCACGATATGATGTCGTATTTTCTAGTTCACGGCAATTCACAAGTTTCTATATATGGTTCAACATCTTTAAGGTGTTCCTAGGAAATTACGTAATATTATTATGATGAATTCTAAACTGTTTGTATTTTACCAACGTCTTATGAGTATAACAAATAATATTTATGTTGTGTTTGATTTTTTCTTTGAATGGATCTACCATTCAAAGACACAATGTTAAGAAACAATATATGCTGATGCAACGTTTGTTAGACATTTAATATTTCAATTTCTTCCGAGTCAGTTCTAACTTCACCGTCATTGAGACCAAACGCGTAATGGCTTTTAAGATTATAACATTAAATCTTATCTACATCGTCAGTGCAAGTTGCAGTGATTTTTTCGTTGGGTTTGCAGATCTGAAATCGAAATTAATATATAGCAAAAGCTTTGAACAGGGCCCAGAAGTTTGGATGAAAGTTGAAACTTTTACTGTGAATTGTTCGAAAACTGAAGTGATAAATGCCATACAAATTCTGGATTTAAGGGTTGATAAAATGGGTGAAATTGGCTTAATAGACGGTGGTATTGGTGCTCAGTTTGCAGTCTTGGAACTGTTTAGTCCAGGAACCTACGTGGGACTGACGTTTTGGGTGGAAGTATTTGCGTTGCCAACGAGCCATTTTTTGTACCATTACGGCCGGTAACGAAAGGAATTTTTAATTAAATTATTATTTTTGTGTTTAATATTGCATTTATTAAAGTGTTAATGATTTTATAAGCCTTTTATTTTTAAAGTTGCTTTTCAGCTTTTAACTCATTAGTAACATCAGTTTTTAGTTCTTCATCTAAGAGTATTTTTGAAACTTTAATTTGCTTTTGATTCATTTAGTTTATCTATTAAATCACAGTCACTCTGAAATAACAACGGAAAACTATAAATACCTACAGTTATTATTTTCGCGTTAGCACGACTTTTATCGAACGATGTTACTCCTATACTAATAATACTCCTCCAAAAACTACAGGATATGATTTATTATGTTTGCCTTCACTTGTCTCGCTGATATCGAGATTTCTTCAACAAAATAGAGATGTGTTATTCAGATACTGTGACTCCATATAACTGTGTAGCTTTTGTGTTTAGGCTCGTAACAATAAAATAAATGTATGTGGGATATAAGAATGCGTTGTTTTGGTTGCAATGGTTTTTTATACGGCCACATTGGGAAGGAAAGGGTTCCTTTATGTTTTTGAAGTGTATTAGTGTCTTAAGTATAGTGTTATTCTTGGCTTTGTAAAGGGAGTTTTGTTTGGTATTTTTGGGTTGTGTATGTCTATCATTTTGATGAAGGATTATTGAGTTAGAATTATATTCGAGGTTACCGACACAACACTCTGTTGTGTGCTGGCGAATAAATAAATGATAATGTATTGGAAATTATTCAAAAGTTGCTAAATATTTAGTGTAGTGTGGGACGCCCTCCAGCTAGATGGACTGATGACCTTAAGAAGGTGGCTGGCATAGACTGGATGCAGAAGACGGAGGACAGGGTGTTGTGGCGCAGCCTGGGAGATGCCAATGTCCAGTAGTGGACTGCGATAGGCTGAGTTGCCAAAATATGAGTTACTGCATAGAGATTGAGACGAATTGAAGAGTTTTCTTTTGCTTTATCTTTTCCCTGTTCTGTTACTTGAGGTTAGCTTAATATATTTTCTCTTCCATCATCACTGTAAACCGCCACCTTATCGTAAACTCAAATTCAAACTCAAAGCATTAATTAAACCATTAAACCAATTACAGGCCCTTTTGAATTGTCAAGGAGTCGGTCAGTCAGAAATATGAAGTTAGTTGGTTATAAACTCCCCTTTCCTTCAAAATTATAATGCCTCAAAGAATGAATCCATATTTTCTTTTCACACTCTAAGTATTGATTAGAACTGCTTTCTCAACTTCTGCTAAAGAATCTTGGATTGTCATAATCATGATTCGTCATGCATAATAATTTATGATTGACATTCGTTGAGATGTAGATGTTTCTCTTTATTCGCAACATAAAATCCTTTTATCACCTCTTACATCAAATGGAGATGACTCGTGTATCATAATCGCTGGTCATAGAATGACGTCAGAATATGTACTATTTACATTAACATTTTACTAGCTTCTGTCCGTTACTTCGTCCGTGTGAAATTTCTTGTTCCCCCGACCCACCGCGTCGCATCGCATCTCCTGCCCGCGCTATTACTTAATTTTCTTACTTTTTTCACTCTTTGCACGGCTCCTTAAGGTCATAGCGCGATGTTAAACAGCCTATAATATTTCAAATCCGACTAGTAGTTCCAGATATTAGCGCGTTCAAATAAACAAATTCTTCAGCTTAGATTTACAAGAATGTATTATATTTTTACATTTATTTTAGGAATAAATAATGTGGAAAAAGATGTGTTGGAGTCAATACATTTGTGATATTAAATCGGTAAATCAAGGATACTCTAAGCACCACATTAACTTAGATAGAAACACAAATAGCATGTTTATAGAGTTGATGATACCACTGTTAGTTATTTTTTTGGAGAAAAATTATTAGTGGTCCATTGTAAAAAAAGGTGTGTACTTGATATACATAACATACATACATAACCAGCCTAAAATGTTCCCACTGCTGGGACACAGGCCTCCTCTATATAAGAGGGAGTGGGCCGTAATCCACCACGCGGGCCCAGTGCGGATTGGCGGCTGTCATATGTCTTCGAATTTTTGGTTCTAGGACATGCCGGTTTCCTCATGATGTTTTCCTTCACCGTTTTGAGAGCAGTGGTGGTACTTGATATATTTACGATTAATATAGGGCAGGTGTACGGCATTGTAATTTTAAACTCAATAAAAGGTTATGTCGGGTGCCATGAGACACCGACCCGTTTTCATTACACCCGACTTCGTCAAGCCCCAGGAACATTTGTCTCCCGGGCGTGATCTGCAGTGGCTTGGAAATCTCTCTATCGATTGCGTACCCAAATAGGCCGTTGCAAACATAATTTGACGAAGTGGGGAATTACTGACCCATCCAACACCCAGTACGAGTGCGGTATTTCGGAGTAGACCATGTCCCACTTGCTGTAGTGCCCTGAGTGCCCGTTCACTTGCACCTTTGAAGACCTAAAGAATGCGACTGATGCCTCAATCAACTGGCCAAGTTAATTACCTATTGGGCTCAAACAATATAATAATAATCAACAAAAGTACTATCGAAACGAAAAGAAGAAGACACCAAACCAAAGCAACAAATACCCAGCTGTCACATAACAATATTATTACGTGTTTTTGTGAACGAGAATGACTCGCATTTGAACGTTTTCACTATGTCAAAGATCAAATTAAAGAAACTCAGGTTTACCGTAACACTCAAACGAACGATTTATTTTAAAAAACCCTATGACTTCTATACTCACAACAAAAACGCGTTCACATATAAACCTACACAAGATTCAATTAAAGTCGGCAAAGGAGACTTCTATAATTGCCTGGCCTTACTTAGTGCTCATATACACGAGCAGCACGCGGCAATGTCAGAGGCAACTGCACCCGCCAACACGTCTACGGTTGCCATAGACAACGTGCCGCTCGTGTATTTGAGCACTTTTATCCAATGTGCAAACGCAAGGTAAGGCAACATCTAATATGTTCAGTCCTTAGCAGTATTCACAAAGAGAACGCCCACGGCTATCCTCCGCACAACAAAATACAAGGTACAGAAGGTTGGCTCCATAAAACGAGCAAGAACGCACGCACACATAGACACGCTTCACGTATGGAGTGCAAGCACATTCGCGACTGGCATTTGTTTGAGATTGCCATACGTACGTGTCTATGTGTGCGTGCGTGTTTTCGCTCGTTGTGCGGAGCCGACCTTCTGTAAGATTCTGTGTTCACACTGTGAAGAACTTGCTAAGTAAGTTATGTAGTTAGAGGAAATTGAGTGTGTGAGAAGATAAGCGTAGTGAACGACATTCATTAATTTGTTTTTAGTTTTGTTGTGTAATTTAAGGTGCATGTGAAGTTGGCGGGAACTTGTTTAAATGCTTTGGTAATGATGATTTTGATGATACACGTGATTAATCGGAATGTGATAGTGTCAAGAGAGGAATCAGTAAAGAAGAATGCCGCCTAATTTAGGGTGGATTTAAAAACATGGAGTATATTTATGAACTACATTTGCTTATGACCCGCTCCCCGCAAGTTGGTACGGTCCAGTGGCATTCTCCTTGTATTATCAATTTAGTCTGCAAAAATGTACACAAAAGTATGATCCTCATTTTATTTCTCAAGGTATTTGAGATAATTTCCGCAACGGAAATTGTTTTTACCAGCCCGCAATTCTACTTATTTTAGCCATGTGCAATTTAGTTATCTCTTCAAGATGAAAAGTACCTCATAGGTTTAAAACAGCGAAGTATTATTTATCCAAGTTTAAACAAAATCAGTTGCACAGTTCAGCTGTAAAAAGCACCAAATACTTCACACCATACCATACTCCATACTCTCTCATTATTATTTCGCTAGATTCGGACAAACAGCTCTACGCAATTCCCTAACCAATCCAAACAGTAGGAATAATATTTTTATTTTCACTGTATCCAAGGGATTGCCAACCAGCATGTTATTGCAGCCCCACTAGGGGGCGAAATACAATGTAGAAAAATATAAAAATATTTCTACTACCCCACTGTTTTGGAAGTTAATTCGTTTTTCGAATCTATCTTCTTCTTATTTGTAGTTGGGTTGTTGCCAAATGTATGTGAATTCGGGTGTCGTTGTGTAGCGTATGAATAAATCTTGTTTAGTTGTTCGTTCACGCCCTTTCTTCTTTAAGATGGAGTGGATTCACAGTTGTCTGTGAGTTATGCAGTAGTTTATTGACCTTTATAACTTTTGTATAGAGCAAAAAGTAGATGGTGTTATTTATTTTTCTTGTTTTATATAGCTTCTAAGGTAACTGTGACTTAATTATAATGAATCCTACAATATAATATCAGTTATAAAATTGACACTGGTCAATTTTTAAAAGCTTGTTAATTATATTAGTGACACTTCAACACGTTTATTTATCAAACTATAAAGTTGTTATTCCTTTAAGGCTCTCTAATCTATCTAAACTAATTTGATAAAGAGAAAAGATTTGATTTTGTGTATGTTTGTTTGTAACGATTTCATGCAAAAACAGCTGAACGGATTTGGATGAAATTTAGCACATGAGTAGACCATGACCTGGACTAGGACATATAATACTTTTTATCCCGATATTCCCACGGAATCGAGACTTATGCGGGTAAAGCCGCGGAGCACAGCTAGTATAAAATCGTTTGTTTGGTTGAGAAAACGTGGAGTACCTTACCTAGTAAAAATAACTATACCAATTGCAACGACCAATCAAAAACCTAATTAAACCCAATTACCCAAACAACACCAATACATCACTTTAAACAGAATTATAACTAAAAATAGTAGCGCGTGTATTCTCCGAAGCGAAGCGACCATTTGTCATACCCAATGAACTGGCGATTTCATTTGCGTACCAATGTTTGCTACTACTAAAAATTATATCAATGGTCCTGTGTAATGGAAAGCTAAGTTATTTATAGAACTAGGAAATACACGATTATTTGCGCTTGATAAAGGATTTAGTAGAAATGTTGAGTTGGTTGTAAAAGGTAATCGATTTACCCTGAAGCCAGTTATTTTTTTTCTCAGGATTTTAATCTCATGCCAAGATATTTGATTCTTCTGACGGTTCACTGTTAACAGAACGGTCGTGCGTGGTCGCTGTGAGGTATCACGACGAGTGAGATCACCAGAAGTTGACGACGCTGTTCTTTTCTGACTGCTGATGTTTTTAGGGTTCCGTACCCAAAGGGTAAAAACGGAACCCTATTACGAAGACTTCGCTGTCTGTCCGTCCGTCTGTCTGTCACCACGCTGTATCTCAAGAACCGCGATAGCGAGACAGTTGAAATTTTCACGAATTATGTATTTCTGTTGCCGCTATAACAACAAATACTAAAAACAAAATAAAATAAATATTTAAGGGCCAGGGTTCCTATACAACAAACGCGATTTTTTGTCCTTTTTTGCTCGATATCAATAATGGCAACAGGTAGGCACTTGAAATGTTCACAAAATATTCAGTTGTATTTTTACTTTAATAATAAATAATAAAATTAAAATAAAATAATTATTTTATTTTAATTTTCCCATACAAAAAACGCCATATTTTGCCTATTTTTGCTCGATATCAATAAATGGTAATAGGTAGGCACCTAATTTGTGTACCTACTGTTGTTTACCTAGTCAATGGTACGGAACCCTTCGTGCGCGAGTCCGACTCGCACTTGGCCGGTTTTTATTTTACAGAATGTTTGCTGACTAATAACATAATAAAAAATCAATCATCAATCGTCGTCAAAAGGAAAATTTGCTAATTACAAGCTTCCACATGTATACATCTATTTAGAAGTACTTTGCTCTGACTAAATGTACGTTAACAGTGATTTGCAAACCAAGAGAGAAAAAAAAAAATTTTTAGTTTGACGGCACGTTTAGCGCGTGGTTAAGCGATTGACTGCTGCGCTGCGTGTCGCGGGTTTGATTCCCGCACGTAACAAATATTTGTATGGCTGGGTCTGGCTGTTTGTGTATGTGAGTTTATTAAATGTTTGTAAACGCACCCACAATACAGGAGAAATTCCTAGTGTGGGGCAACGTCTTTTAAAATGAAAGAAAAATTAATTAGAAGAAAGAAGTTTGGCAATTGTCTATGGAAAATTAGTCCGGTCGTGCAGCATCAAAACAGTTAAACCATATATGACCACCTACATAACAACACACTATATTCCATTTGAAATAAGATTAGAAATTTAAATAAAGCTTTTTTACAGTCCGTTCAACCGATTGTGACTTCTATTGCGTTGGTGGCATGACAAATGGCAGCTGCAGTAAACAGTTGGTATGGTAACCACGTTTTTGCTTTTAATGCCATCCTTATGCTTACGAAATAGAAGCCAAAGTCGGTTGAGCAGACTGTAGAAAAGGTTTATTTAAATGTCTAATCTTATTTCGAAATGGAGTATAGATATTACAAACCGAACTATTTAGTAGTTATTCATGACCATTTTCAAAATATTCCTTGTTTAGGATCTTTCTAATACTGTGTGCGCTGGTGCAAAATAGATCAATCTCCAGCACCTTAATTGCGTAACACACTATCGATCACAATCTGAATAATTTTGAAACCTATTGCTAATCCATTGTTTCATATGTTCGAATAATTTATCCGCTCAACAACGTAAATAACGCAATGAATGTTAATGAACTGTCAAAATGAAAGCCATTCCTATTATTACCGTGTTACGCAATTGCCCAGGTGCGATGGCAAACTATTGAAGGCAGAAGGCGTTGTACCTCGCCTGTACTTAGTCGATGCGCATGGTGCCTGCAGCAGAGGTCGTCTGCGCAGGCTATTTTGCTTAGTGCGATGAAGTATTTTGTTGAGCAGTTCCGGACAATCAATCGAGCCATTTGCTACGCCTGCCAAAAAACATATGTCACTAATATTACGTCTCATGTTCAACGGTGAAATGGCAGCATATTAGCTGTTATTTCCGACAACCAATTTAGCTAGCATGACAATTGGCATTAGATCAGCCTTTTAGAAACTGAGGGGAACGTGTAACTCTAGTGGAAGTTCTTGATAAAAAAAACAAAAGAAAAATAATACTAAGCTTTGTTTTCGGGATTAGCATAGTTCGCACGACTACATATCAATCAAGCTATACATTTCCAGTATAATTTGACTTCTTATTGTAAGAAAAGCCTACACAATGCGAAGTCAGCTAAAACTGGAAATGTATAGCTTGATATGTAGCCGTGTGTACACGTCTTGTAATTCCACACAATTATAACGTTGCCACTCTTGCACTTAGTTTAACCTCGTAATAGATATTTATTTATTTTTTTTAAACAAAAAAAAATAACGTCTAGAATTGACAGCAAGAATAGGCAGCCCGCTTATTCTCGCTGTTAATTTTAGATGTGTTTTATAAACTCAAAACTCTCAAACTCAAACTCAAACTGAAAGCATTTATTTCAATTAAACCATTTACAGGCACTTTTGAATTGTCAAAGAGTCGGTCAGTTAGTCAGAAAGTTGAAGCTAGTTGCCCATTCCAAAACGTAGATCTCTATGGAGAAGAACGGGCAAGAAACTCCATGGACACTCTTTTTAAATCAAGATATTACAAAATCCTGGGTACATTATTCGTGTTGCTTCTATATGCGAGAACAATGAAAAAAAAAAATTCAAAATAAAAAACAATTCAAAATATAAGATTAATAATAAAAATAAGCCGTGGCAGTAAAGAGATGACCAGTCTCAACTGACGGCGCCCGTTCACGAACATGACGCGTGGATCAGCACCATCCAGCTCAACCATTTTGTAGGGAACCGAATGATCCAACACACGCGCCACCAACAGTGAGATATTTAAGTGAGCATGACATAGTCTCTACTGCCATGCTGTCAAGTCAACATAATTATATAATAAACGAATCCATTGTACTCACATTTACAAAATTGCAATATGCTTCTAAATTATACAAAACTATAGTTTGCTATGTATTTGAGCAATGAATAAAATTTTACTACATAAAAGAAAATAATCATTAAAATATCTATTGAGTTATTCAATAATAAAACATATTTTATAAAAAATAAACAAACATTAAGTTCGCAATGTCAGAAAAATAAAAGGGGGAATAAGAAAGGAGTATCTCTTCCAAACATTCAAATTTTAACTAGTGCGCCCGGCTGTGGAGCAGGACCAGCATTAAGCCAAGCATTTTTACCTACTATATAGTCATTGAACTTATAATATGCTTGTCTACATAGTGTGCGTTTAATGCATGTTTTAAATTTCTTCTCATTTAGTTGAAGAATATCGAGTGGTATTTTATTATAACATTTTACACAGTACCCCATAAAAGAAGTACCTACTTTAGATAACCTGAAACGTGGTTGATCTAATTTGTTCCTATTTCTAGTGTTGAAATTATGCCTGTCACTTATCTTACTAAAAAGATGTAGATTTTTTCGAACATACATAATGTTTTCATATACTCGTATATATTGACAAAGTACCGTCATGATGTTAATTTTTTTAAACAGTTCCCTTAGAGATTCGCGTTTGCGGAGGTTGTAGATGGCTCTGATAGCCCTCTTTTGCAGAATAAAGATAGAATCATTATCCGCAGCCCGTCCCCACAGCAGAATACCGTAAGACATGATGCTATGAAAGTAACTAAAATATACTAGTCTCGCGGTATCCACGTCTGTTAATTGACGGATTTTCCAAACAGCGTAAGCGGCTGAACTTAGCCGCCCTGCAAGTGATGTTAAGTGAGGACCCCACTGTAGCTTTGAATTTAGCGTAATCCCCAGGAAAACCGTTTTTTTGACGAACTCTAGTATCTCCTTTTTCAATACAACGTGACATTTACTACTTCTAACATTCGGTAACGAGAATCTTATGCATTATGTGCCCTAAAGAGGCTGCTGTATATTTTTAATTATCACGCTCCGCAAACTATAGCAATATAGTAGTAGATTTATCTTTCAACGACGATTATAATAATCATGAAAAAGTGCCTTTGTGGCCTTGAACGAATGTTCTGTTATCTTATGCTCCGACTATTATATCAAAATAATACAGGGTCAAATTAAATTAGCCAGCGAAACTCCGCAGACGAGATGGATATCGATATCTAGACATGGTAAAACAAAAAATAAATAAGTTTGATATTTTTTGTGGGGTCATCGACTGCAGGTAGCTTGAAATATCAGTTTGAAAAATCTGTTTTTATTGTTTAAACTTCACAGACGTGATATGTATCATTGTCTAAACACGATAAAACAAAAGAAAACAGATTTTCTCAACTCTTACATCAAGTAACAATACCAAAAGCGGTCGGCGACCCCAAAAAAAAAAAACATCAAAACTTTATTATTGTATTTAATCATGTTTAGATATTGATACCCATCACGTCTGCAGAATTTCGCTAGCTAATTTAATGTGATCCTGTATATTTATCAAATCACACTAGAACAAACGAAGGTTTTCCTCTCTCCTACCGTGCTGTGCCAAACAGGGTCCGCAATTTTCTGTCTTTGTTAAACCTTCCACATAAATTCACATTGTGGGATCTAGTAAATATATTGAGTATTGTAGGTGAGGTGAGCAAATACCACAAAACACACACTACATTACTTCAATACACCAAAAAGCCAAGCCAAGCGAGCCAATCGTGGGGTCTTGGGTTCGATTTCCCGGTCGGGTAAAGTGTTATTGGGTTTTTCCATTAGGAATTTCTTAGTAACAAGCTCGGAGTTTGGAAGCTGGCGGTGTGATACCCCTGTGCCTCGGAAAGCACGTTAAGCAATTGGGCCTGCGCCTGATCTCTCTCTCTCTCTCTCTATAAAGGTGAGGGAAGAGAGAGTGCACCTGTGTCGGCACACACACTTGTACACTATAATATCTCCCGCTCTTGAGGCTAGTTTTTCGTTGAGATTGGCCGCCATGGCCAAACAGACAACTTCCAAAAAAAAAGTAATATTTTCCCACAACCCCATATAAACTGTCGCAATCAGGCTAATAAGCCCAAGCCTATAGAGTACCGACACATAAATCACTCCAGCACATAGTGAATAGTCACGGAAAAGTCGCGTGGATGAAAAATAACAGTAACACAAAGATATTAGATTTATGATATTTGTATACGATTGATGAATGGTGTCTGCGTAGAGAGGGAAGTGAATAGAGGTGGCAAGTCGGGAAATCAGGGTATTGTTGTATAAGCTGTACCTACTGTGTAGATATTCTGTTTTATTAGAAAACTTTTTTTAGGTTATGTAGTGCATAATTAATTATGTAGAGGACTAAATAGGTGCTTATTGCCATTCAAGTGAACGTCAATATCAATTTTCAATACTTTATCTATGGTTTCAATGTTTATCAATAAATGGCCATACCATGCCTCGTTTGCTGGGGTGTCCTAAGTGCCTATTCGATTGCACCTCGGATGAGCTAAAGAATGCCACTGATGCTGCAATCAACGTGGCTACCTATTAACCACGACATGAAAACCATGACCCATCGAGACGAAAATAAGAGGAAGATCAATAAATGGCCCAATGATTTCAACAGCCCTTGAGCTCCGGAGCACAACCACTAACCGCACGGAAACAAAATTTTGATAAGTGCATTTCAGTAGAACAGTTTATTCATATAATTTTCAGTCCCCGAACGGCACCCGGATACACTTTGTAGTGATGGGACGTATGTATTATTTATTCAGGACATTACCACCATATCGATACGGCAAGTGCCTGTCAAACCATTGTATAAACACATTTTTCTTGCCGGGAAAAACTGCGGTTTTTTTGCCGAGTGAAGGCACGGTTCGTCAGTATTGTATGGATCACTATGGAATCTTGTTGACGGACACGTTTTTTCTACGGTGTGTTTTATACGCCGTACCGTTAAGAAACCGTGTCGTGTAAAAAGGGCCTAAAGGGTTCCGTTGTCGTACGTGATGAATGTGGTTAAATATTTACTTATGCAATTTGTTTATGGTTGGATGCAAATCACTCAAATGTCGCCCGGGTGAATGGGGAAGACAACTGTCAAAATGGCGCTGTTGTAGCTATTTCTTAAAACAAGCTAATAATACAAAACGTGAGGTGATTTTATTTTTGCGAAAATTACTCGTTGTTGTATTCCTAAATATTCCGAAATTGGAGTCCACCGTTTTCCGAAATACCGTAAGATTAGTAGACTGTAGCTTAAAGCTATTCCTATTTTTTTTATTTTTGATGTAGTGTTCGAGATTACATTTAAGGATTTCCATGTCAAATACCTAATTGATTTAAATTACCTAAAATAAAGAAATGGTGAAATAAAACCTAACTCATAAATGTACACGAGCTATGGTCACGCTATCTACAATTAGTTTTGACTGACCTTCCCCATTAGAAGGGGGAATATTTGTAAAGCAACTTCTGTAGTAGAAACTATTTCAATGACATTCCAATATGTAACGCCATTAGCACATCGACGCGACGCTGCGAACCGCGGTGCCAAAAAGTTTTTACTTCAAAGGTGCATTTAATCAAGCAATGGTACCCACGTTACCTTGCTTAGTTTTTTTTTATTTCCTTATCTCGTGGACTGAATTGACGTGCGTTACATCGAAGTACTGAGATGTTTGTATGATGCTGCCAAGATGATTGTCCAGATCTTAGACAAGAAAACCGGCCCCTTCCAAACTGCTCAGAGAGGTGAGACAGGGGAATGTGATATCCCCGAAGCTGCTCACCAACGCATTGGAGAACGACTTCAAGACGCTGTACTGGACTGGACATAGTATCAAAGTAAATGGCGACTACGTCTCTTTACTTTCGTTTGGTCGATAACATGGTCATAATGGCAGAGACGCTGAACAACTTAGGTGAGATGCTGCACGGCGTAAATGGAGTCTCTCGACGGGTTGGCCTCGGCATGAATTTGGACAAGACGAAAGTCATGTGCAATTGACACGTCTTGCCGAGACCAATCTACATCGAAGGGTCGCTTCTTGATGTTGTGAAGAAGTATGTTTACCTAGGGTAAATGGTCCAGCTCGGTACTTTGACAAAGAAGCCGACAGAAGGATCCAGTTGGGTTGGGCAGCGTTTGGAAAACTTCGTCAAGTCTCCTCGTCAACTAAACCCGCAATGTTTGAAGACTAAGGACTTCAACTAGTGCGTCCTGCACGTTATGACATACGGTGCCGAAACGTGGACAATGACAGTCGGGATGGTTCTCAGATTCAGGGTCGGCTATGAGCCGTCTGTGCTCATATAAGTTCTTCTCTTGTTGAACACTAGTATATCTGTCTGTGACTGTATAGAATTAGGATTCTCTTATCAGTTATTTTTTTTAAATATTTTTTCACTCAACAATGTGCTTTTGATGTTATATCATAGTAGTAGTATGATATTGGCATGATTGTGGTGTTTCTTTCACTACAGCCACATATTATGAAGAGTTGATTTGATTCTATTCACGCATACCAATTTTTTTTGTTTTCGGGGAAACCTTGGGAGTGTGGGATTTTTACCGCACTAAAACCACCCCGATGATCACCGTCAGCACATAGAGGGGGTCCCAGTTCCTCATAAAAGACCAATTCTGAAACCCCCCCTGTGCAACGCCTGTAAAGCACATCCCTGGGATTAAAAATGATTAAATTGATTAATCTAATTAATTAATTGGATTAAATTCACATTCACGCATACGAGTACCTACGTAATAATTTAAAAAATCTATGCCAAAATCAATTTTGAAAGTTACTAACAAGTTCAAAATGGCGAAAATTATAATATATATTATGAATTGCATATCCTACTTAAATCACAACACATTACTAAACTTGCCTCGATGCGTCTGCCCCGACTCACTACGTACTGAAACACTTCGATTTAATGTAGCGGTCTGTATGTGTGAGTGCGTTCATTCTATAATTTTTACCTAGTTGAAATACTGTATGATTTAAACTAACAGAATCGTTAAAAAAGAGGACAAGTTCTGTAATTATTTATTTTACCTGGGTTTGATCTTGAATCTAGTCTAGGTCAAAGATGACAGAGACAAAGTTGACGATAGAGTGAGCTTACCCAGAAGAAGCCTGTTCACTGTCACTTTGAAGAGTTTTGGGTTGTATGCGTTCGGAAACACAGACGCAGGTAGAGAGTTCCATTCTTTGCTGTGAGCAAAAAAATACATCTAATCACAAAAAACAAAAAAAAAATACGTTGGTGCCGTTCGAGGACTGAAAATAATATTGATGAACTGTTCCACCGAACCGCACTTGTCAAAATTTTGTTTCAGTGCGGTTAGTGGAAGTGCTCAGGTGCGGTTCGGTCAAATGCCGTTGAAATCAGTGCTCTGAGTGCCCGACAAAAACACCTCGAAGGACTTGGGACGACTATGAAATGAGTTTACTATTAAGGTGTTCATGTGAGACTTAGGACAAGACCTATCTTTGCCGCTAGTACTTTATGCTGTAAACTTGAATAAACCCAAGCGCACCCTGGGCAAATATTCGGGCTGTTAGCTTCTAATCTTTTCACCTCGTCATATCTCTGGCTCTCTTAGACTTTCCAAATCAAAAGTTAATGTTGGGAAACAAGAAATATGTACTTACATATTTTTTTACTGAATGTTAATAAAAAATAATGGAATTTTCAAAATACCGAAAGTTGTAAGAATTATGATTAAAAATGATCCCCTAATTAATCATCCCAATTAAAACTTTATAAGAATTTTATTAAAAGAACAAAAGCAAAAGATTCTACTTAGATGGTTATCATTTCGCCTCAGGCCATAATTATTTTTCTCAAAAAAAAATTTTATAAGCTTTTTAGTGCTGAATAAAAGTAAGATTTTGGTTATACTCATCAATGAATAATAGATTTAAAAAAAATTGTACTATTGAAGTAGGTATGACAACTTGTCCATTTGCTGTATGGGAACCGAATCAGACCACCAGAATATCTATAAAGCGGCTGAAATATTCCCCACAATTTACAACCTAGAATTCAAAGCTTTATAAAACTCAAGAAAGTATTAGCAAAAGTACCCTCTAATAAAAAGAATACTTCCGATTTATGTCAAAGTGGAAATTAGAGCAAAAAAAAAATTCTTCGAAGTAAAAAGAAAAACTGGTTCAATGCCACTCAAGTCCCTATCAAAGAGAATTTCTTCTTAGCTTTACAAATCAAAATATCAAAGGGGTGTCACTCAAGCATTTATAACACAGACTGCCACGTTCATCGTATATCATTTTGTCATTTTTTTTAAGTATATCCCTTAAAGATGATTGGTGTGACAGGTACAGTTGTTGACGACGGTGTTATTCTAAATCTGTAAGTTCTTTTTGGTGAGTTTTCGGTATAACCTGAGGAGTGTAATCGCTAAGTTGTCCTAAGAATATGGAAAGACAAATATAGAAAATAATTGCCTACTATCGATTTGTTACAATAGGGAAATATGCAAGTAATTCTAAACTTTTTCATTGTTCTAATATTATAAATGCGAAAGTGAGTTTTTTTGTTTGTTTGTTACGCGTTCACGTTAAAACGGCTGAACGGATTTGTATGAAATTTGGCATATGGATAGACCTTAACCTGGTATAGGACATAGGTTACTTTTCATCCTGGATCGCAGACAAAATTGCGGGCAACAGCTAGTTTAAATATACATTGTAGGGTCAAGAGACAAATTGCTAAAATGGTAACATAACTGATTAAAAATACAGAAAAAAGTGAAATATAGTATAATATATACACCAATCTCCTTATTCAGTAGGCTATTCAAATTATTTGTAAAAGCATTTGAAAAAATATTACGTTTGGGACAATAATAAAATATTTTGTACTTACCTCAAGACCACTCGTGTTATTCGACTGTACCAATTTAAGCTTCGATAAAAACGCTCTGCTATTCTTTTCCAACATCATTCACCGATTCAAAATGGACGAGACATTCATTACGTTTCACCGGGTCTTATCCTTCGCCGGAATTCCCATTTTCGCCAAAAAACACTGGAGCTCCAAACCATGGTTTCTTTTGCAAATCTTCAACTTCATCATTGGTGGCTTCTGCTTCATTTTCACCACTGGTTTTGTCGCTACTAACTACTCTGATTTCCTTCTCTGCATCCAAGGTGCTTGTATCTGGACTACTGGTGTAATCATGACAATTTCTTTGGGAGTCTGCCTCATATTTCGCAATCAATTTCGAAATTTCCTTGAAGAGATGGCTTTTAGAGATGCTATTTTGGAAATGCCGTTGATAAAGCATATTATGGTGGTGCATCAGGGCGGGGATAAGATAGCAGAATTGAGAGACCTAGTGGTTGGTACACAGGAGAAGGTATTTAAGTACACGAGGGTTCTTTTGAAGACGTATGTTGCTAGCGTCTTCTTGTGTGCAACCTTGTATCTTTGCAGTCCAATTTATCAAATGATTGTTCGAGAGGATAAGTCTTTGCGTCTATTGGGTAAGTTTGTGCCTTGTATTATGAAAGTTTTTAAATAAAACGTTATGCTTTGCTAGTAAAAAAAAAAAACCATTAAAAAGAATACGAGTCTATCTACCAGGTATGTATATCTTCTGTAGATAATAGTGCTGTAGCATTATAGAATTACGCAAATTTTTACTTATTAGGATAATTTTGTTAATGTATTTTCTTATCGAGTAAAGCACCTACTGCTACCTTCTCACATACTTCATTGTTTCAGCTTTCGACATGTGGTTCCCATGGAGTTTGGAAGACTACACCGTTTATACTGTATCATTCATATATCATGCTTATGCTGGTTATCTGTGCTGCATTGGTAAGTAAAATATGAACCTTTTCATATCTTCTAAACATCTATATAATTCGAGGGCTTCATAACAAATGGGCGTATAGACAACAGTGCAATTTTAAAGGAGGGATAAAAATGTGAATAAAATTTTAACTAGTTCATATGTCAGGCTAGTATTTGGAAGCTCGCCGTCCGGTAATACCAGGCCCGGGTCGACGGCGCGTCGTGTCCCACGCGCGCCTCAAAGAGATGTCAACACCATTGACGGGGTCCGATAGGGCCGATGCCTGCCGGGGTCGCGGATTTTTCGAAAGAGTTACCGTGGCCCTGGCGCACAGGCAACTCAAGGAACACGGGTGGGTTTTAGTCAGTAAGAGTCTGACACGCCCTTCCACTCCGCCCAGAGCGGGAGAGGTCATTTGATGATTTACCACACAAAAAAATAAAAAAAGGCTAGTATTTGGAACATGTATCTTTCTAGGTATAATACGTATGCTGGTAGGATTTTCCAAGTTATCGCAGACGTCGTTTTTGAAATGACGTCTAAAAGTGTTTGTTCAAACCTACTTACAGAAATAAAATCATTTACCATAAATATGGTCATTACGCCTCTTTGTTTAGACCATAGTTGGAAAAAAATGTAGGTACAAATTTGAGGCTTATAAAAACACATTCTTCTTTATTTTGAAAGATCCTTATTTCTTATTTAAATAACTTTATATATTTCGTAATGTCACAACCAACCTAAAAGGACGGGCACAGGAACTTTAATAAATTTAAAAAAAAAGAACATATCTATGTTCTTTTTTTTTTTTTTTTTTTTTAAAGGGCTTACACAATCTATCTAGATTGTGTAAGCCCTTTTGTTATCATTAAATATATTATAACTGTTTTCAAAATGACAGGCGTACAAACAAAACTCTCAATTGAAAATGGTTATTTGATTTTGAATTACGGTTTTTGAGCATATTTGTTTACTCACATAAGAGTGTTACTAGTAGTGACTAGTTACTAAAAGTGCTACGAAATTGTGTAAAAGTGCAAATTGACACTATTCTTAGATAAAACGTACCGTCAAACGGGGTGAATAGGGATGCAGGGGTGAATTGGAACGAAACTTTAAAAGGGATTTTAACATAGAAATAATATAGTTTGTTGCCAACAAGGGTATTTAATTGTTAATTATAAAACAGTAAACACATTAGAGTCCTTTTTTCAGAAATAACAAGTATTGAAAATACCTATTCTTATATTTATATTTTTATAAAATTGCATATGATAAGCAAAGTAAACTGTATACAAAGAACAGTTTTCTTTAAAAATATTTTAATTCAATAAAGAAACAGACAAACAACAAAAAATGCTATAAAAAATTACATTATTTTTCATATAATTAATTAAGGAAATAGGCAATCAAAAAGCTAAAACAGTTTAAAATCGAAATTCTATAAAAAGTTTAAGTTTACATAAATTCTACAAAGACCTTTTAATCCAACAAAGAAACAGACAACCAACAAACGTAAATGCTATAAAATTTTATATTCTTATTCTTATAATTAATTAACGAAATAGACAATTAAAAAGATAAAACAACCGACATTCTGAGAAAGTAAAGCTAGCTAAGTCAGTCTTCGTCATGTCTTAGTAATTACTCGTAAGTCTTGGTATATTAGTAGATTGTTATACACGGGTATAAAATGACCCATTATATACGAGGTAGTTTTACTCCCGAGCTTTAGTAAGGAAGTAAATAGAAAGCGAGTTATAATGGGTTTTTAGTGCCGTGTGTTACACTCTACTTTTCACTACGATAGCGAGAAAATAAAATAATCCAATACAATATTAAATAGTTCATTTTCTTTTTATTTCTTCTGTAGCCGCAACGCAATGCACGCATTCTACCGAAGAGACCGCCGTTTTTAGTTCCATTATCAAAAATAAAATGTATTTTTTTAATGAAACAGCATTATGTCGAGTCTTTATTCATGATTATTCTACTTATAAATAAATACTTTTTCGTTTTTGTAGGCTCTTTGGTAACAGACAAAAAAACATACTTTTCCCCTAGTGGAAAATATGCTATTTTATCCCCGCTCTGGTACGCTACAATGACGGACTTTTTGAGCAAGAGTATTAAAAAATCTTTTATCAATCTAAAAGAATTAAACGTTATTTAGTTACGCCTGTTTGTTGTGTAAGTTTCTTCAAAATAAAGATACATTGCACTAATGGCGTATACGTAATTTACGCTTGTGTTACAACCGTTTTCCCATGCGATAACGTTAAGCCAATTATTTATATGACCTATAAATATAAAAAAAAACAGAAAATATAAGACTTTAACTATGTTATGGACTTCGTTTTGTACTATATATTGTAGGAAAAAATAAAAATTACATTTCTGCATGTACGCCCATTTGTAATGAAGCCCTCGATATATTCTTTGTTACGGCTCGATGTATGACTAGCTCACAAGGGATCCACCCCTGTGAAGGTTAAGCCAATAGTAGGGTTTTAGGTTGGTTGCAAAACTAATTGCTCAGATTGAACCGGGCGTGAATATACAAATGATATCTCACTGGAAACTTTATGAACTCACATTAAAATAATTTGGATAGCTGTTCAGTGTATTGAAACGCAAGAATATAGCGCGCGTCTTGAAGATCAGAGTAAATCTAAGCATTTATCAATGTCTGCGTAAAGTCTTTGTTGAAAACGAATTTCTGGGAAATTGTTTCCAGGTTAGTTTGAAAAGGATTTCTATTGAAATCACGATAATCCGATCTGATATTAGTTTGGTTTGAAGCTGTCTGAAGTGGAGGCTTAGATCCTATACCTAGTCAATTAAATCGAACAAAAGACTGAACAACATAATTTAATCCCTTGCACATCTTACACTTTAAGATCAAACCCCTTCGCGGTTAAAACCTCACACATACCAGGGAAGCATGACACAAAAGAGATCAGCACCCTAATTACGTAACACACGGTCTATCACAATCTGAATCATTTTGAAGCCTATTGCTAATCCATTGCTTCATATGTTCGAAAAATTTGTCTGCTCAACAACGTGAATAACGCAATGAATGTTATAGAACTGTCAAAATAAAGCCTATTCCTACTGTTAGTGTGTTACGTAATTATCCTGCAGGCTTATAATCGACAGTGGGTGGAACAAGGCAGCCAATTACGATTATGTCGAAATATCCTGATTCGTTATTACTTCTATTGTGTAATAAAACAGTAGTTTATCAAACTGTTTACACTACTCTATCTAAACTCATGCAATTTCATCAAAAACACATTAAATAATATCGTAAACATGGCGCCCAAATCTAACTTTTCATAGCGGGGTCAGGCGCCACCACAGATAACACTTATCAATCATTAAAATCTGTATTTTAATAGAAAAAAGTTATTTTAAAGCAATATTTTGTTAGTGAAAGTATGTTTTAGTATAGCGTTTTAATTTCTCGTGGAGAAAGTCTGTCATTAAGTACCTACTATTTTTTATTTCAAAATACGAACTTACGATATGAGTGTAGATAAAGTGTTTCTTTCCTACAGCTTATCCAGGTCTACAATTAACTATAATCCTGCTACTTGGTCAAGTGATTCGTCAGATAAGGATACTGACATTCATACTTCTGCACATGAATGAACTTGTACTGGAAATAACTGGTATTCAAGATGACAGATGGCAAGCGTGCTGCACCTGGGTTCTGTCTCAGTGTATTGATCATTACGTGAAGATAAAGAGGTATGTATTCTTCTATTGAAACGTCAATAAAAACTATTCAGAATATAAACTAAATTGTTGTATTAGTAAGTATATGATTTGGAAATTGGAGACATTAGAAAAAGAAAAAAAAAGTGATAAACAAGGGCAACGAAAAACAAAAAACCTAATTATTTAAATAGGTAATTGGTGAAAAATTAACAAGCATAATTTAATATTAAATAAATATACTACTTATAGAATTGCTGAGACGAATGGGAATAACTTAGAAAACCCTAGATAAATCTGAAAAGAACAGAATCGAAAAGTAACTTTTCTGGGAATGAAGAAAATTCAGTAATTTTAATATTATTGTTACTTCTAGCAAATAATTTCAATGATTTGGATTTTATGAGAAAACAAATACAAATAACAAATTTGCTTCTAATTCAGCACAGGTTCACGTTGAATTTTCAGTTACAATACAACAGCAACACACAAATACGAGTATAATTTAGAAGATATTATCTCTTAAACCTTTCAAATAACTAACAAATCATGAATATATATATATATATAATATATATAACATATATTATATCTGTTTTATAGGTTCAGCAATCGGCTCAATGTTATCTGTCGTCCATTTTACCTAACATTGATATTAGTCGCTATAATGTTAGTATGCATGTGCTCTGTGAAAATTGCTATATCGGTAAGTAATGCAAACTTTAGTAATTACGATACTTAAATTTTATCGCTCGGTCCCTTTTGTATTAATAGCAGTTTGATTTTAGGATAGGGCTGCTTTTGCCCCTGAGATGTGCTGAGCTATAGCTAGAGATGTGTATGATGTCAGCCAATAGGATCGCTTGATTTTCATTGCTTAGCTTAGCGTAACTCTAGTAGAAAAAGGCTCGACGAAGTTAGGTTTTAAGGGTTCTTTGCGAAATGGCAAGAATGGAATCCATTTAATTTCGTCACATCCGTCTTTTCGGAAGTCATACATCCATTATACTCGGAGACTATTTGCAATTTATCGATGAAAGTTGGAAAAAGGTGTATTCTGTGCAACGCTAAACAATGGTGCAGTGAAATTATGAAGATGAAGAGTGCCACCCCAAATTGTTATTATGAGGAGAGATGTATAACAAACAATACACATAAGTGGGTGGAGTATTGTTGAATGACATAATTAAAAAGATTACGATGTTTCTAAGTGATTGCTATTTAAGTAAACAGTTTTTGAGATATCGGATATTTTCGTTTATAACTATAGAAATACCTTTGTCTTTTACAGTTATTTCGACAAATATTATGAATTACAAACGTATTTTTGCGCTTGATACAATCAATACTGTGCATACGTAAATATTCATCCAGCACTACAAAATCCTTCACTGCGTGAGGTCTGACACGCCCTTAGCCGGTTTTCTTTACATACTCGTTGAAGCGAAGGATGCGAGATAGGGCTGCACAAATAGTGTACCTACCTTTCTGAAATACAGAGCAGAATCTTGCTACCCTACTGCGCGTGATGCATACGCTGTACCCTACTGCGCGTGATGGATGCGCTGTACCCTACTGCGCGTGATGCATGCGCTATACCCTACTGCGCGTGATGCATGCGCTATACCCTACTGCGCGTGATGGATGCGCTGTACCCTACTGCGCGTGATGCATGCGCTGTACCCTACTGCGCGTGATGCATGTGCTATAATCTCGTTCAAAGCGCATCTTCATAGCTCAATCTCACCGACTTCCCTACACCACTTTACTTGGGTGGAAATAGACACATGTCACAATTTCGTAGTTTAGCTGTAACCTCGCTCACTACTTAGCTAACTTGCATATGTTTGCTGGAAAGGCAGCCTTAGATTTGATTGATGACTACTAATGCCTGGCATGCGTTGCAATGCCTTTTAAAACCTTCTCTGGCGCGCACACAACCACTTACCAAACTTTAATCGCAATCGGTCGAGCTATTTTAGAGTTTTTGCGAGACTAATGAACGGCAATTGATTTTTATATATGTATTATACAGTGTGATTCTTCATAATGTGCACATATTGAAACAAGGGAAACTAAGCTTAATTTAATCGACGGATCTATAAATAAAAAAAAATAAAAAGCAAAAATAAAAGCCGTTTTTGAAATTCTTAAATTGTTGTTCGCTGCTGTGACCCCTTTGTAAACAAATAGGTATAGCTTTTAAACTAAACGATCTGTCACGATGAAATAAACTTAGTAATGACTGGAAATAACACGGCGTTCTCATAAAATAAAAACTCAAGAAAAAACATCGCCCTCAATCGTCACATGTTTTTTTCGCCGCTTGTTTCGCATTTTTTCCCTTTTTTGTAATAAAACTTCAAAATGTATCGAATTTCTTCGTTAGATTCTCTCATTTTGGCGGACAGAAAAACAATTGAAAAATGGCGGGAAATCGTTTTTACTTTTCTTTTTTAAATGTCATCTATTTAATGGTATCTTAACTAGCCAGATACAAAGAGTACACAGCCAAAAAGATTTTACTACGACTTTATACCTATAAAATACGAAAAAACTTATTCCCCGATCTATTATAAACTTAAACATCCTAATAAACACATCACTGCGTTATAATCAGCGGGGTAATTATGTAACACACTAACAGTAGGAATGGGTTTCATTTTGACAGTTCAACAACATACATTGCGTTATTTACGTTGTTGAGCTGACAAATTTTACGGACATATGAAGCAATGGATTAGTAATAGGCTTCAAAATGATTCAGATTGTGATAAATAGTGTGTTACGTGATTAGGGTGCTGGTTAGGCAATAGAAAACAACGAATTCAGGAACTATCACAAAACAAACTTCAAAACAAGTACAAGACGACTCTGATACACTCTAATATTCAATTACCTCCCCGCAGTGCAACTTTTTGTTTAATTAACAAGTTAGTTTCTGTTTCATTAACCAAAAAAATTCGTTTTCAGAATAAATTATCTTTGGAAACGATGAAGTATTATGTTCACGAGTTTTGTTTTATACTAGTGGTTCTTATGTTCTGTTTGATGGGACAGCAAGTTGAGAATGAGGTAAGTGGTTCTCTTTCTCCTGTATTGCAACTTTCTAGGAATTTTTGAGATTAGACGCATTCAATTGTTTTTAGGATTCCATACCCAAACGGTGAAAACTGTCATAAGTCATACGAAATTTATTTCATAACAATATAGGTAGGTACATTATGTTGAAAAACTTAAAAATAACTTTATACAATTGCAATTAAAATAAAATTCATTAAACACGAGAAAAGTCAATAAAAACAATAGCGGTCAATTAAGAATTCAAGTACAATAGATCATAAATAATAAATGTCAAAGTAATAAAATCAATCATAAAGGCTCCTTCAAACAGACGCGACACGCGACGCGAATCGCACGCAACACAAAGGCACCGCTCGTTGCGCGACGAGCGGCGCCTTTGTGTCACGCTGTCGCGTCGCGCCTGTCTGTGGGAGCCTTGAATTACAATCTCAAATGTCATTTAGGTATTCATAGATAGATACTGTAATAGCCTTTCTCCAATAAATAGGTCCTCAATTTGTTTTTAAATAAGTAGTAGTTTTAGTAATTTTTACCGTTTTAAGTATCCAGCTCAATACATGTTACAATACAAATAATATAAAATCTATTTATCGAATCTTTTGGTGGTACAGTCAGGGATATTTTTTTTTAAACCAAATTGACACACTACGTCAATTTCACAAAAATCAAAAAATCACACCAATAAATACTTCGACTTTGACTTTGTCTTTGCCGTGTGATAACCATTTCATACCACTGTTAAAGAATAATAGTCATGATTTTAATATACAGTTGGTAGTAAATTTTATAAGCAAACCAAATCCCCTTAGTTTACATTAGTGCGGGAGTTTGACTCGTCCTTGACCAGTTATTTTCCTACAGTCCATCTGACACAGAGGCTGTCAGAATTTTTAGCATACGGTCTGGTCTGGCTTTGCTGTATTTTAAACTTTTAACAATTCTTCCTTTTGTCAACGACAATTATTCGATCTTTGTTTTGGTGGAGTTTTTCAAAAGTATTAACTTATTAATACAATTACAGTGTGAAGCTTTAGAGAAGGCGGTCACAGAGAAATGGTACATCTTCAACAGAACACATAAGACCAATGTGAGGATTTTCAACATGGCACTCAATCAACGAATGCCTATCTACATATTTGGAACTATTACACTGTCTTTACCGACGTTTACTTGGGTAAGCACATTTGTATGGAAACAAACCTCCTCTTTAAAGAGAAAAAGGCCACTTTTAAGATATAGTAGGCCACAAGTCAGTAGTTACAAAACCAGTATAAGATCTTTATAGGAGTCTAAGATCACCACCACCACCACCACCACCACGACCACGACCATGACCACGTCGGACGGACGAAGAAATATCGCGGCGAGATTTTATCGCGCACTGGATTTTCAACTCTCGGTATATCCAACAGAGTGCATCCCAGCGCGTCGAAAAAACACACTGTTAGATTTTCAACTTTCGGCACTAAGCGGTGCGTTAAAGATCCAGTGCGCGAAAAAATCCCGTATTACGTCAAATATTACGTACGTTACGTAAAATATTTTTACGTCCGTGCTAACGTGGAGTTAGCACGGACGGCTATTGAAACATCGTGCTCCGCTAGGCCTGCCCAAGGTCAAAGTGTTACCGCGCGACGTCTGGTCTCCTGTACCTATAAAGGGTCAAATTAAATTAGCTAGCGAAACTCTGCAGACGTGATGAGTGATGATGAAAGATGATATCTAAAAGCGATATAAAAAAAGACTTGATATTTCAAGTGAATACACTAACTGAAGTCAATACCCTACAAAAAAAAAATGCAAATAAATTTCTTTTTTGTCATGTTTAAATATCGATATCCATCACGTCTGCGGAATTTTGCTAGCTAATTTAATTTGACCCTGTATAGAACGTATCTGAGAACTATCAGAAACTGAGTAATATTGTATGCTAGCCTCAGTGACAACAGTATTTTTATGTGGTCCTTTAATTTAATTTTTGTTTCAGTTCATTAGAACCGGAATGTCTTTCTTCACACTAGTGATGTCCGTTTTAGAAGAAGAAAAGGCTTAGTACTAAAGAAAATGCAGAAGTCGTGGTTTGGTAGAAGTTATTAGAATGTAATTATTTTTGTCACGAATTAAATATTTAGTTTGTAGTGATAGAGTGCCTTTAGTTTTTTTAGGCCTGAATTCCTCCTACGCTGATGTCAGTCGCGTACCAGTCGTAGCAACGTACGCGCCGCTGACGTCAGCGTCGCAGTGTGGTGATATATATCGAAAACAATTAATGTATATTCGTACGCGCGACCGACGTACGCGACCGACATCAGCGTAGGAGGAATGCAGGCCTTACAGTCCTATTCTAATACGTAAAGCTATAGTAACTTGTTATAAAAGCAGATATAATGCTATTAATGACTATAGCACGGAAAAGACTTCTTGTCATACAAAGAAGGAACATTGCTGTTACAATTATGCACGTTCATCGAAAATGAATTTCCCGTTCAACTTCATCGTTGATTTTTCCTCTGAACCCCAAAAAATCCCGAGAATTAACTCGTATTTAAACATGCAAGTAATGTAAATTAAATCGAATTTTAAAATTGACGGTTTTCAATTCATTTCGTTCGATTAATTAACTCGCATTGTTCGAAATATTCTGTGTTTTAATTTGTGCATACATTGTAAGATTTAATGTTTATTTTAAGTGGTCTGAGCTCGGAATTGGGAAATGAAACAGTTATCGAATCAGCTTCGGGCCAGGGGGTCTACTCTCTAAGCAAGAAATCCGAAAAAAGAATCGGCCGAAGTTACGGTTATTTGCCACTCCGTATCACCTACGGACTCAAGATTACTTCGAGGCCCGAACTAAGAATTAATGACAATACCATTGGACAGTTCTCCTTACTCCAGCACTCTAATTGCGTAACACTCTCAATCACAGTCTGAAAAATTTTGAAGCCTATTGCTAAACCATTGCTTCATAAGTTTGTCAGTAAAAAATTGTCTGCTCAACAACGTAAATAACGCAATGAATGTTATTGAACTGTCAAAATAAAACCTATTCCTACTGTTACAGTGTAACGCAATTACCCCGCCGATGTGTTTTTGCCCGTCCAAAAAGGTTCAAAAAGGTTCGGGACTTGGGTTCATACCGAAGTATCGATCTACTTTCGGACGGGTCCGTATCTTCGTTAACTGACTTACGAAGTAGGCCCCCAGATTGGTATCTGTATCGCCCTTTTTATTTTGAATTCTTTTTGAAGGAGTGTGGGTAAAAGGATGTGACATAACAGCAGTGGATTTACTTGATGAAATCAGTGACGGTATTCATTATTTTAATCATTTTACCCAGATTGAAAGGCGCAGTAGTAAAAAATCTGCTCACAGTTGGGTTTTATTTGGGAGTTAGGTAGATACTGGAGTATATTATTTAGTTTTGATTGTTTATAACGTTTCTCATCAGAAATGTATTAATCTAATTATTTATTTTATTATTTATGTACACACGGTAAAATAGATACAGATAGGGCATATTCATATTGAGTACAATGGTACTGCTTATTTCTTAAGAAATTTCTTCCAGCAGACCTGCGAAAGGAGAAATGAAAAAAAAAAAAGGTAAACAATAGCGTGCGAGAACAAAAAGAGAAGAATTTGTTTTTGGGACGTCTTAAACTAAAATATTAAATATACTTACATCTAATGCAAAAAATTATATCTATAATACACCATACATATTAAATTATTCACTGTCAATAACTATAGGTATAATACACTTTATATGGAATTGGAAACATAACGCTTAATATCGTCGTGTGACCGTAGCAAACATTGAAAAGACATCAAAATCAATGGAATATTGTACAATGTACGTGGTTTTAAACGAAAATGAACAGGCTTGTAACCAAATATCAACGCCATGAATACAATATCCTATCAAATTTGATTGCACCCTGTAAACACGACAACATTATGAAGTGTATAGTTCAATATACCCTGACCTCGCATTACCCAGGCTTCCTGTGCTATGAGAGGTCAGCTTATGCTGGCCCTGTACAGCTTGATATGTCGTTGTAAGTACCAGCTCATTCACGCGAGGCGATCTCACTTGCCGTAATTTTTTCGGTAAAATTTTTATACCATTTTCCCGGTGATGGTAATTTTTATGAATGATTAATTTTTCAATACCCCACCGGTGTATTATGTGAGAATGGTTAACGAGGCATACAGCGTATTATCGTGAATATTCCTGGAGTAAAGTAGTGGAGACTGAGTGGAGTAAAGAAGCAAATTTTTAGGTAATTGACAATAGCGCATCGCGGCAACAAATAAGGTTCAAAACAGCGATGCGTTTGATGTTAGTCGAATCGAATGGCCACTAAATTTTGCAGTTTTAATTAAATCCTAATCCTAAACAAAATTACTACTACTTACACGTTTCCGGCATTATCTTTATACGATATTGTTAAACGCTTTAGTCCCTAATATTATACGCACATAAAAAGTGTCTAAGGATCAAGGTATTTAAAAAGGAAACCTCTATTAAAATTAAATAAAAAATTCTATTTATATTGACTAAATAAATTGTTTTCGTATATGTAGATCGACGAAGTAGTCTCTGCTTTTGCATTAATAAAGTCTTTTCGCGAGTTTTGTTTATTCTTGATTTTTCATCTTAGTTAATCCAGACACAAAAATAAAAATAAAAGTATTTAAAGGTTTTTATTGCGTAAAATAAACAATAAGTATTCTGAATTTCCACCGTTAAGGCGTATAACACAAGCGCAGCGATTCGGCTATAATCAATGTGAGTTCATCCAAATCACGTTGCGAAATGGCCGCCAGCGGGATCTCATGGCGGCATGGAGAGTGCGACTGTCGCAACCCAGTGCTGGGCACGCTCTTTAAGGAGTGGATTGAGAGGCGCCACGGCATCCTCACCTTCCGCTTGACGCAGGTCCTTAACGGATACGGTTGTTTTTGGAGGTTCCTGTTTCACATAAGGCGGGAGGAAACGCTCGGGTGTTACCACTGTATGGATCGTCCGGAGGACACGGTGTAGCATATGGTGGAGATCTGCCCTGCTTGGGTGGAGCACCGCCGTGTCCGGCGGTCATCATCCGGCTCTGGTACAGCCATGGTACGGAGCGAGAGGCCATGGGAAGCCGTCACCTCCTTCTGCGAAGCAGTAATGATCGCAAAGAAGGAGCCTGAGTGCGTGAGGGTGAGGCAATCATTGCTCCCTCACGCCCCTAGTCGCCGCAGGAGATGTCCTGAGCGTCGGGAATCGATAGCCAATTCCCAGTCACTGTAGGCGCGGGCTTGCGGACGGCGAGCAATGTGTAGCTCGCCGTCCGGTAAAGACCAGACCCGGGTCAACGGCGCGTTGTGTTCGATGCGCGCCTCAAAGAGATTTCAGCACTAATTGACGTGGTCCGATAGAGCCGATGCCTGCCAGGGTTGCGAATTGTTCGAAAGAGTTACCGTGGCCCTGGCGCACAGGCAGGCAACTGAAGGAACACGGGTGGGTTTTAGTCAGTAAAAGTCTGACACGCCCTCCTGCCCCACCCAGAGCGGGAGAAGTTATTAATGATTTCCCACCCAAAAAAGAAGGTGTGGAACATGAGACGTTTCAGCTTTATCTCAGGATTAGCAATACGCTCCTGCAATGCCTCTGGTATTTTAGATGTCCAAAGGCAGCGGTAACCGTTTACCATAAGTCGCTTATTTGTTTTCCAAGAAATAACATGAAATAGTCCAAATCAATATACCTAGCCTTTTCCCAATTATGTTGGAGTCGGCTTCCTGTCTGGCCTCCATAACCCAGTTACTGGGTAACACGATACCCTTTGCTAAGACAGGTGGTCAGCCTTTTGGGCTTCTGACTACCCGTAACGACTGTCAATGATCTACCAATGACATCCGGGATCAACGGCTTAACGTGCTTTTCGAGACACACAGGGGTCTCAATATAACGTAATGGATGGTCACCATTCCACGAACCGACCGCAGTAAGCGTAGGTTGATCTGCGATCGACACGTGCGGCTGTTATCATTTTGCCATGAGCCCCTTAATAACATGTAAGAGCTATCTTTAATATTAGGTGTATTATAATTGGTGCAGATTTTACAGTAGGTATTGAAACTGTAAATAATCGAGTGATGCTAAATATTTTATGATTAGTGAGTTGGTCAGCACATCAGTAATATCTTGGAACACCACAAATTTTCTTATAGCACTCGGCCAAAGAGTATAATCCTACTATATATTATATATATATATATAATATATATATATATACATAATATATATATATATATATATATATAATATTATAAATGTGAAAGTGTGGATGTTTGTTACTCAATCACGCAAAAACGGCTGAACGGATTTGGATGAAATTTGGCACATAGGTAGACCATGACTTGGATTAAAACATAGGATACTTACTATCCCGATCGGGATCGGGACTTATGCGGGTGAAACCGCGGGGCGCAGCTAGTAATAATAATATGGGAGCACTCGGCCATTCGTAGAACCAATGACCGTTGGGGTAGACGTGTTCTTGAGTGGAGACCGCGATAAATGATAAATGATTTTATTTCTGTAAGTAGGTTCAAGTACAAACACTTTTACACGTCAATCATGTTTTTTTTTAAAACTAGATGAGGTCGGCGTTTCCTATCTGACTACTCTGACAAAAAAGGCCGAAACCAACTCAGAGGTCACAGTCTCTTTTAAAGTCCAGACATAATCTTGGTCAGGTCATGCGCAGACCATGCAGATTGGTATCTGAAATGGTCTTTTGAGGAAAGAACCACACAGATTAAGTGGACCTGTCCAGTCAGTGCACGCATTTGTCAGTAACCGTCCAGCTCAACTCAGAACTTTAAGGAGCTCAACGATTCGACGAACAATACCAAAGAAACGACATTTGGGTAGGCTGCATAAACTACTTAAACTGCCAGACCAGGAATAAAACTGAAACAATGACCCACATAGTCCTCGTATTCACAATAATGAAAATAATATAATACTTTTTATAGTAAATATTCATGTCTAAAAGAGTTAGCAAACTAAAATCAACATTCACTGTGTTAATTTATTGGAGCAGCTCAATCCCAAGCCTTTTTGTCATCAATATAGTCTTTCAGAGTATATTATAATAGGCTTTCTGGCATAGTTTCCGCTTTATAAAAGATTTGAATTTATTAAAGCTGCGAATCGGCAAACGTAAGGTAAGACGCCCTCAGGCTAGGTGGAGCGATGATCTTCGCAGGGTGGCTGGTAGCAGCTGGATGAGAGTTGTCGGAAATAGAGCTAAATGGCGTGCAATTGGAGAGGCCTATGTCCAGTAGTGGACTGCTGTAGGCTGATGATGACTCGGCCATTTGAACATCCGCTTGCTTAGCCAGCAGAAGCTATTTCCTGACTCTCAGCATTTTGTGTGCCCCTAACTAGGGTGAGTTCCTTATTAATTTGGTATTTATGCCAGTCCCTCAGTACTAGATAAACAATGTTAATATCATCCCCGATGTAGTATCTGATTTCGCGGGTGTCAATGTCGGACCACGCGGCTGTAGGTGTGTCCAGTATCAGTGCACAAGAGTCTGAAATATGTATGTATTGCTGCTACATCAGGGTTGTGCAAGGCTTCACTGTGTATTATAAGCGATATAGCGAGCCATCTGCTAAAATCATTGTTTTTCATTGTATTTTATGGTCGCTTGTCACATCCCTAATTTCATATTGCATCTGTCATTGTGAACGCTGTCTTTGCAAACTCTCTGCCTGTAAACTGCTGTGATGTGTCGAGCTTCCGCCTATCCTGATCCCCTACACCGTTCGTGGTCGTTAAAGGGGAATGAAGCTGGCCACATCACATGCGGTTTACTGCTTTCGCACCGCAACTAACATGCACTTCCTATCGCGCTTTCCAGGGTTCTACGTCCAGGCTGACAGGGCATTTAAATATCGCACGCTGCTCCGAACGGCGCGTCATCATCCTACGGTCTGCTACCGACGCACTCTAACTGCGGTCCTTCGAAGGCCTTACCGGTCTCTTGTGGAGCCTGTGCTGACAGGCTTTCCGGAGTCCCGTGAAGCTAAGGACTGTACCCTTTTTAACTTTAAGTGCGAGTGCTCAGAACAGTGAATCAGTGACCTTACTCGCGACCTAGCCTACTATTCCAGAAAAAAATATGTATAAAGCTTTCTTAAGTGTTTCTTTTATCTCTAAAAACTACCCTGATAGTTAACGGCCTGTGCAGTCTACCTGCAAAGTCCTATCTGTTAAAATACCTACAAAATAGTTGTCGACTCTTCACTTTTGAAGTAAATTTTTACTTTTTTCAATGAAAAGAGCAAGTTCACAATTTAATACGAGGTTGTTAAAAACCTCGCTGTTCATGAAAAGCTCTAGAATAATCCGATTTCAACATTGTCAGAACTGGTACGCATACAAGCCGTTCTTTAGGTATACCTTTTCAGTTTGAAACTCAATAGCTAGCAAATTGAATAACATTTCGAAACATGGTTTTCAAACATGGTACCGTATGATTTAATTTACTAGTATTGTGATCATTTTGTGACATTTCACTGTCATTCTTATTTACTTAAAATGTTTTTATTCGTTAACAACCATTCATTTTAAATAAACTGTATTGTCAATTGAAAAGTGGCGCCCTGATCCATTGCGCGTTACTTTCCTCAGCCTTATTAGCCCCCAATACGATTCATACATCCACCACATTTAAAAAAAAAAAACATGTTCCGCAAAGGGTTGGACAGAGGTGTACCTTCCTTTAGTACACCCATATGCCTCCAGCTATATTTAAGTCCCATGTAAAGGGATAAATTGTGTAAATAAATAAAATAATAATTATGAATATTCTAACCGGTCTTTATAATTGCCGAGTCGGTTATGTTGATGACATTAATATGAAAAAGCCACACAGCTAAGGTTTCCTAGAAGGTCGGTGACCGCCCACATAGCGTCCACAATATACCGTCGAATGACGTCACTGAACCGTTATTTTTGAAAGTAAGTGGGTGTGTTTACCTAGAGGGTGTTATTTTTTTTGTAAACCCAAACCTCACTACTATCGTTTTCATGATAGCTGTCTCAATTATTTAACGTAAAATATCGTACCGGACAGTGGTCCTGTATAGTATATTTTTATCTGAATGAGAAGCGTTTTAATTGTGGTTACCAAGTGAAAAAACATGCTGTGAATGTGTGTGTAAGCGCAGGAGCTCTCGGTACCGTCCGAGACAACAGCGATTTCGGAAGTGTGTGGGATTGTGTGTGCGTGTGTGTGTTACATGCTGACGCTACTCTTCTTCACGCACACATTCACAGCGTGTTTCTATACTTGGTAACCACATGTAAAGCGCGCGTCGCTTCGTGAGATAAAAATATACTACCTATACAGGACCACTGTCCCGAATGATATTTTACGGTAAATAGTTGAGATCACATGTCAACGTAGCACAATCTGTGCCCTGATATGTAATCCGACCAAAAATGGACGAACAATGAACGGTAATTGTATACCCATCTCTTTTACACTATATTATGATAGGTAATACTATCTTTTCTTTGAATTTTATAACAAGACATTTAATTTTAATCGTATTTTATGTAGTTTCTACGGAGATTTCGTTTATTGATTGACGAAAACGTCAGATAAGGAAAAATATATTAAAAATGTGTATGAATTACTTGATTAACCCTGAGTTAGCCGTTAACTCAGGCCCACTTACACGTTCATGGGTTATCGTTATTTAGAATAACCCACGAACGTGCAAGTGGACCTAAGAGATCCATAAATTGTTAGTAAAAGGTTTCCACTTAAAATACTATTGTTAGTAATTAAACTAAAACGAATTAATGAAAATACCGCACAAACAACTAAAACACATTTTATTATATTAAAATTGTAATTTAATTATAATAAAAAAATAATGTTCAGATTTCATCGTAGTAAATTGATAGGTCGTTGATACCAAGTAATTCTTGAGGGCCTTTTCATTTTGCCTAAAAACAATTCAGATAAAACGAGAACATTATTTATAGAACCAACTTAAGGGACTACAGGACCTAAACGTAAGTTTTATAATGCCTAAAAGTTTATGATCCACTGCACTAAACAAAATCAAAAAAATATATGTTATTCGTCAGGATATTTGCTAATTAGATAGTGTGTTGAAAACATAATACAACTAATTTGATACGATAGAAAAAAATCACGAATATACCTCTAAAAATTTCTTTTAACGATTAAAAACCATATTAATATGCATTAAATCATTCTGATTTTTTGTCAGATTATTCTACAAGCAACATACTAACGTAATAGTGTTTTAATTTTTCAATCCAATCAATAGATTTTTAGTAAATAGATAATTGCTTCATATTTTGCAATAAATTACCAGTATTGTGTCATCGCGCTTCTCTTTCTTTTCTATGCAATCCGACAGTGACCGCGCGTTAGCTGTTGTAGTTGCTTCCGTAGCTTATATATGTAACTATATTTCTTTTTTCTCAATAAGTATCACGGTTAGTGATGCTTTATTCGCATTACAATCTAGCCTGTTCCCTAATAAGTAATTTCAATATAACTTAAACTGCTAAGTAACTTCATTAAGAAATCGTCCAATAACATCCAATAATATTAGTAATTTTGTGTACTTGGTCGAGCGTAGACTATTCATCTTTAAATCCAAACTGGTAAATGGGGATTCGATTTTCAGTTTAAATAAGAGGCTTCAATACACATACACATACATAAACTCACGCCTTCTTCCCATGGGGGAAGGCAGAGACTACAGAACGCCACCTGCTACGATCCTTACAAACTCCTTTTGCCTCGTTTACGTTCATACATCAGCGGGGTAATTACGTAACATACTAACAGTAGGAATGGGTTGCATTTTGACAGTTCAACATTCATTGCGTTGTTTACGTTGTTAAGCAGACAACTATTTCGAACATATGAAGCAATGGATTAGCAATAGGCTTCAAAATGATTCAGATTGTGATTGATAGTGTGTTACGTAATTCGGGTGCTGGTCATACACGCACGCCGGTTGCGAGTACTACGCACCTGACCTTTCTGAAGGACATCATCAATAAGGTCACAATAAGGCCTTCTGGGGTGTCTCCTCCCGGCATTTTCACTAATATCTTCCTTGTAAGTACCTTATGTTAGTCGCCTTTCAATCATTCTCTCAAAAAAAAATTGCATCGCCGTTGCCTTACAGCATCATTTAACATCATCTGGGTTACACTTAACATTAAATATTGCATATATCACAACAATTATGTTTTGGGTTCATTTGATTACATAGCACATGCTCATTGTGTTTTAAATAAAGTCTATTCTAAAAATAATCAACTACACATTCCAATAATAATCAACCCATTCGCTCACACTTCTATACACAGTACCTATACCAACCATATATGTATAGGATCAAACCAGCAATGCAATCGCAAAATGTAAATACCATTGGCCCTAGAGACGTATTAGACGAACGTTTCAATATATGTCATGACATATAGGTACATGGTTACATAATACACCATGCACGTTGGACGGCACTAACGATTATCGAGACGGACTTGATTATACTGGGGGTATGAATGGGAAACCTAGTGTGGATGTAACTACAGAGGATGTGTATAGTAATTTGAAACTGGATAATAGTGTGATACCGGTTGGGTTATAGAGAGGTAAGTTTAGGTAACTGTAGAGCTTGTTGGTTTCAGATAAATGGATTTTCAGTAAACAATTCTCAGTTGGAAGTCTGAAGTTACAAATTGTGTTCGATGATTCGCAAAAGGCTTTGTAAATGCGCATATATGAAATAAATAGCAAACTGGGTGTATAACGGTCAAAATACTGTGATCACAAAATAAAAACAATCACTAATTCGCTTGCTAAGATTTAGTATGATGATTAAAAAAGAAATCTTTGAGGCTATGGAAAAATACCCATGATCAGTGCTAGCATAAAACAATGAAGGTAAAAAATGTTTCAGTTGATGACAATGATGATGGTGAAATTAACAATTTACTAGAAATAGATTACTTTTGAGTAAATTTTTACCGTCTTAAAATTAACATAATTAGTGATAATGAGCAACAATCACCAAATAAACAACCCATTATAACATCTACATTTATATTATAAAGAGAAAAGATCAGATTTTTTGTATGTTTGTTACGCTTTAACGCTGAAAAGGCTGAACAGATTTGAATGAAATTTGGCACACGGGTAGACCATGACCTTTAAAATTACATAGGTTACTTTTCATTCTGGATTGCAGACGAAGTCGCGGGTAACAGGTAGTAGAAAATAAAGATCCAAGTATTGTTAGAGTGAGATTCGAATAAGCTTAAGTTTAGCCAATTTTATTTCAAGCTTCAATGCATTGGATAACGACGTTGCTACAGATTACTTGAGGAAATAAGGATGGAAATATTATAAACGAATGCTGCTTTTTATTTTTATCTTGTTTGGCATTGAATAGGATCGGATAAATATAGTATTTAATTAGATGAAGACCACAGAGCATTTTGGTATATTGAAATGCGTATTTCTTAACCTGTATTGTCAGTATTTTGTCATTACTTTTTTTCAGATAAAATGTGATTTTAATATATATTTTGAAAACCAAAGTAAACATGCAAATATATGCAAAATATATTGTATCTGTATATGTTTCTACATATGAGTTAGTTTTTGTACCTGTTTTATTTCCTAATGAATTCTACTTTACTTTGAGTTCAAGTAATTGTTTTGTAGTTTGCTTAGCACTATGCTATTTGTACTCGATGGCCCTTCAACAATTAATAAAACCACATTATTAAGGTGATTCCTTCAATGTAGCCCGCGGAATTAAATTTTTCTTATATTTTTGAAAATTGTGGCGTTGTTTGACATTGAATGTCGATCAAAATTCATGACAGAGTAGCTATGACAAAATAATAAACATCAGTATAGCTCTTGAAATTATATATGTTGCAAATCATCATATTTTCACGAATTAGTCTTATTTTCAACAAATATAATTTAGAGAATTCCTGCTATCGATTCCAGACTATACTAACACAATGAGTGACGTTTTCCCTATACTGAAATATAAGAATTTCATCCGCAACATTAGGATTATTTTCTTAGTTGATGGGACCATTTGTGTTAATGGAATGGCCTCGTAAATATTGCCTTCCATCTTGTAAATCCTGATTGACTTATGTTTATTTATTAGCTATAATCTTGTTATATTTTTATGATGTATTTGGTATTTGCTATGGCTTTTGCTGACGTGAAGTAGTGTATACTGATGGTATTACATCGTAATGCTTTATGTACTTCATAAGTAAAGTACTAATAACTTCTGTAAGTACTCATAAAATACATTGCCAATTATGACCACTAATAAGTGATACCATAGAATTATGCACGAATATTGATTCCACAAGGACCTATACAGGGCCCAAATTATTTCTTAAATAAAAGTGGCTTAATAATATGCTACGCAATGACCTCAGTATGATTTTTTTCTATCCAGTTTTCTTCAAGTAGCAAACTAAGACATGAAGGTTTATGTCATACTCATATTCTTGTGTTCACATACATTTACGGAAAACCTAATCCAATCAAGATGCTCTAGACAAAGTGACATTCAATCAGCAGTTACGACGATGGAAAAGTCAAAAATGTGTTGTGTTGACATAAACTACCGAAAAGCTTATGTCAATTCTGTTAAAAATCTTGCAAAATACGAAACGTTTTGTAAGCGGTTGCCACTTGGCTAGGCCTTCTGAACCAGGTACTGATAAGTCTTTTTTTTTTGTGGGATATTATCAAATGACTTCTCCTGCTCAGGGCAGAGCGGGAGGGCGTGTGAGACTTTTACTGACCCACCCGTGTTCCTTCAATTGCCTGTGAGCCAGGGCCACGATAACTCTTTCGAACAATCCGCGACCCCGGCAGGCATCGGCCCTATCGGACCCCGTCAATTATGCTGACATCTCTTTGAGGGTACTGGTAGGTCTAACAATAATATCATAATAGTGAGTTATTCAGTCTAAACTTACGAGCAAAATTTCTGTATATTATTTAGACTGGAACACTGTGCTTATAGTACGGACTAACATTATTACAGTTGGGATCTATGTCGTAGATGTGTGTTAGCACTTGATATTGAAATGTTGCATAGAGCTGTTACCTTGTGGCAGTTAAATGAGGTTATTAGTTTGTGTGTTAATAAGTTTGTCTGCTTTATGTTCTATTTATGTTTCTTTATTTATTATTAAAGTTTACAGCAGTCTTATCAGTAGTAAGTATGGCCCACAAAACCGTTTTCCGTGTTTGAATATTTAGATCAAACATTAGATATAAATGACTTGATTCTGTTAGTGAGTTTTTCTTTCATAGTTGTTTTATTTTATAGAACATTGTAAATTCGTGGTGCGTGAAAAAGTGCGTGTATATTTTGCCTTCTTTCCAATGAGGGTTTTTAAAACAGCCAAAGCACTTTTAAAATCCTAAACCTCACCCTACAATAAAAGAAAGCAAAGCAGAGCAAAAATGGGTTTTGCGATTTAACACCTCAATATAAATAACGTTGAAGTATAAAATATACCGGTTACAACCACTCCATATACATAGCTCGCCGTCTCTCACGAAATGCAGCGGTCTGTATTTAAAAGTTTTTGTACATTTCTTTTACAGTACGCAGAAATATTTCTAAGGCGGGAATTTATGTGTCCCTTTACGCGAAATAAGCCGTTATGTGAGGCTTACTTCTGGCGGAAACAATACCCTTATTTTTATTGGGTAATGATTTAAAAGGGGGTTGTAAAATTGTCGCGAATATTTTGGGAAGTTTATTTCGTATTTGTTTAGTAAGTTGTAGCTGGCATGGAATTGAGAATATATTTAAATGTTTAAGTAATGGAACTGTGGAATCTGTGATTGTGTAGAAACTAGATGTAGGCAAAATAACATCAATATCAGTTCGGTAGTTTGGCCAGGAAGGCTCTATTATACGTATGTTTAATAGAGAATAATACTAAAACTTGTGCAAGAGGAGATCTCGATAAACGCAATGTCGGAAGGCAGCGGGCGCAAACTGAATGTAGATAATCAGATACTGCTTCTACGTCAGCAGCGGCAAGTACATTAATTTGAGCTTGACGTTTTAGAACAGTCAATAAGTTATGCCAGAAAGCCTACTATAATGTGAAAGACTATATTGAAGACAAAAAGGCTTGGGATTGAGCTGCTCCAATAAATTTACACAGTGAATGTTGATTTTAGTTTGCTAACTCTTTTTAGACATGAATATTTACTATAAAAAGTATTATGTTATTTTCATTATTGTAAATATGAGGACTATGTGGGTCATTTTTTTTTTTTCAGTTTTATTCTTGGTCTGGCAGTTTAAGTAGTTTATGCGGCCTACCCAAATGTCCTTTCTTTGGTATTGTTCGTCGAATCGTTGAGCTCCTTAAGTTCTGAGTTGAGCTGCACGGTTACTGACAAATGCGTGCACTGACTGGACAGGTCGACTTAATCTGTGTGGTTCTTTCCTCAAAAGACCATTTCAGACACCGATCTACATGATCTTCAAACATTATTACCGAATTTATATATACACATTGACATTGATAAATTTTATATATACAATGACATGAGTATTTACTTGTAAAGTATTATATTATTAGGTCTTTACCTATGAAATTGCCGTTCTGCAGTACTGGCCATTTCAAATCAAAATAATTTTTGTTCGGCTATGAATTCTAATTTCAAATTAATTTTATTTTAAAAACATGGATTTTTTTTTCTAAAAGTAGTCATTTCTTTATTGATTAGTGTTACATTTTCATCGCATTTCAATCTTTTTCGTCATCATGGATACGTTAAAAATTCGAGTAATTATGGAATATGAGTACCGTCGTGGCAGCAACGCGGCACAAGCGGCACGCAACATCAACGACGTTTACGGAGCTAACTCTACAAACCAACGCACCACCTGTTATTGGTTTGCTCGCTTCCGTTCTGGAAATTTCGACCTGAAAAATGAACCTCGCGGTCGTCCGAAGACTTTGGTCGACAATGACGAATTAAAGGCGATTGTGGAAGCTGATGATACACAATCTACGGCTGAATTAGCAGCAGCTTTCGACGTTAGCGTCAAAACAATATTGGTCCATTTGCGTCAAATTGGCAAGGTAAAAAAGCTTGACAAATGGGTGCCCCACGAACTCAATGATCGCCAGCGCGAAGTACGCGTCGAGACGTGCCTTGCACTGCTCAACAGACACACAAATGAAGGAATTTTGAACCGCATTGTTACCTGCGATGAAAAATGGATTCTGTTTGATAACCGTAAGCGCTCAGCAAGTTGGTTGGATCCTGGTTCAGCACCTAAACAATGCCCTAAACGAAAACTTACCCCTAGAAAAGTGATGGTCACTGTTTGGTGGTCTAGCGCCGGTGTGATTCATCACAGCTTCTTACCAAACGGGGTGAGCATTACTGCAGATGTGTACTGTGAAGAACTGAACACAATGATGGAGAAGCTGGCGCATCTCCAACCAGCATTGGTCAATCGCTCGTCTCCGCTGCTCCTGCACGACAACGCGCGACCTCATACTGCACAGCAGACGGTCTCCAAGTTGCAAGAACTGGGGTTGGAAGCTCTCCGTCATCCGCCCTACTCACCAGACCTTGCGCCTACAGACTACTACTTTTTCCAGAATTTGGATAACTTCTTGGCGGGAAAAAAATTTAATACCCGAGAGGCAGTACAAAATGCCTTTGAAGAATTTGTTGCCTCCCGTCCAGCTGATTTCTTTAAGAAGGGCATCAATAAACTGCCACTGCGATGGCAAAGATGCATTGATTGCATGGGTGATTACTTCGATTAATACAAATAAAAAATTCATGAAAAAAATTCGTTTAAATTTTTTCATACAAAACGGCAATTTCATAGGTAAAGACCTATTATTTTAATTTTGTGAATGTGAAAACTATGTGGGTAATTGCTTTTTTTTTTCTAATTTAATTTTAATTATGATCTGGCAGTTTGAGTAATTTATGCGGCCTACCCAAATGTCCTTTCTTTGGTATTGTTCGTCGAATCGTTGAGCTCCTTAAGTCCTGACTTCCTGAGTCGAGCTGCACGATTACTGACAAATGCGTGCACTGACTGGACAGGTCCACTCAAACTGTGTGGTTCTTTCCTCAAAAGACCATTTCAGATACCAATCTGCATGGTCTTCGCATGACCTGACCAAGATTATGTCTGGACTTTAAAAGAGACTGTGACCTCTGAGTTTGTTTCGGCCTTTCTTCTCAGAGTAGTCAGATAGGAAACGCCGACCTCATCTAGTTTAAAAAACATAATTGACGTGTAAAAGTGTTTGTACAAACCTACTTACAGAAATAAAATCATTTATCATTTATCATTTATCATTTAAGTAAGTGCCAAACAAGACTGAGCATAAATTACGCAGCTTGTTTTTCATCCCTCTACGCATATACTGCTCACTATGTATTTTATACTTTATTACGCTGAGCTTAGAGTCTTTTATCCAGCGGCTAAGCGTCACGTATCTTGCGCAGTATGCGGCGAAAAATACGTTCAGTGTGTTTTGGCACTAAAGGAGTAGGATTTTTTTAAAGATAACCTTAATTGACGTAAAAACAGACATGCTGGGTCAAATTAAATTAGCTAGTGAAACTTCGCAGACGTGATGGGTATCGATATCTAAACATGATCAAACAAAATTTAAATTAATTTGATGACCTTTTTGTAGGGTCAACGACCGCAGTTAGTGTAGTCACTTGTAATATCAGTCAATTTATTTTTTTTATTGAACCTATGAAATCAGATTTTCTCATCTTATACTTCAAGTAACAACACTATCACCGGACGTTGACTCCCCAAAAAATACATCAGCTCTTAGGTTTTTTCATTTTATCATTTTTATATATTGTTACCTATGACGGCTGGAGAGTTTCGCTAGCTAATTTAATTTGACTCTTTAAATTGAAACCAACATACAAAATGGAAATGCCGTTGACCCTATAGACACAATCCTTTAGCCATCGAAGTATACTGACAAGGATGTTTGTCCAAAGAGAACAATATCGGCAATCCCTGAAAACAATATTCGTAACAATTTGATATGATGTCTAGACAGCGAAGGATTAAGGGAGGTCACACATCAAAGAAGGAAGGGAGATGTGCCAAATAAATATTTCGATGTAACCGACATCAAATAAAGTCTTGTGTTCTCTGGCGTGTGTATAAGTAGATTGCCGTCAGAAAATGAATGGTTTGACTACAAGAAAAATAAATTCATACAAAATATCAAATATTTTTTTCTAAAGGGGAAAGTAGCACTTCTACACCCATGTTTTGCCAACTAATGTAGGTCTCATGATGTCGCATAGTGCCATTTACAGGCATTTTCAGAAGGTCACAAAAATACGGCCCGGCATTTTTTTTTAAATTGGAAATCATCAAATGACCTCTCCCGCTCTGGGCGGAGCGGAAGGGCGTGTCAGTCTCTTACTGACTAAAACCCACCCGTGTTCCTTCCGTTGCCTGTGCGCCAGGGCCACGGTAACTCTTTCGAACAACCCGCGACCCCGGCAGGCATCGGCCCTATCGGACCCCATCAATGATGCTGACATCTCTTTGAGGCGCGCGTGGAACACGACGTGCCGTCGACCCGGGCCTGGTCCTTACCGGATGGCGAGCTATACTCCCCAGCCTGGGATCCAGACCTGACTCAAAAATGACAGTAGTGTGGCCACGAATATTTATCGTATTATTATTATTTATCACATTGCCAGATGATCTGATTGATAAAGTTTACAATGCATGTCTCGATGTTCTATTAACTTCTCGGTGACTAAAACAAATTGTGTTATTTCGTGAATGGCTTCGCATTTAACCTCGTCCCAATAATATATATTATATGTGAAGAATTATAATTGGCTGTCTATCACATTTTCAATTTCTTAGTCTTTTTATTTAGCGGTAAGGGCCGTAAGGGCTGATTTTATCAAAGTCTATTATCTTTTATCCTTTATTAAAATTCTTGTCTGACAGTTCTTGTATGGAAAAAGTGTTAAAAATTCAAGATTTATTCTCAGGATAAAACTTATTCTAGGTATAAAAGTTTGGTGAAATTAGCCCTAAGTCTTCCAAAGGAAATCAATAAATAATGTTAAACTGTTTCTAGTTCCACCATTGTACACTTTCAATAAATGGTTTCACAACGAAGTACATGCCTAAATATTACACGATAATTTCATATGACATAGCACCACATCTGTATCTCCTCAAATAAGTTAGGCAGGGGTGTACGTATAGTACTCCAAAATGTTGCCAGTTAAGCCCCATATAATAGGGGGTCATTATTGCCACTAGTCAACCAAATCCAGACTCCGGGCTGCTACTGAAAAATTGCTGATGGAAAAACTCATTAACACTTTGCCTGATCCGGGAATCGATAAAATGCTGACAGGAAATTACATTCACCACCATTCAATGTAGTCAATTAAAACATATATATATATATACTTACGAGTATTATGATGCCTAAGATGGGCTGATTCATTAACTGTTACCCAGTAAAGCATATCATCTTTACTTCTAAACTCCCCGAAGTACCGTTTATGACGCAACGAATTTGTCTCAAATCCGTGGCGGTACGGTAGCCGCAGTATAATCCTAGGCGAGTGCAATATGCAGTGTAAGACAACGGCTTATATTGTTTTTGGCTGCGTCATGCCTTCGGGTTTATGGAGTATGGTTATTACGTGCTTTTATTTGTTTGTCTTGTCTTGCAGGTTTTTTCTTGTGGTGATATTGAAACGCTCTATGGATTATTAATATGACATATTCTTGAGTACTGTTTATGTCATACGCAAGATATGACAAACATTTTGTTATTATCATCACCATCTTCCTCAGCCCGACTTTACCCACTGCTGGGAATAGCTGCTTTTTGTTGTCAATCTCCAATGTTTGTGATTTTGTATTACTTAATTTGAAAAAGAGTATACATGGAGTTGCTAGGCAGTTGTTGTCTATAAAAAGCTACGCTTGGAACGGGCAACCGTCTTTGTGACTAACACTTTGACAATTCAGCAGTGTCTATAAGTAGTTTAATTGAATAAAAGCTGTAACTTTGAATTTGACTAAGCATGCCTTTAAAAAATTGTACAGTTTGATTGGCAGTAGCTGAATGATTGGATTTTCCAACGGGTTTGCACTAGGTACGAGTAAAATTTTCAGATGGAACAAATGTTTGTATGGCCCTCAGATAATTGTTCTGGGTTGGATGTTTGCGAATGTGAGATTTGTTTGTAAAAAGCACCTCCGATAGAAAAGTTTTTGTTATCAATCTATTGTAATTTTGCTGAAAGAAGTGTCTAAGTCTAGCAAAATTGAGCACTAACGAAGGATTCTTTCAAAGAATCCTTCCTTCGTGCCTTGATAGAAATTGGCACAACCACACATGACCGCTCAAAAACAAACAATACAAAATCAATAGAACTGACATTCAGACTGACGCTATGGGCTGACGGAAGCGTTTGACAAACATGCGGGCCTTCACACGGCTTAGTATTGGATGCCCATTTGTCATCTGCGCATTACCATAATCCAACCGAGGATGATGAATCTGACCGTGTTTATAAGCCGTTGTATTAGCAGTAGTTTGAAACTTGCTGATTGGCGACTAATATTGTAACACAGCATGAACACTTGAGCATCTATTGTTATGCTAGTACAGTTACATTCGAAACATGTTCGTCACCATAAGGGCTATTTTTGTCTGCTTATTGCACGATAGAATCTGCTTTATTGTTGCGTCGTAATGTCTTTATCGTAGAATGATATTCAGACTGAGGTAAAAGTGTGACTCTGAGAGACTATCAATTTATTATTCTTTTATTTATATTTCATAAAATGGCCAGGCCTTTAAAAAGTTTTGAGGTTGATGTCAAATCGACATTGGTCAGAGATATATGCTATTTTTAACCGACTTCCAAAAAAGCACTACAAAGTGAAAAATAAGTTTAATTTCGGAAGTCGGTAGCAAAAAAACGAAAATACAAAACCAAAGACACTGATTTAGCTAAAGTCTCCAATTCGTATGAATGGTATGTCGTTTCAGCGTCATTTGTGCGCATATGAAAGTATTCAACGACTATGCGTCGATTATTGTCATTCTGAATGAGAACAGCCCCGAGACCTTTGACGCTAGCATCTGTATGGACTTCTTTTGGATGAGTTGGATCAAAAATGCAAAGTTTAGGTTCAGAGGTCAAAAGTTTGATTAAATATTGTCTTCTAGTTTCGTGATCGGGAGACCATACAATTGGTACGTCTTTTGATCAGTACAGTGTAATTTTTGCGACCTAACGCGATTTTTGTGTCTACGGTGACTGGCCTAAGTGGAGTTTTTATGGGCTATTACTACTGTATAGAATAAATACAAATATATCTACTTAGTTTTAAGATCTGTAATAACTGACTTAACCTTTTCTCTCTCTACAGGTTCTAGTCGGTAGGGCCTTTGTACTATACGATTAAGATCATTTAATCTGATATTTAATTAAACTCGTTGTCACTTTTTTATTTAGTAAATCAATCGGTGTGTTTTTTAAGGATACTTATTAAATGACTTTCAAATCAGTGTCAATATTAGCCAAAGATGATATTTCGAAACTTAAAATGTAACTTACTCTTTCTATTGAAATTCCTTCGTTTGTAATTGAAATTTTTAATCTCCGGTATTTTGATAGAGTCTAGCTCTAAAATGACATCATATTTTAAAACATTAACAACGTAAAGTTTTACTTTGAATGTCGTACCATTAAATGTGGCTACAGTATTTATGGATTCATTTGAAGGTATGCTACTGCCCCCAAACCCTCGTAATTCCTAAAGTTCTATTTGGCGTTTACCCTTAATTAACCCAGAAACTTTTTTCTTAATAAACAAACATTTGGCACTACTATCAATTAAACAAGAAAGAAAGATATCACACATTTGTAGTTTAACTTCGTTGGGCGCCTTTTTCTTCTGGATCGTATTGACTTCTCGACGTGAAGTTGGTGGTGCAGCTGTTGAAGCAGTAGTAAGAACAGAAGTCTTCTCGGATTGTGCTTCGTGTTTCTTTTTATGCCAGCAGCGGTCAGCTGAGTGGCCTGGTTTCTTGCAGATTTCACAGTCTGTTCCTGCAATCACGAGAAATATGACCTGGATTGTTGCAATTGTAACACGTCGCAGTTGTTGGAAGGTCAGGCCTTGGTTGTTTAGCACGGAGTTCATATGATATTGATTAATACCTAAGTCAGAACTAACCTGCTACTGCTTACCAGAGCTATCCGTACCATCAATGACCTTCAAACTCAGATTGATGTGTTTACATGTTGTTTTAATGAATTCGCTAGGGTATTACTATCTATATTATGCTACAAGCAAAATAATACTTAATTTTAACGTTATTTTTTGTCTATGTTTTATTAGTAATTGTGTAATGCTATGTTTTTGTGTTTATTTTTAATTTTAATAATGTTGTTAGTTTTATTTTCTATCTCTAATTTGGTTGTAAGTATATAGTTTAGTTTATTGTTTTATGTTTTTAGCTGTCGCATTAGGGTAAACCCTGTAATGATAGTTTAAGCAGTTATAAAATAAATAAATAATTATTGTATCCGGGGGTCGTTTACGATAGTTCGCCACAGGGGCAATCAGTTCAGCTTGTGACCTTGGTGCTGTCCTGACGAATTCAGCTTAGTAAAACTTTGATCTTATCCAGATATTATAGCTTCCACCATGAGCCCAGTTGGAGCATTCGGAGAAATTCTTGAAAACAAACGCTATGATTTGGCAACATATTAAGAAATGCATTAACGTAGGTACACATAATACCTAGTATATATTAATACTACTACGGTACTAATAGTACCTACCATAGATTTTTAAAAACACAGACCTTATAATTAACAATACTTAATTTAATACGATTTTATAATGTAAAGCAAAATCACTTATTTATTTATTGCACTGATTCCGTGTTTCCGTTACGTCATCAGCCGTTATGACGTTTGTTTTAGTTTGTGGTACTGTTTTATTTGCCAGCGCTATCATATATGTACATAAATATGTATTAAATATATAATATATTTAGTTAGGAAGTTAGGATTATTTTAGTTTAGATAACTGTACACGAATCAGTGAGTGGATGTGAGATTTGGAAACCGCCAACAAGTGCAGGCGACTAAAGTCGCTGCGTGTATACTTAGCTTTATAAGTTTGTGATGATATAAACAAAGAAATGAAGTAAAAAAGGCAGTTGTTATCAAAGTATTACTATACATACACCTATTGGAAATTTAATAAATGGGGAGAAAATGGAACCGTTCCTGCAAATGTATGATCAACTGACCGTTCAACTTATTTAATTTTTTTAAATAAAACGTTGCCCCACACTAGGAATTTCTCCTGTATTGTGGGTGCGTTTACAAACATGTAAAGTCACGTACACAAACAGCCAGACCCGGAACAACTACTCCTAGGTCATAAAAATATTTGTTTCGTGCGGGAATCGAACCCGCGACACGCAGCGCAGCACTCAATCGCTTAACCACTGCGTCAACCGTGTCGTCATGCAATGCTCATGATATTTTATGTTAAAACATTCTTGTAATAAGTAAGTAGTAAACTAGCAAAGACATTAATGAACACGAAAAACTTCTGTAACAAAACTATTTGCCTGATTAAGCTATTCACTCGCTCACTGGTACTGTACTTCCTAATTATTAATCTCGGGAGCAGTGGGTAAAGCGACTTGGATTATAAAGTCTTAATTTTAAAAATTTATGTAATTTGATTTTCTACAGAGTTCCCTCAATATTACATATAAACTCACGCCTTCTTTCCATGGGGGTAGGCAGAAACTACAGAACGCCACCTGCTACGATCCTTACAATACTCCTTTTGCCTCGTTACGTTCATACATCAGGCCCTGCAGTCTCGACATGAATAGCGACAAAAATCTGTCGCTAAGTCGTATCGATGCCAAATTTCTTTAATAGATTGTCAACCTTATGCTTTGGAAATAAAGTTTAAAATCTATTAAAGGAATTTGACATCGATTAGACTTAGCGACAGATTTTTGTCGCTATCTAATGTCGAGACTGCCGGCCCAGGGCCAAGTCATATACGCTCGCCGGTTGCGAGTATTACGTACCTGCCCTTTCTGTAAAACATCACCAATATGGGCTCTAAATGTTAATATCAGGTATTAGTAAATATTAAAGGTACTATGCAACAGCATGTCTATAGTAACCATATAGTGACAATGACAGCATAGCATTAGCAAGGGCACTTTGGGCAATACAGCCGTTAATTTTGTGCATTAAGAGTTCTTCAAGGGTCTATGTGGGACCCTAAGTGATATTATTGTAGGGCTAGTCAAATGGTATAATACTGTTAAAATCTTTTGACAATATTCTTTTCATCACGCTTATATTAAATAGGTCGACCTTAATGGTGTGTTTGTAAGAAAATTTAAGAATCCGAATTACACCCACTTAACCTAGTGGTTGTATTTTTGTCATTATCCATTTATGTAAATGTATGTAATTTCGGTGACAATATGTATACCGTATATAGTATATATATATATATATGTTGTATATGTATGTATATATGTATATAGTATGGTACCATCTGACCAAAATTATGTCTGGAATTTAAAAGAGACTTTGACCTATGAGTTAGTTTCGCCATTTCTTCTCAGGGGTAGTCAAATAGAAAATGTCGACTCTATCTAGCTTATTTTTTTTTTTATATTACTTGTAAGGGTGATTTCGATATCCGATTTACAGAATCAACAATTTCATTTCGAGCTGGTCTGATGATGAAGCTGGAAGGTGGGTTAAGGAAGCCTTAAATGGCTACTAATAAACCTATCGAGCTTGGGCTCATTAGATCCGACCGTCCGTCCGTCTGTCACAGGGCTGTATATTTTAAACCGTAACATAGATACTTGACATTACATTTCACAGAGCACACAACTACGATGGCCGCTATAACAACAAATAATTAAAATAAAATAAAGTGAAAATTTTAAGGGGGTCTGCATACAAGAAAAGAATTAAAAAAAAAGTAGTATTAAATATTGTACGGTGGTAAAGAACCCTTCGTGGGCGAGTCCGACTCGCACTTGGCCGCTTCTCTTTCAAAATACGTAGATTATTATAAATAAATATTTTGGTCGTGTAGTTAGACCCTGTACTTCAATTTTGTAAGATTAACTTGATAATGAAGCCACCAAAGCAAAATTCTAAAATAATTCGACCTCAAACATAAACAAAGTTAAAACTAGTTTTTCCTAAGTTCAAATTTGTGTTTCCACTTTGAAATGCGATCCTAAAGACAACGCCTAACTAATTAGCTTTAGTTTATCTTAATTTTAGGCTGAGACTTATCTTTTATTAGTACTTCAAAGACTTCCACGGTTCATGTTTGTTTAAGAGTATTTCTGTGTTTAGAAGTGAAGGAAATTAGGCTGATTTTGTCATTTTGCTGAATGAAATGTTAAGTAACTCTAATTCTCGTCGCTACTACGCTTTGGAATGGGCAACCAGCTTCATGTTTCTGACCGACCGACCCCTTGACAATTCAAAAGTGCCCATTGTGCCCATTGTGTCACTCTGTGTAAAATGTTTACATTTATATCTGTAATTTTTATGATGTACATAATAAAGAGTATTCTATTCTATTCTATTCTTTAATTGGTTTATTTGAAATAAATGCTTTGAGTTTGAGTTTCCATTTAATATACGCAGCGAAAACAGGCTTGATACCTATTTGAAATCATCATCATTGTTTCAGCTGAAAGACGTGCTGGACATAGGCTTCCTCCAAGCGTCGCCACACTAACCGATCCTGCGGTTCTCGCATACAGCGGATTCCCGCAACCTTCACCTTGTCATCGGTCCACCTTGTAGGTCTTCCATCGCTGCCATTATTTATGTATAACTAGCGGATACCCGGCATGTGCTACTACGAAAAAAAAAGAAATACATTTTGTTTATTTGTTGGAAAAAAGTTTTTTTTTTTGTGATCTAAAACTATCTTCGCATTATTGCCTTAGTGATAAAACCGGGGCACATCGGTTGGATGATTTCAAAGTCTATATCGGACATAGATAGAAACATTTTTTGTGTTTTATTGTATTGATTGATTGATTGATTAGGTACTTTAAGAATACTACCTTCTTCGTCATCACGAGAAGATATGAACTAGTAAGAAAACAACAGAATTTTACTCCATTTTAATTATAAAACATTCATGGCATGCTTATTAGTATGTTTACCTATACCTAACCAAAATACTATTATAATATCAACTTATTACAGGGTGTTTGGTAGAAGGACCGACATAAGTTTTCGAGGGATGGGGATTATCATTTGCAAGCACATAAATTGTTTTTTTTAAATAAATTATAATATTTAAAGTTTTCGTACCTTGACACCATTTTAAGACTGGTAACACATAGTTAAGTCATTTTTTAGAACCGATTGTGGGTATATAAATGTGCATTGCAAATATAATACCAAAAGTTATAACGTTCTATTACAACCACAAACAAAAAACACGTGTGGCACTCGGGGACTGCCGCGGTAAAGCTATTGCATAGCATTTTTTATCAACTTATTTTTATTTATGCAGTATTTTTATGTCTTTGATATTAATTCAAGTACAGTCGTACCATATACATACACGTTAAGCGAACGCTCGGCCGAGCTACATGGTAGGCGGAGTGGGGGGTGTTAGGTTTTATTTTCGTTACGGAATTTCTTGATTCGGTCGCCGCGCTCAAAGCCCGCGATAAAAGCTATGCAATAGCTTAAAAATATTACAACATGACAAAAAATCATATCTCAATCAACGTAGTTTCTATAGATGCATACTTGTAGCATATCACTCTCCCTAAGAAATTGTGTCGGTCCTTCTACCAAACAACCTGTATATCGTATTTTTTCTGCGGTTGACAATTCCTTCTAGCCATCTTATTTAAATACAATTTTCACAAAGTCAAAGCATCACAATATTTTAATAACAAGATAGTAAGTAATTAAAATCATTAGTGATTTCCTTTAAAAAACTAGCGCTACTAGAGATTCAAATCTACCCCATTTACCGACCCAATTTTCAACTTCAAACGCAAATTATATTTGAATAGAAACTCCATAGTAATAAGTGAAGGTTTCCATTTTTTGTTGTGAGCGGAAAGAGCGCAATATGCCAGTGAAGAGGCTCTTAGGTGCTCTCGGCTTTTTATGGCTCGACTCAGCCTGGGCAATGACGAGCTCTAAACAACTAAGGCTGCTCGAGCAACTTATGAGCACGACGCTTGAATGTTATATTTTTGCCTGTCATTTATGAGCATTTTTTATGTTTTATGAAGCTTTTCTTCTGTTTTTTTAAGAAGTTATAAGTTGGGTTTAAAGAACTTTATTTCTCATAAGACCTTAAAAAAAATAACAGTTTGCTTATAATGAGATACATAAGTGATTATAACTAGTACTATTAACATTAATTACCTCTAGGGCACTGGAGACATATATTAGCATATTCTGATTATGTTTGTATGATGTATTGCATTATTGACGTATTGCCTAATATAACTGTATTGAATGACTATTTCATGAAATCATGACATTTGACGCCAATTCTAACTTAAGGAGTTGTATTGCTGATTCTAATGATTATAATTCTGCAAAGTCATATTTGTTACGGTCGCGAATCATATTTTAATCAAAATACAACCTGACATTGACCTTCAAATTGCAAAAAACGTAAGAAAATTTGAATTTTGCGGGCTACCCTTGCGCTTCCCCCTTAATCTGCGTTTGAATGTATGTATAGTGTAACATTGTTTTATATCTTCCGGTAAACTATTGAACAGCCGTGCTCCTTCAACCAATATTGTTTTTTTTTGCCATAATTAGTGCGAGCGTGCGCTGGTTTTAACTCGATTTTGTTTTTATCCCTTACGTTGTATGTGATTTTTTTCATATCTAGTTGTATGTTTGATTGAACGGATTTGGTGATGATTTTTTAGTTTGTGATGATTTTTGAGTTATATTGAGTAGTTTGATTTTTTTGTATAATTCTCTTGTGAAAGTTAAATAGTGATAGCGAAAATTTTTTTTTATCATTTTGTTTTGTGTTCTTTGTAGTGGGTCTAGGTAAGTTTTCGCGGCTGACCTCCATAGCTCAACTAAATATTCAAGATGAGATTTAACCAGAGAGTTGTATATTATTTTGCGTACTTTTTTTGGAATGCAGTTTGAAACTTTACGCATTGCTGCCAGAGTAATAACATTAACTTTGTTTTGATATGGTTGATGTGAAGTTTCCAAGCGAGTTTGTCGTCTACATGTAAACCTAGATATTTTTCATAGGTTGATCGTTTGAGAACTTTTTTATCTATTGTGAGTGGTGTGAACTCCGGCAACGGTTTGTTTTTGGTACCAAAAATCATAAAAGATGTTTTTGTAGCGTTAATAGTTAGTAAATTACATTTTAACCATTCGTTCAGCAGGTCAAGGTCGTTTTGTGCGTCCGTTATGACTTTATGCAGAGATTTATTGAAATAAAATAGACATGTGTCATCTGCGTGTAGAGTTAAGTGACCTTTCACTTAACTCTACACGCAGATGACGCATATTATTAATATTATTAACATAGATTAGAAAGAGTAATGAGCTAATAACCGAGCCTTCGGGACAGCCATACCTGATGCTTCAAACCGAGCTAGTGAAATTGTCTTATCTAAGTTGAGTTATAAAACGTTACTAAATTGTTTGTATTATGCATGTGCTATGAATATTGGTTATCGATGGCGAAGTGACAAGAAATGTTAACTGCCGAAGTTAACAGTTACTTACACAAATGGAAAAAAAAGTTTGATTTTTTGACAAGTTAAATTGATTCATAGAAGTGCCAATAACTTCTAACTGTCGAAGTCTTACACGTGTCTCATGGAATTTATGAAATAATGCCATATACTCGGTGGTTTACGAAAGTATTTCTACATTTTAATTCATGCTGTTGCAATACTTGCAATTAAAAATAGTTATTGGTAGTGTATTGTGTAGTGTTATGATAATGTAAATAGATATTTTAATGAAAACTAAGATTAATGTAAATATGATAAATATTATAAGAGAAGGCTACGGTTTTATTGGGATTTTACCATTCTGATCCAAGTCGGTCGCTTAAAAACAGATTCATGTATGTGAAGGCCACACAAGCCTAATTAGCGGAAAACCACCGGGCCTGTGCTCCCATGTGCCATAATAGATGTAAGACCAAAGTCACAAAGTGGCTACTAACAATGAGTTACGACTGAAGATTTACTTCATGTATCAATCGCTTAACCTTTAAGTAGTTAATAAATTCATATATTTATAATTACATTTATACAGACTTATATACACACAAGTTTTCACCATATTTTATCTCTCTCTCAATACATAAACAAACACATTCCCCCACATAGGTACTTTTACAAACACATAATAACGTGCTTTTTCTAGTAGTAAGTAGTTTTCTTAATAATATTATACTGTGCTCGTCATACAACTACTGTTAAATGTTCAAATTATAGGCGAGGACGCTGGCACCCTAAACACAAGTTAGATCTTACTCTGGGTGCCAGAGTTCATCGAAAACACTCTTTATAGTTAGTTGTTACCCTGCATAGTGTTTAGCTAAGTGTTTATGTACAATGGAAGATAATAAAAAACTTTTCTTTTTTTCTTTCTTTCTTTTTCTTTCCTGTAGTGACCAGACGACTCTTACATATGACGTGCAATGCATGTTTTTCTGTTTTATTTATTTGAGATCACAAACAAAGGGTACACATAAACAATATAAATCACAATAATAAAATAGGTTCTTTTATGTATCCTCCTTCAATTACAGGAGACCACAGCATGCACATGTTATAACTAAGTTTAAAAATATAAAAATTTGGAAAATAAATTAATGACGAACGATGAAATTAATTATGAGATTAGAAAAAGAACAAAAAAATTATAACATTTCATTTGGGTTGAAATTCCCACACACCTACACATTACACTCATTATACACCACAACACCCCACACCCATACACTACATACATACATCACACCACATAAACACACTACATACAGATACTGTTCCTATACAACATTTTTCATCTCTCTAGTACATAACCTTATCTTTGACAATTGCCCTGATTAAATTTTTTTTTTAATTCAACTTTTATGGTCTCATAAATCGCTCGACCTTAATGTAATGCGGAGACACTGCCGCCCAAGATACAGGATTTTCCTAGGACTTCACTCTTAACAGAGAGACACACGTTGGAGCGTTCCTCCGACAGGATATTAGCGTACGGGCAGCAAGACCCCTTAGGCACACAGTACCTAATGGGGAGTCATTGCCCGCAGCCCAGGGGCACCGGCCCGGAGACTGGCCTTTCCCGCAGACACATCCAAGGGAAACTCCAGCCCAGGGACACACGGGGAGGTATCCTATCCTAGTACCCCACCGAGGAGTACTGCATTATTATTATTATTAATTATTGTTGTTCAATTGTTATGCTATATTATGTGTGTTCTCGCTACTGACTATTTAATCACTGTGCTTGCGTGTTTGCGTTGTGTGGACCTATGTTACTAACCCAGTTCAATCAACTCCATTAAAACCTACCTCTTAAAACAGCTGAAACCTTAATTACCTAAATACAAAACTGAATAACATACTCCATGACACACACATACTGAAAGCAAAAACCTTAGAAAACGGGTCACCCATTCATTTAGTATTACAACTCCGGCGCCATTGTCTCGGCCCCATTCAGTCAAATTGTCATACCGTAATGTAATTTATCAAGGCGGTGTCGTCTCCCCCTTAAAATTGAGGACGTTTACTCTGAAAACTCGTTTAAAACCTCGCTTTATGAGCTCATAATGAGTATAAAGGAGCTTCAGGTTTTGTATGGTCATTGCAGAATTAGGTGTGGAAGGGAAGAAAAGATTTAGCTTTGACATTAACATCTTTGTACGCGGTGTTTTGTGTCGTGTTCCGTTGACTGATCGGCCTTCTTCTTTCTTGTATCAATATGTTGTTTATTGTATTGTATTACGGGTTGGTGTCCGCAACTCCACATCCGTTGTCATTTTGCGTAGATGTGACGCATATTTTCCCCAAACTCGTTCTTTTTTGTATTTGTGTGTTTTTCTCTGCGTCATGTTTACCGCAAATAAACGTAATTTCTTTCTTTCTTTTCTTTTTTTTACATTCAAATGCGTATTTTGCGTATGGGTCTAATTGATGTAGTTTCAATATTGTTGTACGCCTACCAGTTTTACTACATTGATAACAAAACATCACACCTGTATTCCCCAAAGAGTTAGGCAGAGGTGTATCTATAGTATACTGTAATGAAGTTGATTCTAGTATAACTTGACCAATTTATCAGTTGGTCAATCATAAGTTACAAAAAATACAAAATATTTTATTCTGGCAAATAGAAAATTACATTACATTTAAACGTGTTTGGAGCCTCCTTTTAGGCAAACAATGCCAGTATTAGAAGGCTCCGCTATTTAACATCGTTGTCGTAAACTTATACTAACTAGTGTTAATATAGTGTACACCGGTGTGTGTACCTTAAGGGTAAATATGCAATGCCAGTACCTTTTTCTGTATTTAGCTTTTTACTAATCTTAAGAAAATAAAAATCTTAAAGTAAAGTTGCAATTTAAATTATTAAAAGTAAAAATAAAACTTATAAAACTTATTGCAGTTAGTGTGTGTGATGTGGTGTATTGTGTGGTGTGGTAAGTAGTGCGGCGTTATGGGTGGTAGCGTAGGTGTGGTAGGCGCGCGATGTGATGTGAAGTTTGGCGTGGTGCGTGGTGTGGTGTGAGGTGTATGGTGTGTGGTATGGTGTGAGGTGTAGTGTGACGTGGTGTGGTGTGGTGTGGTGTGGTGTGGTGTGGTGTGGTGTGGTGTGATGTAGAGTGGTGAGGTGTGATGTGGTGTGTGGTGTGATGCGGTGTGGTGTGTTGTGGTGTGGTATGGTGTGTGGTGTTGCAAGAGTGCCTCGGTTTCCTCATAGGTAAGCGGTTTTATCCAGTCTATTATACTTTTTTACAGTCGTGGTAACTTTTATTGTATACATAAACATGTTTGTTAATTTTTTTATAGAGCTGAGTAGAGCGCTTATTGAACTACTTGCATGAAAATCTAGTTTTAGTTTGGGGAACTTGGACAACTCAATTAATTAAAAAAAGCAAAATATTTTATTTCACATAAACCTACATGGACACTTATGAAACGACGCACGGTTCCAATTGGTCGTTTCTAACTAACTAAATCTTTTCTGCTTTTAGATTTTTTTGTTATCATTATATGGTAGGATAATGGTTTTTTTGTATGGTTTGGGCCACATACAGTTTCTTTACAGAGAGTATATCACTTATTTGGTATAAGCTTGCAGTGGAGAACCTTTTATCTAAGTTATCCTTCTTGAGTCGTCGAATTACTTCGGAATTGTCGCCAGAACAATTGTATTTAAGATTACTACTAATCTGGAAGTTTACTACAGCAGTAATTTTATGGTTTTACTGAATGACTTGATACAACATAGTAAGTAATTTAGATAGAGCATTAACGGAACCCTTATTCATAAGTTCCGTAAATCGGCAAGTTTAATAAGTATCTATAAAACGAATATGGCTACGTTAATAATGTAAGTAAGGTCTTTTATGCCATGGTTATTAGGTATGAGGATATCAGAGAGGTTGATAGAAAGGCTGACTGCCTAGAGCATTAGTATCAATTTTGACACACCTGCAAATTCTTTTTAACCGACTTCAAAAAGGAGGAGGTTTCAATTCGTCTGTATGTTTTTTTCATGTATGTTTGTTTGAAAAATCTTTTTTTAATGGATAGGGCGTGCCTCAGGGATGTTCCCATATAAATTATATTAACTTTGTTCTGGTTTTTGCAGTTAGCTTCAATAATATGTATTTTTTCCACTTACTATATATTGATGATGTTATAATAACTTCCTGACACTGTTATATACATAGCAAGTAGTGGTATACGAATTTTTAAGGGGTAGGTACCACAAATAAAAAGTGAAAAATAAAAACTTTTTTACAAAAAAAAAATTAAAAAAATAACCGACTTCCAAAAATAAAGTTATTTTTCACTTTTTAGTGTTTTTTTGTGAAAGCCGTCTTTCAAAAAGTTTGTTTGGTCACATTCTTGCTGAACACTCCAAGTTAGCAAATTCACTAGGCTGATTTCGGTAGGCTCGCATCGATCTTGCAACAGATGACCTTTCCCTGGCGTACTCTAGCCGAGCTCACCACATTTCACCCTAAGGTCAGCGTCCTACTAATTCCTAATTACAATTCATAGAGCTATAAAAGAACATTCACAATCAGGACGTTTGGCAATTGTCGACAAAACGCAATTAACTTAATTGAGGAAGACTTCATTTGACTTTTACGGCGTTTTGTTTGTTTTTCTCTGGATTCTGTCATTTTGTCGTTTTGCAAACGGATAGAGAGATAAAGGAATTGTGTTATTTGAAGTTCTGACTTCTGTTTGTTATTTTAAGAAGCGTGACATGTTGTTTTTAAATTATTTCGTGACTTGATTACTCTTAAATTCTTAGATGTGGGTACCGGAAGTATAGGTACACATCATCTGCCTAGCCAACTATATTCGGATCGGCTTCTAGTCTAACCGGATGCAGCTGAATTCCTGTGTTTAATATGGAGTGACTGCCTATCTGATCTCCACAACCCAGTTACTGGGTAACACAATACCCCTTGGCAAGACAGAGTGTCAGACTTTCGGGCTTCTGACTACCCATAACGACTGTCAAAGATCTACGAATGATAGCTGGGAACAACGACTTAACGTGCTTTTCGAGGCACGGAGGGGTCTTGGTATGTATAGATGGGCACCCATCCACGGATCGACCTAGGTAAGCGTTGCTTAACCTTGAAGATCGACCCCTGCGGCTGTTATTATTTAACCACGAGCCCCTTGAATTTTAATTGTATGACATCATCATAATATTATTCATTCTTTTCCTGAATATTGGCTCTCTCTTTCGAGCTATGAAGTTCTGATCGTTACAATTTTACATACGAGTATATGACGCAATATTAAAAATGTCAGTCTCTTTTCTCAACTTGGTAAACAATCTTTTGTTAAAAACAAGTCTCTCAAACATTTACTACCTTGACAACAATTTTATATTGCGCAAGTGTGTAGCTTACTCGAGCAAAAGCAATGCAGTCGGGAAAATAAAAAGCAGAAATTCCAAATCGTATCGTAGAATTTCGAGCAAATGTGGCACAACATTTGGTTGAAAGAAACAAAGGACTCAATGTAGAACACCAAAGCACAAAGTAAAATAATTTGGCCGCTGCCTAACTTGAACATTTTCGACAAGTAACTCCGACACAACTATTTTAATGGGGAATGTTTCTGACATCGCTATCTCTCGTTTTAAACTACATGTCACACCTCTCCTTTCAACACATCCTTATTCTAATTAGAGCGAAAGAGATGGATGATACATTGAAGCGACGAATGAGAACGGAAATTGAGTGAACCCTTTTCACTTTAACGCCAAACCTCACTAAGTCGTGGATAAAGAAACTTTTGGGTTGTAAATGGCTGAAATATTTGCAAAAAGTGTTTCCTGGTCGACTAGTTCGCTGTCAAACTGTTTCATAGCTATTTTCCTTTAGGTACATCGTTTTAAGCCGCCATTTTGCTTTTAAAAGGACAATACTCTGAGGAATACTAACATCGCTTCAGCAAATTGGACAAAGTTTGTGATAACAGAAACAATTTTGAATTTGGGAGCGTTTTTGCTAGATAAAAAGTATATAAGCCAATCCAAAAGCTTCTGGTTTTAATAAAACCATAATTTCCTTTAGAAACTTCTCTATTATTCGATATCACAGCGTTATTAAAACTAGGAAGAAATCGAAAGAAACTCAAGCTCATGATTTATCTGAAGGAATGGCCAAAACGACAGCAATGGAGTATCGTACTTTTGTTTGTATTTTTAAATTCATCTTCTATCGTCCTCATGCCAAGGAAGGTTAGGTTAGATATATTAATATATTTGGGGGTCGGTGCAGTATCATCTTCTTTTTCTTCCAAACATCCCCGTCAGGCGTCGTCTCAATGTTAACCCTCTTCCTAGCCATTATAATCTTAACACAATCTATACACCCTTTTATTGGTTTGCCTCATGTCTTTTAAGCCTAATTAAATATCTGTAGGCTACTCTTAGCGGAGGCCGGGGTTCAAAGTACCGGGGGTAAGTTGTTCCGACACGAATAAATGAAACATAAAAGTGAAATGCATCACTGAACGTTGTACTATCGCGCTGCGTCGGCAGCCATTTTAGTGACGCTGTAAAGATATTTTAGTTTTCGCTTGGTGGTAGGTACATATTTGTTACATAAGTAATTTTTTTCCGTTTTTACACTTTTTGATTTACTTCCAATCAATTTTACAGCAGCGAGTTGCACTTATCAGTTAGGAAAACTATAGGGTATGTTTTTTAATCATGTTATTGGTAATTTGTTACTTGTTTTTTTTTGTGTTTGAGATAACTTTGAAAAATGACTTTGAGGCTAAAAGTTCCGCTGATTTGGGGTCAGTTGTGCCGAGGAAAACGTACTCAAAATGAAGCAACTAATAATAAAATGAAAAATTATTTTACAATGAGAACAGAAACAAATGAAAAACAGAATGTGGCAAGAACTTAGTTGAACTGCGGCAGCGGGAAACTGATGCTGTCATCAAAGATGGTAGAAAGCTTAAAACGGTAGCTCGGGAACAAGATATTATGCCACTTGTTTGAAACAGTAATACTATGTTCTTTTTCTTTATAAATCAGACATGAATCTTATACACTAGTTTGTTTTGCTTTAACTTTAAATCCATTTTCAGTTCCTGTATCACTAAGTATTACAATAAATTGCTACCAGCACATCTTACCTCAACGATGGAACAACCAACCCCATGACAGGGCGGGTTGTTCCTTGTCGACTTTTAGCAAGAAAATGTTTCGGGCCAAGAAGATATAAAATATGACCATTTAGAACTAGAGTACATTCTCTCTACATATCTGAAAGTTTTGAAGATCAAATCTTGTTTTAACGGCTTTTTTACGTGTTGTTTTTAAATCGGCATTTAACCCCGGCCTCGCCTAAAATATTTATCATCCATACTAATATTATAAATTCGAAAGTAACTGTCTGCATGTTACCTTTTCACTCCTAAAACACTGAAAGAATTTCGATAAAATTTGGCAAGGAGACAGATAGCATCCTGGGGAAGAACATAGGATACTTTTTGACCCGGTAGGACGTTCCCGTGGGATAATTTCCGACATCCACGTGGGCAAAGCCGCGGGCAAAAGCTAGTATTTATATAATTTGTCGCAATTAAGTATTTATTAAAATATATATTATTTAAAGTATCTAGTAACACTACACAATACACTGCCAATAAGCTATTTAATATAATATTTACACAGTTATTAAGATTTTTTTCCCGTTTCCTCTTCAAAATCAAATCATTTATTTGAACTAGGTAATTAAAATCATTTTTGAACGTCAAAAATTACAAGAAAATAGAATTGATTCTAGTTACCCCTTCCAAAAGGTAGTTTTGTATGGAGAAGAATGGCCAAAAAACTCTACAGTTACTCTATTAAAATGTTGTACAATATTTTGTATACTTTAATTATATGTGAAGACGATGTACCTATAATAAAATTACTATACCACAATAGGTAAAAATATTTGAAAATGAAGCAATGACAGATAAATTAATTATGTGATACCTAGATAGATGGTGCTCACATATTTACAAACATTGTAAAAGTAGACGACTTCCCTAAAATTTTAACAATATTACTTGTTAAAACACAGTGTGAGTTAAAATAATCACGGAATGTCAAATTAAGGTATTTAAAAAAAAAATATTATTAAATTAGCAACCAGTTTGATTTTGCCTAGCGTCTAGATTGACCTATGGAGCAGGATCAGCATGTTTCTGCTTTGCATCTATATTCAAACTAAACTTTTTTTCACGAGCTCAACATTTTTAAACTGAATACAAGCCACACTTTTGAAAACAAACGCCTCCATAATTTGTTGGTCATTAAAAAACAAACTTCGGTACCAACAGTGGGTCCAAATGACGCTGTGGACAAAACAAACGGCCGGCGGATGAGTCTCGAAGTCACGGGCCACAAATTGTTTTTGTGGGAACCCTAATTATTTCCACTTGATGGTTTTATATGTGGATAGAAAATTTGGAAGTGACTGCATTATAATATTGCTGGATTGAAGGAGGTTTGTGGTTCTTTCTTAGTAGGTATGCTAATTAGTGGCTGATTAAAGATTGGTTACTTTGAAGATTTTGCTCATAATGTCATTTTCAGTTGTTCGAGGGAGCAGGCTGAATAAAATAATTTTCTGGTTGGCTGGTTGGTATTCATCCCAGAAGTTACTGTAGCTATATATATAGTACACCCACTTTTCGCCAGTTATGTTTAAGTCCTATGTAGTAAGACGCGAGCTTATTGCCATCGACCGGCACAAATCCAGACTCCGAGCTGCTACTGAGAAATGCCTGACAGAAAAACCTAAGAACACTTTTTCCGACCCAGGACTCATGCTGGGTAGCCACTAGACCGGTCAATAATTTGAATTAGTACAAAACTAAAAGATTGTCTTCTGCTATAATCACATGACTAAACTTACTACTTGCATACCAAATAGATTAGAATTAAAAACGCCATTAATAGAAAGAAAGAAAAAGTATTAATAGCTAGACCGAATGTAGAGAATTCATTATTACTAAATGTGTCCATTCTTTGTAAGATTCTACATCTGCAATTTCCACTCTTAGCGTGTTGCAAACGCAGCCACTATAACCAATAAAGATGCTAGCTTGTCAACGTTTATAGTTGCTATTTTTGTTCTCTAGTTTATATTAAAAGAGTGGCAAAATATGTAAGTTTTTATGAGCCTTAATTCCGTTGTCTTTCCTGAGTGTGTTTCTAGGGAAAATTAACAAATATAGTGGTCATTTAACGCTAACAAAACGGGTGGTTTTAATTGGCTCAAGCTTATTTTTAAGGCTGAAAAATCATTACTCACGTCTATATTTTTGTTGTAAAAGGAAGTGGTGTTAATCTTTTTATTCAGTTTTAAAGTTTGATCATGATATCAGCGCTAACAATGCGGCAAAAGTAAAAAAAAATATTGGATTGGCATAAATGGCGAGTTGCTAAAATGGCAAATACGATACAATGTGTTTCTTGTGAAATTGTGATCGATGAACTATTGTTATACGTGCAAAACAAAGTTCCATTGGTTGATGAGGCGAGCTTGGTTCGAATACTGTCGTCTGCTTTTACAACTGACGAAATTGAAAAATCAACTGAGACAGATCCCGCCAGGCGGTACCGCCACCCTCACACTTATACGAAAAAGTCGCCCGAAAATTTTATGTTCCTAATTTCTTTATGTAATTATGGCTTTATATAAATTCTGTTGAACGTCGTTACAGACCTAAGAAACGCTTTTAAAGTGATTGTCACTTGTCTGGGCCCACGGGTTGCGCCAGACGTACGGTCACCAAATGTGATAACTAACCAGGGTCGTCGGATATTGTTGAAGTTTAGTAAGAAACCGATGGATATTTTCGAATAACATTTAACTTAATTAATAGAAAAAAAAAACAGTTAATTTATCAAATTAAATTTCATTTGAAAACATCGATCGGTTTGTTACTAAACTTCAACTATATCGACGACCCTGGTTACTTATCTCTTTTGGTGACTAAATTCAGGTATCACCGTTATATAAATGCTATTGCAATCCAACGATCACGATGTAATTCATTTGACAAGCAAAATACTTGGAAGCAGACACTGTGATGCCTCAATGTAGTTCCTACTATTGCACCTATCTCTATATATAACTGTGAACTGTTTGTTCAAACTCAAACTCAAACTCAAAGCATTTATTTCAATTAAACCATTTACAGGCACTTTTGAACTGTCAAAGAGTCGGTCAGTTAGTCAGAAAGTTGAAGCTAGTTGCCTATTCCAAAACGTAGATCTCTATGGGGAAGAACGGGCAAGAAACTCCAAGGACACTCTTTTTAAATCAAGATATTACAAAATCCTGGGTACATTATTCGTATTGCTTCTATATGCGAGAACAATGAAAAAAATATATAAAGAAACAATTCAAAATATGAGATTAATAATAAAAATAAGCCGTGGCAGTTAAGAGATGACCAGTCTCAACTGACGGCGCCCGTTCACCGCCGTTCAAAGCATAGGACCAGGAAATATCTCCTTTCCTTGTAACCACTCAAGCAAAACGCCGTATCTCCAGAGAATTCAGATCCTTTACTTTCCTGATTGCTCATCTCGGAACAAAATGAAAATTCAAATTGGCATTGTTAACTCGATCAATACTGGCTCTCGGAAATCCTTTAATAAAAATTACAAACCCGAAATCTCCAAGTTTGGTCCCGTAGCGACCGCTTACAGCACTAATGGACTATAGGAAGGCATTTTCAATTTTACCTGAGAATTTGCATTCTCAATAAGATTGAATCTTGATGGCATTTCGACGTTGATCTAAGAATTTGCATAAAAGTGAAAAAAAAATGGCCGATAGCTGTTTGCTTTTGGCATATTTAATTAAAAGGATGTTCCGGATGAGTACGTTGTTTCTGGTCGTATTTTATCAGAGTTTTTTTTTTTTATATTTCCGGGAAGTAAAATAAATAAATTGTTAAGGTCGTTCCTAATACCTTTTTTGAAATTTTAGTTACTACGATTTAGATTTTTAACTTTAAGAAATATGTTAGTTAAGTAACAAACAATACTTTTTGCTGTGCCCTTACAGGGTCTACAACGGCTCTTAGCTCTAAGCTTTAGGTTAACATCTTTTTACCTTGTGGAACGCAAATAAACGAGTATGAACGAATATGAACTTTTAATCTTATGTCATTTACATAGGACGTAGCCTTAAAAATTCTACCATGACCAATTTTATTGTGCCGAAGAAAATCAAAATCATTATTTTCTTATTCAATCCTTTTTGATATTATTAGAAAGATCAGCGTCTCTTGAGAACTCAAATCTCTCGAATCAATTCACATCTATCTAGCCTTTTTCCGACAATGTTGGGGTCAGCTTCTGGTCTAAAGCGCATTCAGCTGAATACCAATATTTTACATAGAGCGACTGCCAATCTGACCTCCACAGCCCAGTTACTGGGTAACATAATTGCCCTTGATAAGACTGGTTGTGAGACTATCGGGCTTCTGACTACCCGTAACGACGGCACCAAAACATAACCTCATAAATAATCAGATCAACTTTTACCCACAAATAATTCATTCCATGTTCAAACCATCGAATAAGAAATAATAAAACAGTTCTGACTTCGTCTAAACTGCTTTCAGATTCCGTTGCAATTCTAGATTTAAATGATTCATTCAAAGCGTCTACACCTGTGTCGACTTACTGTGTGACTGTCTTTATAATTAAAATAGACACTATTTATTTAGTGCTCATTTCATTGCAGTATTTGAGCTTGGGAATGTTTATAATCTCAGTAAAGTATTGAAATTGGATTGCGGAAACTGAATCGGATAGTTGTATTACAAAAAGAATCATTTGTCCACTATTCAATGGAGTTCAGAAGCATTCTACAGGCTTCCGAGTAGAAAATTATACATTTTCGGTTACCTGATTTGCCTAGTCCCCGACAGAAAATAGCTGTCGGCAGAATAGTAGTCGTCTATTTTTGGTTTAAACTGTAAAAAATTTCGGGTTTCGGATTTGTGAACAGCGCTTAGATGACACTGATTGTTGCACGCTGAACGTTTGTGAATAGCTATGCAGGAATAAGGCAATGTATAAAGAAAATCTGGCAATGAACATTAATGTGAATTAAAAAAATTAAAGGCCTGATTTAGTTCATGTTATACAGAATACTAGATTGAGATGTCATCATTGTAGGCTCAAGCAAGCAAAATTTATAGTGCAGTGCTGTCTGTCATTTTACCCAAGAAGCCATATCATGCTGTAACTGTGACAAAAAATAACTAAATAGAACAAAAACAAACATAGGCCGTCATGGGGACTGTTGACAAAAGTGAAAACTTAAAACTATGAATTGTTTTCACTGCTGGCCAAGCGCAACACGTCATACATGCTACAGATATACTGTTAACATTAGCATGTCGGTGACGTGAATCCATAAGATTTTTCCTTACCAAAACACGCTCAATGCGCTTAAAGAATTATTTACTTAAAAAATGCAGTCAGTCACTTCAACGCTAAAGCTGTTGAATTATTGATTCACCGAAAGAGCTGCACCTTAATTACGTAACACACTATCTATCACAATCTGAATCATTTTGAAGCCTATTGCTAATCCATTGCTTCATATGTTCGAAAAAATTATCTATTCAACAACGTAAATAATGCAATGAATGTTGTTGAACTGTCAAAATGAAACCCATTCCTACTGTTAGTGTGTTACGTAATTACCCCGCTGATTGGTAAAAAACATGTGTAAATTAATTTTCCTTTCAGCATGACAGAGTTGTATTAGCTATGATAATAAATTATTTATCATCTTAGCTAATGCAACTCTTTCATGACAATTGTAATGACCTTTCTTTTGACTGTTCTTTTTATTTACTTGTTCATAGGGTCATGAAGTGAACGACAATATTTTTAAGGTTCAAGAGTTTCTACTTTGTCATTCTGACGCATTCTTCGTCAACAACCCTGTTGGTTCTAATCTGAACCGTCTTTGACCACTATAACGAGATGCAGAATCGAATAAATTGATCTCCGACCGCAATAACCCTCTATCGGTAAAGGGTTAAGATAACCCCGCTGTCTTACAGCCCCCAACCTGCAGGTCGCGTACTATAACTCGTTTTAAAACGTCCTGAGAATCGGATCAGATCATTTTAAAGGTCGAGTCAGTTTTGGGGCTGAATACAACCGTCTATACAAAGGGTATAAACTTGTTTACACGATCCGATATTGCAGCATTTTAGGGTTGAATTCAATTTAGTATATTTGTGTTCGATGGTGCTGTTTATTTTCGGATTTGAGGGTTGATGCCCCGTCTGAATGTAATCAGGTTTGAGGAGACTTGTATTTGTTTATTTTATTTGTTTTTTATGCACGATTCCCTCCAATGTTTCAAGAGTGGTGCAAATTGGATTGGTCAGTTTGCATTTTTGAGTAAAGAAATGCAATGTTTAGAAAAAAAAAAACACGTGTGGCACTCGGGGACTGCCGCGATAAAGCATAGCATTTTTTATCAACTTATGCAATTATAATAATTTATTTAATTTTTATTTATGCAGTATTTTTTTTTCTTTGATATTAATTCATGTACAGTCGTACCATATATATACACGTTAAGCGAACGCTCGGCCGAACTACATGGTAGGCGGAGTTGGGGGTGTTAGGTTTTATTTTCGTTACGGAATTTCTTGATTCGGTCGCCGCGCTCAAAGCCCGCAATAAAAGCTATGCAATAGCTTAAAAATTGGTACACATAATTAATCCATTGTGTTGTGACTATTCAGTTGGATTGAAAATGTACATTGTACCAAAAAGAGTGAGGCAAACGTCGCTCATGTTGTGGTCTTTGAATGCACAGGCGTCACCAAATTAGAACAGAAACACCCTCGGGTCATCCAGATCGTTTGCAGATATTCTGAACAGACTAGGAGACCTAATCTGCTTCTAGGGGAGGTGGCTGGTTGGACGGACCAACGACGGCCGCCATAGTTCACATAGTACAATGATCCACTTGAAGGACTAAGAGCGGAAATCAATCCCGATAACATAGAACATGGAATGACTGGTCGTTGAAAATACAATAAAAACGTATGCCGTACTATGTCACAATTCCTCAAGACCTTTTACAATTGACAGAGGTTGACAAAGATGTCAAAATAAGCAATAATATATCAAAAATCTGTGGCTAAAGATGCATCAGAGTCACAGATGACACAGACCAGTAGCCAATACTGTAGGCGATTTTCTTTACTTTCCATACTTTGTCCAACTTTAGCGTTTTTGTTTCCAATATTAACCGTATAACTCAGACTGCAGTACAATAATACATACTGCATATACCTATACAGTGTGGCAGGGACATCAACACGCCAACTGTAACCATGAAGTTACCTCATGAGTCTAGACCCTCTAGCGTAGAATTTTTACATCGGTTATTAAAATAAAAATCTGCTTTTTCATAGTAAACGCAATACCTACGCGGTCAAAATGTATAGAACAGCTAATATTTTTTTTATAATAACCTATGAAAATTTCAACGCAGGCGGTTTAGAATCATGTACTGAATCCATGGGTACAGATTGCGCGTCCCTATCCTTGCCACCCTATAAAGTCGGTAGGTACGTGCATACATGCAGCTCTGACAAAGGACACAGATGCGCCACTGTGATTATCTCAGGCTAGTAGTAAGGCGCAAACAGATTGCTAGTAAACTAGTTATTGGTTCAGAATGTAGGAATTGCAATATGTACGAATGTACGAGTGTTTTTGCACATTTCGATCCAGCCTGTCCCCACTTGCTGCCCTCTCTCTGTGACGCCCTAAGCCGAGGTCCGTACCCCACAGGGGGTGCCCTTAGCGTGCGGTCATTTCAATATAAGTTTAGTATTAAATTTCGCTCCTGGCTGGAGGCTTTTCGAGTAAAATCTTAAGGCACCCACAGGACAGTTCGGTTAAGTAGCCAAGACCTCAGAGGTCACAATTACGAGCTGCCATTCGCAAAAAAAAAAAACATGTTTTTGCGCATGACGTCATCAATTTTGGATTTTTGTTTGATGTGCGTCTAAGAGGGACTCGTGGCTAAATGATAACAGCCACACAGGCCGATCGAAAGTTTAGCTACGTATGCCGCGGTCGGTTCGTGGATGGGTGACCATCCATTACATATCGAGAACCCTTCGTGCCTCGAAAAGCACGTAAAGCCGTTGGTTACGGCTGTCATTAGTAGATCTTTGACAGACGTTGCAGGTAGTTAGAAGCCCAAAAGTCTGACAACCAGTCTTACCAAGGGGTATCATGTTACCCAGTAACTGGGTTGTGGAGGTCAGATAGGCAGTCGTTCCATGTAAAATACTTGTATTCAGCTGCAACCGTTTAGACTGAAATCGGACCCCCACATAGTTGGCAAACGGTTAGGCAGATTGATTGTGTGTCGAAGAGTTAATACAGAAAAGTTTCACCAAAATAACGAATGTCATAAGTATAAACAAACCGAATGTAATAAACCAGGCTAGGCCCTGCAGTCTCGACATGAATAGCGACAAAAATCTGTCGCTAAGTCGTATCGATGTCAAATTCCTTTAATAGATTTTCAACTTTAACTCCAAAGCATAAGGTTGAAAATCTATTAAAGAAATTTGACATCGATCAGACTTAACGATCGATTTTTGTCGTTATATTTGTCGAGACTGCAGGCCTGGGATGGATGGCAAAGTCAACATGTGCCTAGCAGTAAAACGCCTCGGTATATTATGGAACATTTGTGGGTCACTCCAATACATTTGTAAAAATCGATTAACGAAGCATAATTTGACGGCCTAGAGATTGCCATTTGGATAAACTGTTTGCAGAACGCCTTTGGAGTCATTGAAGAGACATAAGACAGCATTTAAAAGGGTGATAGGCTGAGTTGTGAAAAAAATGTCCTGCTATGCACTGAAATTAAATTGTTTATACTATAAATAAGATATTGAAATCACTATTACGAGTCATTTAAAGAACAAAAAAATGCTAGATGAAGTCGACATTTCCGATCTTCCCGTGACAAGAAACAAGTTCAGTCAGTCTCTTTTAAAGTCCAGACATAATCTTGGTCAGATCATGACATGTGAGCGCCATGCAGATTAGTGTCTGAAATTGTCTTTTGGGGAAAGAACCACACAGATTTGAGTGAACCTGTCCAGTCAGTGCAACCATATGCGAGAAATCGTGTAAGTCAACTCAAAACTAAGCCAATATTGTCAATCGGATCAATGATAGTTGCAGGGCCGGCAGTCTCGACATTAGATAGCGACAAAAATCTGTCGCTAAGTCGTATCGATGTCAAATTCCTTTAATAGATTTTCAACTTTATTTCCAAAGCATAAGGTTGAAAATCTATTAAAGAAATTAGACATCGATACGACTTAGCGACAGATTTTTGTCGCTATTCATGTCGAGACTGCAGGGCCTGGAAAAGGGAAGTTACTATCTTATGAAGTTGCGTATACGACGACGGGGTAGAAAATCTTGTGGCTTATATGAAAACAATTGTGCCATACCATATTATGACACTGTGTCGTGCGAGTTTCTTGGCACATTGTCGGTCCTGTTTCGCTCAGTTAACTTGAGTAGGTCTCGCAAGATTTTACTATTTAAAACTACTTTTATCAGAAGCTTCAAATGGCAGAATCTTGCAGAGAAGTATTTAAAGAATTACAGTTAAAATTATAAATGTCTGTAGCAAACACTGAGTTGTTTTGATGCATAAAGTATCAAGTTCTTCTAAGTTCTTAGTTCTCAGTTTGTTTAAGTATTTTGTGTATTAAACAGGCGATCGCAGTAATAAAAGAAATGCATGATTTTGTAAGTTAGAATTTGAGTGTATATTTCCCATGAGGGCGTTATAATTTTATTTCCTTTTTCAGTAAAATCTTGATAATTATCCGTTCATTATCTGCTTAGCTCTTCCCAACTATGTTGGGGGGTCAGCTTCCAGTCTTACCAGATGCCGCTGAATACTAGTATTTAACATAGACCGACTATCTATCTGACCTCCACAACCCAGTTACTGGATGGCACGATACCACTTTTGCAAAGCATTCATTCAATCATTCGCAATCGACAATAATTTGTACAGATTGAGCTCAATTCCGATTCACCTAAAATAAGGCTCTGAATCGCGAGACCGATTAGATAACAGAATAAAAACTAAGACCTATGCAAATCAGAGAGTACAGGTGTAGCTACCTTCGTCTAATAATTAAAACTTTTTATCTAGCCGACTTTTGCTCTTTAACTTCCATTCGTAATGTTAGGGATTTGCATTTAAAGATGGCGACGTTCAGGCAGGGTCTCGAATTAAGCTAAGCTGGTTTTAATTTTTCTTTTTTAAGTTTATTTTTGTACTAGATTTTGCCCGCGGCTTCGCCCGCGTGGATGTCGGAAATTATCTACGGAAATGTACTACCAAGATAAAAAGTACCCTACGTGTTAATCCAGTTTATAAACTATCTGTCTTCCTAATTCCATCCAAATCCGTTCAGTAGTTTTTGCGTGAAAGAGTAACAAACATCCATCCATCCATCCGTCCATCGATCTATCCTCACAAACTTTTAGATTTATAATATTGTGTGGCATTGATGTGGCTGTGGTGTTGTTGGTGGTAGAAGTTCGGTAGTTATGTTCAGCAGCGGACCGGGAGGATTTCAGTTTAAGGAGATGGTACGGCGTGCGTAGTTGGGTACTACCAGTAACAGCTTGGGGTATTCAAATCGAAAGTGAATACGATTTTTGGAATAAGATCAAACAAATGGGTCTGTAGCGGCTACTTCATCGCCACATACGAGTTACGCATCACACTGACGTCACGCAAAATCCTGCATCGCGCAAGCAGAGTTTACCGCTCAACTAGCATATATACAACATCCCGAGATCAAAAGTAGGGCAGTTGCCCACCAGATACGACAACCATCTGGTCGGACGATCCTCCCTTTTCTATGGAGGTTTGAGTGAACTTTACACCCTGTTCCTTATACCTCTATAGGTCTTATGGATAATTAGGTACAATATATCAATGATAGCCACTGGAGTAAAGTTGCATATCTTCTTTCAAGTATTTGATAAGACAGTTATCATATTGCTCATCTTTATCATGAACAAAATAGCTGCTGAAATTTAATGAGATTTAGTTGTAGATGCTATTGACAAGAAGGAAGGACTTCCTCTCAGAGGAATGAGATAGCCTATCAGTTAACAAACAAATCACTCAAATTTGTGGTTGACCTCGTAATTATTTTACCACTATAAGGGTGATAGCACTTGCATTCATAAAACGACAAGGTCTATTTATCTAAGTGACAGGTAATTTCAACCTTAATGACGTTTAAATTTACTGAGAATTGTTGTCAAAAGTTATAAAGCAACTAGCTGCGCCCCACGGTTTTCCCCGTAGTGGTATGAAATATACTTTACGATCTATTCTCATACCTTCCAAATATAAACAAAAACATCATAAAAATCGGTCAAGCTGTTTCGGAGGAGTTCGATAACAAACACTGTGACACGAGATTGTTATATATTAGATTACGAGGTGATTATAATTTATCTACAGAAATACCGGTAACAACTACATCAGCATACCTCACATACCCCACAACATAGTCCATGGACGTCTACACAAAAAAACTATCGAAAAACGATCCCGAATAACTCAATCAATACGGACCAGACCGTGCACCAAGCGAATGAAAAGTTCCTCCGTTTGAAAACGCTCTAACAAATTGTGGGAATAACTAGTTTAGCGCACAAATGTATGGAGTTTTTAGCACGATTCATACTTTGCCTTGTCTGGAACTTGTAATGGTTGGTGTATGTAAGGACTTGACTGATTCAGTCTTTGCTTTTAAGATCAGTAGATATACAAAAATACAACAATGTTGTCTTGTTGGTGTTAGAAATATATGCGGTGGGAGTACTTTTCTGAATAAACTGATTTACAAATAGCTCTGATGTTTTATTACTTTTTTTATTTTTCTACTACGAACACATAAAACACTCTAGTGTCTGACTGATTGACATCACAGTGTCTGATCTGAACCACAAGAGATACAAAAATACATACACAAGAAGATAAATGTTCTAGGCTGCTACGAGTACTAAGAATAGAATAGAATAGAATACTCTTTGTTATGAACACCATAAAATTACAGATATAAATGTAGAAATTTTACATACTTCTTTTTTCTAAGATGCAGTAAGAAAAGATTTTTGGAAACTGCACCCTATAGTGGATAATACGAGGGTTGAAGTTTAAATGCTAAGTCGTAGGCGACACCTAGGAATAGATAGGTTGTAATCAGTGTTATCAATACATAAACAAACACCTTTGCCCTAAAGAGTTCTTATAGATAATTAAGAAGTATTTATAGATAATTTCTAGTTGAAAGATAGTGTTTTATCTCTATTGAGTTTAGCACGTAGGTAATCAAGTATGTGCCACTAGATATCAATTAATGATTTATTAAATGACGCCAATTATTATAGTGATAACATATTGATGATTAATTACTAATTTACATTTATTAGAAGTTACGTATTCCAGAATGTTTTTTTTTGTTATTTAATGGCAATTTAGCAGGTGGCCTTACTGATGGTTGAGAAACAAAGCTGAAATGTCTCATGTGTGTTACCGGCATTGCCCTTAACTCCGGAACATAGCTAATAAACAGAAATAGGTAATGAAAGTTTTAAGAACAAAATTACGTACTTTATTTATTATTAAAGTCTGTTATCATCAGAGATCGGATATTCGGATGCATATTCAACTAAAGTTGAGATGTTGGCTAATATGGAATGCGTTTTTGTATCGAAAAATATTAACTTTAACTAACACAAACCACCCCTCCTCTAACATACCACATACACATATTTGCATCAGGGGTTAAACATTAATTTTAAATAAATATGCATCTGAATAGTTATGCAATCCATGAATCCCGGTTCTTTTTTAAATAAAGTTTTTTTTAGATGTCGCTTCCATACTATACACCCGACTCATCCATTCCCGCAGGGTAATTACGTAACACACTAACAGTAGGAATGGGTTGCATTTTGACAATTCCACAACATTCATTGCGTTATTTAAATTTTGAGCCGACAAATTTTTCGAACATATGAAGCAATGGATTAGCAATAGGCTTCAAAATTATTCAGATTGTTATAGATAGTGTGTTACGTAATTAGGGTGCCGGTGTTCCTGGAATCCCGGGTATACTTTTACAAAAAAATATTTTAAGTAGCCGCTTCCATAGTTTCGTAGCTAAAAATTAAACTTAGGTAAAAATGCATCTGAATATCCAATCTTTTTCCACTCATGTTTACTTATTTTCAAAAATTTACATTTCAAAATAAAAAAAATGGCGATTATTTTACTGCACTTTTTACTATTATTTAATTATCCTAGACTATTTTATTCTCTTCTACTATACTTGGAATCTTCTCTAGGTGAACTTCTTTTCCAACATGTCATAAATGTGTCATGTCATGTTCGGTGGTTATGTCAAAAAACGTCCTAACTAAAACTATATTCGGTTTAATTTACCTGTATTTGGTTATTTTGATGGCAACATTAGTACGATCACTTTTAATAATTGCTTATGATCTCAATAATTGTAGTCTAATTATTTATTTTACCCTATATTGGTTTAACCCGGAAAAAACTACTGTAAAGCATACAATGGCAGACCGTGACGAAATTGTCGCGATGATGATAGAAAAAATCAATGGCGTCACTAAAATGTAGGTACGTCGGGCCACATTGGACAGTCACGTGTAACCTTGCTGACTGTCTACTATTTCGACAACAGCTTAAACTACCTACTTATACATAAGGCTTTATGAGTAGGGGAAGACCAAATAATTATTTAAATCATACATTTACTTGAATAACTAGCTTCTGCCCCCGGTTTCGCCCGCGTTGATGTCGGAAATTATCCAACGGGAACGTGCTACCGGGACACAATAGTCTAGTAAGACATAATTCCTTATTTCTTATCAAAAGCATGAATTGTCATATGCCTAACTTAAGAAATGCTGGGTTTCCCATACAAACTTTCATCCTCTGTATCACCCCTTATAGGATTATTTTTGAGGAAAAAAGTACCCTATGTCCTTCCCCAGGATGCCATCTATCTCTTTGCTAAATTACATCGAAATCCATTTAGTGGTTTAGGCGTGAAAACGTAACATACAGACAGAGTTACTTTCGAATTTATAATATTAGTAGGGATTAATGTAACTACAATTTTGCTCTTTTGTTATTTTAATTATTATATTTTTTTGTCCTAAAGTAAATATAAATGATGTAAATTGCATAAAATCCAGAGCCTACTGATTGTGAGAAGACACTGGCTCCTGTAACACAAGTGTTTTTATCTAGCGCAGGAGTCAGGGCTTCACTTTGTTTGTACACATTTTTTATGCCAATAAAATAATTTAATATTATTGTTATTGAAGAAACGATAGATGGACTGTGTGTACGATGATTTGGCTAGAAAGGGGTGACTGAGGGGTGGGGGGGACTACTGATATGACCGCTAATAGAGATTGTAAGGAAGAAAAGACTGCGCCAACCCCAAATACATTCGGATAAGGGCAGAATGATAATGGTGATGACATGTACTTATTTAGCGAAGTTAAAAGATGAACAGAGGACGTAGACTTACAGAATTATAACTTCTTCAGTCGGGTAAACACTTTCGAAACAATAGATTCTGTTAAAATGATTTTTGACGTTCCTTATTGTCGCTCGATACCTATGTTGTGTTGTGACGATCAAGATCTGTCAGCTTCTTACAGCTTTGCTCAAATTTATCGATCGTCACTGTCGGTTGTTAACGATCGATTAATATTAAGGTTGAAATCGAACATCACTTGTTGATTTCATCATCATTCTCTTGCCCGTTATTGATTATATGTTGATTATATAAATGGTCGGTGTCTTTTTCTTCCATAGTTCTCTCCTAGTCGTCATCCCAGTAACCACCTCCTTTCTAAGCATAATTTATCATCTTTCACACAGTCCATCAATCGTTTCTTTGATTTTTTCTTACTCTTATAGGCATCCACATTCATACTTAAAAGTTTCCTCACGACATTTTCCTCATTCCTACGCATTACATGCCCATGGACTAAGACAGTCGATTTCCACATAACTTTGCAGACACCGGTGTTACTTTCAGACTTCCTCTTATGTATTATTGTATTATTTATCGATCGATATAAAAGATCATCAAAAAATAGGATCTCAATTGTCTGTTGCTTACACATTTGCTCGATTTTGTTTGATCACACGAGTCGATCGTCAAAAATCGAGCCGAACCTTAGAGACGATTGATAAGAGGCAAAGTTACTTACTCATACATTCGATATGAAAACACTTCAATATTGATAAATATATTTTTCGTTTCACACCACAACCGTACAATAGCAAGAGACAGGAAATAGTCGAGATAGAGTAAACTAGTAGGTACCTACGCTTAACAGGCAAATTCATAGATAATAAGCGTTAATATAAAATGAAATTTTAATGTTATTTAGTTCATTGACAGACACATTTCATTCAACACTGACCTCGATTGAAAATCGGGTTAAATCCGAGTATTTTTTTTTAGTTTTTCTTAGAAATAGTACTTTCAATCACTAATATGCGGTTTATATTAATTTTAACAGTATTTTCTTTCATTCTAAGTGATTTTTGTAATGGTAAAAAGTTCACAAGATGCGGTCTCACAAAACAACTACTGAAAATTAAAGGAATTAAAAAGAGTTATCTGGGCAACTGTGAGTATTTTTATAATCGTTTTATTTAGTGTATTAGAATTATTCTTTCCTTTCGGCCGAAAGGTTCTGGAGTGACGACCGCGTACCGGAAGATGTAGCGTTGGAAAGCCTCCCACAAGGTGGACCGATGACTGTGAACGCCGCGCGCAAAAATCCGTTTGATGCGAGAAGCACAGAACCGGTCGAAGTGGCGGTGCTTGGGGGAGGCCTATGTCCAGCAGTAGACGTCTTTCGGCGGAAATGATGATTCATTTTTATAGCATACTAGCGGATACCCGGCGTGTTTTTTTTTTTTTTTTTTTTTTAGTGCTCTAAAGTCATCTTCGCATTATTGCTTTTCTAATGAAACTGGTTTGGAGTACATCGGTTGGATGGTTTCAATGCCTATAACGGACATAGTTAGAAACAATGTTTGTGTTTTATATATAATATAGATCAGATAGAAGACAAGCCATATGGGATTATCAGCAAAAACCCTTCCTTAGTAAGGAATTCTTGTGCAAAACAGCATCTTGTAGATCCAGCAGTTCAGGGTGTGCGTTGGTTGTTAGTGAATTTAAGATTCTAATTGTGAAGAAAGTAGATTCATTTCAAAGTATTTTGTAAACCTGCATTTTTTTATACACGGTGGCAGGGATATCGATGCGGAAACTGGAAACCATGAATTCAGCACATGATTCTAGACCCTCTAGCACGGAAATTTAACGTCGTTTAAAAAAATTATCTGCTGTTTCATAGAAAAGTGCCATACCTACGCGGTGAAAATTTACTGAACAGCAATTTCTTTTTTAAATAATTAATCGATGAGAAATATCAAATGCGATCTAAAGAAAAGCGGCCAAATTTCTCTAGATCGTATTTTGTTGCTTCGTGTCTCAATATGAAAGTTTATAAAAGATTTCAAAAATTCTAGACACACCGAGGGTCCTTATTGAGCCGTTATTTCGCCTCTTGAGTCACGAGATTTTTTTTTTTTTAAAGGAGTGTCGCTTGTGGACCGCTGTGCGCCCTCTTAAGTTCATTCTAAAAACGTGGTGTTTGTGCTCTCATGAACCTGAAATTGATAAGAAAGTATAATAAGCCCGATAGTTGGCATTAAACCTGGCTCTAGTTATATGTTATCTAAGAGATTAATCACTTAAACATAAAACTCCTTACTAATAAAAGTTGTATAGCGTCTGGATAGTTACACATTGCTTTGTCTTCTTCTTTAGAAAGTCAAATTACTGACGACTGAAACAGAGAAATCGGTATCTAACTATTCACCTGACATAATTCGTTTATTAGTAAGCAGGTAAATTTTCTTTAGAGTAATAATTAATATGAGGAAAAGCCGTCGTAACCTATTTATGAAATTATAATCTTTGATTTTGATTAAAAAAAAACATGATCCATGTTTGGTAGGCTTAAGGATATTTCTCTTAATTAACCTCCGACGGGAAGTTAATTATTGCAATTTCTATTATTTCATCATTAAATTCTATGATATTTTAGAAAACATATTGTTCTCAAAATTATGCTAATATATTTTTTCCTCAAAACATTGTTGCTTTTCTGGCTAAGTTAACGAACTGAATAAGGAAGCTCTGACCATCAACTAGTCTATTGTAAGTAGTCCATTGCTGGACAAAGGTCTAGTCAATTTTCACATTTTGCACCCAGTCTGTCCTAGATGCCCATTTCCAGTGTTTGGACTAGCTAGGTCGCCGGCTTTCGACGGTGCGCGATTTCTCGGATGCGCACGCCCATGAAACAATTGAATTTATACTTTATTACAAACATCATAAAGATCAAAATAGCGAGATATGTGGCTCAAAACCGTTGCCGCTTATAGAATTTTGATTTTGATCTTTATTGACAACCATTCAGTCTAAATTTACAATCGAAATGTGCATATTTGTCCGTAAAATCACGCACCGTAGGAAGCTACCGTTTAGGGCACGCCACAATTGCGGCGGTAAGACCCCTCTTTGAGGAGTGGCTTGAGAGGCGCCACGGCGTCCTCACTTTCCGCCTGACGCTGGTCCTCACCGGACATGGCTGTTTCGGGAGGTTCCTGTTTCGGATAAGGCGGGAGGAAACGCCCGGGTGTTACCATTGTGTGGATCGACCGGAGGACACGGTGGAGCATACGGTGGAGTTCTGCCCGGCTTGGGCGGAGCACCGCCGTGTCCTCGTGGCGGCGACCTCTCGCGTCCGGCCCTGGTTCAGGCCATGGTACGGAGCGAGAGGGAATGGGAAGCCGTCACCTCCTTCTGCGAAGCAGTAATGCTCGCGAAGGAGGAGGCGGAGCGCGAGAGGGAGAGGCAATCACTGCGCCCTCGCGCCCCTAGTCGCCGCAGGAGGAGACACCCTGGGTGTCGGGATTCGATTGCCGACTTCCGACCATCGTAGGCGCAGGCTTGCGGACGGCGAGCAATGGGCAGCTCGCCGTCCGGTAAGGAACAGGCCCGGGTCGACGGCGCGTCGTGTTCCACGCGCGCCTCAAAGAGTTGTCAGCACCATTGACGGGGTCCGATAGGACCGATGCCTGCCGGGGTCGCGGATTGTTCGAAAGAGTTACCGTGGCCCTGGCGCACAGGCAACTGAAGGAACACGGGTGGGTTTTAGTCAGTAAGAGTCTGACACGCCCTTCCGCTCCGCCCAGAGCGGGAGCGGTCATTTGATGATTTCCCAACCAAAAAAATTAAATAAAAGAGAGCACGGAGACGCCTCGGGGGTCGCTTCTAGAGGCGTCATAGTCAACACTTTCCATACAAACCAAACGTGTCAACGGTTACTCGCACTATGACACAAGTAAAAGAAAAAAGTATGAAAGAAAATACGTTTATTTGCGGTTAACATGATGCAGAGAAAAACACACAAATATAAAAAAGAACGAGTTGGGGGAAAATATGAAAATATGAAACTGAGGGTTTTGAAGGCGGTCCGTGACAGAAGTCGTGCTCTTAAAGGCTCCCACAGACGCGCGCGACGCGACAGCGCTACATAAAGGCGCCGCTCGTTGCACGACACGCGGTGCCTTTGTGTCGGGCGTCGCGTAGCGCCAGTGTGTACGAGCCTTAACGCACTTTCGGCTCCACGAATTTTATTTATACTGCTGCCGTCTCCAGACCCTGTCCACGCGATTTTTCTGTGCTCGGTGAGTTAGGAGATCACAATACATAAGTTTACCTACTATCAAAATGCCTTTCAAGACTCTTAAGGTTTAACGACAATTAATAATAATAAAAAAAATATTTCGGGTGGCATAGTCCCATAGAAACCTTAACCTAGTAGGTACATATTTGTTTACATTTTTATTTGCCATGACTCGCCGCACCTACAGAAGACGTGGCCTACTGATTCTGAAAGGGATAGTCGAAACGTATAGCTATTGCGTTCAGAATGCCATTGTTACTACCCCGTATACGGGCCAGCAGGGAAGCTGCTTTTTTGCGCATGATGGCTGAAAACCTTCAGTGCGCGCTTTTGCAAACATCTCAGACGCGCTGCATCGCTATTGATCCTTCAGTAGACATTTTATTGTTCTAATTTTTAAAGACTGCTTATTTTCTGATTTAAGTAGGTCCCAGACGTTATTTACTTATCTCATATAAATTTGATAAGGTCAGGACAATAAAGATGAAATAACACCTAAAGAACCTTCAAGGTATCAACTTTGAAAATACTTACAGTAGCTGTCTACAATGTACCTGCACAAAACATTCTACGGCGCCATTTTGTACAAAGTAATGTATTTAAGACACGTGGAAAACTTCTGCTGCTGTAATTCCTTTATTTTCTCGCTGTTTTATTAACTAACAAAATAATGTAAGAACTCGTGTTTATTTTTACTTAGTTTTGGGTTAAATTTAAAAGAATTTACGGTTTTCCGAATTTAGTTTTAAAAATGTACAAAACTATTTGCTATTTATGACTTAAATATTTATGCCAATCAAATAAGTCGTAATTTAAAAAGAAATAACACTTGATTGTTTTGAACAATTTTGGTGTTTTCAAGAGATATCTATTTCACATTCAAAACGATTTTTGTAAATTTATTTATTTATTTATTTTATCATTACTTACAACTATTATTACAGGTACAACTCAATGCAATAGTGAAGCAAACTTAATAATAACAAATTATTTTCCAAAACTTATTACAAACAATGTTATCCTTGTGAATTCACTCCGTGTACAAGTAAAAATGTCTATCTCCTCTGCTACAAGGTTAAGGGTGCGAAGCGCCCACGTCGGGGGCGCCTCATTTGACAGATTAGTGCGGCCGCGAGGTACAGCCAGCAGTTGAGGTCGGGCACACTCAAACACACCAACTCTAATATTTAACTTACCTACTACACTAATAATACACAAACTTAATTTATACGGACTAAATCACTATTCCGAAATATTATAGCTCCTGACCTCGTGCCCCTAGATTATATTTTTCTCAGAATCTTCTAAGATAAAAGAGTACAGTAGGAAGTTATTATAACAGGAAAAAACAATAACAAAATCATATATCGTCTTTGAAATTAAGATTAGAACAGCGGGGTAATTGCGTAACATACTTACAGTAGCAATGGCTTTCATTTTGACAGTTCAACAACGTTCATTGCGTTATTTACGTTGTTGAGCAGACCAATTTTTCCAACAAATAAAGCAATGGATTAATTAGCCGTCAGTTGAGACTGGTCATCTCTTAACTGCCACGGCTTATTTTTATTATTAATCTTATATTTTGAATTGTTTCTTAATAAATATTTTTTTTTTATCATTGTTCTCGCATATAGAAGCAACAAGAATAATGTACCCAGGATTTTGTAATATCTTGATTTAAAAAGAGTGTCCTTGGAATTTCTTGCCCGTTTTTCTCCATAGAGATCTACGTTTTAGAATGGGCAACTAGCTTCAACTTTCTGACTAACTGACCGACTCTTTAACAATTCAAAAGTGCCTGTAAATGGTTTAATTGAAATGAATGCTTTGAGTTTGAGTTTAAGCCATATCCTTAAACGTAAATTTTTCTAAAGAAGTCTTTATTCATTGATGTTTTCAAGAGATATCTAATACACAGATTGACAACGATTATTGTTAATTTTAATCACAAGTGCCACTCATTTAGTTTATATTGACTAAAATAATATTCCGAAATATTATAGCTCCTGACCTCAATGCCCCTAGATTATAATTATTATTCTCTTAGAATCTTTAAAAACATAATTGAAAAAAGTGTAGAGTAGGAAGATTATACCATTACTAACTTTTGCTCGCGGCTTCGCTCATGTGGAGGTCGAAAATTATCCCACGGAAACATACTACCGGTATCAAAATTATTCTATGTCCTAACACAGGTCATGGTCTAACTATGTGCCTAATTTCATCAAAATCCGTTCAGTCATTTTAGCGTGTAAGCGTAACAAATAAACTATCTCACTTTCGCATTTATAATAATATAAGTTATGATAATAAAATAACAAAATCATACAAAGTCTTCTTGAACATAACGATAATACCTACATACTCCGTTAATAGGTCAGACCGGTATATTAACATGCAAAAAACCCTCGTGGAAAATACGCTATACATCTCAGAAATCATTTAACATTGACATTGAGCTGCAACTCACTGCAAAACCGACCTTATTACGTTGATGTAAGAGTTACTAGAATCTTAATTAAATAATCGCTTGGTGTGTTTACGTTCATACATAAAGATACAGCTATGTGGAACGCACGTGTTTTAGTTTTTGTTTTGTATTTAGTGATAAATGTTATAAGTGGTAAAAGATTTGAAACTAGGTGTAAGTTAGTGAGGGAATTACTGAAGGTTGGAATGCCTAATGATATATTTTTGGGACAATGTAAGTATTATATAGTTTGATAGTATCTTCCACTTAACAAAAATCTTAAATTCATTCATTACTGACAGATCAGAGCACACCCCAAACTGCTGGGTTTAGAAGCATGAGCACAAGAATCTATAGAAATCGTTTGCCGTGCGTTAGTCTCCACCACCCCGATCCTTGCTGGAGCCAGCTCGCGCCGCTGAGTCTGTAGTTTTAAATTCGTCCCTTAAGGTGAATCCTCAATTGTAGCCCGCCAAATTAAAATTTATTTGGTTTTTTGCAAACTGCAGCTCTGTTTTACGTCGTATGTTGACCAAAATGCGACTGTAGGGGTGATATATTTACTGAATAATAATCATCAATTTCATAGCAATAGTCAAACTATGGAAATTTTGTTCCACCTAAGAATTTTTTGAATATTTCATATGTGTGAAGATTCTTAGGTGGATAAATTACTTTGAAAAAAATAAATCTATCCAATCAAACGCAGTTTTTTTTTACTTATTTATTTGAAATTTCTTTCTTTGGGGGTTTTTTGTTTTTGTGGAGAGTCAAGAGGAATGTGGCCGCTTTTCTTTAGATCGAATTTTGTTGCTTCGTGTCTTAATATGAAACTTTATAAAACGGTATTAGAAAATTCTAGACACACTTACCGAGGGTCCTTATTGAGCCGTTATTCATAATTCCTTCTCAGTCACGAGATAATATTTGTTTAAAGGAGTGGCGCTAGTGTACCGTTGTACGCCCTCTTAAACACACGTTGAGACGTCATAAATAGGTACCTGAAATATGAGCCAAACTAGACAGTGTATCTTGGAGCTGAATAGTTCAGTAGATTCGGTGATGCATAGATTGAAACTAGGAATAATGTTGTATAAATAGACGCATGCTGCCCGTCTTTTTTATATAATTTCCTGTTCATCTTTAGACCCAAAAAAAAGAGCAGACGTGGTCTACAAACGAATTTACAAAAAAAAAAAAAAATATACAACATGTCTCGGAATTAACGCACACCTTCAAACACCCCAATTAGAATATTATGTTATAATCATAAAACATACACTGAATTTTTACTATTATGTACAAAACATTGTTTGTTTATTGAATTAGTTATACTGATTGTAGGCGAAAATTGTGTGCACATTACAAATCTACGCTCGCAAACAGATGCACACGGATAAGGGTCTAGCTTAGTAGCCATTTCGTCGATTTTGCTTTGTTTTGACTATACAGCGGAAATGTGAATGTAATTTACAGAGCTTAATTTAATTTTGGGATAAATAAAACATTTTTACAAAAAAACAACTGACTTCCAAAAAAAAAACACTAAATAAACGTGAAAAATAACTTTAATTTCGGAAGTCGGTGTCTTTGGTTGTGTGTTTTCGTTTTTGGCCACCGACTTCCGAAATTGAAGTTATTTTTCACGTTCTTTAGTGTTTTTTTTTGGAAGTCGGTTGTTTTTTTGTAATAAAGTTATAATTTTTCACTTTTTAGTTGTGGTACCTACCCCACATACATTCGTATACCACTACTTGATATGTAAATAACCGTGGCAGGAAATTATTATAACATCATCAATATAAACCAAGTTGAAAAAAATTACGCATTATTAGGGATAACTCAAAAACTACTGGTCAGTACTTGATCAAATTTAAATGGGACTACATGTGAAGCACCAGATCTCAAATAAAAAAGAATCATCCAAATCGGTTCACCCAGAAAAAAGTTCTGAGCTAACACACATAAAAAAAAGAACAGTTGATTTGAGAACCTCCTCCATTTTTTGAAATCGGTTAAAAATTCCCCATATTAAAAATGACAGAAATCGATTCGGTAAACGATTTTGAACAAACTACTTTCATAATGTGCATTATATCAGTTACACATTGTATATATTATATCTTTTGCAATATTTAACACAACTAACTATTTACACTAGAATTAGATACTAAATTACATGACTACAAAAAAATATAAAATCAAAAGGACGCTTAGGCGTCGAAGTACACGTCCGCTGCGCTGTCATCCGGAAACGTGCCCAGAAGACTGGTATTTAGTGATGATGTAGTATTCTAAAATGTATGAATATTTCCCGTATTATCCTCTTGAGATCATTTCTTAGTCACCTTTTACGTTTACGTCATACGGGAAGCAAGAAGATCATTTCTTTGAAGCTGACACTTAAGAAATATGTATTTTGTTTCATCGTTACGGCTTATGTGTACCTAATCCGTCATCGGCTGAATTAAGGTCGTTGGTACATCGTCGGCTGAACTCAGCCGATCGAACCAAACATAATGTAAAAGAAAGTGAGTGCCGCGTACTATAAGGACTCCGTGTCCTTATATTACCGGGTCGAATAAATAAAAGGCTTATTTAGATGACCAAGCGAGCGCGAAGCGTCTCCATTTCAACTTGGGCAAAAATACTTTGGTATGTCCGGATGTCCGGCTGTTCTCCTCTACAGGTCGTATTTTTCAACCGATTCTCGTGAAATTTTGTGAGCAGGTTTGATAATTATATGGATATTTTTAGTAGATTCAGTTTTTCGATATTTTTCAAAATGGTGGAGATATGGGGGTTGAAAATGTTTTTGTTTTAAGACTTTTGTTTAAAGGTGCGCTGTGAACATTTATTCAGTTTTAAGCTATGCAAAGACTGACTTGCGAGGTCTACAGCTAACAGAGCCACTAGTCTTAATTATTTTAATTAAATCAATCTACTTATTTCACATAATAACGTGCTCTGACACCTTTTTTAGCTGATCCTCTATTCTTTTCTCTAATCTTCTAAATATGAAATATTGTTTATCTCATTACAAGACCTCAACTTATAAAATTTGTTGAGGTCGGCTTTCAAAGCTAACCGGATAAAACCTCTACAGTACACTAGTTCAACTGACACCGTGCGATATCGTACGACGTACGGCCGACGACGTACAGTCACTAAAAGAGATAAGGAACCAGGGCCGTCGATATAGTTGAAGTTTAGTAAGAAACCTATAAATGTTTTCGAATAAAAAATAAAAATAATAATAGAAAACAAACAGGTCATTTATCAAATTAAATTTCATTCGAAAACATCCATCGCTTTCTAACTAAACTTCAACCATATCCGACGACCCTGGTTATTTATCTCTTTTGGTGACTGTACCCACAAGCATAGTTTAGCCGATAACGGATTAGGTGTATGCCTCTCTTTAAGCTAACTATAGCCACTGGCTCGGCTTAGTATACCTTATTTTAATACGTGAATGAACATACAAGGATAACAGTTTTAGCTTTTTGGAATTTTTTTTTAAAGAAAGAAAAATAGGTTTATTTGTCACACAAACACGTGCATACAAAGCACTGCTAGCTCTGGTAACATTGTAAAATAAAAATAAAAATAAACAAAATAGATCTATAATCACAAAACAGAAATAGTCGACAGCTGCACGTCATGCCTGTGACAAGAAGGCTTCCAGTCAGCATGATGCTGTGCTATGGGGGACCCACTGCAAGCGCTGATTAGTAAATTGTAAGTGCATAATAATTGCTAAGTACCTAATAGTATTACCGCACGATTACGTAATTATTGGGTAAGAAAAAAAGGGGTAATTTATTGTGATGAATGACTGCAATTACTTAAATGTACTGCTGTCATATATTACCTCCTTAGTTTTGCATTAGTAGAAATATTGAGTGAGTGAGTAGAAAAAAAGTTTACATGCATAAAATTAATTACTATCGGATTATTTATCAGGAGTCTGCATTTTTGCTCGGTTGATGGCAATAGACTCGCCCCCTATTACATGGGACTTTAACTTAACTGGCGACCTATTCTGTAAAAATTTCACCGTGAAAACCCCTAGTGGGATTTATAGATGTGCGTAGGTGTATCCGTGGCATCACAATGAGCCCTATCAGAATACCAGCACTGCGGTACTTATTTTTTTTCGCAGCATTATGCCGAGATCCTGCCGGGGTCGCGGATTGTTCGAAAGAGTTACCTTGGCCCTGGCGCACAGGCAACTGAAGGAACACGGGTGGGTTTTAGTCAGTAAGAGTTTGACACGCCCTTTCGCTCCGCCCAGAGCGGGAGAGGTAATTTGACGATTTTCCACCCAAAAAAAAAAGCACTATGCCGAGATAGGAGCCTTTTTGGCCTCGCAGAGGTCTTTTATTTTTCTTTTTTATTGTTAATTATGTTAGTTTTAAATGCTCCTTTTTGATTTTTACACTTTGTATTTCCTGTGCGCGTCCCAAACAAAATATTTTTATTTATTTCTTTTTCTTTAAAATTTAGGTGAAGTCAGCTATCAATATTGTCAATCCCTAGCTTTAGGTGAAATGATAGTGTACTTCAAGCTCACTGCACTTAAGTTTTCCTGGTGAGATTTGTGAAGATTAGATCGGCCGATGAAGTGTAGTCATACTTCTGCCTAACCCTTCGGAGAAACAGGCGTGATGTTATGTTATTATTATTATTTATGTATTTATCAAATACAAAGTTTATAAAAATCTTAACCTAAGAACTATGCCCCACAAAACTGTTTTCACGGTTTGTCTGTGTGAACAGAACAAACGGAATTACAAATAAGGTTTAATATTGCGGACACTTAATTTTCACTTATTGCACTTATAAAGTAACTAATAATCGTATCTTATCTTAAATGTATGGAAAGTGAATAAAGGAAATATCTAAAATTATATCAAATGACTTATCTTCTATACTAATAATAAAGCTGAAGAGTTTGTTTGTTTGTTTGCTTGAACGCGCTAATCTCAGGAACTGCTGGTCCGATTTGAAAAAGTATTTCAGTGTTAGATAGCTCATTTATCGAGGAAGGCTATATGCTATATATCATCACGCTAAGACCAATAGGGACGGAGCACCAATGAGCACTGTTTCAAAATCGTGGGGTTTTTTTCCTTTTGGGAGCTTCTGCTGCGTGCGCTGCGTAAACGGTTAAAGTTTCGCAAAAATCATGTTTTACAGAATTGTTCCCCTTTAAAAGTTCTAAAAAAAGTCTGCGACAGCTTATGTCTATCTTTTAAGGTTGGCTCACTATAAGCTTTTTTATGCTAACCAAATTTGTTCTAAAATAATTCATTATTTGTGAAGTGTTTTTATAAACATGATATTAATCCTTATCCATATAAATACGTTATTCATCACAAGTATTTAATTTAAAACAACATTTCCCTTTACATCATTTGATTTCAATGAATATTTTAGGAGATATAGCAGTTTTAAAATATTCATTGAAATCAAATGATGTAAAGGGAAATTTTGTTAAAAATAACATCACAGCAAAATAATGTTGCTAGGCCGGCGGGCGGTCATGAGGGGGAAGGGCGGTAGCCCCACTTATCTCTGCGAGATACCTACCGGGTGGAAACAAAACTAAAAGTATAGTGTACGCAGAAGTACTTTAAAATAACATTAGTTTTGACAATGTACATGATATAAGATTATAAGACCCAGTACTTTTTACCTAACGTTTTAAAGTTCCACTCTTACACGGAGAAAAGATTTCTTGAAATATTCCAGCAGGCTTAGCACGAGCACCGTTTTGTTGATGGAAAAATATACAAAAATGACGTTCAGTACCCCAGTAAAAAATTAATCGATACCTAACCCAGTAAAGTTTCTAAGACCTTATTTTTTTTTTGCCCCAGTATTTGTACTGGGTAACTCGGTAAATTTTCTTGGGTTTGCGCATATGGTCCCGCGTTATGCAGAGCCCCAGTAAAAATCATAAATAATAATTAATTTAATTCAGACATAGTCCATACATTAATTATAAAAATAAAATGATAAAAACACATTACATTAAAATAACCAAAAACAAATTTAACAAAATTACACATACACATTAGAATTGAATGAAAAGCACATTGAAACAATCAGATAATAAAATTAGACATACACAATTATAATTATAAAAAAAATGTCAAATAATGCGAGGAGGAGCGCTAACATGAAGCTGCTTCCACCTCTGTATCAGGGACAGGTCCCACCATTTGGACAACACCCTCAGAGACTGTTCGAGCTGCTTCGTAGGCGACTTAATAGTGAAGCGCTCCGCTTCCTTATGATCGCGAAAAAATCATCGGCCCGCGCCTCAGCAAAATAAACTCCCCAGGAATATTTTTAGAAATCTTTTCCCCGTGTACTGATAAAAGCGTGATGTAGGTACCTAAAACAGCTCCTTAACGTACATATTATTTAAATATATTTTCACCCTCTACGTAAACGAAGGCGCGGGTTAAAGTTAGCGTTAGCCCAAAGTAACTATTCCACGCGGACGAAGTCGCGGGCAGAAGCTAGTATCTTATAAAACTACTTAATTACTTATTTGCTCTCACTCAATAATCTGCAAACCACTTTCATAAGAACAAGGTTAGGCGTGGTATGGTGTACGACTGTTATACCTTCTTGCTAAATAGCAATTTTCAAAATAATAATAGCTCGTTCTCTCAAGCAATAATAGTTCTGCAACCAAAACATAAAATAATAAATTAACTCACGGCAAAAACAACAGGTGTGTCATTCTATCATAATAATTTTAATAAGAACAAACTGTTCAAATTCGAAAAAAGTTAATTAAAGTGCATTAGTTTAGCATAGAAGTGTGATTATGCAGTAAAGTGCAATACTTAAGTCACGTACAGACGGCTATAAAAGTGCTTTGCATAATAAAATTATGTTCTTTAACATGAACATTGAACATTCAGCTTTTAAGTAATAACTTTTAGCGTCAAGAGAAACTGTAGGTAGGAACTGAGGAAAATATATAATTAGATGAATTGATAATTCTGAATTCTGTAAAATCTCACCGTGAAATTTTATTTGAATCAAATCAAATCATTTTTATTTGTTAACACAGGTCTTATAAATAAAGGGAAAAAAAAAAAAAAAAAAACTAAATATAGGAAATACAGATCTTATATTTGATGAAAGAGCGCTATGTTATGCCATACTATGCCATACATATGTTATGCCAGGAGGCGTACAAATATGGTGTGCATCTAGCTCAAGATTAAAAATTAAAATTTCTAAACAAATATTTGAAAATCATGCATAATTATGATATTTAATTAGCAAAATAAGTTGAAAAATTACATAATAATATTTAACACTTTAAAAAAAAATATCGAAGTCAATATAATTAAAAATGTCGAAATACATTAAATGTCAATATTAATAATGCATTTCAATTCCAAACATGTAAGATTTTGTCATATAACATAAAGACAAAGACAACAAAAAAAAAACAGTTTATATTGACGCATTTTAATAATAAGTAATGAATTATTATTATTAATTATTTTATTTTTATTCACGTTTAAAATGTGAAGTTTTGCAAAGATACACGGCTATATATCAAGCTATACATTTCCAGGAAAAGCTGATCTCTCATTATACGGAAATCCTATACAATGCGAGATCAACTTATACTGGAAATTTATAGCTTTATATGTACCCGTGTGTGCCTAACAAGATTTGTTAATTTGAAGCTGTTTTTATTGCGTCCGCCTTTATTATTAATTTGTAGGTATATCACAAAAAATATACCTAAGTGTTTACGATTACAAACTTACATTTGCAGTTAAAGCATCGACCGTGATGTAGAACGATGTATGGGAGCAGACCTTTTTCAACTGCAAGGTTAAGTTTGTCCTTCAATCAGGCATTGTAAATTCATGCAGCCGAGCACGGTTGCGAGACGGAACTACTCGCACTTGTACGGTTTTTTAACATGTATGTCGCATCAGTTATATTAAATAGGGCAAACATTAAAGTCCCATTTACGCGATACAAGTTTCTTGCCTGTAGCATACATTAAAATTGAAGCAACAACTAGCATACAACGTCTAAACACTGTTTAGACGATGTAACTTTTATTATTACTTGAACTTATGGCATGCCACAGGCAATCAAATTGCACCGTGTAAATCAGACTTATTTGACAAAATTACTGTCAAAGCTCTACTTGTTTTTATACTAAAGCACTTTCTCTCAACCTAACCATTTCCCTGAAATTTGAACAGAAATAAATAGCTCATGTTTGTTTCTAGGAAACCTAGCTTAGGTATTCAGCTTAAATTCTGATTAAATGAGTATGATATCTGTTTGTCAATTACGCAGAAACTAAATTAAAGACAATTTACGATACACTTTACAATTTACACAACAAATTATAATTCTTATTGAAAGAAAATTAAATTGAAATACAGTATTATAATTTGGGAAATAATTAACAGATCTTCTAAAAACCTTTTGCTTTTCTAATGATGGACCATTTTTAAAATTAATGAACCTCTTAAAACTTTTTGAGCTTCTAATGATGGACACTTTTTTAAATAAATTAGCCTCTTTTTAAATTTCTGGCCTTTTTCTCACAGTTGGTCGCAGTAACTAAGCTAGGATTCCCCGACCAAACGAATTAGGTTAGGTTATAACTGTGACCAACCACGCTACATCCAAGTTTGTCGCAGTTACTCGGCTGTTTAGTATTTTTAGGTACCAAAAATAGGAATTATCAGAGTTTCACAAAAAGAAGCGCAATCATTATAATTATTAGAATGTTCGAAAATATTTTTATGAGCGCAAAATGGGAATTCGACTAAATACGTGCCTTATAATTTATCAGAGTACCAAGCAGTTCTCGGAAAACCTAGATTTTAATCGTAGTGTGGTTTTTCGAAGAAGTGCAATGGAAAAATTATTTAATTATTATTGTTGCAAATAACTGTTTCCTGTATACAGGGTGTCCCAGAACTCAACGTCAAGCCGAAACGGGGCGACAGGATTGATTGTAAACATCATGAGAAAAATCAGAAAAAAAATCTATCCCATGCAGTTCGAAAATTATGGGCATTTAAGAAAAACCTAAAAATTTGGTCAATCTGTAACCATTTTTCGGTTATTGTGGTAAATTTTTATTATTTTTGTTCATTTAAACTTTGGAACCGTAACCCTAAATAATATTTCTAAGAATCACAGTCAAAAATAATGACACAATTGCCCCAAGTTTCCTAGCATTAAGACTTTGTTAAACTATGAATTTAAAATTTTCAAAATTTGTCGATTTTGAAAGGCCCTCCTTTAAAAAAAATGTACTAGAGTGCCTTGGCAAGTGCCATTAAAAGTTGGCGCATTTGATCAGGGTTGTAAAATGGTAAAATGCTTCTTAGTTTCATTCTAAAAAAAACGAGTAAAAAATAAAATCCTCAAGTAACCCGATTTTTGCTAACCCATTTTACTCAGTTAAAATGTTTTTTATTCGCACAAGCTCTTGGTAGGTTCTTAATTTAAATTTTATTATTGATTTTTTTTCTGATTTTTCTCATGATGTTTACAATCAATCCTGTCGCCCCGTTTCGGCTTGACGTTGAGTTCTGGGACACCCTGTATATACAGGATATTATACAGTTATTTGCAACAATAATAAAAAAACCTAAACATTTGTGTTTTTTCCACGCTATAGCGTGGAAAAAATACAAATGTTTAGGTTTTTTTTTTGATAAATTTATTTGTGGAATCGCGGTTCGTCCCAAGGTGTACCAAATTTCTAATTATAAATGTAGTTTTTTGATAATCTAAAATACTTACACACTTATTATTTGTATGCTGTAGGTTCAAAAACTGACAAGTATCAATGTGATTATTTCTGCTATAAACTTCCTAGACACCTTTGAATAAGGTGAAAGAAACATTGCAAGGCAATCGTGATTTCACATTTTAAATTTTCAACATGCAATGAGGAAGCGCGCTGACCTAAATACCCTTTACAGAAAAAAAAAGTATTTACAAAAAAAAAAAAAACAACCGATTTAAAAAAAGAAAACACTACAAAGTGAAAAATAACTTTAAGTAATTTCGGAAGTCGGTGTATTTGGTTTTGTGTTTTCGTTTTTTGCCATCAACTTCCGAAATTACTTTAACTTACTTTTCACTTCGTAGTGTTTTTTTTTGGAAGACAGTTGTTTTTTTTGTAAAAAGTTTTTATTTTTCTCGTTTTTGTTGTTACCTACCTCACACAAATTTATATAACACATCTTGCTATGTAAATAACAATGACGGAAAGTTATTATAGCATCATCAATATACACCAAGTGGAAAAAATACGTACCTATTATTGAAGCTAACTGAAAAACTATCAAAGCAAAGTTAATAACATTTATATGGGATCATCCGTGAGGCATATGCTATCTATTACAAAAAGATTTTTTAAATCGATCCATAGTCGTCGGAGATATCGCGTAACAAAAATACAAAAAACATACAGACGAATTGAGAACCTCCTTCTTTTTGAAGTCGTTTAAAAATTACAATGATTCAATATTAAAGACGACCAAAAAGACATGAACCTTTCACATAACTTCAATTTATCGCATAAAATATATTCATCCCAATAAATTCGTCCAATACAATCTATAATACTGTCCACCGACCGTTGCCATTCAACAAACACAAAAGAAACTAACTCCGCGATGTACACAAACAATGACCTTGAAACTTGACCTTGAACGGAGTACCAAAGACCACTGACCTTGGATGTTTTGTTTGAAATATAACCCCTTAGGGTATAGACAGGCTTGTATTTAAAAGTACTTTTAAAAGGATTTTTGGTGAAGATGCGTTTAAGATCGAATTGAGCTCTTTCGTGATTTCCTTCTGTCTATTGATGATTTAATTGTTCTTTTGTGGTTTTATCATCAATTCGAGTCTTAAAATGGTGTTCCCCTGCAAATTCAAAGCTGTTAAAATATGAATTGGCATTTTTACGTCTTATTTGGCGGAATAGTTAAGCATAATTTTCCCTTAACTTTTTGGTTTTAAATCTATAACTAAACAAAATAATCCAAAGTTAGTAGGCTTACTATAAATACAATTTCTGAATATTGCATATGCTGACTATTTTTCTCCAATATTTATATATATATATTTTTTTTCTAATACACTTATACATCATTAAAACGATACAATATTACACAATAACCCTCTACCACCGATTGGGCGTGAGGGCATCTACACACACCGCCATCTTGTAAAAAAAGTCAGTAGCAGTTACGACTAGGTATTAAACCTTTATTAATGCAATGTAGGCAATGCAAGCAAGCAGTGGTGGCCCAATGGTAACGGCCCTGACTTACGAGTTACAGGTCATAGGTTCGAACCCAGACATACGCTTAACTTTGTGTAATTTATTTCATTACCATTGCTCTCAAAACGGTGAAGGAAAACATCGTGAGGAAACCGGCAAGTCCTAGAACCAAAAATTTTAAGACATATGGCATCTCCTAACCCGCACTGGGCCCACGTGGTGGATTACGGCCCTACAATCCACTCCCTCTCACAGAGAGGAGGCCTATGTCCCAGCAGTTGGAAAATTGTAAGCTAATTATGAATGCAATGCAATATCTGCAAATTGGCTGCGCATTCCCCTCGGGGTATTATCTCTCACTAATTGATCCCCGGTATCTACTGTAGCGTGGCTTTAACCTTGAACTTTGTGTTCATGACCTTTACACAGTTTATTCGCAGAATAGTATAGAAGGTCGGTTCTATACAGCGAGCGAGAACGCATGCACACATAGACACTCTTCTCTTAGCCCCGTTCACGGCGTCGAGCGACGCGACTTGCGCCAATCCAAACACGCACCCGTCACCATCGTCATACATCCGTAGCTCCGCAAGTCGCGTCATGGTGACTAGTGGCATGCTCTTAACGACGTCTTTTATTGGTTTCTCCGCAGCCGCCGCCGCAAGAGTCGTGTCGCTTGAGCGTCTCGTTCACAGCGAGTGCAAGCACATTTGCAACTGGCATTTATCTGAGATAGACTGAGATCACCTTACGTACGCATCTATGTGTGCGAATGTTTGCACGGAGTATTCCCATCTGTCCCCGTTCAGGGATGTCTATCCCTGAACGGGGACAGATGAGAATTTTCGTGTTATCTGTCCCCGAACTTATAAATGGAGATAGATGGGAATTAAAAGTTTTATCTGCCCCCGAAATATTTTTAACAATTATTTTTTTCTAAAAACTGTGTACTTTACGAGTATCGCGCTCAGCTGTGGCATGAACAGATTAATTATACTATCAATAGTAAAAAAATGTAAACACAGATTATTTTTATGATTATTTAAACGTAATAAGGTACTATTTTGTAATCTTACATGCACCCGTTGCAGGAGACCGAGAGAGAAGTAGTATCTTAATTTTAAGTCCTGTGTCATCTAATGGCTTAAGCATAGTTTTGTATTGATAATATATACAGTTCAATAAAATTGTTTGAATGACTAAGACTGATTTTAAAAAACAAAAATTTCGTGTTGTATATTAACGATATACCTAACCCTCAACAAAACGACTGTAAAAGACTAATTACTATTTGTTGACTTTATTTAAAAAAAAATGTTATTAAAAAAATATTATTTACCACGAGATGTCGTTTTATTGATTCCTGTAAAAAATCAAGTTCTAAACCCCTCTTTGTACCTATCCTTCGCCCATCACGTTATTCCTCTTGATAATCTGTTCATACCACAGCTGAGCACACAGCACTCAGTTTTCAGAATATATATTTTTTTTTTTAATATTTCCGGGGCAGATAAAACTTTTAATTCCCATCTGTTCCCGTTTATAAGTTCGGGGACAGATGACACGAAATTTCCCATCTGTCCCCTTTCGGTGACAGATTCTCGGGGACACCTGGGAATACTCCGTTGCTCTCGTTGTATGGAGCCGACCTTCTGTAATATTCTGTGGTTTAGTGCAGCTGTTTCAATAATAATAATTGTTATAAAATGTTTCGGTGTTACTAATGAACAATAGAGGATCATAACTTTAAAGGGTTTGTGGCAATAATTTAATAGACCGATTGAGAGGTCAGGAAACTTTGATGGTTTGACCTTTGCGATGTGAAGGTTTCGGATGCGGAAAAGTTCCTTTTATTATGGTTGTAAACGCTAGGTGGTTACTGAATCACAACCAATATATTAAATACCAGGTGATCTATTCTGTAAAAAATTTGATGTGAAAATTATGGTGAAGTGAGTTTGTAGTGAGCTGTCGATAGTGTTAATCCCTAGCATCAGGTGGAATATCAACTCACTTCAAGCTCACTTTATCCATGGTATAATAATATACTTCGTCAGGTATAGCATTCCGAGACACAGTGGTCACGTGGGTGACGCAAGCCCACGTCATCACTGCTGTGTTACCATTAGTGTGTCATAATAACTCCCCAACCGCCTTTATTACCTGTGCGAATCCGATAAATCAGTGAGGTTTTAACTAACAATTACGTCGGTATAAGTTTAAATTGAATTGTTTCGTTTGATTAGAAAAACAAAACGACAATTTAAATGCTTGATATATATTTTTTAACAGAATGGTGACTGAAAATGTTTCCATACTTCTTGTTTTGTTGCAATAAAGTGGCAACTGGATAGTGACGTAAGCTTGTGTCACTCTCGGAGTGCCAGACCTTGTTTTTTTAGACTATAGAGGTATGAGGAACAGGGTGTAAAGCTCACTCATACTCTATAGAAAAGGGAGGATCCTCCGACCAGACGGGCATTGTGTCTGGTGGGCAACTGCCCGACGATTGATGTCGGGATGTTGTATATATGCTAGTTGCGCGGTAAACTCTGCTTGCGCGATGCAGGATTTTGCGTGACGTCAGTATGACGTGTAGCTCGCATGTGGCGTTGTAGATGCCGCTACAAGACCATGACTTTATCTAAGTTTTCACGGTAAGATTTCTACAGATAAAACCGGCTGTCCTTGACAGTTTCTTTTAGCGAGTGGGTGATGACTTGAGCAGAGATTCGTAATAATTGTCCCAAAAAATCTAACCTCTGATATTTTATTTGTTTCAGGGGTGTGTTTGATCGAAAAAGTGAGCAAAAGGGACACCAGTGCGTTTTTAGCGAAACCTAGTGGAAAGAAATTCTATGGATTGTACCAGGTATATAAGTGATAAATGATTTTATTTCTGTAAGTAGGTTTGTACAAACACTTTTACATGTCAATCATATTTTAAAACTAGATAAGGTCGGCGTTTCCTATCTGACTACTCTGAGAAGAAAGGCCGAAACAAACTCAGAGGTCACAGTCTCTTTTAAAGTCCAGACATAATCTTGGTCAGATCATGTGAAGACCATGTAGATACTTACTAGATATATATCTACCTATATCTATCTATAGATACTTTATTACTTTACAAGAATACAAAGCTCCCTGAAAAAACACTTATGCTTCTTGAGTATTGAAGTGGTTTTCATCGCTTCTAAAAATTCATTTCAACTAGTATTCAATAAAAAATTCGATTAAATTATGTTGCTGACATTTTCCTCAACTTCTGATTGCAACTTTCAGATTCCGAATGAGTGGTGCAAAGAAAATAAGCGTGGTGGACTCTGTAATATTACTTGCGAAGGTAAGAAAATTTGTATATGATTTTTAACTTCCATACATATTAATGGATTAAAGTCGCTTTTCGTGTCTGTCGGACTTTTTTGCTCGATATCAATAATGGCAACAGGTAGGAACTTGAAATGTTCACAAAATACTCAGTTGTATTTTTACTTTAAGAATAAATAATAAAATTAAAATTAAATGAATATTTAAGGGGGGGCTCCCATACAAAAAAAAAACGCCATTTTTTGCCTATTTTTGCGCGATATCAATAAACGGTAACAGGTAGGCACCTAATTTGTGTACCTACTGTTGTTTACCTGGTCAATGGTACGGAACCCTTCGTGCGCGAGTCCGACTCGCACTTGGCCGGTTTTAAAAAAATAAATTTTTCCACCGCATCTGTAAAGCCACATTACGATTTAAAATAAAGAAATAATCAGTTAATCTTAGGGGATTACCGGATATTTTTTTAATAATAATAAGTTGAATTAGTCAATAAAAACATTATTAAGTCCGTAAGGGGGGTCCGTGTCCCTCAACTATTCCATACAGACATTTGCAGGACTAACGCTGGGGAACGTGCACCTCTTCGTCGCCTTGTTGACTCCTATAACACGCATTTTGTTGAACTGGACATATTTTGTTTATCGAAGCTAGCATTTAAGAAAATGGCTATGGATATTTTGTTTAGCGAGTAATTTTTGTTTTTGTTGAGCTAAGCTAAGTACCTAACATAGTTATACTATTGTGGCAGCGACTATTATTTTACTTAAATATTTTCTTTTTAAATGTATTTAGCACTTCTAACCTTAAGTTAAAACGTGGACAATGGTGTGGGTTACGTGCTTGTTCAATCCTAGTTTAAGTATTTTTCTGTAATTTGTAGCATGTAACTGTTTTTTGTCCCTAATAAATAAATAAATAAATAAATAAATAAGTGTTCAAACATTTGAAACTAGAATTTTAAATCATAATGTGGCATCACAGCTGAAGTGAAAAATTGTCAGCTAACCTTCGGAGGGCACTGTAGGTATATGTAATAGGTACCAGTACAGACTGGTATTCAATATACTTAGTTGGGAAAAAGACTAGGCAGATAATAATGATGTAATAGCTACCAACATTCAGTTTCTAAAACAGAGCAATACCTATTACATTCTACAGTTTACTTATTGTTTAAAGCCAGCTACATTGACATCCAGAATATTCAAAAAGTTTCCCATAAAAATCTTCAGCACCATCTTGAAAATATAAGTAACATATTCCAATCTTTATGAAACACATTCTTCCATTTCAAAAGCTTCAGTTTCGCTACATTTCTAACTGTCATTGTATTTACAAAGTAAGTAATTGACAAAGACATCACAGTAGCAAACTGCGAACGACATTGCAAACATTTCGAAGCTACAAGATTTTATAGCCCACGTTTTACATCAAAAGTTTATGGAGTATGGTCAAGTGTATTGTGTAGCGTTTTTCGTTATGTAACTGTTACCACTGTTTGAAGTACCAGTGATCGTCTTTTGTTATTTTTTGTTTCACTGATATCTCATTCTCCCTTGTTTTCTCCTTTACTACTGTTTGAAGTGCTAGTGTGATCGTCTTTTGTTATTTTTCCTTGTTTTCTACTTTACTACTGTTTGAAGTGCTAGTGTGATCGTCTTTTGTTATTTTTTGTTTCACTGATATCTCATTCTCCCTTGTTTTCTCCTTTACTACTGTTTGAAGTGCTAGTGTGATCGTCTTTTGTTATTTTTCCTTGTTTTCTACTTTACTACTGTTTGAAGTACTAGTGATAGTTTTTTGTTTCACTGATATCTCATTCTCTCTTGTTTTCTCCTTTACTACTGTTTGAAATACTAGTGTAATCGTCTTTTGTTTCACTGATATCTCATTCTCCCTTGTTTCCTCCTATACTACTGTTTGAAGTACTAGTGATCGTCTTTTGTTATTTTTTGTTTCACTGATATCTCATTGTCCCTTATTTTCTTCTATACTACTCTTTGAAGTGCTAGTGTGACCGTCTTTTGTTATTTTTTGTTTCATTGATATCTCATTCTTCCTAGTTTTTAGCAAGATTTTGTTAATGGCACTCAATGATGTTGAATGTTATGTTAATCCACTTCGTTGTGATTAAGTTATACTGTCAGTACTAACGATTGTATTTTGTTATTTTGAGTTTGTTTTAGAACTTTTGCTTATTTCGTTGTTTCTTCTTAACTTTAGCCATTGTTGAATTACGGTGATTGAATTCAATAAGGTTTAGTGTTATTTCCGTCCTTTCAGTTTTATCAACGTTCTTAGTTTTCGGTTTAAGTAACTCTATCTGTTGATTCGGGAAATTTCGTTTTCTGAGCCTACTTATGTTTATTTAATTCTTTCCTATTATCCGTTTTGATTATATAATCAATGTCATTCAAAATATTGTAAAACCATTTTAAAAGAGTAAAGGTGGAGTTTCTTGCCCATTCTTCTCCATCCGAAGTTACCTTTTGGAAGGGGCAACTAGAATCAATTCAATTTTTTTGTATATTTTGACGTTCAAAACTGCCTTTTATGTGCCTATTTGACTTTGATTTTAAAATATATTTTTTGGGATTTTAAATACTGTTGTATGGTGCGATCACACTGTTACATTTTATTTTGGACCTGAATATAAGTAGGTACGTAGATTTGTGTCTGGTAATGAAAATATCGGTAAAATAACATGATCACAAAATGTTCCGACGGAAACAATACCATTTAAATCAAAATACAAACATATTATAATAATTATCTTATATACCTCTAAAAATACACGGAAGAGATTATTATTCTTAATTTGAACTTTACAAAATTGAACAGCAGAAAACAACTCTTATTTTATTATGTGGTCTCTTCCTTTTAAATCAACACACGTAACGAAGATGTTCTTTGTTCTCATGAAGTAAGATGACAACAAAAGCTTAAGTACCTATTTGTATTACGTAGGTAATTTCGCCAACATAACGGCGGAGTTACGACCTTATTTTTTAGAGGTTGGCATTTCTTCAAATATAGCTACGGATATTTTGCTTATCATGACGTTGTAAATCAAATATGTCTGTCGAAAAACAAGTCGTGAGGCTTGAAAAGTTGGAATTTGTTTGTGACTAGCATATGCCCGCGGCTTCGTCTACGTGGATGTGGGAAAACGACAAAATAACGTTAAAACTATCACACGCTCTACCGGGATAAAAAATATAAAATTTTAACGATTATATTTCGCATAAACCTACATGGGCACTTATGAAACGACAGAAGCGAGGTGCACGGTTTCACATGAAGAAGAACAGGCAAGAAACTCCACGGTTACTAAGAATTGGCTTTTACAATGTTCCATATTACAGTGTTTATAGGTATGAGACGACAGTGCAGATTTGGCAATAAGTACTAGGTCCCTATTTGACAAAAACGTAAAACAAGGTAGATAGGTAATGTATAAATATCGTATTTTCAGCAGTTAAAGCGTGATTTATTAACAAACATAATCACAAACATTCAAACTATTAATAAGTTTTGAGTTGAGCTGCACGATTACTGACAAATGCGTGCACTGACTGGACAGGTCCACGCAATCTGTGTGGTTCTTTCCTCAAAATACCGTTTCAGATACCAATCTGCATAGTCTTGCCATGACCTGACCAAGATTATGTCTGGACTTTAAAAGATACTGTGACCTCTGAGTTTGTTTCGGCCTTTCTTCTCAGAGTAGTCAGATAGGAAACGCCGACCTCATATGGTTTTAAAATATGATTGACGTGTAAAAGTGTGTGTACAAACCTACATAAAGAAATAAAATCATTTATCATTTATTAGTGGAAAGTAGGAAGGATAAATTATAAAGTGGAACCTAGGATATCGAGAATATAAGTGAGTTATCGAGAGCCTGTGGTAGGTCCCACAGCATTATCTTTGTACCACTCGAGTGGAAATATTAAAGTAGGAAAGTATAAATCAGGATTCTGTAGTGGAGGAAGTTAAGCAACATTTTACGAGCATTACTTCAGTTTATTTGATTTCGTAAGTTATCGGTTTCTGGATTTTGTTATTAAACGTTTTGGTGACATTGTGTGGTTGAGTGATTGAATGTTTTGGCTTATTAGTTGATTGAGTGGTACAATATGGACATTGGACAAGTTATTTTGTAACTGTCATTGTGCTTAAGTTTTAAATACTTATACTCTATTTGAAATAAGATTATAAATTTAAATAAACCTTTTTTACAGTCCGTTCAACCGATTTTGACTTCTATTGCGTTGGGGGCATGACAAATGGAAGCTGCTGTAAACAGTTGGTATTGTAACCACGTTTTGCTTTTAATACCATCCTTATGAGTAAGGAATAGAAGTCAAAATCGGTTGAACGGACCTTAAAAAAGTTTTATTTAATTTTCTAATCTTATTTCAAATGGAGTATAGTTATGTTATAATTTTGAAGCTGACATTCAAAAGAGCGGTGTTTAAAATATCCATAAAAAAAGATTTTAAATAGATAATATTGTTGTCAACCTTAAACGTAATCGCGTAGCTTTTGTGGGATATTTTTTTTTCCTGAAACAAAATGTATTTAATCATGAGGTGGCTCTTAACCACCAGGTAGGTAACGCATCAGATCCTTAGATTAGTATTATTTACAGATCATAGTTTTATTACAACCACACGCCATTAGCAGTCAGCAGTCCATTATTTCAATTTATCTGTTTACGAAGTTAATTAATGAATCTCATTAGTTTATCTCGTGTGCCACACGCGGGTTGCATAAATTGATTGATTTATCAATTTTCCATAGTTACTCGTTAATGAATAGACAACAGCTGCGCAACCTACTACTATTTTAATTACGTATCCAACTATTTAAACTGTTTTTACTCATGGACGAAAAAAAAGCTGAAAAAGAAAAAGATTTTTTATAACCTTCAGTTGTACAATAACACTTATCTAAACATTATGTAGCGTTACAACTAAGGGAAAGAGTGTTTTCGATTAACTCTGGTACCCAAAGTAAGATTTACCTTGTGTTTAAGGTGCCAGCGTCCTCGCCTTTAGTTTGAACATATATCAGTAGGACAGATTCTCATTAACAAAAAACTGTGTCATTCAATTTGGCCAGCTCGCTGTACGCACAGCCGGTCGATTCCGTAAAAAACTCACCGTGAAAACTTAGGTGAAGTGACCGTGAAGGTAGCGGACCTGATGCAAGGGATTGATACTGTAGCGGTATCTACATCACTGACGTCACGCTAAATCCTGCGTCGCGCAAGCAGAGTTTACCGCGCAACTAGCATACATCTTACGTCCGAAATCAATCGTCGGGCAGTTGCCCACCAAACACGATACCCGTCTGGTCGGAGGATCCTCCCTTTTCTATGGCAGTATGAGTGAACTTTACACCCTGTTCCTCATACCTCTATAATACTACTGACAGCTCACTTCACCTAAGTTTTCTCGGTGACATTCTAACAGAATAGATCAGGTCGCCGGAACGGTACGCACACATTCACACATTAGTCGGTCGGCCATTAAGCCCGCTCTACACTCGCGGCGCGAATGCTCGCGAAAGCCGTGAAACACGCGTTTCGCGCCTTCGCGTCCGCTCTTCGCGCCGTTCTCCGTTCGGTGTCGGTTTTTGTCTCACGACAAAGGGTTCACATTTGGTTCACGGCGCGCGAACGCGAACACATCTACACTCGTAGCTCTTCGCAGTAGTGCACGAAACGTAGTCGGAAGTGGTCCTGTATATATTTTAAACTAAGCTTTTTGATAACATGGGTATAACGTCGTTCGTCATCCACCATCTTCTATTTCTCCATTTAATTTTTATTTCTTTGTTCTTTATAAAGAACAAAGAAATAAAAATTCTATAATATTAAAAAGATAATTTTAGTACGCTATAACACATAGCGTCACAGTAGCAGCTACAACCACATCGTCGTCCATTTTCACGAAGATCGCGAACAAAACTGCGCAACTTTGCGAGTGTGGAGGGAGACTTTTTTACGCGAAGTTAGCGGCACGAACCGCGGCGTGAATTCACAGCAAGATTCGCGCGCGAGTGTAGAGTGGGCATTACGCGCGCAAACGGCAACACGCACACATAAATATTTACACATAAACGGGACTCAGTTTTGTCTTAGCGGAGTTCCGTCTGACTATTTTTGTTCGTTCATGTGTTCACTAGCCCGTTAAATTATATTTTTTTCTGTAAATTGGTCCAAAAGAACATTTTTACACGTCAAAATTAAATTATGTTTTTCAAACTAGATGAGTTCAGTGTTTCTTATCTGACTACTCTGAGAAAAAAGACCGAAACAAACTCAGAGGTCACAGTCTCTTTTAAAGTACAGACATAATCTTGGTCAGGCCATATGACGTTCGTCTTTGGTTGTAAGCGCAACTGCTGCGGTTGTCGTGTTCGACCTCCGGGTAAAGCAAGTTTTGCAATTGGACATTTCTCAGTAGCATCTCATGTTTGTGCCCTGATGCTGACTTAGGATTGCCCTCCTATTCGTGTGCCTTAAATACAAACGGCGAAATGTGGGTGTACTCATATCTACATCTGCCTTTAAGGAATAAAGTCGTGATGTTATGTAAAATTATCAATACAAACAATAAGCCTAGCATACACGCGCGTAGTAAACGTAACGTAAATTCGAATGATTTTTTAATATTAATACAACAAAGTATCAGCATTTTGGTTTATATTTTTGCGCCAAGCACAATGAGTAATGCCCATTTGCACCGCCAATCACTAAACACAAACGTCAAATATTTGAAGATGACAGAGACAAAATGATGTTTATAACTCGTTTAGTGCTAAACGTGTTTAGTGATTGGCGGTGCAAGTGGGTCTGAGTCTCACCCATAGATATTAATTTATTACTAAGTATTTAAGTATTTACTTAGTAATAAATTAGCATGAACTCATGGCGTGCTAGGTCCCACCTTTGAGCCTAGCGAGAACACACAACGTAACGATTTTAAAATTCAAAATACTCGTTTCACTCGTTTAAAGGTTTACTAAGTTTTAAGACTTTATATGTATTTATGCATCCGCTTTTGCTTTTTACATCCGAACCGCGGGGTAATTGTGTAACACATTAACAGTAGGAATGGCTTTCATTTTGACAGTTCAACAACATTCATTGCGTTATTTACGGTGTTGAGTAGACAAATTTTTCGAACATATAAAGCAATGGATTAGCAATATCCTTCAAAATGATTGAGATTATGATTGAGTGTTTTACGCGAATAGGTGCCGGTCGAAGTGGCGGTGCTTAGGGGAGGCCTATGTCCAGAAGTGGACGTCTTTCGGCTGAAATGATCATGATGATGATAATGACGTATTTATGGGTGATACTAATGTGCTTGTCACAATTTAAACCAAAATACTATAACATTGCATAGTTGTACCTATTTTCGATAAAAAATCGTTCGAATTTTCCATTTACCTGATAAATGATTTGATTTGATTTGACCTACGTTGCGTGTTCGTGCTACGGCCCCTGAATCTACAATAAAGGGTGTCAGGGACTGTGTGGATCGACCGGAGGACACGGTGGAGCATACGGTGGTGGTCACCCCGGCTTGGGTGGAGCACCGCCGTGTCCTCGTGGCGGCGATCGGCGGCGGCGACCTCTCGATTCCGGCCCTGGTTCAGGCCATGGTACGGAGCGAGAGGGAATGGGAAGCCGTCACCTACTTCTGCGAAGCAGTAATGCTCGCGAAGGAGGAGGCGGAGCGTGTGAGGCAGAGGCAATCGCTGCGCCCTTACGCCCCTAGTTGCCGCAGGAGGAGACACCCTGGGCATCAGGATTCGATTGCCGACTCCCGTCCACCGTAGGCGCGGGCTTGCGGACGGCGAGCAATGGGCAGCTCGCCGTCCGGTAAGGACTAGGCCCGGGTCGACGGCGCGTCGTGATCTACGCGTACCTCAAAGAGATGTCAGCATCATTGACGGGGTCCGAAAGGGCCGTTGCCTACCGGGGTCGCGGATTGTTCGAAAGAGTTACCGTGGCCCTGGCGCACAGGCAACTGAAGGAACACGGGCGGAGAGGGTGTCAGGGACATCGAGGTTCAAACTGTTAGCATGGATTCTGAACTTCCCTGTGTTGTTTTCGTCAGTTATTATAAAAGTCTTCAGTCTTCTTTTGCTTAACCCGCATAATTTGATCTACAGCACTACTAGATGAAGACATTCGTGACGACACGGCGTGCGCTCTTCAGATCTTCGAACTACGTGGTTTCCAGAATTGGACGAAGTGGACTACGAGGTGCAAGAACGATAACTTTATCACCACTGAGATTTACAAGTGAGTAATAATAGAATTATCCCAGTATTTCGAAACGACACTTAACTTCATTTCTATAATCTTTCTGACGCGTGATTTAAGCGTCAGAAAGACTTTAGGAAAGTCATAAAAGGGGCAAAACGAGATTAAAATCGTTGCCCTACCACATCAAAAGATGGTCGCGTTTCAGTTTCGTTTTGACGCCTCTGACACACAATCACGCAGTGATTTGACTAACAGTCATGGAACCGCCATGTTCATTGTTATTGTGTGAGCTCATTCTTCTCAGAATGGATACTTTTTCGCCCAACTAAGTACGGTGAGGGTAAAGGCTCACACAGACAGGCGCGACGCGACAGCGCGACGTGCTATGAAAACTTCATGGAAATTGTTCTACCAGAATCGCGTAGCACCGTCGCGTCACGCCTGTCTGCGGGAGACTTAAACCTTTTAAATCTAGGCTAAAAGGCCAAGATTAAAAATTGGGTTGGTGATGAGACATCGGGTCTTCTGTGTCTGTACATGTGGTTTCTGGTTATTTACGCGCATCAGGATAGAAGTAGTACTTAATTTAACAAAAATTATTTAAGTAAGTAATAGCTTAAGTATTTTAATTTATGTTTATTTTTGTTTTAACTAATACACACCACCCCTCCTCTTACTTGTACTTGTATCGGTGGTTAAACATTAATTTTAAATAAATATGCATCTATTTTTTTTACAAAAAAAATATATATATTGGGAAGCCGCTTCCATACTTTCACAGCTAAAAATTAAATCCGATCTCTGGTCATAACTGTCATATGCCATAAATAATACCTCAAATAAATTCCACGTTACTCGTAAAATACCTACTAAGTATCTAGTTAAACTAAATCAGATCGTGTAAATACCTGCCTTATTTAAAACTCCATCACTTTCTCAAGTTGAAAATCTTCACCAACGATTACATTATGTAGATTCACGATAAAGACTTAAACCCCCATAAGAAAATTATTAGATCCTACTATATTATTTCTATATGTTATTTTTACCCGTCAGGGTGGCGAGGCCAGTCCCTTCCTTATTTGTTCAGGCCACGATTTAAGGCCCAGTTTATTACCATAAAAGGTTAAGCGCGCCTTTTTCTGAGCTTATGGAAATGTAATCTTAAAATCGGTTTCTGTCGATTTAGTTTCAATAATAAAATGTTATGGAAATCATTTCTTTTTTGGTGAACGAATTAGTCTTTGAGGGTGGTGGAATTAAATTTGTAAATTGTGTATAATTTTTTTGCGCACATAACTTAGTCTTAGTAGAATTAAAAGTATACTAATTAAAATTAGTAGTATAAACTGGCCAATTGCAAGTCGGGCTCGCACACTTCGGGTTCCGTATCCGTACCACTAAAACTATTATGGTCCAGCTTCTTTATAATTACCACGAGAGACCATAGTAACACGTATTCTCTAAAAATTTTAAATGGCTACCTATTATGGTTAAAAAGATACATTCCTGTGACAGATAGCCAGAAGGCATAGGCTTAGTAGGTAATATATAGGGTCCTGTTTTCAAATTTTGGTTACTGAACTCTAAAAATATATTAAACTACGAAACTAACATCTACCCACTTGATGGAAAATTAAATGATGTAGATGTCAACATTTTTAATACCACAGATCAAAAATCAAATCACAAAGTGGCTCAACCGATCCGATTGTGGGAAAAAGACTCATGCCTTATACCAAATAAACAATTTAACGCAAGATTTAAAGTAAAACCTAATCTTACAGATGCCCAGACCTAATGGGTCACACTCGGGAACGCAGTCTATCAAGAAACAGCCAGCACCGAAGCAGCCCCCCCAGACTAAGGAGGTCGGCATACATACCCAGACGCATCTCTAAAGTCACCAGGCTTAGAAGATCTAGAGTCTAGACACATTAATTAAATTCAAGTGTTTGACCATGATTTAAATAAATACGTGTCTCAAAGTTTGTTTGGTTATTTGCTTGACACTTTGGTTCAGAGGTTGAATGATAAATCTGAACTGGCAGCATTGTGTTTGAATGTGGACGGAGACGTCATCATTTGTTAGGCAGTTGTTTTCTTGGAAGGTTGAATGGCGTCTCATCTTTGGCGAAATTTGAGAATCGTCTCAATGTAATGAATGGGTGTATGAATTCAATGAATTGTATATTGTTACCGTGATACCTATAGGCAGGAACCAAAGAAATTTCATTAAAGGAATTATATTATTTTTTAAATATGCTTGCTTTAATATGTCTTTTTAAATTGTTTAATATTTGCTGAAAAAATAAAATATCTTGTAGAATTTAATGGATGACACGATATTTATGGTGGACTTTGACATTTAGTAGTAAGCATTTACAATTATTCACATAAATTGTGTTTACGGTTTTTCTCTTTCGAACCATTTGACAGCAGTCCAAGCTATGGTAGGTATATGATCAAAAAACCTTTAAAAAAAAAACAGAATTACAACATGTCCTGGAATTAACGCACATCACCAAACACCTCAATTGGAATATTATGTTATGATCATAATACATATATAAAGTTTTTTTTTTTACTTTTTTTAAAAACATTGTTTGATAATAAATTACTTATACTTATTGTGGGACAAAATTGTGGTCATATTACAAATCTACACAAGCACATAGTCGCACACATATAAGAGCCTAGCGTAGTAGATACTTCGTCCATTTTGGTTAATTTTGACTGCACAGCGGAAGTGTGACTGTAATTTACGTAATTTAAATTATATAAAAATAGCCTATATTAAAAATTACAGAAATCGATTTAGTAAACGATTCTGAACAAACTACTTTCATAATGTGCATTAATTCTGTTACAGACTGTAGATGAATTTTGTTGCGATTTTCTGCAAAAACTTCCGTTTATGAAGATGCTTCCTCAACTCTGAAATACGAGGCGTATTCCTAACTTAACTTCAGTCTGCAACGAAACCTAGAGTACAGGATAAACGGGCTTATTTCCCAAACTATTCGTTTTATTTCACAAAGAAAATATCAAACAGTTTGTTCAGTAGTTTGCTTTTTGTTTCCAACTCTCTGAACGCTCAAGCTTCACTTAAATCTGGGTTGTTTATTGAAGGGATGTGCATTGTTATGATACCTTTTTGCTGCACTATCTTGTTTCTCAAATCTGGGGAATGTGAGCTTTGGACGCGGGTCGGTTGTGTTGTTGGACGTTGGACGAGAGCTAGGTTGTGACGCAATGTTGGTTTAGCGTTTAAATGAATCATGTGTATATTGTTATTAAACTAGAGATACGTACGGGGTTGATAGTCAATAAACACATTATATAATTATTTACGAATCAAGAAAGGGTTAAAAACAGGATGAAAATTTACTGTCATGAACATGCTGAAAAATTTAAAATTAAATAAATTAATAATTAAATATAAAGTATATACTCATGCTGAGTATAAAAAAATTGGCATCATAGTATAATTTAGAAGCATTTAGCAATAACATAATTGGCCTTAATGTTCCCACTGGCTATACTGACCAACACAGGCTAGAAGAAGTAAATAATCCTCTACGGGGGAAATAGTCATAGTCACCTATATTATTTTATATTTCATGTGTGGTGTGACTATGAATGATAGGCTGAGGAATAATGTGATAGGGCAACGTTGCGGTTTAAAAGAAGATCTAGTGAAAAAATTTAAAAGAGTATGCAGCACCTACAATAGACCCTGAGAACCTAGAACGAACCCGCGTAGTAAACGTTACGTAAATTCGAACGATTTAAAATTGGAAAGAAAAGAGTATGCTTAGATGGCTGGTCATGTTGAGAGGATGAATGAAAGGCGATTAACAAAAGGTATAACACAAGGCAGATGTGAGTAGAAACGCCGGGAGAGGTCGCCCTAGGAGGACATATAGTGACCTTATTGATGATGTTCTTCGGAAAGGTCAGGTGCGTAGTACTCGCAACCGGCGTGCGTGAATAACCAGATGTATGAACGTAAACGAGGCAAAAGGAGTATGTAAGGATCGTAGCAGGTAGCGTTCTGTAGTTTCTGCCAACCCCATGGGGAGAAGGCGTGAGTTTATGTAAGTAGGTTGAAAAAAAAAGGATTTCATTATAGTAAACGTTAAGTAATTTGGAATTAACTTTATGTCCAACATTACTGCATCTGATGAAGTTAACATTTTGATGAAGGGCCCAAATAATAAAACCTTGGTTACATTACAATTATCGTTTATCGTTCCAGTGCCATCAAAATATGTCCCTTATTTATAGCCATTCAATTCTCGCTTTTACCACCTTAATATAAAGCGTAAAACAGCACACGTTTAAAACTTTAATTTGTTGTTGTATCAAGGGCCTATTGTCTCCCGAGAGGCGAGTAAACGGATTAACTCCCCTTTATTTTACGTCTTTATCTTTAATAGGCTGTTAAAAAGAGAAGAAAGAACAGGGATAACAAAGACGTTCCCCTTTATAATCTCTGTAATTATCTCTATAAAACTTGAATGCAGGAGGTGCGGAACGGAACACACAGATGTGAATGTTACCCGCTCCAGCGCGTTCTCATGCAATCCAAAGGAAAATTCAGCGTTATTCTGGATAACGCTTTTGAAACAGATTATTTAAATAATGCTTATACCTACGTTTATTCTAATTGTGCAGCTGTTAAAACGATCTGTTCGTGTCGCGTTAGTGTTGATTTTCAGTTGGAGTTATTATAAACGGATTTCAATGGAGGTATTATTGAATTGGATTGGATTGGTTAACTTGTTACTAATTTGATTGGATAGCTGGCTGTTTTACTACCACATTAAAAGGGCGTTTAAATGAGTTTTAATTATTAAGAAACTATAAAAGGTTATTAATGGTTTTATTTTTATTCGTACTTTTTATATACATATAATTCAATAATAAACCGTTTGAGTTGTAATATTGAGGCCTAGTATGCTACCTCAAGGAACGCCAAATCTGCAAACAGTTACAATTATGGCAATCTGACCACTTGTTACCAGGACTACATAAATAAATCATTACCATCATTGTAGCAGCCCACGATCCAGTACTGTTAAGCAAAAAGTCCACCTAGGGCCATCTATAAATATAGAGAATGTGTAGAACCTTATCGAAAGCACTTACAAAGACTAGTCGTAACTACTCATACCTGCGGAAGCCACGCTGCTTTTAAGAGATTCAGCCATAAAGGTGCGATTGATTTTCATTCCAGCCAGTATTCGGATTCTTCGAAAGAGTTTAAGATTTGAAAACGTGCAGGTTAATGTGCTAATCTGATAACAATTTAGGGATGGTGAGTATTTCTAACACTGGCCATAAAAAAAATATCAGTACCTGCCTAGCTTTTCCCTAACTCCATAGGGAAAAATAGGCAGCAATTTTTTTTTTGCGTCGTGCCCTTTTTTCGGATTTCAGTGCAACCAGATGCAGCTTAACACTAGTATTTTATATGGAATGACTGTTGATCTGACCTCCACAGTCTAGTTTGGCCATTGGGCATAAAATAAAAAGTGAAAAAAGGAAAAAATTGTGAAAAGTCAACTTTAATGCTAGGCAACCTTAAATTAGTTATTTGTAGGATAATTCATGAAGTTCATGAAGGTTAATCGGCGATTGTGAGTTCTCATCCAGAAACACCATTTAGATCTTTCTTCTATCAATAAAACCCACTAAATCCCAATTGACAATAAATAGTTTATTCTATCTTCAAACGTAACTTATTTCATGAATTTACTCAAGTTGAGAACCACCGATTATTCCTCATTTTCTTTACTTTGAAAGCAACCAATACATAATAGTGCAAAAAAACAAACCAACTCTTGAATTCCTAAACGTGGTTCTTACATAAATAAATGGGGTGTTGCAGACTGAAGCAAAAAAAAATAAAATTCAACATGTAAAAACAAAGCCTCCTCACAATTTTATTGGGTATTTCGTTCGTGTTTCAATTCCAATAGCTAGCCAATTTCATGGTACATTACATAAACACATGTCGAAAATACACGATAGACTTTCAAGTCCCCTACATTTTCCTGTTAATTTCTCGTTTTGTTGTGTTGTTGAAGAAAAATTACGCGCCACGTGTATTTTCTAAGCGTAAGGGCTGGACGTAACAACACAAAAGATAAAGCAGAAATAAATATTCAACAGTAGGTAATAGATTTTGTAGTACACATGGCTACATAATAATATCAGACATTAACAATCATTTCTAGTTTTAGCTGACCTCGCAATGTGTAGGCTTCTCATACAATGAGAAGTCAGCTTATACTGGAAATTAATAGTTTGATATGTAGTCGGTGCGTACACGATACTGAAAAATATTTAAAAGTGGATGAAAATATAACAATTCTACCAAATCTGCTGAATTTGAAAACGGACCACAATGTAATTGAATGAATAGTTTACAATTATTTAATAACTGACCGATTTAAAAAAAGGAGGTTCTCAAACCGGATGTGGTTTTTTTTTCATGTTTTTTTACCTCAGAACTCCGTCATTTATAAACCGATTTGAAAAATTCTTCTTTTGTTTGAAAGTGTATACTTATAAGTTTTGATGAGTGGTTTTTGAGTAAGCTTCAATAATACGCATTTTTTCCACTTAGTGTATGTTGATGATGTTATAATAACTTCCTGTCACTGTTATTTACTTAACAAGTGAAGGTATACGAATTTATGTGGGATATCTAAAAAGTGAAATATAAATCTTTATTACAAAAAAAAAAAAAACAATCGGCTTCCAAATAAAACACGACAAAGTGAAAAATAACTTTAATTTCGGAACTTGTTGGCAAAAAACGAAAATACAAAACCAGAGACACCGACTTCCGAAATTAAAGTTATTTTTCACTTTGTAGTGTTTTTTTTTGGAAGCCGGTTTTTTTTTAAATAAAGATTTTTTTGGAAAAATCTTGACCCCCCTGGCTGAGTCTAGGAATTTAACAGCAATGCTTTTCTTGCTTCTATCCAAAACCATGCATACAGTTCTACGATATTCTCCTAACAAAATTATACATAGAAACACTGACATAGAAAAAAAAATAGAGCGAACTTCATTGGGAAAACAAAAAGAAAATTCAGTTTTCAAAGTTTCCTAGTCGCCGGGACACATCTGCGACCAAGCGCCGCTTCCACCGTACTATGTCTTTGAGAATGGTGACCGGATTATTTTAAAGCTTATTTTAATGGTAGCTATTCGGAGAACTTATGTCCGGAAATGCGACAGTGTGCACTAGGTGTTATTCTAACAGATAATAATATAATAATGTTTGTGTTTGCTCTATTATTTTAATTTTATTTATATGAATGGTATGTTTTCTTTGTTTATTGCGAATTTGGCCTGCTTTGCTTTAAGTTGATACCTTTAACATCCAGAAATGCAGAAAATACCTTTCAATCTATGCGATACAATATCGATCCTACTATAGGTACATTGCCTTCAGGTTTGGTATTAAAAGGTAAATTCTTCAAACACTGATGTTGCCGGACAAAGGCTTATCCCAAGTCGCCTCACATAACCTTTGAGTACCGTTCTTCCGTCCAAAGTAGATTTCTTAAAATTGAGGACATGATACTACGAACTATGTGATTTATACCAGGAGTTTGCCCTAATTTGGATAAAGGCACGACGTTTTTGCGAACTGCAATTATCATTCGCCTGACTTATACTGACAGATGAATGAAAATAATAGAACATGATGGACAGATGAATGAGGTACAAAAAGAAATACAGTAATAGAGAACCACTCATGCCCAAATGATATCGGTATACATCAAGGAATATAAAAATACTGACATCAAAAGCTGCCTACTACATATTAAAACTAAAACGGACCTCTTCATGCAAATAAATTATGAATCGAGAATGTTTTATTTTCTCCGTATTTTGATAAAAACCGCATAAATTTGCCACACGGCCCGTGTGACAGAGACGGCGGGTACCGTATATTTTCTCTGTTTATTTATCCTGTTTACCTTTTTCCCTGGCTGGTTCAGACGGAGCGAGCAACTATTTCTTAAAACTGGTGGTATTCTGTACAAATCTCACCGTGAATATTTAGGCGAATGAGCTTGAAGTGAACTGTCATCCCAGCTGTCTCTAAGGATTGACAGCTCACTTCGAACTTATTCCGCTTAAGCTTTCACGGTGAGATTTTTCAGAATAGATCGTCTGGACTTTAACCCCATGGCCACAAGCTGCACGCTCAAGTGACACGTGTCTCACGACAGTGACTGAAGAGAGAACAAATGAAAGAAGTGGTTTAGAGCATTCCACGAGTAACCGCGGCGCGACTTGCGAACACACGGATGGAAACAGGTGATGTGCGCGCGTTCTGCTTGATGCAAGTCGCATCGCTCGAGGTCGTGAACTGGGCCTTAAGATGAATCCTCATTAAAAATCCGCCAAATTCAAATTTTCTTTGGTTTTTTGCAAATTGCAGCTATGTTTTACGTCGTATGTTGATCAAAGAGCGATTCGCGACTGTTAGAATGATATATTTACTGAAAAATAATTATCAATTTCATATTAATCGTCAAACTTTGGAAAGTTCCACCTAAGAATTTTTCAGAATATTTCCTATGAAAATTCGTATATGGAACAAATTTCCAACTAGGCTGAGTTGATACTCAGCCTAGTTGCACTCTACTGATAGACATAGGCTTACCCGAAGTTGCATCACATCACCTGGTTCTCTGCCTTTCGCATCCAGTTTGTTTCTGCCGCCTTTTTAAGGTGGTCGGGCCCTCTAGCTTGGGGCGTCGTAGTACTGTTTATTTTAATGATATTATTATAGCGGTGGTGGCCCAGTGATAACGGCCCCGACTTACAGGTTGGAGGTCATGGGTTCAAACCCAAGCAGGCATTTTCGGAGCGAGAGGGAATGGGAAGCCGTCACCTCCTTCTGCGAAGCAGTAATGCTCGCGAAGGAGGAGGCGGAGCGCGAGAGGGAGAGGCAATCACTGCGCCCTCGCGCAGGGGCGCGACTTCCGACGCCCAGGGTGTCTCCTTCTGCGGCGACTCCCTAGTCGCCGCAGAAAGAGACACCCTGGGCGTCGGGAGTCGATTGCCGCTCCGGGCCACCGTAGGCGCGGGCTTGCGGACGGCGAGCAACGGGCAGCTCGCCGTCCGGTAAGGACCAGGCCCGGGTCGACGGTGCGTCGTGTTCCACGCGCGCCTCAAAGAGATGTCAGCAAAATTGACGGGGTCCGATAGGACCGATGCCTGCCGGGGCTGCGGATTGTTCGAAAGAGTTACCGTGGCCCTGGCGCACAGGCAACTGAAGGAAGACGGGTGGGTTTTAGTCAGTAAGAGTCTGACCCGCCCTTCCGCTCCGCCCAGAGCGGGAGAGGTCATTTGATGATTTCCCACCCAAAAAAAAAAAGCGGGCATTTTACTTTGTGTAAATTGTTTCATCACCACCGCTCTCAAAACGGTGAAGGAAAACATTGTGAGGAAACCGGCATGTCATAGAACCAAAAATTCTAAGAGATGTTACATACGCCAACCCGCACTGGGCATGCGTGGTGGATTATGGGGCCCACTCCCTCTCGAAGAGAGGAGGCCTGTATCCCAGCAGTGGGAACATTATAGGCTGATTACACTATGATCTTATTTGGAGTAGTTATGTCTTTAAAAAAAAATCATTTAAATATTTATTTTAAAGACCACTTTTTACAATTATTGCCAAACCTAATTTATAATTTCTGAATAAATGTGCATGCAAATAAAGTCTAGTCAGTTCATGTTAACTCAGATATTCATTATTAATTCTGTAAAGCAAATATTAACTCTCAAACATTTCATTTGTCCCTTATTTGAATAAATGACATCATTTATTTTATTACAAAAAGATTTCTCAATAAGTGAAAGGTAACGCTAATGAAAAGTGAATACAATAGGAGGACCAACTCTTAATAGTCTGTATACAGGGTGTTACCTTTGTGATTCTACGAAGCTTCGTGATACTTTAGAAACAAGTAAGTCCCAAAGTCGTGTCATAGTAAGATAGCTGCGTAGCGCGTACCGTACTTTGCATCATAAATGAAAGCGATTGTCGTGCGAATACGCGATTATGCGATCATTTAGCTTAATAATGACGAACATACGCGACTTGATTGATCGTGCGTGTATGTCTTATTCATATAAACCAGTGCGACGCGCGACGGTCACCTTTGGTTAGGACACGGCCATAGTCTCTACTGCTGCGCTCTCATTGATTTATTCGTGGCACTAAAAACTCCTTCAAAGTTTTGAATACAATCCACATAGCGTTATTCCTTTTTAACACGCTTTTATTAGCTTCGCTTGTAACTAACAAATAATGTAATAAATCTTAGACGTCAATTTTAACCTACTTCTAATTGTCGTATCGAAATGAAACGCTGTACATACGAAGTTTATGAAGGTCGAATGACAAAACTATACTTTGGTATCATCAAGTTGATCTGACGATGGAGCTAGGAGGTGGACAGTGGCACTCTTCAGTGGCTACGTGTAAACCCCTCGAGTTTGGGCTCTTAAGATTCGCTTTGACTAGTCCAATACATTGGGCTTAGATCTGATGATGGAGCCGGGAGGTGGATAGTGGAATTCTTCAGTCACTCCTGGTAAATTGCTCAAGTCATAACTTCGTTGACTTTAGACTTATTAACTAAATGAAAAATATGTAGATAAAAAATTAAAATATGTAATTACCTAGTTAAAAAAAAAAAAAAAAAAAAAAAACACGCTTTTGTCACGTAGTAAAATTATAAATTTAATTAAATTACTTGTATTAGTGGTTCCTTTATATCCAATGTTTAAATAAAAAGCGTGGAGCGCTTTTTTGTTGTGTGTACTTTTAATTAATTTAAATAAAGCGATCCACGCTTTTTGATTTAATCATTGGATATAAAAGAACTAATTCGAGTCAATTTTATTCTTTTATGTTTTTTGTGCGTGATAAAAGAGTGTTTTTTTTAAATTTTATGAATATGTCTTAAAGACGACAAAAAGGCAAGATTTAAAAAAGAAGTTAAGAAAGAATTGTACAATGTCCGTCTGGCATCTATCCATAATAATATTTACCAATTCGAAAATAACTCTGTATGTCTCTTTGTATGTTACATTTTCACGTCTAAACCGCTGAACGGATTTCAATAAAATTTAGCAAAGATATAGATGGCATCCTGGGTAAGAACATAGGCTACTTGTTGTCTTAAAAGTAATACTTTCACCCCCCCTAAAAGGGGGGTGAAAGTTTGAATGCGAAACCTACGATTTCTTAAGTTAAGTTTTCATATGAAAATTAAAATTTATGCTTTTGGTAAGAAATATAGAATTACGTGTTTCTGCGTTTTTGTAAAATCATCCTCCAAGGGGGTAAAATAAGAGATAATTTTAAAATTCACATGCAGCATTGAAATTTTTGTGTATTAACCTATCTCTTTTTAGAGATTTGAGGGATTAGAAGTATAGTCATAGTTCGTATATTGGGGTAACATTTTGTCTTTATTTTATTAAAATCGGTACACTCGGTCAAAATGTATTTGGCCAGTTATTTTGTGACTTTGAATTGTACATTTAAAGTCACAAAATAATTTAGCTAATATATAGGTAATTACGTGGTCAATGGCGCCGCTAGAGTATTTCAAATGAATGGTGACAATGTTAAAATTAATAATTATTATTTTTAATTTGATATTTAGAATTACAAAAATCTGTTTTATTTATTTAAAAATAAGATTATTTGAATTCATGATCTGTCCGTTAAGTTTTCACGCCTTAACGTCTGATCGGATTTAGAGGTAAGGCATGCGGATAGGCCATGCCCTGGGTTAGAACATAGCATACTTTCTTATTCCGGTAGTATGTTCCCGTTAGATTCTTTCCGACTTGCACGCGGGCGAAGCCGTGGGCAAAAACTTGTTAAGAATTATAAAAAATTTCGAACAACCTGTATATTATAAACAAAATGGCTGACCGCATGTAGTGATGGATTTAGTTGAAGCTGGCAGAAATAACATTAAGGCTCGCTAAGTCCATTAGCTTTTATATACTAAGACTAAAATATAATGCAATGGAATTAATTTTAATGGGGTAATAATGCTCTTTCTTAGTAATTGAATGGAAACGAAGAGAGATGGTGATTAAGTTTGCTGAAGGCAAAATAGTGTACCATTTTGGTATATAAAAGAAGTCGAGAGGTGTCGTGGGATGAAGTTCCTTTCGCGGTGTATTATGTGTTAAATAACAGGCACAGTGAAATAAATCAACAATCATTGAGCTCCTTAAGTTTTGAGTTGAGCTGCACGATTACTGACAAATGCGTGCACTGACTGGACAGGTCCACTCATTCTGTGTGGTTTTTCCTTAAAAGACCATTTCAGACACAAATCTACATGGTCTTCACATTATCTGACCAAGGTTATGTCTGGACTTTAAAAGAGACTGTGACCTCTGAGTTTGTTTCGGCCTTTCTTCTCAGAGTAGTCAGATAGGAAACGCCGGACCTCATCTAGTTTTAAAATATGATTGACGTGTAAAAGTGTTAGTATAAACCTACTTACAGAAATAAAATCATTTGTAATAATAACGTTTGAACGCAACTAAAAGAAAAAATAAAAAAGTGTCGTGATTGTCAATATGTTAACCCTGTTTTCGGTCTTGCTCTCATTCGCTATGTGTGTAGAGTATTACGAGCGATAAGGAACTTTGTTCCAATAACCCTGTCTTTGCTGTCGCGCATTTGGTTAAAAAGTCTTCCATGATATGTACCCTAATTGCGTAATACACTATTTATCACAATCTGAATAATTTTGAAGTCTATTGCTAATCCATTGCTTTATATGTTCCAAAAATGTGTCTGCGCAACAACGTAAATAACGCAATGAATGTTGTTGAACTGTCAAAATGAAAGCTATTCCTACTGTTAGCTTGTTAATCAATTACCCCGCTGTACTAGAAATATGTAGAAAATATAGTCGCACTGTTTCGGAGCAATATTATAGTGACTGGCAATTGAAATTACCGGCAGATAGTTGATATTTTTTAAAAGACGCTGGAATTATGTTCTCAAAAGTCAGTCACATTTGCATTTTAAACACGAGCGTTACCCAAAAACCGACCTTATCTTTAGCGTCTTTAGGTAACATTACATCATACTGTCTCTCATACAGATGTCACACAACTCTACAGCCTGCCAATTGCGGGTGATAATTGAGTAACGTATCAGGCACGATCTCATTGACACCCGCCGGCCTAACTTGCCTACAGAGTATACACGAACCAGTTTGCTCAAGTACTAAACTGACTATGTACGTAAAGCGTAGGATGTCTAAATTAAATAATGTTGACACGTTTGCTCATCATTCTCCTATCCTCATTTCAATTTATTTGGAAGATGGATTTATTTGGCATGTTACCCTTCTCTATAGAATAGAATAGAATAGAATACTCTTTATTATGTACACCATAAAATTACAGATATATTCACACTACATCACACACACACACATCATCACACATCACATGATTATCATCATCTTTCACACTTCTCTATTGGTTTTTTATTTTTTATCCGTTGTTTTTTTGTCCACCCCTACTCTTATAGTCATCCACATTCATACTCAAAACTTTCCTCACAATATTTTCATCGTTTCTCCGCATCACATGACCATACCATGACAATCGTTTTTCACACAACTTTTCAGTCACCGGTTCCACTTTTAGACTTCCTCTTTTGTGCTCATTTCTTATTCAAAGTCTGAATTAAATAAGGTTGAAACTTTATCAAAATTTTACAAAACTCTACTTAAGTATTGCTTTGCTTATCGATTCTCCTGCCCTAAAACCCACCTTATTTGGAGTCGTCGCAGCATTTCTCTTCTTCTTTCTTCCATACATCTGTATCAGTCATCTCAGCACTAATCCCGTGGTCAGACATGGAATCTTTCATACAATCCACCCAAAACTTACTTTATTCTTCTGCTAAATCTTATTAAGTCAAGATTGAACTAAGCCTCCCGTTTTTATCTGGACCTAAAGCATAGGCATAAGCATAATCAGCCTATAATGTTCCCACTGCTGGGACACAGGCTTCCTCTCTGTGAGAGGGAGTGGGAAGTAATCCACCACTCGTGCCCAGTGCAGGTTGTTAGAAGTCACGTCTTCGAATTTTTGGTTCTAGGACATGCCGGTTTCCTCACGATGTTTTCCTTCACTGTTTTGAGAGCAGTGGTGATGAAATAATTTACACAAAGTAAAGCGCCTGTCTGGGTTCGAACCTACGACCTACAACTCGTAAGTCGCGATTGTCACCACTAGGCCAACCACTGCTCCTGGACCTAAAAGGATCTATGTAATGAACCAAAGTCAAATCCCTTTCAAATAACATGTTATCTTAGTCCAAACGTTTACTTTCATTTTCAATATTTAGCCCACACATAAACTCAATTTCTTACATTCATTTAATTTTTACAACGACATAGCTCAAACGAAATACAAAGAGTATTTCGTCTGAGCGTGCAACAATATCTAAGTAAAAATAATGATCAATAATTTTTTTGCTTTCAAAGTTTTACACGCTACCAGTATTAGGTCAGAGATTATGACGGCACGTTTCTAAACCTTCGATTTAATATAGAGGACGTCTAGAGGTGAGGTATTGATAGGACACGTGAATGTAGGTACAGAATTATGAGAATGTTACACCTGTTATAATTTTAATAAGGACTTGGTTACATGATGTGTAAGACGCGTCTGTTATGAACTGATGACAATGTGTTTTGTCGTCGCTATGGCGATGAACATTCGGATCAAATAATTATTGTTGCTTAAAATCTGACACACAATAGGTAGAAGCAACAAAAAATACATCATCTAAACAGTGTTTAGATAATGCAGTCATTTGTTGCTTTAATTATATTGCATTGTATGCCACATGAAATGAACTTGCATCTTGGAAATGGGCTTAAGACCGTAGTTCCTAAAATGACGTGACGATAGAGAATCGTCCCGTTCATAGTGTGTGAGCGATTGCCGTTTTGCGTGAATGTGACGCATATTTTGCCCAACTCGTTCTTTTTTGTGTTTGTGCGTTTTTTCTTTGCGTCGTGTTTGCCGCAAGTAAATGTATTTTCTTTCTTTTTTTTCTTTAGCATCATGGCTAGAGAGAAGTTCGCACCTTCACAGTCAAGATAGGTTACATTAGTTACATCAGAACACACGATCGCAACCCATATGCGCCAGAAACAAAAATAGTCACCGTTGCCGAATTCGGAATGCGATGAATAAATGAATTAATTAATATAGCTGTTCACTTATAACCTCGTCACGATAAATTATCTTCTACGGTGTGTTACAGTGCAATTTTCTTTTCCTTTTCCGACAAGTAGGCCAACACTTAAAATACGGAACCCTAATAATCGTCACGACACATTAGACATTGTGTCTAAGAAATGTCGCAAAAAGCATCCTTTTTATACACAAACTGCAACAGTTATTTCATCATCGCTGATAGGAAAGCTTAGTACCAAATCAATCAAACTACCTGTAAAAAAATTCAAATAATAAATATTCATAAACTTAAAAATAAATCTTTACATTCAACACCGTAACTTCAGTAAGTGCACCCTAAATGGTTTCCGAAAAAAATTATAGTATAATACAACTGCTCGCCTTTGTGATTTTTTCTATAACTGTGTTGTAACCCGCGGCAAAATTAATTAAAAAGGAAAATGGGGATAGCAAAAAAACGGGGAAGGGAAACAGTTCCCGCTTCCTGTACATTTTGTTGCGGTCAAGGTCAAGGTCAAACCCCGGCCACAGACATTTAGACAATGTGTTTATTTTGCTGAATTATATTTTTCTCAAATAGGTGACTTAGCTGATTTACTTCGGGAGTGGAGGTGACCAAAAGGTTATGTTAAGAATGACAGCTTCGCGTGACTGATTTTCCAGAATGTGTTGACGGACTAGACTAGTGGCAATCGCTTTTAAAACGTTTTGTATTTTTGCGACTACTTTCAACAGGATTCAAAAACAAAGTCAAAGTCAAAGTTTTTTATTAATGCGATTTTTGGTGATACAACATGACCTTATAAATATTTTATAGTAGCTTAAAAATCTACCCTATTAAGGCATGCATTGTTAAATTACTATATTTTTTGAAATTATGTTTAACATTATATGAACCATAATGAAAAAATTCATATCTATAGAACTTAAAATAAAAGACAAGCTTTTCGGTAGCTTATGTTAATCCAATTCATTTTTGACTTTTCCATCATAGTTATCGCTGATTGAATGTCACTGTGTCTAGGCCCTCTGGTCGCACTACACAAACATCCTGTAATCAAAGAGTATTTCATAACGTTAACAATTAAGTCTGCGTTTGATGTGTCAATATCTCCTGTGGATGCCTCGTGGTGGGGCGAAACACGTGTCGAGCATTGGTTTGGGATTACATCTTGCTTTTGTAATGTATTGTTCCCTCAGCATGTGCCTATTTTGTGGTCAGGAGGCCCCATTCTGAATCAAACTCACAGTATTTATTTCAAATAAAACAATTACAGGCGCTTTTGTATTGTCAAGGGATCGGTAAGTCAGTAAGATGAAGCTAGTTGCCCATTTCAAAACGTAATAGGTACCTATGGAGAAGAACCGGCAAGAACTCCACGGACACTCTTTTAAATCAAAATATGGTTACAAAATAATGGTTACATCATTCATCTTGAAATTATGCATGTGAGAACAATGCAAAACGTTAAAAGCGTCCGTAATAAAAAGACAAAAAAAAATCGAAAATTAAATTAAATCAAAATAAGCCGTGGCAGCTAAGGGATGACCAGTCCCTACTGACGGCGCCCGTTCACCTATCCTAAGTGCTAGTGACATTACCATTAAATAACTACATTATGGGAATGTCAGATTCTATTAGACTAAAGTTTTTGTCATGCCCAGAAATCTTCCAAGACTACACGTTCACCACCAAAAACCCTATAAAATATCTACAATATGACGTAGACATTTGGTAGATTACAAGCACCATATATTATGGAATTCTTACTTTACGTTATGTCGTGACCAAAACGAGGGTAGGGTTAGAAATGATTAGATTTCGCTTGGATAAGCTCCACCAATTAGTAATATAGTTAGTTGCCCGACTTAAATGCACCTTTAGTGTTTTGCGTTAGAAATTAATTTTATGGGGAAGACGTTTTGGCCCTTTTTGGCCGAAAATGTTGGGAGGGAAGTTTAAAGTTTTGGGGTTATAACGGTACCTTAATTGGGCAATACGTTCGTGATCTTAGTAACCTTTGTTTAGATAATCGGTAGGGCGGTATCCATATTTTTCCTATTTCATCATCAAAAATTATTATTGTAGTAGAATCCTGTTGATTCCGTCTTTAAGTTGAATATATCACTTCACTGGCTCACTACAACACCAACCTCTATCTTGCAGCTCTGCTTCACCGTGTCTATTTCCCGCCATTCCTCGTGACTGACAGATGACATTAGTGACAGCAGCTACCCCTCTTGTGTGAATGAGATGGTGTTTAAATATCTATTAAATAGATACACTACAATTGTGTTTCGTTTACTAACTGTTCACGTATCTTTTAAATTCGGTTTTCCAGACTAGGTAGTTTTGAAATCTAATGGAGTTCTTTGTCATAAGCCCATTACAAGGCAAACTCGGGGAAGACCCAGAATGATGAGGCAGTGTTTGACATTATCTTTCAAACTTTAGCGTGAGCTTTTATCTACTGTTTTATTTTACTCACATAAATTAAAAATAAAATGCTATGATAACACTGACAAATACCTGTCATCAATTTCCATGATCACCAAAAACTTAATCACCACTGACTTTCTCGGCCCAATCTGACTTTGACCGACACTACACTCAATTCAATTCCAAACAAAACAAACTGAATACAAACATCTATTTAGTGGCGACATTAACTAAATACTGCGTCTGCACTCTGGCGGTGACATTTCGATAAATTATCGTCAATGTCGATGAGGCCCTCCATATTTCATAAAACAACAGAATCTAAACTAACTTCGTTTATAAAGTGTGGCTGGTTAAACAAGGGACTGGTTTTTAACAATATGATAATTCCTGCATTAAAATATTAATTATAAAATAAAAAACTTCATGTATATGTTACCGGCAATCTGTATAATCCGGTAGTCTGTACAATACCTAGGCAATGTATAGAATACCTAAAACGTTTAGGTAATGTATGAAATATTATTTATTTTATACTTTGCCTAGGTATTCTATACAGTACCGAATGCGCAGCCGGCAATTTGTGAAAAAGACGAAAGCGGGGAACGGGAAGACGTGCGAGCAGGCAGTAAACTCTACGCGACGCAGGCACACAACGAACACATCTGTTAGCAAGTATTATTATAGCGGCCGTGTGTTGCAAGCAAGATAGTCCTTACGGTGTATAGATGTTTGTTTCTGCCATGGTACTCACATAACATTGATAGATATAGACCAAATCTATTTATTTTACACATTGCCGGTGAACCAGCACGTATTCTATACAAACCCTGGGAAATGTATACATTACCTAGGCAAAGTATGTAACGGACAATACGATTCATAATATTTCATACATTGCCTGGACGCCTCAGGTATTCTATACATTGCCTAGGTATTGTATAGAATACTGAATTATACAGATTACCGGTGATATATACAAGGTAGCATCATCGACGCGCAAACTGTAACCATGAATATAGCATTATGATTCTAGACCGTAGATAATTTTCGTCGGTTATCAAAAAGAAATCTGCTGTTTTATAGAAAAGTGCGATACCTACGCGGTATTTTTTTTAAACATCGCATCATTATTCTAAGATAGGAGCGTTTTTGTTTATTGTTGTTTTTAATGTTAATTTTGTTAGTTTTAAAGGCTTTTTTTGTTTTTACTGTTTGAATTTCCTGTGCGTGTCCAAAATAAAATATTTTTCTTTTTTCTTTCAAAATGTATTGAACAGATTTTTTTTTTAATGGCCGCCGAATAATTTCAGTTCAGGTTTCAGAATCATGTACTGAATCTATGGTAGCAGGCTGCGCGTTGATGTCCCAGCCACCTTGTATAGTGCGAAAAAACCTGAATGAAATAGATAGATCGAATACTCTTATTACTATTATAAGATTCCTAGTATGGACGTACAATGCATGAGTAACTGCACCGGACTAATAAACATAACAACACGCCTGTATTTCCCGAAGGAATATATATCGGGATATATATATTTATATATATATATTATGATTTAACATATTCACAGACACATATATATATATATATATATATATGTCTGGGAATATGTTAAATCGATCGTTTAACTTTGACAAATCGGGACGCCAGCGCCACCAGGTGGCGCTCGATAAAGTCTATAACATAACGCTTGACCAGATTTAAAGAGAGTTTGTTGTTGGCGGTTAAGCAATGAACACGTTTAGAAACTGTCGCGCGTTCCGTTTAGTTGTGTCGTGTACCTACAGTGTGTGATTCTCTAGTGTAACTAATTTGTTCGTGAAATTATAATTTGATTTAAACTGCAAATGGTTTTTCTATTGCGCAATGACCAACATTACCCATAGTACGCCCACAGTAGTTAAAATATGGCTGATAATAACGAGAGAGACGTACCTTCTCCGTCATATATATGTATATAGTCCTCCTCACTGTATTTCGGCTATGGCGGCCAATCTCAACGGAAACTAGAGGGCGGGGCCTTCGGCGCGGGAGATATTATAGTGCACAAGTGTGTGTGCAGACACAGGTACACTCTCTCTTCCCTCACTTTCATAGTCAGATGGGACGACAATCCGACACAACCAAAGAAAGATCAGGCGCAGGACCAACGGCTTAGCATGCTTTCCGAGACACGGGAGTACCACACCGCAAACTTCCAAACTCCGGGCTGTTACTAAAAAATTCCTAACGGAAATACCCAATAACACTTTGCCCGATCTGAGAATCGAACCCAGGACCCCACGCTCAGCAGTCGCGCTTGCAACAAAGTCAAAGTCAAAGTCAAATCATTTATTTCAAATATGCACATAAAAGGCACTTTTGAACGTCAAAATTTACAAAAAAAACCACGAGACCAACGGGCCAGTCTAGTACAGCATACCTAAATACGTTTTGCTAAATTCCTTTAAGTACAGACTCCGGGCTGCTAAACGATTCTTAGACACTATTATATTAACATTGACAAGGCTCTGTTCTCTATTTATATTTCAAATTAGGCTTAGGACTGGCAACAATGCGAGTGTCTCTACTTAGAGGTTCTTAATAAGGAGAATGGAATACTGAATTCCTTTATTATGTCCCTCGTTTAACCAGTCACCCCGCATAATACCGAGTATCATTCGAGTTTGTAGCCCCTATCCATCAAAGTCCGTGTTTTCAGAAAGTTACTTTAAAGTCCCCCTCTAATGAGGTTATCCAACAAAAACTGGGATAATAACGGTGTCGTATTTTCATTATTCGTGCATAGGTCTTCCTAATTTGGCCGGATAATGCTTAGGTGTTGAGCGGTATTGATTATAGATTACCGCTTTTATAGGCTTAGCACTTAAGTATTTAATAAGCTGTAGAGTGCGTCTTTCAAAGTAGGTGTGAGTTGTCAGCTTAAGTTTATGTACGCAAGTATATATGTATACTTTTTACTACTTAATATATGTATTATAAATAACAATGAGTAATTAATATAATATTGACACAATTATTTACATGTTACTACACCATTTCGTTTATAATATATGTCGCATCCGGTCATTAGTACGGACATGAAGCGAATCGCAAGCGCGCCACTGGGGTCGCGGACCTGCTGGGGTCGCGGATTGTTCGAAAGAGTTACCGTGGCCCTGGCACACAGGCAACTGAAGGAACACGGGTGGGTTTTAGTCAGTAAGAGTCTGACACGCCCTTCCGCTCCGCCCAGAGCGGGAGAGGTCATTTGATGATTTCCCAACCAAAAAAAAAAAAGCGTGCCACTGCTGGCGACATTACGGATTCTACCCACAACTACAGCGCGCTTCTACAGAGTCGTGATCTTTTAAACCTATGGCGAGGAAGACATTCAGTGTCTGATCGCATCAGAGTGAAAACGTCGCGGAACTGTACTCGATTCGTTGTGCTCGGTTATTGTGTTAATTATTGTAACTTGTGATTTTAATAAAAGCAGTATATCGCATCCAATATGTTTTTATTGCACGAAACCCATCTTTTGCCCACATGAAGTCTGTATCTAACGGAGTAAATCCTGATCCTGATCCTATAGTACTGTAAAATTATTGTTTAATTAACTAATAAAACAGGCTCATTTATACATAGCGATTTTTTGCAATCCCCGTCTTCTCAGTTCGGCAGCCGCAACCACATCAGTCTTGTCTAGGTATGGCTGCTCCATCTTCGAAGCCGAATAACTTGACAATTGGTTTAAATGTATGCCAAGTATAAATACTTACAGTGTGACTTCAAGTGACTGGAACTGGGCATGACAATAACTTCGTACGTGTTTTAAAAACTAACAGTTCCATGGTAAGAAAGTTCTCTATTTTACTACGTTAAAACTAAGGAGTTTGTTCTACCCATAGAGTATTTCTATTCTATTCTATTTTTATTATGGCAAGTAAAGCCGATTTTGACTATTCTGCCAATGTCTAAAGTGAATTGGAAAGCAAGTGTGCATTATTAAAAATTAAAAAATAAAACGATAAAAATCATCGATGATACAGTTGAACTTAATGTAGATCTTGTGGGGTTAGTTTTCTAAAGCTTTGGTTTCTTTATAAAGCGAACAGCGGTCACACAATAACGACTGTTTCAATAATAACGTTTTCAATCCTCTCGCGCAAAAAGTCCGTCATAGTAGCGTACCAGAGCGGGGATAAAATAGTATATTTTCCTCTAGGGGCAAAAGTAATTTCTTTTAATTTTTGTCTGTTACCAACGAGCCTACAAAAAGGAAAAGGTCTTTATTCATAAGTAGAATAATCATGAATTTTTAATGTATCATAAAAAAGAAGAACATTTTATTTTTGAAAATGGAACCTAAAGCGGCGATCTTTTCGGTAGAATGTGTGCATTGCGTTGCGGCTACAGAAGAAATAAAAAAAGGTAAACCATTTAATATCGAATTAGATTATTTTATTTTCTCACAAGCGTAATGAAAAGTAGAGTGTAATACACGACATTAAAAACCCGTTATAACTCGATTTCTATTCGTATATAATGGGTATTTTAAGCCCCTTGTATAATAATCTACTATTTCTGACACCTTAGTGTCAAATACCGGTGAAAATGACAAATTTTCATGATTGTTGTTATAATATGATGAAACCGTTTTCCTAAGATATTTACGTTATAATCACGAGTGATTTTTCATGTCGTAAAATTTGCGTCTGTTAATCTTTACGTAGACGTTGCGTATTAAGTAAACGTCTTTATGTTTGTATGTCCCTTAATGCGCTTATAATATGACAACCTTTTCTAACCATTCTAATTCATTTTAATTTTCTTTTCTTTTAAGAGGACTACAGGATCTAAACGTAAGTTTTATAATACTTAAAAGTACACCAACACCATCCACTGCAATAACATATTCAGAAAAATATAATGATATTCTTCCGGATGTATGCTAGTTGGATAGTGTGTTAAAAACATAATACAACAAATTTGATACGATAGAAATAAAATCACGAAAAATCCTCTAAAAAAATATTTTATCGTTTAAAAACCATACTAATATACATGCAAGCATTCTGATTTATGTCAGATTATTCTACAACCAACATATTAACGAAATAGTGTTTTAATTTTCTAGTCTAATAAAATAGATTTTTTGTAAATAGATAATTGTTTCATATTTTGCAATAAATTACCAGCGTTGTGTCATCGCGCTTCTCTTTATTTTCTATGCAGTCCGACAATGACTGCGCTCTAGCTGTTGTCAGCCTCTTAAGAGGGCGCACACGGGTCCACTAGCGCCACTCCTTTAAAATAATATTATCTCGTGACTAAGAAGGAATTTTGAATAACGGCTAAAGAAGCACCCTCGGTAAGTGTGTCTAGAAGTTTCTAATACCTTTTATAAACTTTCATATTGAGACACGAAGCACCAAATACGATCTAGAGGAATGTCGCTGCTTTTCTTTAGGTCGAATTTTGTTGCTTCGTGTCTCAATATGAAAGTTTATAAAAGGTATTTAAAAATTTTAGACACACTTACCGACGGTGCTTCTTGAACCGTTATTCAAAATTCCTTCTCAGTCACGAGATAACATTTTTTTAAAGGAGTGGCGCTAGCGGACCGCTGTGCGCCCTCTTAATAGGCTAGGTTAAAGTATCTAGGCTCAGATAAGTCTCCAGTAACAAAAAGAGGGTGTGCTTATAATAATAATAATCATTTTATTTCGAGTTTTACAGACTCATCATTTTAAATACCAACACGCCAACCACACGATAGAAGTAAAATCTTACGAATAGACCTGAGTATATCCGATTCAGCGTCACCGACCAAAGCGTGACGGCTCAGTTTCGTTCACTGTTCAAAAAGATCATCAAGTACGCCAGAAGAAGTTTTCACTTCAAAAATTTAGGAGAACTACGAATCGTGTATAGTTTTCTCTACCTCGTCTATCATTCGTACTCAAACGGTGAAGCTATACGCAGTGTGTATGGCAATCAATCAGTCGACCCAATTGTTTCCGAAGCGCGTTTTATTTGTAAGATACGAGGGTAGACGCCTGACGCAGATAATGGAAAATAATCCAGGTCTCGGAGGTATTTTTGACGTTAACAGTAAAAGAGTCTATCGGTCATTGAACCTGTCTGATTGGCTTTTTTTATACAGAGTGAGCAAATGAAGGAAAATTGAGAAAAATTGCCGTGTCTTTTGATTTTTTACGTAACATTTTTTGAAGCATTTGAAAATAGCTCAGCTTTGGGAAAGACTTAGGTCCAGCAATTGATGTCTTTCAGCTTATAATAATGATAGTGATGAATCCTACTTATTAATATTATAAAAGTAAAAATTCATATGTTTGGATGTTTGTCACTCGATCACAGAAAACTGGCGGAATGGATTTGGATGAAATTGGGCATACAGATAGTTAATAAACCTGTATTAACACATAGTATACTTTTATCCCGCTAGTACGTTCCCTTGAAATAATTTCCGACCTCCACGCGGGCGAAGCCGCAGGTAAATATTTATTAAATAAACCTTACTCCGAACACGATCATAATTCAATTCAAATTCTTTATTAGAGACATGTGTCAATAGTGTTAGTATCAACAAAATAACTTAATAACTAGTGTTAGTAATACGGAGACAATACTTTAAATATCAACTGGTGTGGACTCTTACCCAGTGGCGCAGCAGAGGGGAGTCCCACCAATCTGAGAACACGCTCTGGAGACTGTTGGTGGTGCCGCGTAGCTGGCCGACTATGGAGGCGGTCCTTTTTCTTAATATCGTGTAAAAATCGTCTGTGCGCGCCTCCGCAAACATTGTGGACGCACTACAACTCCACGACAGTCCCAACAGTATCCTAAACGCGTTATTATATTGGAGGCGCAGATCGCTAATACAAACTTATTTATTTATTTAAAACACATACAACTATCATCACAGGCTAACCTAATACACTTAACAACCTAATATACTTGCTGGCTATCATCAATTCCTCAAAGGTAGTTTCAGATTTTCCCCTTAACTTTTATGTCAAGAACTCATGTCTCGGAAGGGATGAAGAAGGAACGTTTACTTTGAGAGCAGTTTAATATAAATTACCTAGTAATAAGGAGCAACGCTATTGTAATTAATGGGACATAAAGACAAACTTAAGGCTGCTTCTAAGGATTTGCTCAAAGAAACTCCTAATAGACTGCTTAGCCAGATCAATACTTGTGCCTTCTGAAGATTTTTGATCTGTACCTAATTAGGTACATCCGTACATGTCAAAAGTTCTGTAATTTTCCTATAATTATGGGAAAATTATTGTGGATGATATAAGTATTTTTAAGTCTGAATATCAAACTGAACTTTCGGGCTAATTGCATAACACACTAACAATTGCAATGCCTTTCATTTTGACATTTTAACAACATTCATTGCGTTATTTACGTAGTTGAGCAGACGAATATTTTAAACATATGAAGCAATAGATTCAAATCTTTCGGATTACTCATATGTAATAAAGTGTGTTACGCAATTCGGGTGCTGGACTCTGAAACTTAGGTATCGACAAACAGGGGTTTGTTTAAAATAAATGACGACAGGTGACAGGTGATAAGCGACAATCCGACAATTTTAGAAGTTTTTTCATACATATTTTTCTATATTAAACAGCACATACCGTATCAACGTGCAATGTGACAATTATGTAATTTTTTGAAAAATATTATGTTGAACTTTTCAAGGGTCTAGGATATGATATCTTTAATTTTGCTCTAAGGCTCACGCATGTGACCGTACACAATTCAAAAGTGAACTCATTTGTATCTAAAGACAATCTTCGTGTAATTTCCCATCGATATCGTTCGAATTTCAAAATGATGTGTGAAGCAAAACATAACAGACTTCTTTTGCATTTCCATAGACAGGAGGCCTGTGTTCTAGCAGCTGAGAGCATATTATATGTTGATTATGCTATTCATTCTACTTAAAAAAAAAACACTAGTGGTTTGTGATTTTTTGGAAAAAAAAAAACGCTTTTTAGTTGGGGTACCCCACACAAATTCGTATACCACTACTAGATATGTAAATAACAGTGACAGGAAATTATTAAAACGTCATCAATATAAACTAAGTGGAAAAGTTACGCAGTATTAAGGATAACTCAAAAACCACTGGTCAGAACTTGATCAAATTTATATGAGACTACATGAGACGCACCAGATTTGAAATAAAAAGAAGGGATCCCTTCTTTTCGCATAATATTCTTTGTCCTAATATACTTCGGCATAACGATTTTGGCACAATTTGTTTTGGCATAATAATACTTCGGCATAATTTTTTTAGGCATACATTTTATGTTGGCATAATCATCTTAAAGACTAATTTGTTTTGGCATAAATTTGATTCGCATAACGTTAGTAGACCTAATGACTATTAGCATAGCGTTAGTAGGCCTAATGACTATTTTAGTGACAGAACCGAATTGCTGCAAAACCGACTCCACGTAGTCTTGTTTGTCCTACCTCTAGAGTGTAATTTAAAATCGCGTAGGCGCGTGGCGCCGCCGGTGGCCCGCCGCGCCGGAGCCGTGACAGAAACCCTGCCTGCTGCATGCTGCATGCTTGCTTGTTTGCTGCATGCTTGCTTGCATGCTTGCTTGCATGCTTGCTTGCATGCTTGCTTGCATGCTGCATGCTTGCTTGCATGCTGTATACTTGCTTGCATGCTGTATGCTTTAGGATATTATGCTTAAAAAAGTTATGCTTAATAAATTTATGCTTTAGAATATTATGCTTAATCATTATTATGGTTAGAGAAATTATGCTTAAAAAATTATGCGTAAGCTGTTATGCGTAATTATATTATGCGAAAATATAATAATGCCAAACAAAATTATGCTAAGTTATATTAGGTCTTAAAATTTTATGCAAATGGATAGGGAACCTAAAAAGAATCATCCAAATCAGTTCACATAGAAAAAAGTTCTGAGCTAATTAATACACATTAAAAAAATAAATTGAATTGAGGACCTCCTCCTTTTTTTGAAGTCGGTTAAAAATACAGGATGGCAAGGACACTGACGCGCAAGCTGTAACCATGAATTCAGCACATGATTCTAGGACCCCCTAGCGTAGAAATAATTCGTAGGGTATAAAAAAAATCTGCTGTTCCATGGAAAAGCGCAATACTTTCGCGGTCAAAATGTATGGAACAGCAATATTTTTACTTTAATAGCCGATGAAAAATTTAAACGCTGGGGTTCAGATTCATGGTTACAGTTTGCCCGTCGATGTCCCTGCCACCCTGTATAAACAAGGTATAACCTACACCGATAGGTCTAAAAGCATGTTTTCACAGGAGTTCCTTGGGTATATAAATAAGGTAAGCACTAAAGAAGGGTTTTGAAGAAATCATCTCCTAAAGAGGTTGAATATTTGTATGGAAGTTTATCATTTTTGCCGTAGGGAAATTCTATCCGACACATGGCTTGTTTCCTAATGATTTGATCGACAATATAACCTTAAAAAACATCCATTTGATCCCCAACTTGATCGTATTACAACCCATACCTAGCTGGGAATTATTCCCGTTCTGCACAATTCCCGCCACTGAAACGCGGAACCATTAGCCGATTTTGCCCATTTGCTATGTAAATACAGGTGGAAATGGAAATGCTCATTCTGTGCCAATTACAGCACTAATGATAACAAAAACTTCAACGTCCTAATTTGATGTTGGTAAATTGCTTAATTTTGAGCTTTTTAGTAACGGTTGTAGTCGTAACTGGAGTAGTCAGAGACGTCGATTAACTTGCAGTATATTTTTGTGGTAAATGAGAACCCAATCAGATCAGACCAACCCAAGAAGAACCTAATCAGATCAGCCTATAATTATAATTCAGGGCCTGTTCTTAAATAAACAATCAACGAGCATTGATCACAAGCACGCCACGCTACCTGTTCGTGCATTTAAGTCAAAGTTTCTTTACAATTTCTTTTTTCATGAGAACTTTCTTTAAAAACTGTGAATAGAAAACTATAAGTAGGTAAACGCCAGATTGAAATCCCAAAACTTGGTGTCTTAAAAGCAGATCTGTAAACTTTCGAACCCTGTTTAACCCTCTAACTTCAAGCAAGTAATGTTCAAAGTACCATTCAAATGTGGAACCTGCAACTTGAAGAACAGAAATCGTCTCTACAATCAACGATAAACCCAGTATAATATTTATGGATTGATTGGTGTTACCTGTCAGGTGTAAGACCTGCAACCCTGTACTTAAGAAGCGGGTCACTACAGCACCTACAATAGACCCTGAAGGCCAAGCACAAACGCGCGTAAACGTAAAGTAAATTCGATCGATTTAAAATTGGAAAGAAAAGAGTATGCTTAGATGGTTTGGTCATGTTGAGAGGATGAATGAAAGGCGACTAAAAAAAGGTATTTACAAGGCAGATGTGAGTGGAAACTCTGGGAGAGCACGCCCTACGAGAAAATATAGTGACCTTATTGGTGATGTTCTTCAGAATGGTCAGGTGCGTAAGACTTGTAACCGGCGTGTGTGTATGACCAGATGTATGAACGTAAACAAGGCAAAAGGAGTATGTAAAGATCGTAGCAGGTGGCGTTCTGTAGTTTCCGCCTACCCCCATGGGAAGAAGGCGTGAGTTTATGTATTTAATGTATGTTAAAATTGGAAAATACTCCTTTCCTACGTAATATTTACTTTGTTTTAAGATTTTATTCATATTTATGGGCGCTAATTGATCGGAAAAATACTAGTTTGTAATGTAAAGGACAGTTATATTTTCGATTCAAAAATCGTTTGAATTTACGTTACGTTTACGTCACGCGTTCGTGCTAGGGCTTCTGAAACCTTGTACATAAGAAGTGGGTCACTACAATAGACCTCGTTCTCAAGTAATCTAGGGTCATCCGTACATGACAGGTCTCTCCGTCATACGCTGTCTAAACTGACAGTTGTGGGCGCCATCTTACATAGTAGGGTCCGGTGGTGCTGAGTCATACCAACTGGGTTATTGTTCTAAGATGACGTTGCTATGTGATGCAGATGTTTTGATGGACATTTTCTCGGTACACCTTGTATGGTTATGGCAGTGGCCAAACCTTATAAGGATTAAGTTGTAGGCAAGCGATTGTTTAACTGTTGCCACGCAAGCAAAAGGACGGAGGAAAGACGAAATTCCGAAAGATCCTAACCAATATTATAAGTGCATAGATATGTTTATTTGTTTGTTACGCTTTAACGCTGAAACGGCTGAACGGATTTGGATGAAATTTGGCACACGGATAGACCATGACCTGGGTAAGGACATAGGCTACTTTTCTTCCTGGATCGCAGACGAAGTCGCGGGCAACAGCTAGTTGGACATAAAAAGAAAACCGGCCAAGTGCGAGTCCGGCTCAAGCTCTAAGGGTTCCGTGCCACAGATCATAATAGTTTTATCATTTTAGAAGCCAGTAACATATATTCCGTGTAAACTTTAACAGGCTTTCTAATACGGTATAAAGCAGCCCTGTGACGACGGACAGCCAAGCAGCGCAGGCTAACCTCCATAAAAAATAAATAGAAGAAAATTACGCTGCATTGACCTCAAGTAAATTATAATAAACGCAGGAGGATACTGATTTTTTATCATTTACTTAAGTACCTACCCGTTTAACACACACGTACGTAGATTAACCTGCGCACCTTCCTTATAAATAAATCTTCCACAAACTTGGAATAAAAAGACCAAAAGAATCGAAAAATAAACTACGCAGAAAACGCTTCTGTAATGTAAATTGATTTGTCCTACAAAACTTTTTCATTGAAACGTATGAGCACGGATGTGTCGCCCTACTTTGGTCCTATATTTTTTGCTTAACCCGTATTTTGTAGGCAATATACCAGCAATGCTTTAGTTATAGTCTGGTTGTACCTATATACAAAATGGCGCGGACCTTATCACATTAAATTATACTACGTATACGCACTGCCGCGCTAACGAATAATACAATAACTCGATTTTGGACGATTTTGAGTTATATATATATTCGGAATCAGCAAATCGAGATCTATTACCTCTCTCTAAGTTTATTATTTATTTATTTACATTGTAAAATTTAATTGAGTACATGAATAACAACTTATATCTAATTAATTAACCTAACCTAACTAAAACCATTAACAAACTAAAAAATGGCGTCAAAAAATTCCTCCGCATCGCTGTCGACTGGTAATGTACCCAAGAGACTGGCGGCATTGCCACGTTGTATGGCAATGCTTAGCCTCTGGCCTAGGAAAAAGCCAGCCCTTGGGTCACGAGAAGTGTCAAACAGGCGTTTGGAGATTTCCTTAAATAAAATATGGGCACTCGGACCACACGGCCCGAGGGTTTCAACCCCAAACGGCTCGAAAGTATAATTACCGACAAGGTTGTTATACTTACGCCGCTTGAGGTTTTCTGCAGCCGCAGCAGCGGCGCCAGCACAGCAAGCCGAGACAGGAAGATGGGATGGCGCAAGAGTATCGACACATGAATGTGCTAAGTAACTTTTTAAGAATCCTTCAGGGACTCGTTTTTTTCAGTAAACAAGAATACAATAACCAAAACTTCACTAGTTTAAGACATACAAGAAAATTTTTGTTCAAATCTTTGAGCGCGTTTTTCTCGGAATCAACAAAATCGAGTTAATGTATTCTTCGTTAGCACGGCAGTACATGGTATGACGGTATACAACATTTGAATGAAACCCATTCACAAAAAAATCTGCTGTTCCTTACATGCGTAGTTGCACAAAATGTATGGAGCTGTAGATTTTTTTGTGCATGGTATGTATGGTATGATGGTTTAATTTAATGTGATAAGGTCCGCTCCACTTTGTATAGTGCAAAGCATTTAAAATAGGTTTGTGTTTAAACGCCTACCAGAAAAGTACCTATTTTACTAACAAAAAATTCGAAATACTCACCAATTTGTGTCCACCAGAATGGATAAATGCTCACCAAATCGTGTTTCATGAAGTATTGTAGAAATTAACCTATTTTCCTTTTTTTATTTATAAGGCGTAGTCGACGGAGCCCCGCTATGCGGACCTAACCTGTCCGAGTCGGGGTGCCCCAAGTCCCGAGCTCGCTTCGCTCGCTCTTGCATCCTATCCCACCCTGCATTTTGAAGCAAACTTATTTTTGGTGAGCATTTTTTTATCCATTTTGGTAGGCAAAAAGAATATAAATACAACACGTACAATTATTCTGATGAGTATATAATTTTTTTGGAACTTAAAACGTTGTTCTGGCACCTCGGTATAGAGTGGGTTTATTTTATTTGAAGTTAACATATTTTACTTGGTACTTAGTCTTAGGAGGGTCTAAAATATATTTTGGTGAGCATTTAAATTTTAGCCTTTAAAATAGCCTCTTGGCGCACCCTGGCAAGTTAATCCCGATACCAACTAGCTAATATTTTTTACCGCATAATTATAATTATGTCACAGTGCCAGATATACAGGCTTTGTAAAAAAAATACAAAACGCAAACATTTTAAAATTCAAAAAGTCGCATCAGTACTTGCTAGGTTTATAACCCGCAACCTGACGCCTAGAAAGCAGGTTCTCTAACCTCCAAACCTCCTCCTAATCAAGATGAATGTTACTAAAAGATAAATAAATCACAATTAAACCATTTTAAACGTAATAATATCTCATTACTGTAGCTAATGCGTACAGAGAGCGCCTGACCTCATTCTGAGAATTAAGAACAAAATTAAGAAATTATTTTAGTGCCGAAAAATTATTTCCAAGTGATAAAAATAAAGAAACTAAAACTCATTTAATGAAAAAACTTAGTTTTACTATAGTCTTCAAACAAGTTGTTAGGACTTAGTCAACGTAATTGATTTGATCACTTTAGAGTTTTTATTAAAATAGTTATTTCGTAATAAATTTTCTTTGTCTTTTCTTAATTTGTAGGTATTTTCGATAAAATCATTTGGGGCACGAGTAAAACATTATGTCGATTTCAGACGATTTTTTTTTTTTTGCAAAATCTTATAACTTAAGAAATAAAGAAACAATATTTTCAGCTACGCAAGCGTAGCACTCAGCACTCGTAGCATGCATCGTAGGCTTGTAGTAACATCACCTTTATAAAATTATTTCGAAATAAATATTAAAAAGTCTATTTAAAATAGTTCCGTGTCAGTTTGACATTTTTTTTTTCTATATTTCGCACGTTTTCTCTTAACACATCTGACATTGGCAGAATTGTCGACATCGGTACCATTGCCATAGAGAAAAATCGAAAAGAATAGACATACTACCCACACTTTATGAAATTATTAAAAAAAAAAAATATCCTGGAATGTAACTACGTCATCTACCTACCCTTTTCCCGACTATCTTGGGGTCGGTTTCCAGTCTAACCGGATGCAGCTGAGTACCAGTAATTTATATAGAGTGACGACCTATCTGACCTCCACAAACCAGTTACTGGGTAACACGCGCTTTGGTAAGTCTGGTTGTCAGAATTTCCAACTTCTGACTACTTAGAATGTAGCTAGTAGTACCGAGAAAAGATTTTCGAAACAACCCTTGAGTGGGTCAAACGGAAGGTTGAAGTTTGAATGGGAATTAAATCGTGTTCCAAAAGTTATATTAAACTATGCTAAACGCTATACTACGATGATCAAAACACGACCTTAGTCGATAAACGATAAAGTTTTTAATTGGTTACTAAATACTCTTCCACTTAACCTACTCAAAACAAACAGTGGTAAACTTATGAATACAGATATCACACAAAAGTTTCTCCATGTTATTGTATGTAGCTCACACAATACAAACGAACTACTAATAAAAGGGATTGAAGCCCTATTTACTCAGTAAGGAAAAACGTGACGATACATACATAATATATACCCTCATAAAACGATGAAATAATCTTGTTATGTTCACAAAAATCCCTTTTGTCCCATAAACACGACGTCAAAAGGGTTTGTATTAAAAGTACCAAAGACAAAAATTCCTTAGTGGTTCGAAATTCAAAAATATGCAGCAGTGTACACTGTAGTGGTATGCAACGTTCAGCTTGAATCGTTCGAGAATGTCGACTGAACGCATTTTCATTTTCAGTCGTCGCTTGGCCGCCGTACGGTGAGCACGTGTCGCTGAGAAACGAATGAACGTACCAATTTCGATAATTGACGAATAAACGTGAGCTTATTAATTGGATTTACAGCGGTGTGATTGAGAAACAGGACGATTTACATAGAAATTGTATCGGTAAACGTGTTTCGATTAACCTGACGATTGTAATTATGAAATTTAAATTTTTGTATGTGATGTGCTTGACATTGTGAGTTTTTGTGTTTAGTGTTGTTTTGTGGACATGGTAAGTTGAGTTTCTACTTTTATCCAAAAAATAAAGAAAAAATTGAATATATTATGTGACTAAACAAAAAAATAATAATATTAATATGCTTGAATCATCCTTTTAATTTCTCTACTAGGAAATTACACTTCTTTGCCTTATATTAAGTGTTGCCAAAGATGTATTTCGTATAAAATAAGTAAAATTGATTCGACATAAAATATTTATTGAAATAATAAGTACGTGATTGATTCCTACAACATTTATTAAGGTACCAGAAACGAAAAGTCTTTGTAACAGGATTCCTTACAGCCTCCCTTTCTGTAAAGCTTCTGTTAGGTACTAAAATCTATAATATTTCGGTAGGTAATTTCAAGAAAACTTCCACCCTTCGCCACTGTTATTAATGTAGTACCTAAACTTTATCTTAATAGTTGTCGGAGCGACCTAAGAATAATAATGTGTAATTTTTTGTATCACCCGCAAGGAGCCGAGTTTTAGTAGGATTATATGAAGACATGGGTTCAAGTCTGGGAGGCTCTTTTCAAAGCATTATGTATTGTTTTGTTTTTAGATGGTTTTGACAAATCGTTGCGATAGTTGTTTTAGTTATTTTAGCCAAACACAAATTGATTTTTAGAGTACCGTCAAACGGGGTGAATAAGGATGCAGGAGTGAATCGGAACGAAACTTTAAAAGGGATTTTAATATTGAAATAATATAGTTTGTTGCTAACAAGGCCACTTAATCGTGAATTATAATACAGTAAACAAAATTAGAGTCCGTTTGGCAACAAACTATATTATTTCACAATGTTAAAATCCCTTTAAAATTTTCGTCACGATTCACCCCTGCATCCTTATTCACCCCGTTTGACGGTACCTATTTAGTTATCACAGAAATGATGTTTCTAGACTGGAAGATGACCCGAACGTAGTTCCGAAAAGGCCAGGGATATGATGATTTTCGGAGTGTACCTATTTTATGGTTACTCATATTTAATTGTAATTCAACAATATTACACTAATGGGGGCTATCGTTTTTGTGCTCATCAGTTGGCGCCACTGTCGACTGAGGTCCTGTTACAGTACTTTTATTTGATGTTTTGGATACGTTTAAGTACCCTTATATTCATAGTATGTTTATTTTATTACATTTTAAGACTTCAAATGAATATTTAGATTATAATGTTCCGAAAATTGGCATTCATGAAGCAGACAAATCTTATTCTTCTTTCAAGTGCTACCAAATTAGATCCTAACTTTTTACTTAAAATCTTAAGTCATAATTAATCAAGAATGACACAACCATTACAGCTATTATGAATCATTCGTTAAAATACGTGATAAAAAATCCCGCAAACAGTGAACGTTCAGTACATATTTTGACATCTAGAGACCTTACTCTACACTAGCGCCTCTAGCGGCGATCACAAGCGCGATAGCCCTCATTGGAACGCCTTCTTAGTCTAGATTTTAGCTATCTTCGATCAATTAGATTTTGGCTAGATTTGTTGAATAGAATCGCATAAAATCCGCATAGACAGTAGGTAAGTACGGTTACCAAATGTGGTAAGTAACCAGACTCGTCGGATATCATTGAAGTTTAGTAAGAAACCGATGGATGTTTTCGAATGAAATTTAATTTAATTAATGAACTGTTTGTTTCCTATTAATTAAATTAAATTTTATTCGAAAACATTCATCGGTTTCTTAGTAAACTTCAGCTAAATCGACGACGCTGGTATTTCTTTTGGTAAACAAATATTTGATGTACATAAAATACCAGAAAAATTTAATGATTGAACTAATCGTTGCATTTTGACAAGAGCCCTTGGTGTCTACTTATTACTCTGGAAAACAAAAACTTATCCTACATACGGAGCCATAGACATTGCTAGTTGATGACCAAACGCTTGAAAATTATTTAAGATTTTATGTATTTTGTTTTCCCTTCTACTCTTGCACACGTTGTCTAAATCTCTTTAATATACTCTCCTATCGCAGGTATGCTGGAAGAGATTTCTTTAGAAATAAGCATTACCTTTGTGCGTATTTTTCTATTCCTTTCTTCTTGTCTGTTTATATATATGTGTACGTAAATGGTTAAATAAATAAATAAAATCCTACGACAGCATTCAGATTACCGTTACAACCCAATACAATAAAAGTTTTGGTTCTGTCGCCTCAGTCGTACCGAAGGGACAGTTTGTAACAAGATCCGCAGCAATTATCCTGTGAATAGACATTCAATTAACACAATTAGGTATACAATTAATAATGTTATACGACTTCATGCATATTAATTGAATTACCGGAATTATCATTAATTGATTAAGCTGTTTCAATTAGTTGTTAAATATACCTTGACACGTGGTTTACAAGTAAGTGCTACATAATGGTTCGTTCTAACTGGGTATTAGTTATTCCTCTTTATATACTTAGCCCTAAGAATACTATTCAAATTCAAGTACATATGATAAACATAAGTTATTATAAAAGAATATTATTTTTGCAACTCAATCAATCCGCCTAGACTTTTCTCAAATATGTTGGGGTCGGCTCTCATTCTAACCGAATCCAGCTGGACACCAGTAGTTTAGATGGAGCGACTGCCTATTTGATCAATGCTGCAACTATTATTATAAGAATCCAATAAAGAGTAGGTACATACCAACTCTTAAAGGGAAGGTGGGTATGTGTTAATAACATAAATGAATACCTATTTTACAAAGGTATTCCTTTTCTTCCCAAATAATCGATAGTCCCAAATAATTCAAGTATAACAAACTTCACATAAACATCACTAATCATAAATAAAAACATTAACATTTTTATTGCATACTAAATTCTGATTAAAGGCTTCATGATTCGGAATAAAGTACCAAATCTAGCTATTTCAGGTAACTTTTGACCAAAAAACACGATAAACTTCAATCAAAACGATGTGTTCTTAATTAAAATGAGATGTTCACGTTCGATTCGAAAATAACTGAAGTACTCTTTGCCAGCTGTCAATACGATGACAAAGCAGCAGCTGTTCCAATTGATGATTAAATGAAATCAGAATATAACAGCCGTGTTCTGAACGCTTGCAATTTTCGACAGAAGGATTGAGAGAGGGGGGTGAGGTGGGGGGACTGCCTTTTTGGTCTAGTGGTCGCAAACTCTACTGCTTTCCCAGGTCGGGCAAAGTGTTATTGGGTTTCTCGATCTGGAATTTCTCAATAAGTAGCCCGGAGTCTAGATTTGTGCCCGGTTGATGGCAATAGGCTCCCCCCCCTCTCACATGGGAATTAAATATACTGGCGAATGTAGGTGTACACCTCTGTCCAACCCTTCCGAGGAAACAAGGCGTGATGTTATGTTAATTTGTAGACAGAGAAGTGAGATGTACTTTAGTTGCGAATAGCAGTGCAGCTGTGAATAGTAATTAAAGGTTGCGACTCTATGGACCAATTATTTTATTAGTCTGCTAGAGCTTAAACGGGTTATGGGTTTTGATAAAATTATTCGACTTAAAATAAATTTAATGTAAGTTTATGAAAGTTTTTTTTTTACTTTTATTAGTTATTTTATTTATTTATTTATAAAACACTTAGCCTATTTCACAATTTGGTTTTAGCCACACAATGAAAACCTCTCAAGGTTTTAATGTGCTGGCTGCTGCCCTTCATTGAAATTTTACAAAAATGTTAATTACTACAATGATACAAATATAATACTTTTATAATGACTATAATAATGTATGTATGTATATATACGTATAGATATAAGGTGCGTTAATTTATACATACATTAGGATACATTTTGTATAAGGAAACGTTTTGATTTGTAATTATAACTTTTCGAACTCGTTTTGGATAACTTTTGCATGTTTTCTGGAAGTTTATTAAGAAAAAAGGTATTCCATATTCTGCAACCCTCATCCTGTGCACATTATTAAATTTTGGTAGAATGTATTTATTTTGAAGTGCTATCGTTCCCAGAAAGTCCGGGGTCTTATTTTTTCAGATAGCAGCTCAGGTCTATTGAATTTCGCAAGTGTAAAAAAAATACTTTATTGAACACGTTCATAACATTATGTATCTATTTAAAGGGATTTTTTTAGTTCCTTGTTTAATTGTTTTGGTGTAATTACTTCTATTATTCGTAGTTGTAACTTATAAATTGCTAACGAATATTTTTTGCTAATTACTATTCGTATAAAAATGTTCATTCAAATGTCTGATTAACTGAATATGATATTTTAATCTAACTAAATTTCGGCTTTAATTTTCGTTCATCTCTTTTATTGCAAGTTCAAACTCCAATTTATTAAACAATTTATATAAAAATGTTTCTATTGTTCGCTTTATCTCGAAGTTTTATATAAGAGATAGTTAATATGTTTGTTTATCAGTCTGCGGAGGATTTAAGTTTGTTAGACACCTAGACGATGATTAACGCAACACATTATTTCATGAAATAATTAAGGGCGAATTTCACCAGTGAAACTATACGTGATCAGCAGATCTCAACCGCGTTTAAGAGCTGTCAGTGTCATCATTGTCAAAATGACAATCAATGTCAATGTCAGTGTTGTGGCAATATTGACACTGACAGCTCTTGAATGTGGTTTAGATTAGCTTATCGCATTCGGTTTCATTGGTGAAATTCGCCCTAATAAATAATACAATAAAATGTAGGTAACCTACATATGACTACGAAATAATTTCGTACTCTCTCCGTTGGGTAACAACTTGCGCCGTATGACAGGTTGACATGACAAATATGTTTTTTAGTCATTTTTAGAACAAAAGAGAAAATAATATGAACTACATTTCTGTATTCTGACTATGTTTTAGCTAACAACAATGTACCGTATCTGTAGTACTAACTTATATTAAAAATACATAGTGAAAAGATGCGTGAGCAATTTGTGGCATTAGTGCTGCTTTGTACAGCCAGCGAAAAAAGTCGATTAACACTTCAGTTTTTATAATCTAAATTATTGAGCTAAATATTTAATTTATTCGAAAACTAATAGATATTATTAAAATAATATTAATTCTTAACTTTTATATGTTCCTACTTATAAAATGCTTAAATACTGTTTATAATTATGAAGTTCGAGCATTAGTCTTAAACGACTTTTACCGCTGACTGTACCAAAAGATCAATTTAATAGCGCTTAGTGCCCGAATCGAAGGACCTAAAGTTTTTGGAACAGTTTAAAGGAGGTCACGGCCAAAGTTAAGTTGAGGTTGGAGAAGTTATTGTATCCAATAATGTTCAGTAACCCTTTTTATAGGTCAACTTTAACGGTGGCACGGAAACTTACATTTAATTGACAGCTTGATTGACTTCTAAGTTACGTGCCGTTGTGTTGGTTAGATTCCAGTTTGTCTACAGAAAGTTTTTTGGGTCTGAGTAATTTGTTTGTGAATGTGAAGAAAAATTCTATAAAGGGGAAAGTTTACGGCTGTCATTCATAGATCTTTGACAGTCGCTACGGGTAGTCAGAAGCCCAAACGTTTGACAAACAGTCTTGCCAGGAGTTATCGTGTTACCCAGTAACTTGGTTGTGGAGGTTAGATAGGCAGTCGCTCTATGTAAAATACTGGTATCCAGCTGCATTCGGTTAGACTGGAAGCCGACCCCAACATATTTGGAAAAGGTTAGGCAGATTGTTTGGGCAAAGTTACGTTTATGATTTCATATAAGTAACATTAGGTTTCTTAAAATATCCGTCTGTCAAATTATGTCGTGATGACCCAGTAGTTAAGGCATGAAAATGTGGGTTAGAAACCGGGCAAGTAACAATGTGACTTTGCAATTCATTTGTACGTTTAAGTTTATCTTGGACATCAATGACGTCGGTGAAGCAAAACATCTTGAAGAAACGTGGGCTTATCTTCTATACGTACAGGCTGTAAAAAGACCCATCACATAGCTATCAACTACGCTTTCTTTACGCCAACCTAAGTAACATTGCACAAAATTAATTGCTGGGAAACGACTTTTATTTTTGGTGTTAAAATTTTCTGTTTGCGGTAGTGCGCAATGTAACACACGCAAAACATTGCGTTTATGGGTGCATGCAGCTGTGCAGCGTTCGTGGGGGTACTTCAAGTTGTTTTATAACATTAAAAACTTCTTTTCGTAAAAAACAAAACGGTAAAAGTTGGAATTTTGACCTTCAATATCTCCGTAACTAGAAGGTTCCCAGGTAAGGTCCAGTATTATAATGACGGGGACTACAAGTGACTCTCAGCTTCGTTTAGTGTCTTTTTACACCTGTTGTAATAAAAACCTAGCGAAGTGAAAACTACATTGTCTTTTTTTAAGGTAATTTTTGCGAGGTTTGGGAAGGATATTAATGCCGAAAAAAATATTATTTTTGTTTGACTGAATGTATGTTCCAACATCACGCAGAAACGACCGGATATATATTGTTGAAATTTTGCATAGATATTACCTGTAAGTCTCGTCATTCTATATATATAGACTCTAAATTATCACGTTTTTTGTTATGGGGATGAGCAATATTGCAATTTGTTCGTATTGTTCTATAGTTTACCTTTCTATAGTTTAGTTTATTTTAGTTTTTTTATTGTAAAAAGACGAAACAAAAAATTGCAGATAATAACAGACTTAACCCTTTAAATGATTATCATCACGCTATACTTTTATGGAGCTATACAGTCAATCATGACATAATATAAGAACGGCTTTGTAGTCAACTTTCAATAAAGCAAATAGCTTAGCGGTTCGACGACTGCTTCGCAAACCTATGTTGGATTCCCAACAATATATATTTTTTGTGCTTCTTTTTTACGTTTTATTGTACTATTATATTATGATAGTTCGTAAAACGTACACAGAAAAACATAAAGTTTAGGCCTCTTATATCATCTTTGATTACAATAAAAATAAATATTTGTGGTTACGTGACTGTTAATGAGAAATCCCATGATTTACAATCTACTATTATATTATTTTAGCTATCGCTGTTCGTCAGGAATAAGAAAGAAAGAAAGAAAGCATCAGTCAATGTATCAGTGTTGTGCCATTAGGTGGAGTATATACAGGAACGCAGGCGTTCATTAATTCACTAAAAACGAAAATCTTCGCAAGCATTAGGAAATTACTACTGAAGGCTGCGGGTGTCAACATTAGGACGAGCTGCTTTTCACACGGACAACTGTACGTCGCTTGCTCCCGCGTTTCCAGTCCTGACTCTCTTCATATTTTGGCTGTTAAGACCAAAACTACAAACGCAGTATAAAAGAAAGATTTATAAAAAGGTAGCCGTTATTTGAGTAAATTGTGGTGTCTTAAGACTTCCATGCGAACGAAGTCGCTAGCAAAAGCTAGTAGTTAATATGAGTTTGAAATCGACAATATGTCTTGAGCACGCGTGGTGATCAATGCTCGTGTCTTCTGTGTATGAGAAGAGGCCCTGCAGTGGTACAATAATAGACTGGAATTATTAAGTCAAAATTAAATATAAAGGACCATTTTAATACATTACAGAGTTCTACGTTTTATATAAAGACCTTATAGTGGTCGTAGGTCTGGTGCGTAGAACTCGCAACCGGCGTGCGTGTATGACCAGATGTAATGACCGTAAACGAAGCAAAAGGAGTATACAGGGTGTCTAAGAAATTGCGTGCCAAAGCTTAGGGGTAGGTTCAGTATCGATAAAGGAACCCAGGAAAATAAAAAAATAAATTAAACAAAAACAAAATAAAGACATAAAAAATTATTGCGAGATCAACCTAATTTAGTACCTACTGCATATACATATAAGAATCGTAGCAGGTAGCGTTATGTAGTTTCTGCCTACCCCCATGAATAGAAGGCGTGAGTTTATGTATGTGTGTGTATGTGTACTAAGTACTACTAAATTTTAATCGACCTACAGAGAGCAGTCCTATAATAAATCATTATAATTCCTATTAACCACAATTTACCCCAGAGACGTTACTTAAAATATCATTTCATTTGATTAAGTCAAATAAATCAACGGATAAATCGACGCTGATAAAGATATATCGGTTAATAGCACCCATTAATGGAAATATTAATGAACCAATAAACGCTGTGTGGGCGTATCAAAGAATTGCTAACATTTGCTACATAATTATTTGGGCAGTACCTAATATTTTATTATTACAGGTGAATTACTAAGTCTGTAAACGTCTACTGTTGAATAAAGAGCTCTCAATAATCTATAGTATTGTCAAACGGGATGAATAAGGATGAATGCCGGGGTGAATCGAGACGAAACTTTAAACGGGATTTTAACATTGAAACAATATTGTTTGTTGCCAAAAAGGACTAATGTGTTTACTGTATTATAATTAACGATTAAGTGCTCTTGTTGGCTACCAACTACATTATTTCAATGTTAAAATCCCTTTTAAAGTTTAGTCCCGATTGACCCCTGCATATCTATTCACCCCGTTTGACGATACAGGAATTTTCATGAAACCTTAAAAAATTATTGCGCGTATTTTTCAGTCTGGGAAAGTACAACAGTTACATAAGTAACAGCTAGTTCGAAATATAATTACGAGCGCCGATGAATATTTAGAATATAACTTAACATTACGCCTTGTTTGCCCGAAGGGTTAGGCAGAGGTATACCTATAGTAACACCCACATTTCGCCAGTTATGTTTAAGTCCCATGTAATAGGAGGCGAGCCCGTTTCCATCAACCGGGCATAAATCCAGACACCGGGCTACAGAGCTACTATTGAGAAATATCAGATAGAAAAACCCAATAACACTTTGCCCGACCTGGGAATTGAACCCAAGACCTCATACTGTGCTGTATCGCTTGCGACCACTTGACAAACGAGGCAGTCATTAATATATGTTGCTCATTATTGTGTGTTATGCTTCAACTAGTACATATCCGAGTAATTAATAGTACAGTCACCAAAAGAGATAAGTAACCAGGATCGTCGGATATAGTTGAAGTTTAGAAAGAAACCGATGGATGTTTTCGAATAAAATTTAATTTTATTAATAGAAAACAAACAGTTAATTTATAAAAGAAAAAATAATTAGAAAACATCCATCGGTTTCTTACTAAACTTCAACTATATCCGACGACCCTGGTTACTTATCACTTTTGGTGACTGTACATTATGAAATTGTTTGTTTTGCTTCAACTAGTACACATCCGAGTAATTAATAGTACATTATAAAATTGTCTGTTTTTCTTCAACCACATAGTACACATCGGAGTAATTAATAGAACATTATGAAATTGTCTGTTCTGCTTCAACTATTACACATCCGAGTAATTAACAATACACTATAAAATTATGTCCTCAATAATCAATGGAATTAAATTATAATAAATTAATTATTCAGTAAACAATGAACTTAAATTATGCGAAACCGATTAGATTTATGCAGAAATTCAATTCAAACCATAATAACTTTTAACTTAGTACCTAATGGTATATTTTTGGTAACCAATCTGTCTACATATAATAAAATCGTTTCGTATTTATTTTGGCCGGACATTTTTTATGCGACAAGTAATACAGGGGCTGTATAAAAACAGTTTTGTTCGCACAACCAAAAATGAAGTTCAGAAGGACTACTTTTAAACCTGCTAGAAAAATAACTCACCACAGAGACTCCTAGCTATGGTTTTATGACATTTTAGGCCTCCACTCTCTAATTTCAAAGCCCACAATGCCACAGCATGAATTCGTCAATTGTAGCTTGTGTAAAATGATACAAACTTGTTCGATGTGTCCTAAAGTACACAATGACATGACACTTCAATCAACCGCCAGCGTTCATTTTGGATTTGTGTCCAGATCAAGCTCCAATAACTACAGTACAGCATTTGACTATACCTACTGTGAGGTCACAATTGATTCGCATTTCTTTTAATGTTTTGAACGAGACTGTCATTTGGTACTTAGCATCAGTTTTCCAGATATGAAATCATGGTTCAATTTGTATACAAAAACAAATCATGAGTATAGTTTTGAAATCATGATTTTAGCTTTTGAATGTACTGAATTACCTTATACATAAAAATAAATTTGGCTGGCTTCTTATTTCCTAATGTCGACAAATGGTACTCGAGAATTGCTCATGCTGAGGTAGAGGTAGTCACCAATCCAGAATCGACGCTGACTGCTAAGTATAATATAGAAGCAATGATATTAAGCCGCTGCTAACGCCGTCGATGTGGCCGAGTTCATTTAAATATTGGAATCTTCGAGACGACGAAGAAGAAATAATCCTGCTCTCTCGCGATGATGTGTACGTTCGTTCGAACATTTTGTGAAAAAAATCAAATCGGCCATATTTCTTTTAGTCCATGGACTAAAAGAAATATGACCGATTTGATTTTTTAAATATTTTTTAATTATTTAATTTTTGTCTTTTTTTTATATTTTCTCATTACGTTCTTTTGAAAGTCAAAAATTAACGAACAATAGAGAATTGTGCATTCCAAATCTAAGTGCTCTTTTTTGAGCACAATTCAGGCTGGTTCTTCTGCCTCAATTCCTTCGTGGCGTAACGCCCCACCCTTTGTGCGAGAGTATGCTATAAATAAAGGCGACTAGATGTCGAGTGGTCGTACGTGTAGTGGGGCGTAGTTTTCTCTTTATATCGGATAGTCCTGAACGGTCAGTAAACTTGTATTGTCTTTATTTTGTCCGCTTTTTTGGTTGACTAAAACTTTCGGTGCTTCGATGTTGGGCTAAGTTAGAAGACAATATTGCTACCGTACTATAAAAATAGCTCTTAAGTATTTACAGAGGGAACTAGCAATAGCTGAAAGTTGAAAGGTAGGGGTAGGATTCACACCTAGTGGTAGTTTTAACTTCAGCTGATTGGTACTCTAGGCCGCAAGTCAGTAGCAACACTTTGTGCTTGAGCTGGGCTAGTGAAGTAGGTAGGATTCAATAGAATACGAGGCCATCTTGTACTGGTTTTGTTACCAATGACGTGCAGCCTACCGTACAGCAAAGTACAGGAGGAAATTTGGGAAGCACGGTGATTAGGACAAATAAATAAATTCTGATTCTGAAGTAATTGCGGAGGAATTGAATAATACCCACAATCTATACCAACTGTCTGACTGTGCATAACATGCGTCATACATAGGTTAAAAGTTTTCGTTTTTGTCGTTTCATAGCGTACCGTTTTTAGAAGCGTAAGTAACAAAAGTGTACATCCGAATAAAAAAATGTGATCTATACAGGCTTCAGTTTTCAATTTTAACCGTGCAAATATTTTTAGGAACCCGTAACGCTGTACCTGTGGCAATAATTTTGATAGTGTGCACACATCAAGCTATACATTGCCAGTACAAGCTGATGACGGTGCGTCGCGACGCACGGTATAGGCTTTCGGGAAATATTTAACTGATCCTCTAAAAAAGCATACACCTTCTAATGATGGCTACGTTTTGAATTCAATGAACTTCTAAAAACTTTTACGGTGACGCACATTTTTTTAATATAAATGAGCCTTTTTTAACTTTATGTTTTTTTCTAACCGCGCGTTTTTCGCAGTAATGAAGCTGCAGCAGCAAGCAGTAACTAAGTACCCCGACCAATCGGGTTAAATTAGTTTGGAACTGTGACCAACCACGCGCGAGCCGAATTGGTCGCTTCAACTAAGCTAAGGCACCCCGAGCAAAATGGGTTAGGTAAGATCAGAAAAAAAGGTCAGAACTGTCACAAACTACGGTACATCGAAGTTGGTCCCAGTAACTTGGCTATTAAGTATTTTTAGGACCATAAAATAGGGATTATTTGAGGCACACAAAAAAAATAGGCGCAATCATTATATTAGAGTGTTCAATAATATTTTTGGGAAAGCAAAATGGGTATTATTTGAGGTTCGATTAAATACAAGACTAGGCCTCCCCTACAATGTGAGTCCTGCTTAAGGGGGGAAGCGCCAGGGTAACACGCGAAATTTTTTTTTTGGATTTTGCTATTTGCAGGTCAGTGTCAGGTTGTATATTGAACAAAATATGGTTCGCGACCGTAACGAGTATGGATTTACAGCATTATAATGCAACCCTCTAAGTTAATAAAACCTTATTGAATGACTATTTCATGAAATATCAATCATTTCGCGGGCTACCCTGGCGCTTCCCCCTTAAAAACTGGAAAATACTGCTTGTTATATATTTGTGCGTACAACAGCAATTAGAATAACGATATGATCGTACATTTCTTTATAATGACGTGCGTGTCGTAGAGAATTCAGTTTCGGGTTTATGTTATTAAGTAAATAGTTATTATTTGCTTCAGGAAAACACATAATATAACGACATGGTTGTTAGAATGAAGTATTTTTACAGCATGTATCAGAAAAGCGTGGTTATACAGGTTGACAGGGAAATTCGACCTTTTCCTTGAAAGGGGTTATACTAGAGGTCATTAGCAACAAATTAAGTCCAGTTAACTAGGGGTCAAAACTGGATGGTAACCGAGCTATGACGGTTCTTTGATTTTTTTGAAATTTTCTGACTTGTTCTGAAAACTACTCCACTCTAAACATTAAATTGATACTTTTATGAAAGCTGAAAAATAAATGATCATTTAAAAAATGATACTTACCCAAAACTTAAATAATCTTGAAAATAAAAGGTCTTTAGTAGCAATAATCTTTTTATTATTGGAAAAAAAATGTATGACAGTTAGTATGCATATTAGTAAAATGACTAACTGGTTTCATAAGCTTTCCAAAAAATTACAATTGTTATATCATCTTCCTTTAGAGTTAGAATAAAATCGATGATAATTATTCAGTAAAATATATCATTTACAAAGTCGCGAATCTCATTTTGATACAATGTAAAACAGAGCTGCAATTTGCAAAAAACCAAAGAAAATTTGAATTTGGCGGGCTACAGCTGAGGATTCACCTTAAATATGACTACACATTTCTGATACACGCTGTATAGTAACGGGACTCAAACTTACATTTACTTAAGTTTGATGTCAAATCTTACTTTTAATGATTGATTGGATCTGCTGTTAAACCTCATGTAAAGTTAACGGAAATTTAAGTTTACATGGAATTTAACAGCAGATTAACTGATCAAAGGCTGTAATAGACTTCCGCATCCGGGGACTCATCACAATGGCTTAAGTAGATAATATGTAGGTATTAATGTTCTAAGAAGCTTTGCAGTTATACAATGCCTCAGATTTGCTCGATTTTGTTGGATTTTGTGGGATCAAACAAAATCGAGAGCAATGGGGGCTCAGTGGTATCGGCCCCGATTTACGAGTTGGAGGTCGTGAGTTCGAACCCAGGTCGCGGAACTGCCGGGGTCGCGGATTATTCGAAAGAGTTACCGTAGCCCTGGCGCACAGGCAACTGAAGGAATACGGGTGGGTTTTAGTCAGTAAAAGTCTGACACGCCCTCCTGAGCGAGACAAGTCATTTCATGATATCCCACACGAAAAAAAAGAGGCTAGCACTTAACTTTGTGTATTTAATTTCATCACCACTGCTCTCAAAACGGTGAGGGAAAATATCGCGAGGAAACCGGCATGCCCGCGAAAAAAAAATTCAAAGACATGTGACATCCACCAACCTGCACCGGGCCCACGTGGTGGATTATGGCCCACTCTCTCTCTTACAGAGAGGAGGCCTGTGTCCCAGCATTGCTATGCTAAACAAAATCGAGTATCATAATTATTTTTCAAGTAAATCTGTAAGAAGCTGGCAGATCGTATTGATCGAAATGCAATCAAAACAGCTCGAGCGACAATAACGATCATCATAAATCGCACCAATCTGTAGATATATTAAGATAGCATTCAACTTTCTGAAAGGAAAATTTGATTAAGGTCTCTAAACTATAAAATAAGCTAACTGACTATCAAACGCAAGGAGCTAACGTGAAAAACATATTTTATTTTTACTTTTCTAACAAATTTTATTTTTCGTAATTGTTTGTATGAGAACCGGGCTTGGGGTCTCCGAAACCCTGCTTTTCAAAAATCATTTATTTGCACAAATAAGGTACAGAAGGTTGGTAAAATGTAAAAATTGTTCTCTTATTCTACCTTTAATTTCGGCGTGCAAATTTAAAATAACGTCCGAACATAGGCCTCTGCCTATGTCCAGGACTATACTGGTAAGTTGAAGGTTTAGCAAACTTTCTCTTTCTTTATTCTCAGTCTGAAACTAATCGGTAATTGGCTATTCGCTCGCCCCTATTACTAGAGACTTAAAACTTAACTGACGAAATATTGATTTATGAATACACCTCTACGGTGGGTAGAGGTGTATTCATAAATCAATATTTCAAACAAACAACCTTCAAACAAAACAGGCGTGACATAACATATGTATGTTGGAACTATAAAAAATCCTCGGTATTCCCTTCAAATTATGGGCACAGCACAAGAGATATTATGTTTCTTTCCCATACGTCCAATTCCACCAGGACGTTCAGAATTGAAAGCAATATTTTTTTAGCAAGTACTCTCGTTGAATGATTGCTTTTTTTAAAGTACCACTACAGTTTTCTTTTGAAGACACCATAGGGATCTTTTAGTTTCTTTTGGCAGGTTACATTTGTATCTACGTTACCAAAGACTAACAAGAATGAGTTTGATATTTTGGTCCTGCGAATGTTTTTGGGTATTTTATTTTGGCATGTATTTAATCGAACCTCTAATAATTACCATTTTGCGCACCTGAAAATATTATTGAAATCTAATGTAATGATTGCGCCTTTTTTGTGATCTTCAAATAATTCTGATTTTGGGGTAGTAAAAATACTAAATAGCCAAACTGCGACTAAGATGGATGTTGCGCTAAGCGGCCCATACCGCGGTATACGCTCGCTTCGCTCGCTCGTCTCGCGTGCTTTTGGTCACACTTTCGACCTAACGCAACTCGTTTGGTCGGGATACCCTGGCTATTTTTGTTTATCTACGAGTCTAATTAACAAAAACCTAAAATTAAAAAGATCCACACAGAACTTTCTATCAACACAAACTAAAACTAAATTTACTCCAAAAATTACAACACAAACCGTATCGGATTAAAACTTTTTGTGAAACCACGTATATAAATAAACTAGATAATCCGTTGGTTCGTAAACTAACATTTTATCTAGCTCTGGTGTTTACGGCCAAGTTCTAAAAGCGTTTTAAATATTACAATATTATTTAGGTGTGTGTGTGTTCGTGGCTTTTTTGCGTATCTAGTTGCGGTAACAATTTTAAAATTAGTGTTTTTATAGAGTTATAAGGAACAGGGTGTTAAGTTCACTCATACAATCATAGTAATGAGAGGATTCTTCGACCATACGGGTGTCGTGTCTGGTGGGCAACTGCCCGACGATTGATGTCGGGACGTTTTACAATGCCAGTTGTGCAGTAAACTCTGCTTGCGCGATGCAGGATTTTGCGTGACGTCAGTGTGACGCGTAGCTTGCATGTGGCGTTGTAAATGCCGCAATTTTTTTAGATTTGTATGTTAATTTTTACCTTTCACTATGATTTGTAAACATAAGATTGCGCCATTGACTTTTACAAAATAACTAAGATAACTTGACGCCTGTATTCCCCGAAGGGTTATGCAGAGGTACATCTATAGTACACTCACATTTCGCATGTTATGTTTAAGTTCCATGTAATAGTGAGCGAGCCTATTGCCATCACCCGGGCACAAATCCAGACTCCGAGCTGCTACTGAGAAAGGTCAGATAGAAAAATCCAATAACACTTTGCCCGAATCGGGAATCGAACCCAAGACCTCATGCTCAGCAGTAGTGCCTGCGACCATAAGACCAATGATGCAGTCAACATACAAAGCAAAGAAACTTACACAAATATCAGTAAGTTTGTACAAAAAAGCCTCTCGTTTATACAGGGTGTAAAAGTCCAATCACATAGCCGTCAACTACGCATTCTGTATATCAAACTAATTAACACAGCACAAAAATAATTGCTGGGAAACGAATTTTATTTTTGGTGTGAATAATCGCTGTTTACGGTAGTACGCAATATAACGCACGCAAAACATTGTGGTACAGGGTAATTAAAGTTGTGTTACAACTTGTTTTCGTAGAAAAACGTCAATAAAAGTAGTAATTTTGATCTTCAATATCTTCGTAACCAGAAGGTTCCCAGGTATGGTCTAGTACAAAAGAAATATTACAATGTTGGGAGTACAAGTGACTCTCGACTTCGTTATGTGTCTTTTTACACACGTTTTTTTTAAATTCAATAACTAGCGATTGATTTTTAAAGTCTTAATATGGGTGCTTTTGGTCGTACCCTTATGCTGTACTGGTCCTTGGAAAGAAAACGCTTTTATAGTATAAAAGAGTCTCGTATACCAACTAATAGGTACATACTTCTGACTTTCATTATTATTGTAACCTTGCTTTGCCCTCAAAACCACAAAAGTTTTCTTGAATGTATTAACAATACAAAAATATAATTTTAACAGGCATAAAAAATCCATAAAACTCGTACATAACAAACGTAAATATTTGAATGAAAACATGTTTTCTAAAAGTCTAAAATATTCTGCTCATGAATATTGTACCGAAACACATTCTTCATGATTTGAAAAATGGAATAAATTCAGCTTCAAACAGAAGATAGATTTCGATAATGCTCTGACTTCTTCATATTCATGAGGTATCGACGGCAAAAGGAATAAGTGTGCGGGCAACGATTGAGGTCACTTTGCATAAAGATAAAAATATTTCATTATTTAAAATTCGCTTGTTGTGTTACTCCTTTCCATCTAGTGTATTCAACAAATTATCGTTACAAATCTTAATTACAAAACCACCTGAAACTTAAAAAAAATATCTCTACTTCAATCATTTAATATTCGTCCTAGTACAGTTACATGGAGCGACTGCCTATCAGAAGAAGAGCAACGGTGGCCCAGCGGTAACGGCCCCGACTTACACATTGTAGGTCTTGGGTTCAAACCCAGCTAGGCGCTTTACTTTGTGTAAATAATTTCATCACCACTGCTCTCAAAACGGTCAAGGAAAACATCGTGAGAAAACTGGGCATGTAATTTTTTTTTGTTAGACTATTTTGTGTCCGACTGCTGGGCAAGGGCATGTCCTAGAATTAAATATTCGAAGAAATGTGACATCTTCAAACCCGCACTGGGCCCACGTGGTAGATTACAGCCCACTCCCTCTCTAAGAGAGGAGGCCTGTGTCCCAGCAGTGGGAACATTATAGGCGGATTATGCATAAGCTAGTATAGGCATCAAGCAGCGGCTTTTTGCATGGTAGGAAGATTGGTCTATCACTGCGCCATTCTAGTAAAATTCTGTGTGTCTAAGAAAGTCATGGAAGCAAACCGCTCATCAACATAAATTGTCCGTAAATTCAAATTACAAACTGTCATGTCAGTCGATCTGCTCAGCAATCAAGTCCTTGGACTGTACATTCATACTTTCTATAACTTTAATTTTTATATTATAAATGTGAAAGTAACTCGGTGTGTGTGTTTGTCTGTTACCTTTTCACGCCTAAACCATTGAAGCGATCGTTATGAAAGATAGATTAAATGTAGGTAGCCTGAGACCTGGAGAAGGACGTTAGCTACTTTTCATCGATGAAAATTTAAATGTAAAGACTAGATAGGTAATTTTTTTCTCTCTCTTAATTTTAATCATGGTCTGGCAGTTTCAGTAATTTATGCAGCCTACCCAAATGTCCTTTCTTTGGTATTGTTCGTCGAATAGTTGAGCTCCTTAAGTAATGAGTTGAGCTGCACGATTTCTGACAAATGCGTGCACTGACTGGATACATCCACTCAATCTGTGTGGTTTTTCCTCAAAAGACACAAATCTACATGGTCTTCACATGATCTGACCAAGATTATGTCTGGATTTTAAAAGAGAGTGACCTCTGAGTTTGTTTCGGTCTTTCTTTTCAGAGTAGTCAGATAGGAAACGCCAGACCTCATCTAGTTTTTAAAATATGATTGACGTGTAAAAGTCTTTGTAAAAAACCAACTTACAGAAATAAAATCATTTATCATCCCAGAAAATTTGCATTAAAAAAATATGAAAAACGAAAAACACGTCTAAGGAGTCGCAGGCAACAGCTGGTGTATAATATTTTATCCGCATAGTGTGTAGATGTCGTTAGTTGTACTGCATACTTAATAGTTTTGCGATCTATACTTTCCTTGCAAACTTTCACAAAATACTTCAATACTGTTGAACTGGCAATGTAAAACGGAATATCTTTTCTATGTTTAACTGATTCCGTATTCTTTTATTACCATATTTTAGTGTAAGAGTTTCCTCAACCGTTTTAGGTTTTCGCTGATTCAGAAATGAATTGTCAAGGCTTTTTTATTCTTTTGTGGGCTTCGCCAACGCATTTTGGTAGTCTGTTGTATTAAAGGCGTGAGTAGATGTAGATTTCTACAGGTTCAGTATTTTAAGGCTGTACAATATTTTTTGAGGAAGATTTGCCTTATTTTGCGTTTTTATTTGGTTTCTGAAATCATAACGTTGAAGGTATTCCTAAGTGGATAGAAAATAGGGGGAAAGTCTAATATTTTGCTGAATCTGGTTGTACTGAGCGAAGAATTTAATATAATAAGAAACCAGCTGGCTAAGAATGGTTCACACACACTGATATCTTTTTTTGTAATTTAAAAATCTATAATATGTGTTAGCCTGTGTGACGGATTTATTCTTCAAAACTACGCAACATATATTACTCGTAGATGCGGTTTTCACCATAATTTAGAGAACTTTTTCTGGAAGGTATTTTTTTTAGTACAATAATTTATTACATATATCATATATAAGACGGGCTTGTGGCTAAGTAATAACAGCCACACGGGTCAATCGATTAGGTTAAGCTACGCTTGCCGCAGTTGGTCTGTGGATGGGTGACCATCTATACATACTAAGACCCCTCCGTGCCTCGGAATGCACACAAAGCCGTTGATCCCGGCTGTCATTTGTGGATCTTTGACAGCCGTTACGGGTCGTCAGAAGCCCAAATGTCTGACAACCAGTGTTACCAAGGGGTATCGTATTCTGCCGGGGTCGCGGATTGTTCGAAAGGGTTACCGTGGCCCTGGCGCACAGGCAACTGAATTAACACGGGTGGGTTTTAGTCAGTAAGAGTCTGACACGCCTTTCCGCTCAGCCCAGAACGGGAGAAGTCATTTGAAGATTTCCAAACAAAAACAAAAATAAAAATTGTGTCGTATTACCCACTAGCTGCGCCCCGCGGTTTCACCCGCAGAAATCTCGATCCCGTGGGAATATCGGGATAAAAAGTATCCTATATCCTAATCCAAGTCATAGTCTACCCATGTGCCAAATTTTATCCAAATCCGTTCAGCCGTTTTAGCGTGATTGAGTAACAAACATCCAAACATCCACACTTTCACATTTATAATATTAAAGTAGGATATATAAAGTAGGAAGTAGGATTTACCTGCTGGGTTTTGGAAGCCAGATAGGCAGTCGCTCCATGTAAAATAGTGGTATTCAGCTGCATCCGATTGGACTGGAAGGCGACCCAACATAGTTGGGAAAAGGCTAACTAGATGATGATGATATTATAAAAAAGAAATATCGATAGTTTGTCGAGTCGTCAAATCGCGCAAAGCAGGAGAAGATCACTAGTTCAATTATAACATCCGTATGTGTATACATAAACTCAAGCCTTCTTCTCATGAGGGTAGGCAGAAACTACAGAACGACACCTGCTATGATCCTAACCTGCTATAACATACTAGAAAGAAAGAAAGAAAAGAAAGAAACAGTATTTATTGAGACTCGCACAGGATTATCAGAAACTAAACTAAACACACTCATAAAAATAAAATAAAAATAATAAAATAAAAACAAAATGTAAAATGAAAATAACAACAGTAAGTCCTGTACGAGGCCAAAAGGCCCCTATCTCAGCATGATACTGCGACATTTAAGAACTGATAGGGCCCGCTGCTGTGACTCGCATACATCTGCCATACATGCTAACGGCGACGAACATAAATAAAATTTTTGTTAATTAAATTAAATGTATTTATTCATTCTCCTACTGGAACGCCATACAGCAATTACACCAACGTGGAGCAAAAAATTACTTCATGTGCTGCTTTCCATCCGTCCTTTGCGCGGTGGACATCGAACGGTGAATGTCATAATGTTCTTCTGATTAGAATACGAGTAACATCACCAAACTGGTATGTTGTTAAGTACATAAGTCCTTCTAGGGCATCGACTTCCGGCGTTTCCACTCAAATCTAAATCTAAAAATATAAAAGTAGAGTGAAAAAACACAATCTTTCCACTTTGTCATAATTGTATATGTATTTCTTGTTTAAATTACATTATATTTTTATATATTTACTGATCATTATTTTAGAAGTAGGTATGTAAGTATATTCTCATATTTTAAGTGTATATTTAAATAAAAAAATGGTTTTCGATTTTATGTATTTTGTTTTCCCTTCTACTCTCTTTTGATATACTCTCCTATCGTAGCTATGCTGGAAGAGATTTCTTTAGAAATAATTATCACCTTTGTACGTGTTTTTCTGTTCCTTTCTTCGTGTCTGTTTATATATCTGTACATAAATTGTCAAATAAATTCATAAATTTGCCTTGTACCTTTTGTTAGTCGCCTTTCATTCATCCTCTCAATTATAAAATAACATTAAAATAATAATTATCTAGCGCAGTGCATTAACAGATTCAAAATGTGTATAGCCAAACTAAATATTTTAGCTAAAATCCTTTTTCCATTATTTATTACAAAAGCTGAATGCATGCTGCATGTAAACCTGCCATGAATGGTCTTTCATACACTGAAATAACAGCGTTAGGAATTCCCGTAATGAATTAGAGCACGCTTACCACATTTATTAACGAAGCTAATTATTATTATAATGTAGTGTGGTCGAAAACTTGGCAGTTATTTAATAGCTTTTTGTGATAGCTGCTATTCATTATTAGGTACCTATGCAATTATTGGAAGTGTCAGATTCTATCTCTGGAATTAAAATTATATGTACATTAATAACAACGTATACCTAATTAACAAATAACAATATAATATCCTAACTTAACTAAAACTGTTAACAAACTAAAATATGAGATTGGTAATGTATCCCAGAGACTGGCGGCATTGCCACGTTGTATAGCAATGCTTAGCCTCTGGCCATGGTAAAAGCCAGCTCTTGGGTCACGGGAAGTGTCAACCAGCCGTTTGGAGATTTCCTTAAAGAGAATCGATCTTTGGATTGGAGTATGTTATTACAAATGTGGTCAAAGTCTTACAGCTCGTTTTAGTCAGTAAGAGTCTACTCGTAACACGCCCTTCCGCTCCGCCCAGAGCGGGAAAAATCATGTGATGATTTGCCACCCAAAAAAAAAGAGGTGTTAAAATTTGCTATAATCATCGAGGTTTGATATTGCTGAGACAAAGAAGAACTAAAACTACCATCACTTAGTGAATCTATGTACGTATCACTATCCATAGTATGATCTACCAAGTATAGTACAGACCTCAATAGTTTCACATACAACCAAAGCTCCCATACGACGCAAAATACTGGTCGTAAGCCAAATAAATTTTCATACTACAACTTTGAATATTTGGTTAACCGTAAAGCAAAAGTAGATGCCAACGGTATTCTCTTTCCTACGAAATTCGTAATATAATACGCCTATCCCTTTAGCATCAAGCTATACGCTCAAGCGACATCCATCTTGCAAAAGCGACTGCGAAGAAAAAAAATTACAGCATTTGTTAAGAGCATGCCACAAGTCACCGCGCGGACAAGGCACAAGTCACAGGTGTCGCGCGCGGGTGTCGCTTGACCCTGCGTCCTAACCAAAAGCGACTGTCGCGCAAATACGCGACCACGTGACCGTTTACCCAAACAATGACGTATATAGGCAACTTGATTGATCGCGAGATTATGTCATATTCATACAAACAAATGCCACCGATCGCCGTGGAAGTAGCGAAGTTTTAGGCAACTTTAATACACTGTCTTGCTATCGACACCACGGAAGAGGAGAAAAAGTACGATAATCACGTATTAGCGTGGCAATCGCTTTCGTACAGGACGCGGTCTGACGCAAGTCGCGTAACAAATCGCATCGCTCGAGGCCGTGAACGGGGCCTAAGTCACGGAGTTTGATGAAGCTGACGGAATATTTTTTCTTCTATACTTGTAAGTAACGAACCGCGAATTTTTCTGTTTGGTTTTCTGCTTCAATGAGTGTGTCACGTCTTCCAATATGTTGTATTAGATTGTCAGTATGATTTGAAGAGTCCTATATATAGAACATAATTTGTGATGGAGCTGGAATTGGTTGATAGGACCGGCGGGGTAATTGCCTAACACAGTAACAGTAGGAATGGCTTTCATTTTGACAGTTCAACAACATTAATTGCGTTATTTACGTTGTTGAGTAGACAATTTTTTCGAACATAATATATGAAGTAATAGATTAGCAATATCCTTCAAACATGATTCAGATTCTGATTGATAGTGTGTTACGCAATTAGGGTGCTGATTATTGAGTTTCTCTGACCGATAAGATTGTCAAGTATGGTGGTTTTGAGGAGTTTGGCTACTATGTTAATACATACACACATTACATAATTATTCGATAATTCTATACAATTTACTGTCAAAATGAAAAAAAATACCTCTAGGAGAAAAGGTAGATCCACTATTATTAATAAATAACTAAAAAAAATGGTTTTTAAATTCAAAGTATCGACATGACAATGACAAAACTAAAAAAGTAAGATTAAACGATGTGATTGTAATGCTCAGTAATAATATTTAAATAAATGATAAAATAGAGCAGGCTTACCAAATTAATAGAAGAGCATATACAGCTATACATTAACGTTATAATATCTACCAGATATGACTAAAACCACTACGGTATTTTCATTGGTATTCGACAGCAAACCGATAAATCTGAAAGCAGGATCAGGATTAGAGCGGAGCTTCTAATATTCAGATAAATATTACAATCACGTACCTGATATCGTGTTGGTTCTGTCTACAAATCTGAGATCCTTAGTATTAGTTCTAAGTACTTATAGGTAGGTACTAAGGTTTCGGTATCGGATTCGCCTAACGTAATGCAAAATATCGTAAACCTAGAAATTGTAAGGTTTCAGACTTTACATTATACTCACTTCTGCAGCGCATCGGGATTGTTCGCGAGCGTGCGCATTGACTGTTTATGCCTGCTTGCACAAGAGGGTGATCTCGATAGCGAGTAGAGTGCGGGGCAGCGGCAATAGTCTTCTTACCGTTGTTGCCAACAGGTTGAACGGGCCTTCCATGCAGCACTGTTAGGCCTTACATGCACCCGTATATCGGGCTTGGGCCAGGTAAAATTGTAAAATAATTAACTGGTTTTTTTTTGCCTTTGGCTTCGCCCTCTTGGATATCGGAAAATATCCCACAGGAACGTACTACCATTGTTTTCATAGACCTCTATTAGTTAACGAAATGCACGCCAGTGAAGCTCCCAGTCGGCATGATTTTTCCGACATCTTCAACAATCGTCGTCATATTTTAAGCCAAGTTACACAAAATTTAATGAATTATACACCTAAACCTTCCTTATGAATCACTCCGCCCATTAGTGAATCGTATGAAAATCCGTTCGGTAGTTTTTGAGTTCACTTATCGCGTTCAGACAGACAGAAAGACGCGGCGGGGGGACTTTGTTTTATATTTTTTAGGGATAACCCTACAAATTATAAAATAAAGTCCCCCAAGTCAAAGATCACACAAAAAAAAACAAAATCAAAGAGGCAAGTCAAAGATATTACGTCAACAAAGACGTATTAACTATATCTACAAAGAATATTAAAAAGAGTCGCTTTTCGTGACTGACTGTGTGGCCGCTTAGTCCTTGAAACTACACAATGAATTTTAATGCGGTTTTCATTATTATTTAGATAATTTTTCGAAAGGTGTGTGTATATTTAACTTAAATCTAGTGCATACATTTCGATGTTTTGACATATTGATTATATTTGCTTAATTTAATTTGACTTATAATCAATGTTATGCATGTGGTCATTTCTTTTTTGAATACGTCTTGAGTTTCAAAAGTGATTGCGCAAATAACAAAAATGCATATTGGGAGCGTTGTGGAAAGATGAATATTTTAAGTATAAACCTTTAATTCAGACCACAGAGAATCCATACAGTATTGATAGTAACGAAAGCTTAAAACTAATGTTCGTATTAAAATAATAATCTTCCTGCTCAGCGTTCACCTAACACTTTGGTTGACTGTACTCTAACTTCTTTCTGTTTCATGTCAAGATTTAATAAGTTTGATATTAAAGTCAATAGATGTTATCCTTTCCTGCACCCTAATTACGTAACACACTATCTATCACAATCTGAATCATTTAGAAGCCTATTGCTAAACCATTGCTTCATATGTTCGAAAAAATTGTCTGCTCAACAACGTACATAACGCAATGAATGTTGTTGAACTGTCAAAATGAAATCCATTCCTACTGTTAGTGTGTTACGTAATCACCCCGCTGTTTTGAAAAGATTATTTAATAAATCCAATACATTCTCGGTAAAACAAATTATGTACTTTCCGGCTTTACGGTTTACCTTTTTGCGCCAAAATTAAAATAATGTAAAAATATGGAAATCAATTTTATAGGCAAGTGACTTGCCCTGAAGTTTTCATGAATTTTGATACGAAACATATTTTATCCATCAATATGTTAATTGTTGAAGAATCTACTTTATTATGTAAACATTAAATAAATTGTAAAAGAGGAAGATTTACCTTTTAAATCATTTTATTAAAAACAATTTGATAGTAATCTGGTACCTTCTATAGTCCCATCCATTGTGTGACTTATTTAATATTATGACGCATATAAAACTAAAATCCCCTTTTATATTTTCTTTATGCTGCTTCTTGCTGATATATCAAAATGTCCTGAAGCGAGTTTTGAGTATGAATGTGGATGGCTATAAGAGTAGGGGGAGACCAAAGACGATGATGGCGATGACGATGGATGAACTGTGTGAATGATGATATTACTAGTAAGAGGATGACTACCGAGATGACGACTAAAAGATAAGTATTCGTCATCATCATTCATAATTCGTAACATCATCAATATAAACAAGTGAAAAAAACACGCAGTATTAAGGATAACTCAAAAACTTCTGGTCAGACCTTGATCAAATTTAATTGGAACCACATGTGATGCACCAGATTTCAAATAAAAAAAGATTCATCCAAATCGGTTCATCCAGAAAAAAGTTCTGAGCCAACACACATTAAAAAAAAATACTGTCGAATTGAGAACCTCCTCCTTTTTGTGAAGTCGGTTAAAAAGGACATGTTGCGCCGACCCCAAATAAAAGAGAATAATTATTACTTCTTGCCCATCCGTTCTTCATAATTTCACCCGAAAGACGTCCACTGCTGGACATAGGCCTCTCTCAAGCGCCGCCACTTCGACCAGTTCTGTGCTTCTGCATCCAGCGGATTCCTGCGTCCTTCACAAGGTCATCGGTTCACCTTATGGAATGCCTTCCAACGCTACTTCTTCCGTTCTTACTGAGCTACTAACACTACTTCAAAATGTAAAATAACATAATAGATTATTCGTATTCGTTTATTTGCGTTCCACAAGGTAAAAAAAGATGTTAACAAAAGGATTAGAGCTAGGAGCCGTTGTAGACCCTGTTAGGGCACAGCAAAAGGTACTGTTTAATACTTAACCAACATGTTTCTTAAAGTTAAAAAATCTAAATCGTAGTTACAAAAATTACAAAATTTTAATTATACACAAATGATAATAGATTACACAAATGTAATCATAATCGCCAAATACTTCTCCTTCTACGTCACTAAAAACATCTTCAAACTTTATATTTACATTATCAACAAAGACATCATTAATAATGCCTCGTGATATAACAAATGTTTTGAACTTCCCCAGCTAAATGAGGCGAGGGGTCTTCACCCTTAATCGTATAATTAATCATGATTACTCAACACTCTACTAGGCATTTACTTTAAACTAAAATTTGCTTTGTGACAACTTGCAAATTATGGACGCTGCGAGGCTCATTTATAAAAAAAAACACTTGCTTGTCGAGAGACGAGAATGATCTTGCGAGTACAGTAGGTGTGTCTCGCCAGGTGATTATCAAACTCATAACCGTTATTAAGAAACCTGGAGTATACAATATTGTCAAACTTAAACCTCGAAAATCTTATGCTTAAACTGAAGATTATTCTAATTGTAACTTTACTCCTTGTTTAATAAATGGTTTACACTCAAGCGAGAAACAAAACCTCGCGATGTCACATTAAACGTCTTGATCAGCGATTATCTCAAAATGTGATTACACTAATTGGAAATACGATTACTAAGCAATTTTCGCTTTTTGAAATACGAGTATTGTACCCTCAACCGCATATAACACATTCCATTGACAGCGCCTTTATGTTGTAGCAAAAAGGACGGTTTTCGTAGTTCAAGGTAATGTTTACTGACGTGCGGTTGACTGTTTACACGAATTATCTTTTTCTCATCATGTTTAGGGTTCCGTACCCAAAGAGAATCAGAATCAGAATCAGAATCAGAATGCTTTATTTGTAAACATAGGTCATAATACAATAGTTTGCGATGTTACAGATAGGTAGATCCTCTATGTTTTGCCCAGAGGCGTACAAATATATTTAATTAAAATTGTCGAATTTATATAAAATCAATATAGGTAGTGTGCATGCATATCAATAAAAAATTAAGAAAATAAAAGTTACAGATAGGTAGATCCTCTATGTTTTGCCCAGAGGCGGGCAAATAATATTTAATTAACATTGTCGAATTTATATAAAGTCAATATAAGCAGGTACATGCATATCATTAAAAAAATAAAATCAACTTAAATAAATGTCAAATAGTTAAAAGTTCATGCCATAATAATCCTAATGTTAAATAAAATTTCAAATCGTCAAAATAGGTGAGGTTATGTACAATTTTCTGAAGCAGTGATCATAGAATTATCGTCCAAATATTCCTGTAGTGAATAATAGCATTTATTTATCAATATTTTTAATAGTTCTGTTTTGAAATGGTCCAGGTTTAGCGTTTTTAGATTTTCAGGTAGTTTGTTATATATTTTTTGGGCCATACAGAAAGTACTTTTGTTCATTAGTGCAGTTTTGCCATGAGTCACTTCGAGTTCTGACTTATTTTTATCGCGTAATTTTCTGTAGTAACTTTTAGTAGCTATTTTGTATGATGAAATGTTAGATTTGACGAACATATTTGTTTCATATATGTACAGCGATGGCAAGGTAAGAATTTTTAGACGTCTAAAGAACGGTTGACAACTGTCTGTGCTTTTAAGGCCACATATAGCTCTGACACATCTTTTTTGGGCTCTAAATACGAGTTCTCTATCAACTGAATTGCCCCAGTGTATTACGCCATATCTGAGTGTTGATGCAACATAGCCGTGATAGGCTGTAAGTACGGATTCTAGGCTCACTATTTTTGATAGTTTATAAAGAGCATAGGTAAATTTATTCAGTTTTTTACATACTTCCTCTGTATGGGGTCTCCAAGTCAAATTGTTGTCGATATTAATACCAAGAAATTTAGTAGCAGTAGTTGATTCTATTTTTGTCCCTAAATAGCTAATGTCAAAGATTGTATTTGGTATTCTTTGATAAAAATGCATAATTTTGGTCTTTTCTAGGTTTATAATTAGATTATTGTTGTCAAACCATGTTATAATTCTATTTAATGTCATTTTTATTTCATTTTCATAAGTATTGGGATCATCACACTTAATAATTACGGTGCTATCATCGGCGAATAGTACCATAGGGTGCTTTATTTGTCTCGGAAGGTCATTTATGTAGAGCAAAAAAAGGGGGGGTCCTAGCACGCTACCCTGAGGAATGCCGTATTTAATTATCTCGCTTTCGGAACGATATTTTTTCTCGTAGCTAGTATTTGCGGATATTTGTGTGATTTCTACAAATTGCTTTCTGTCCGTTAAGTAAGATCGAATGAGGTCAAGTATATTTCCTCTGATACCATATTTGTCAAGTTTATGTATTAGTATAGGATAATCCACATAATCAAAAGCCTTAGTTAGATCCATATAGATAGCACATACAGGATTTCTGTTATCTATATTTGACAAAATAGGGAAAAGCAGGTCATGTATAGCCATATTGATTGTCTTCTGCTTACGAAATCCCTTTTGTTCATTTACTAATATGTTTGATTTCTCAAGGTAGTTGTACAGGGACTTATAAATAACTTTTTCAAATATCTTTGAAAAGACGGGTATTAACGCAATAGGCCTATAATTTGACATTGTTTGTCTATCATTTTTTTTGTGCAATGGTACAATTATTGACGTTTTTAATTTCTCAGGGAAGATTCCGCTAGAAATACTCATATTAATTATGTGACTGAGATGTGGAGCTATGTAATGAGACACTTCTTTGATAACTTTAGTGCATACTCCGTCATAACCAACACTATTTGTATTTCGTAGTGAGGAAATATGATTATTTATGTCTTGAGGTATGGTAGGCTCCATAAATAAAGAGTTTGGAGTATTTAAGAGTACGTTCATTTCCGGTATAGTTTTATTTTTTGGTTCGGTAACTTGATTAATATAAAACTTGTTAAAAACCTGAGCTATATTTAATGGGTTCGTGATTTTCTGTGTCCCTGTTTGAATTTGTGTTATTGGTTCTTTAGGGAAGCAGGTCTTACAATTATTAATTATGGTCCATGCCGCTTTAGATTTATTTATGGACGTCTTAATGAAGTAGTTATTTCGTGATGCTTGTGTTAACGTTATAACTCGTTTAAACCTTGCAGAATATGTCTTAAACGATTGTTTATTCTTTAGGGAAGGATTTGTTCTATAATGCCATAGCAAGTGCCGTTTCTTTTTGCTACATTTCCTTATCCCGTTCGTGATCCATTTTGCTTTCTTAGTAATCGATTTTGTTATTATTTCATAGGGAAAGCAAAGATCGTAAAAACATCTGAATAGGTCAAGAAAACGGTCGTAGGCCTCATTGACGTCACTAGTTGTATATATGTCTGAAAAAGTGAGACTTTTAATGCAATTTCTAAATTTCTCTACATTATCTTGACAATAATTCCTTCTTTTTATTTTCCAACGCTTTAAGACACATGTCTTCTTAACAGGACATTTCAAAAGTTGCGCGGTATGATCTGACAGACCTAATTCTATAATTTCTCCTTTACATCCTTTTACATTATGTGCTATATTGTCCAAACAGGTCCCACTGCTTAACCTAGTGGGTTGAGAAAATTGTAATTTTAAATTATAATTTAACAATGTATATTCGAAGTCTAGGGTTTGTTTATTTCTTTTCAATAGGTTGATATTAAAGTCCCCACATAAGACAATCTTTTTGTTATTCAATTTTAAACACAGCAAATGCAAAATATTATTTAAATTGTCGAAAAATGTATCCAAATTAGATTGGGGTACTCTATATATACATACAATAATAATGTTGTGTTCTGTCAATTCTATCGCGCAGCATTCAATTACGTTGATTACCGAATATTTCCCTAAGTTTAACACTTTATACTTGTGACCGACCCTGGTTAAAATGCACGCGCCACCTCTTCTATTATCTCTGGAGAAACTTGTTGCTAGGTTGTAGTTTGGTATATTTAGAAGTCCTTCCTGTTCAGGTGTCATAAAATGTTCGGTAATGCATATAGTATCGATCTGTTGTTTATTATTTTGTAGTTCTTCCAAATACACAGTAAGTGTATCGCTTTTACTCAGGAGTCCAGCAATATTTTGATGAAGGATATGTATACTGTTATATACGAAAAAAGTTGGGGGTTTCTTTTAGGCTTGAATTGTGTGCGTCATCAATGGGAGTCGTTGTACTCTCGTCATATTCTTGTCTGTTGTTATTATTCGTCTGTTTGCTTGTCTGACAGTATAAGTCTAAATCAACCTTTATGTTACTCATAATATTGTCATATATATTTTTGATTCCATATTTATTGATTCTGCCCGTAGTGTAAGAAAACATCTTATGTGTTAGATCACGATTGCTGTCGAAGATGTATGCATACTTATGGTTTTGGTTGTCTAGGTAAAGAAGGTTGTTGAACATCTCAACTTTGAAGTTATATATAAGTGATCCTGTCTTATACGTAGGAAGACAAATTACTACGTTGGTGTGCGTAACTTTTCGAAGCGACTCATTTAGTAAGTTTATTAAGTTTATGTAGTTGTTTTCATTTGTAATAATATGATTTTCTCCAATAAAAATTAGGCAGTAGTCGTTTAGGGTGAATCCCTTCAATCTTTCTTCGATGCCGCTTAGTAATTGTGGTAGGGTACTATTAGGCATTATGTAGTGACAGTAGTCGCAGTATTCGAAGAAAACTTCTTCTATGGAGGACAAGGATCCGTTGTATTTGTTACTACTTAAGATATACAATTTGTTCTTTTCGTTAGGCTTCGATATCATAGTTTTCATTGTTGCGGAATTGGTCGATGCTACAGAAGCAGGCAATCTTTTACCATTGTGTGGTGTCTGATTACGACTATTAGTAGTCTGCGTTTCTTTGTTTTGTTTGTTAGTTGCGCAGACTGGTAGAATGATTGGTGGTTCACGTTTATTGGTTAGGTCATTTGGTGAATTAACTCGGCGTGATACTTTGTTTATGCGTAATGGTGTTGTGCTCTTTTTCTCAGGCGTTGAGCATATTCTCTTGTAGGTGTTAACAGTCGTATTCATATTTTGTAAATCTGTTTTAAGGTGTACGTTTTCCGCGTTTAAATTGTCGATTTCTTGGTGAGCGCTTAGTAATTGCTGTTTAAGTGATTTGATTTCATTAGTTAACTCACGAATTTCGTCAGTGGTGTCGTGGAAGCTATCCGGAACACTCATCATCGTTGCATCCAATATCGTTTTCTCGCTATCATTTGCTGTCATTTTAGATAGGTCGGTTAACGAGCTTGTTCTACTAGGTTTATTCCGGTGAGTTATGTTATTGCTTTCGAAGTCCATTTTTACTAGAAGCTATAGTACCGCCCTCTGCCGTGGTGTTTTATAATTATATAGATGGTGACTTTGGGGAGAATGGCGAACGTTACATAGAAGTTTGGAATTTTAGAAATCACAAAAAGAACCAACTTCTGCTGGGCTCGAACTCGGGTTCGGTTGATTGATGTTTTGACCCAACACTTAGGACCACTGAACCAACTGTGCTTAATTAGTTATTGCAAAATTAAGCATTGCAATGCACAGATGAGGTATTTAAACGAACGAGAACGGTTAGAAATGACTCATTCAATTGGAATTTTTTTGCAATGTCGAACACTTGAGTCACTGTCTTTGTTTATAAAAACTATGAAATTGACACTTTCTGGCACTTTTTATGTTTTGTTTATTGGAGGAGTTAGGATATAGTACTATTATGATAATGACACCGTTAAATCCACTTTTTATTTTATTTATGTCAAACGTTTTTTATTGAAAGTTTGGTTTTTATAATGGATATATATGTTTATTTTCCGAGATAGTAGAAGAAGTAGAAGTAGAAGAGTACAAACGGAACCCTACTACTAACCTTCCGCTGTCCGTCCGTCCATGCGTCCATCTGCTTGGGTATCAGCGGGCTGTATCTCATGAACCGTTAAAAAATTAAAGGGGGTCTCCATACAATAATCGTGTTTTTTCGGCGTCTTTTGCCTTGTGGTACGGAACCCTTCGTGTGCGAGCCTACCTCGCACTGGTCCGGTTTTTGTCACCACCTTTTTATTATCACCAATTCGAGGCGACGATCTCTCCTCATGCAAATGAGCCTTTACCCTCTCATACTAAAACAGTGTGTAAACGTAGTAATTATCCCGGATCAAAACTTTGCGTCAAACAGACCTTTAGTATTTTCCTAATGAAGAAACTTTGAGGGCAGAAGATAAGGGACACTTTATAGAGATTTGGAACTCTACGGATTAGAATAAAAAATGAACATTGGTACTGGAAAAAATGTTTTTACGCTCGAAAATCAGTAAGTGTTATCGTACCTAGAATCAAGAGTTGGGTAATTTTGTATTTGTTCAGGGCTACTAATATCAAAATTAATATGCATATTAGCCTGATTTAATGATACGTGGTTCTTCCAATTACTTCTCTAATTCCCTCGTAATTAAGGTGGAAGACCCAACCGTCAATACCTTTCTTAGTTCTTTTATAAGCTTTCATAGCGCCTTGTTAGCAAAGAGCATTATTCTAGCCGTAATACAGATTAGCTCAATTGGTAACTACTGTCATGTTTTTGATCAAATTGCTTACACAATTTCTATAGCAGAATCAGCCCTAGTGCAATTCTTTTGTTTGCCGTAGCCTTAGTGCAACTGACAACTGCAGTTCAAAGATCTCATCCTGCATAAATAATAGCAAGTTCAATTGTACTGCTATTTATAAAATCATTTCATTACTCTTCCCTTTCACTCTCACTTAAGTAAACATTACTGTAATGAAAAATAAATTGGACGTAAAAAGGCCAGCCTTTGTGAGTTTCGAAAGCATTATCATTCAATCTACTTGCATATTGGCTTCATAGTGCACGGAGTTTGGTAATTTTTTAATATCGTTAGCTGTATGCAAAAAGGTTAAATTGCTCTCAGGTAGTGTGTCACCTAGGTACTCTTCATTGTCGCTGTATATTTTTTTTTTGTGCTAGTATATTTCTTTTTTCTGTAATTATCTCCTTTATTCAATAAACATACATAAATATACTTATCATTCTTAAATAACTGATTATAAAAAATATTAAAAACATTAAGAATATAACTCACCGATATTGAAAACAGAATCCAAACTACCGGTGGTCAGGTCTCCAGGGAGAGGACCTTCTAACAATACGAGCTTGATCCAGCTGCTTAAAACGACAGCCACCTCGGGTGTTGATCGAGGCTCTTGGCTATTAAGCCATTGACCGTCACGACTATTTTTGAACAGCGGTTGATGATTGACTCGAATTATTTCAATGTCTATAGAGTTTGGTATTTTATGATAACACAAAAACAAAAGTAAATTTTAAAATGTTTAACCGTCTGTTTATGCTATTATTTATTATTATTGCCTATGTTGTCCCATTGCAGGGCAAATGCTTCCCCCTTTCCACTTTTTTATTTCAATTTTTTTTATTCTTCATTACTTTCAAATAAAGAAAGAAAAGAAAGAATGAAACATTGTTTATTCTGCACAAACAAGACGCACATTACACAAAAGCTGTAATAGAAAAATACATACACTAATAAAAAGTAGCCAAAAGCCTCGTACTCAAAACGTTAAAAGTTTGACAATATTATAAAAATACTTCCTAAAAGGTAAATCTCGTACCTTCAAAAATCACAACCCCAGCAACACTATCAAAATTATTCATTAGTCTAAGCCTCCTTGCACAAAAGTAATTCAACGTATCGAACTCTCCATAAACTTTGTATATAACATTTTTATTCTTATGAAATTGTTCTCCCACCTGGGTTTTTACTGCACCAGTATTAATTTAGCAGAAAATGGAGTGTAGCACAAACTTGGCTGAAGGGGCGAAATGAAAAGTTTGTTAAGGTTGTTCTAGGCTATGTGAGGTTAAACTAATATTGTTTTGGAAAAATTCTTAGTTGTTGTTTCTTTGGTTTTGATTAAACAAAAGAATTTATTTAATGATTTTTGTTAAGTCATTACAGCTGTTGTTATTTTCTGCACTGAATTCTTCTTCCGTATTTTGTGTAGGATCTTCAATTTTGTGATTTTCTGATCTTATTTCAAACTCTTTTCTTGATCGAGGTATTGTGACAAAAAATTACGCTCAATAACAGCATTTCTCACTCACGCGAAATTATCATTAGCAAAAATGCAATATTTTTCTAACATATTTCAAGGCTTTAATTCCTTGGTACCTGTAAGCTTTTTCTTTATCCGTGACATCGCAACTTATCCCATACTAATTTAATAATACGCGAGTTCTTCATTCCCCTTAAATCTGCAAGGAAGCATATAAAATAAATTACGATCATGTAAGTATAATATTATTCCCCATTTTTCTCCTAAAGCATGCAGATTACAATTTATGATAACGGATTTTTATGCATTTTAATAAAAAGCGGTGTTTTAGTGTCGATAGAAGTTATTACGGGCGCTTATCGATAATTGGGAACATGGTCCCATCCTTATTCGTACACTTAGTTGCTATACGTTGCAAGAAAAGTGTGGTTTCATTATCAATTCTGGGCACATAAGCTCACGTTGGCTTCATTCATTCATTGGTTTCTTCATACTGTTGTTATGTCTTCACAGTCGATGTGACTAGCATGGGCCATCGCGTATACGAGAAATAAGGTTTTAGTAGCAAACTTTGTCACTAGGCAACGGTTCTTAGGGTTGGTACCTAGTGTTTTTGTGTGAGCACAGGCAGATCAGTGCTTATCCATCATGCATGTCATTGCCATTTTAGTTCACTATATCCAAAATAAGAAAATCGGTAGCCATTTCTGGCGATTCTGTATGTAGAACCACAAGCCAAAATCCATTTAGCACAATTTCATAAGTTTAGCTGTTCGAATTTCACAGTAGTGCGCAGTAGTAATTTATGTACCTTTATCCAAGTTCACCGACTAAAATCCAAATATACAGTTCCGAATTTCAAATTTAACACTCTAAAACTCTCCAACCCCGGTGCATTTATTTTTATCTGTTTGCGTCAAAATGTTGTACAAAAAAAATGCAATCTCATAATTGGAGCCGCAACCTGACCAAAAAAAGTGTCTTAGCAGGCAAAACAGAAATACAATCAACGTAGGCAAATAAAAGCGCAAATTAATTAACCCTACTCAGTTTCAGCATCAAAATAAGCTACAGTGGGTTCCCCTTTTTAAAATTCAACTCCCATTTTTTGCTTTGCAGAGTTCTTTTGCGCCAATTCGGAGTTCGATGGTACTCCCGCTACGGTATTAGCATATTAATGAACGGCTGCTACGAACTAACATTTGTAATTACTTTTGTCCTGACTCTGCGAGTTACGCCTTAGGTAACAAAGGCCTGTTATCTGTGTCAGGAAAAGTAGCGTTTGAGTTAATAAAATTGTGAACTTGTTTTTTGTTGACATTATACGTTTGATGTTAGTGATTGATCCTTTCGATTGCTTCATTTTTATCAACGATTTTGCAGATTCTTGATACAAGTTTTTCAACAAAAGATTTTGCTTCAATCTTTGCCACATCTTTTGTAGATACTTTTGATATTCTGAAAGATGTACCCATTTTCTTTTTTTCGTTTCGCCAGGTGTCTAAAACAATACCGATATTATTTAATCTACTTCGTATAACTCTTAAAAATCCACTCTTCGGAATCCTAAGATAATTTTGCTCGAAATGATCATACGAAATCCTCACCGCTCCGGGCAGAGCAAAAACGCTTTACGAATTTTCGCGGCGCAAAAAGCTCAGTTACAATTGTACCGTACCTACCTATCAATGCGTTATTTAAACCTCGTCCACACGAGAACGGTGAAACGTGAGGAGGAACCTAATACTGTCAGTTTTTGCCTGAATATTATGAAAGGCGAAGAGGGAAAAGACATACGAACAACCTTTTTTGTGGATATTGTAAAAGGTAAAAGGATTTTTTAGGGCTCGACGGATATTTTATGACGCGTTTTTTATTGGTGTCACTTTTTCTTTGGGTGAAATCGTCCAAATCTATTTTTCATTTACTCGGAGTGTCATCAGTGACTGAAGGCTCGGGTCCCTTATAATCTTTTCTAATTTATTTAGTGAAACTTTCCGGAAAATTTACATCTTTAATGTCCATTTAGAAACGTATTCATACTAATATTATAAATGCAAAGTAACTCTGCCTGTATATTTGTTATAATTACACGACTTAACGGCTGAACGGGTTTCTAAAATTTTGGCACACAGGTAGCCCATAACCTGGGTTAGGATGTTCCCATGGGATAACTACCGAAAGTCACGCGGGCGAAGCCGCGGGTTAAAGCTGGTTGCTTATAATTTTTGGTTGAGTTTTAGAACCATGACTTTTGCTTTTATAATATCAAAATTCTGAACTCATAATGACACTAAAAGGCAAAGTTGTAGCTGCCATATTTGCCGTGGGATTTCTAACAAAACAATTAACAGAATATTTGGATTCATTTCAAATTCTCTCACAACCGTATTAAAGCCATATGATACAGTATTTATGCCTTTAAGCCCTCAGCCTTTTAATACAACGTTGAAAGCTGATGAGTTGCGTAACTCCATTTGTGAAAATGGGCCACATCTTTCACGGACTTTATTCAGCGCAATTAAATTTTTCATTAATTGCGTTAATGATACTTTATTTTGGGACAGTATCTCTACTAACAAAACGGTCTTGAAAATCGACATATTTAATTGGAAGGTGATGGAATGTTTTATGATATTTATTATATAAATTATCTTTGCCTATCATCTAAAATGATTAATTTATAAAGAGATGACTAAAGGACAAGTGAGATTAGAATATTACCGTCTTTATTGATGTAAATCATACTGATACATCATTTTGTTATAGAGGTACTGTAACTGATCATTATCATTAACAACAACATCGTCCTACTCTTATTCATTGGGTTTAGCGTAATAACGTCTTTTACATACTTTTTCTCTATCAGCCGTCATCTCTGTACCTATTTACTTATTTCCTAGCTCTATTACCTTTCACACAATCCTCCCATATTTTCATTAGGAATCTGCCTATTTTCTTAACTCCATCTATAAACTAATCTAAACCTCCAAAATCCTCACTATTATCGTTTCCAATAACCACGTCATCTAAAAATCTCCCTTCATTAACACATCCTCAACCATTCTTAATTTCCTCCTCACCACATTATTTCACAACTAGATCCTCTATTATCGGTAGTACTACTGACAAACGTTCAAATTGTCACATTATAGTACAATCGTACAATTACAGTATATAGTACAATTATAGTACAACTTTTATAACAAAGATCGCTCAAAGATCGCTCAAAGGTTAATGTTATATTGATCATAATCATCATCATTCTTCTGCCTTTATACCGATTTTTTTAAGGGTCGGCGCCGTACGTTTTTCATATATCTTTATCAGCCTTCATCTGTGTGTTGACTTCCTTTCTAGTCATATCATCATTCACACAATTCTTCCCATATTTTATTTGATCTGCCTCCTTTGTTATAGCCGTCCATATTTGAATGATATAGATAGGTGCCGGTCATAATCATACCACCAAAATCATCACTAATTGTATCATTTTAAATAGCAACATTATCAATAATTTCTCCATTATCGTTCCCAATAACTACGTCATCTAAAAACATCCCCTCATCAATGTATCCTTAACAATTCTCACAATTTTTTTCACAAATAACTCTCCATTATAGGTAGCATTATTAACAAACGTTAAAATTGTCACAGTACAGTACAATCTACGCCACTTTTATCACAAAGGACGCTCAAAGACAATTGCGGGCCGCTGTGGCTAACAACTGGGTGTTTATGAAGGGTAAATTGTAAAGAAAGACAAATTTAAAATTGTAGTTCAAAGTGGGAAAGGGTTTTTTGTGAATGGAGAATTTTGTTCTAGGTTTTAGATGCTTGCGTATTTATGTCATGATCAGTGGGGTGTGTTGAGGTTTATTTAAGGATTTATTTTGAATCGATAACTTGGGACAAGCACTTCATAATACACGTAGGTATGTATGTTTTACATTAGATAATGTCACTAATTAATGTCTGAACGGGTCCTACATCAATATTTTGCTAAAAAATAATAGGTACGTGCCGTGTAATATAAAACAAGCTTAGAGCTATTATCCTTATGGCACAACTTTTTGAGTCTTCAAACACATGGTAGATGTTTTGATTATCATCAAAACATCGCACGCTAGCAGTTCCTTTAATTTCAAGTCGAGGCACTAAACCTGTAGAATCTTATAGTATTTTGAATATCACCCTTGGCGAGACGAAGAATGTTCAAGTCTTAAATCATAATATTAAATCGTTATTGCTCTCCATTCTTAGGCCTTCAGCCAAGTACAAGTCCGAAACCCGAAATAATTCAAAAAAGAGATATGGGCCATTTGATTTACTGATCTTTTTGCTACAGTTATGCAAAAAAATATGTCACACTCAAAATGATGAATGCTTGAGCCTGAAGCTAAAAGGATTACATTACTCCAGGTCCATTGACGTTTCGATATCGTTGACTTTTCCCAATCTGACAATTTTAATCTCCGTTTTATGGGATTAAATCAACAAATGGACTCAAATCACTGCTGTTTTTCCATTACGGAGGCGGATACGATTGATGTGCTGAAATTTGAACGACGACTGATAAATGCGCTTCCTGGCATCGCTGATTGACTGAGCTTTTTCTGGTTATAACTTCATTTCCCTGATGTTTTTATAAACTTTTACAATATTCCGACGACGGTTACCTAATTACATGTTTTTGATAAAGTAAATTTAACTCATAAAGATGAAGGTAATGCAGTGAAATAGATGGCTCAAAACATTTTATCGTAAAGTGTGCCTAAATGAATTTGATAATATAGCTATGTACACTGAGATCGATGCCTGCTTGAAGGAAAAAGAAAGATTGTAGGAATACAGTTGCTAAATACAAAAAATACAAAAAATACTAAAGTTTTATGAGCTAAAGGAAAGGTGATGACAGACAGTAATTTTACATAAACATATTTAAGTTTGTACATAACAATTTTTTGGTTTGACCGTTGATCTCCAAACTAAGCAGGTCTTCCATCTTCGGGGTAGGAGTGCGAATGAGCAGAAAGAAATGTGTCGGTTTTGAAGACTAGTTTAGTAAAGCGTGTATTATGTTGTGAGTGTGTGTTTTTGTGAGTGTCTGTGAAGGTGAAAGTGTGAGAGAGGGACGTGCGGGGTTGTTTGCTCGCACTTTGGCTGGTCGACAAATGTTAGAGAAATGATTCTGTTTTGGTGTATTTTAGTTCCAGAAGCCATTTCTTTAGCCGAGCCTTTTAGTCGAGCGGTTAACAATACTTTGATGTCCAAAGATTTGCAGACCTTGTTAAATTTGTGTAGGTGAAAGTAAGCTGGGCTCCATTTGGCCAAAAGGGACTTCGCAAGTGAAGTTGGGATTCTGAACACCCGCTTTGACAGAAGTTCACACAGAAGTTCACAGCTCTTTTTGTGAGGGTCTTGTGAGTGCGGACGATTGCAGTAATAATGAAAATTGATATGAAAATAGTTCTAAATCCGGGTATTTCAAGCAAAACTTACCTTAATTAAGCTAAACGTATTATGGAAGCCATTTTGTGTAAACAGTCCCATTACATTACAACTTATTTACATAAACATACATACGGGTCACATTGTCCCGAAAATTTCCCGATAGCAATAAAATTATTCCGTACGATTAAACTGTTTTCGGTAAAACCACGAACAAACATACTTTCGTATATTGACATTTTACTGCGACCAAATTATCCGCAAATACGTGAAGGTGGTCGGAATCGTGCGAAGTCGTTAACTAACTTAATATTTTAACTTAATGTTCATCTAGATATCTAGATTTAATGTAAAACGTAATGAAAGAGGGTGCAGTGGCCAGAAATGATATGGCATCGGGGTGCATTAAAATAGCACTCACCAGAGGCGATACCGAATAGCAGGTACGTCCGGCCATCGGCTCTGCTATCTCCTTGCTGATTGGCTAATACTTTGACCACAAGGAATTCTGTGGTGAAAAAAAGATTATCTCTGTTATCAAATTCGAATTTGCAGGATACGGTAATATAAATTTAGTAATCCAAACGTCAACCGCCAGTTTATAAAATGTTTTGCTGGACATTGTTTATCTAATTCAAATGAGTTTGTGTAATTTTGAAATTTAATTGAATTTATGTTGACTATATTAATGTAATGTGTTTTTATGATTTTATTTTTATATAATGTATGGACTATGTTTGAAATATATGAATTATTATAATTATAAAAACAATTTTCAAACAGACATTACACGTACACAAGAAAGTGATAAGAAACTAAAAAAAAAAGTACGTATTTTTCTGTTTATTCCTTCTTGCCTGTTTATATGTGTAAATAATAAAAAATAAAATAAATTGTTAAATAAATAAATAAAAAATGGAAAGTCATTCACTATCACATACTTTCACGTCCCAATTGGAAATGAGATCGGGCCATTTGCCCAAAACATAAAACCTCCCTTTTGGGAAAAAAGGCTCATTCCGAGAAATAAACCCATGTGCACACAAACAAATAAAAAACGGTCATTATTCAAATGCGTATACTAAGTGATGGGCAATGTTGCGTTCCCCCACAACTATTGCCCATTTCCTTACATAAAACTTACATTCATTGCTTTGACGGGCGCGGTGGGGTGTTAAGTCAAACAGATAAGTTATTTTGGGGATGTGAGGTATATTTCTGAGTAAGGTTCATGTTGGTTTTCCTATGACGAATGAGTTTGTGAGGATAACTTAACTTAGCACATGTATGCTGACAGATTTCTTAATTTTTCTTCGTAGGTAAAAGTATTATAATACTAATTTGTGGTCTAGAAAAACTAATCATATTTAGTATGTACCTAAAGACCAATAATTAAATCCCGAAAGTCTTAGTTTTCTTTATCAAAGAGGACCAATATTTACTTTTCTTGAATTACTACCTGCTACTATTCCTAAACTTTTCCAAATATCCTAGTCTTTCACCAGCCAACGGGCTGTCAAATCTAATATAAATTAATGCCAATATTGTACGTTGATCGACTGTCGAAAACCGCAGCGTAATGACGATAACTGCCAAGCGTGTCATTATGTTAATATTTTCTCAGAACCGTTCAACATATTATATTATTTGGGGTTTCTGGCAGAGACTATGCTACCCCCTTCCATTACGTTGTGGTTGGTTGTAAGTACAGTTTTAAGGGAAAAGAAGAGAGAACCTCAAAATTGTATGCAGCCAGTACCTAATGCGTGCTAAATGCTGACAACTTTAATAGTGGTACATTTTGACACCATTTGCCTATTTTAAGACATTTTTTTGATAATAATACGAGCCTATGATTCTCACACGGGCAAAGGCTTACGGGAAGAGGTCCGAAGAATGCATGAGCATAGATCAGCACGCTTGCTCAAGGTGGATTGGCGATTACAGACTTATATTATTTCTAAATACAGGTTTCCTCGCGACATTTTTCCTTCATCGATGCCGGTGACCTCCAAGATAAACTTAGAAATATGAATGAAATGATTAAAAAAAAAATTTAATAAATTAATTGAAAAAGTCACATTGGTACTTCCCCGCGGACTTGAACTCACAACCTCTTGCATGAGAAGAGAGGCTTTATCCATCATGATTCATGACACATATTTTACAGCCATTATAGTCTTTTTGATATAGTCTTGACTCAGTCTGCGTACAGCCTTACCTATCCTAATACCCTAAACTGCCTACAAAATATCAATAACTCTTTTTTACATCACAATCAGTCTAAATCTAAAACAACTACCTTCATTTTGTTATAGAGGGCAAAAAGGTCAACCAATAAATTCCAGGGGTCCGATATTCAGTCTCTGTTTACGCATATATTCCCTTTTAGTTGTAAACACGTGAGTTATGATCGGATATCGCCACTTTATCAGTCTTTTAGGGCTTTACGGTATTCTAGATTGTAAAATCAATTTGGGTGCAAAGTTAAATGGATTCTTTAGATACGCTGTTTGTGGATTTTTTTTTATGGTCTTGGATAATTTATTGTTATTAGTATGTAAGTACAGGGTTCATTTTCAATAAATGATAAATTATTGTATTTCTGTAAGTAGGTTTGTACAAACACTTTTACACGTCAATCATATTTTTTTAAATAGATGAGGTCGGCGTTTCCTATCTGACTACTCTGAGAAGAAAGGCCGAAACAAACTCAGAGGTCACAGTCTCTTTTAAAGTCCAGACATAATCTTGGTCAGATCATGTGAAGATCATGTAGATTAGTATCTGAAATGGTCTTTTGAGGAAAGAACCAGACAGATTGAGTGAACCTGTCTAGTCAGTGCACGCATTTGTGAGTAATCGTGCAGCTCGACTCAGGAAGTGAGGACTTATGGCTATTAGCCAATAAATGATGCAGGAATGTTTCCTTTACATTATAAAAAATTCTAACTGATATTCTTCGTAGGCAGAATGCTTTAAATATCGTTTGCTCACAGCAAAACATATATTTTGATCAGTTACTTCGCAATTGCCGACAAAACTCATTGTCAATAAAAATACCTAAAGTATTACAAACTGCACAGACCACACCAAACCCATTTTACAACACAAGCATCACCATTTAACACCACAAAAGTCTCCTATTAAGGCGACGTTGCAGTACTTTTTAACTTTCTTAAGCCTCTGTATATCTAGCCAAATGTAAACGTTGCGCAAATGGAAAATTGAACATACGACGAAGCGCTGTGTGAAAGCAGAAAAATGAATTATAATAAAAGGCTCGATAAAAAAAAATACATAAAGATGACACTAAATCGCTATTTAAAACGTGGACCTTGAAGAGATTCCGTCATGAAACCAGGTAAAAGTCATATTAAAAGATAAGGCTTATTGTTTTTTAGGGCATTTTACAATTTCGAAATTATTTTTTAAATTTATATACAAACTCTAGCAGTTCAAGCGCTCGCATCGGCCGGTTAGTACCCGCCAAGACGCCCTAAATGACACACCGCGCTACAAGAGGACCTTAACACATCGTGTTCACGTCACATCGAAATCCCTCGAACAGACTAGTTACACAAAAGCAAACTTCATTAGACCAGGCGGCCGTGCGCAGAAAGCGAAGGAGGACCAACAGTGTTTGTGCCAGAAGTTCCGCACATTGCTGAAATATAAATTGTCCTTATTCAGCGGTTGGTGTTAGATAAATTACGGTTCTTTTTTTGGTCCTTCGATCTTAGATTGGCAATATCCTGGCTGGTCCTTTTGGTGTAAAGTCTGGAGTTCGATATTCAGTAATGATCGGTTGGGGTTGAGAGAATTTCAATTGTCTCCAATCAAGGATTCTAGTCAGTATAGTTAGTTTCGTATCGTGTTGATAACGATAGCGCCAGTATAGAGAGATGTCAATTAATTTTAATGAACCAATGCCTCAATATTGGTCAATATCTGCATAGCGGTGCAGGATTATAGTACAAGTTTCCTCTTGTATAATCGATACAGTTGGACACATAATTGAGGGCAGAAAATTTGTAAAAATTATATTACTGACTAAAGATGGGTGAGATACCAAGCAAGATGGGACAACAAGCAATCTAAACTAATCTTATAAAGAGGTAAAATTGTTTGTTTATAAAAGGTAACAACTGGAAGATTACAAGAAATATTTCACTGATAGAAAAGTACGCTGTTGCCAAGTGTCATAGGATATATGTTACGTTAAATATGCAGATGAAGTCAAGGGGAGATGCTAGTGAAAAGATAAACACTTACGTTTTGCAATACTCCTTCAATACGTAGTCCCCTTACAATAAAACCATGAAGACCGTTGGAACCCTATTCCATTACAGCTCCCCTATTGAAAAAAACATTATCTAAATAGAGCAGCTTCCGTTTATTGACTGGCCAGCCACAGAGAGTAATTAATTAAACTTTATGAACCTCTTTTCATGAAATTTTAAGTGAAAAGAACTTTGTAACTTTTTGAATTGAGTTCTGAGAATAGAATTTGTTTTATGACCAGCCAGTGATAATTTACAGTGTTGCAAAGGGACTTTAATGGTGATTTCGTCATCATCGTCATTCAGCTGAATGATTTCTACTGCTGGACATGGGCTTCTTCAAAGAATAGCCACATTGACTGGTCCTATGCTTCGTGTTTAAAGCGGATTCCCGCGACCTTCATCAGGTCATGAAAGGAAAGCCTGAGGCATTATCTCGCCAAGATTGACACACTATCATTTAATTGGCAGTCCAGCTGCCACTGCAGACTATCCTTTAGATAAATAACTTCTTACCCGGCACCCACAGACGTAATTTACGTTATGTAGTAGACCACACACAAGGCCCAATAAACTAGGTTTCTTTCTTACTCAAGGTGATTGATTCCTTAGCTGTAGCCCTCCAAATCCAAATTTTCTGTTTTTTTGCAAATTGCAGCTCTGTTTTACGTCGTATGTTGATCAAAATGCGATTCGCGACTGTAGTCCAGGAATTATATATTTACTGAATAATAATCAATTTCGTATTAATCGTCAAACTTTGGAAATTTGTTCCAACTAAGAATTTTCATAGGAAATATTCTGAATTTATCTACAAAGTTTGACGATTGATATGAAATTGATGATTATTATTCAGTAAATATAATATCATTCCTATAATCGCGAATCGCATATTGATCAACAGACGACGTAAAATAGAGCTGCAATTTGCAAAAAAACAAAGAAAATTATAAATTTGGCGGGCTATACAGCTGAGGATTCACCGTAATTACTCATTATCTTCAGTTGCTCAGTGCTTTATGATACCAGCTGCACGAGTTAATCGGAGGTTAAGGTACGTTCGATTCGTGGATGGGTGACCATCCATTACATATAGAGACCCTTCCGTGCCTCGGAAAGCACGTTAAGCCGTCGGGCCCGGCTGTCATTCGTAGATCTTTGATAGTCGTCAGAAACCCAAAAGTACGATAACCAGCCTTACCAAGGGGTATTGGGTTACCCAATAACTGAGTTGTCGAGGTCAGATAGCCAGTCATACTCAGCCTATAATTTTCCTCGCTGCTGGGACACAGGCCTCCTCTCTTTGAGAGGCTGTGGGCTGTTATCCACCACGCGGGCCCAGTGCGTGTTGGTAGATGTCACATGTCTTCGAATGGTCCTAGGAAATGCTGGTTTCCTCACGATATTTTCCGCCACCGTTTTGAGAGTAGCGGGTGATGAAATTATTTACACAAAGTAAAATGCCTGCCTGGGACCTACATTTCTTTAGTCGGGTCTAGTACCTCTGGGCCGTCACTGCTCGTCTTCTAATAGGCAGTTGCTCCATGTAAAATACTGGTATTTAACTGCATCCGGTTAGACTGGAAGCCGACCCCAAGATTTGGGAAGTGGCTAGGCAGATTGATTCTGTCTTCGGTGGCTCAGTCTTTGAGGTCAAATAGGAGACTTTATGAGTATTTATTAAAATTACTAGGCAAAATTGTTATTAACAAAAACTCGCTCCGAGACTAGCGACAAAGGCTTTGACCCTAGTTTTCCGAGAACGGAATGCCCGAATCGAAGCAAAATTGTGTTCACGAAGGTATTAAAAACGGGCCAGTATTTTCAAAAAACGGTTTTATTATTATAGTACCAACTGATGCGGCTCTGCTCCCTACTATAGATTTGTGTAATACATTTGAGTGCCGAAGCTTTTTGGGGATAAAGATTTTTATGTTTTCACCTGCAAAAATAACGTAAAAATAAATCAATTCAACATTCTGACAACAAATATGAATATTGTACATTTATGTATATTCAGTAATTTCACTTTGTAATTTTGAGCTTTTTGTGACTTTTGCTAGGATTTCTATTTTGCAATCACATGGATTCTCGTTAAAAATGCCGAAGTTATTATAACAATTATGAGATTTCTAAAGCCACCAGTAAATTTGCTGTCGTCTAGAATAAATTACATCATCAACACACTTGGAAAAGGGTTGAATGATTGCCGTATGAATAAAGGTGAAGGTGCCCATTATCCAGACATAAAAAAATTCATCGCTTCCTTCAATATACACAAGAAATGAAGATGGTCCTTTTGTCCTTCGAAAACTGTACATACAATGTTTTTGTTTTACAAATATTTCGTAACATATTCTCACATTTTACAAATAACGGATAGCATCTATCATAATCAGCCTATAATGTTCCCACTGCTGGGAAACAGGCCTCCTCTGAGTGGCTGGTGAGAGAGAGTGAGCTGTAATCTACCACGCGGGCTCAGTGCGGGTTGGTAGATGTCACATGTCTTCGAATTTTTGGTTCTAGGACAAGACGGTAACCTCACGATGTTTTCCTTCACCGTTTTGAAAGCAGTGGTGTTGAAATTATTTACACAAAGTAAAGCACCTGCTTGGGTTTGAACCTACGACCTTCAACTCGTTAGTCGGGGCCGATACCACTGGGCCACCACTGCTCCCTGTAGATACCATCCATGTCTCAAAGATATTTGAGAGTCTGTTGTTCTTCCGTACTTTGTACGAGGCCTTCACCTGTAGAAGCGTTCTTGCTGAATAAATTAAATAATATAGTATCTATACTTAGAAATTAAATATTATGAAACCACTTAAACAGACAGCTTACAATAAAATTACTAATATTATTGTAGTTTAACTTTTTTTTAATTCTTACTATTTTATTTATTTTTTATTTTATTGTGTAAACTAGGTAAGGTTGGCAAGAAATATAAGGCTTGTTGCTTTTTAATTTATATTCTTCCATAATTCACAAAAAGGTCCCCAAAATCTAATTCCTTCAATTTTATCGGCACCAGTGAATCGCGCCATATTGTTTTTCGCACAGCCAACTAATCTATCTGGACTGATCGACCATTAGCCCGGTATTTGTGTGGATCGTAACTTACTGCCCTTATTTGGGTTTGAAGTATAATTTATTGTCTTCAATTCTATCCGGAAAGGAGGAAAGGTTAAGCAATAAATTGGACACAGCTGCGTTACGGACATAAGCTCGGAATTAGGTAACAAAAGAGGCGATTTGTGAACGCTTACGGCTATTTGTTATTGTAGATGTTATTGTGAAGTATCGCTCGGCTATTTGGCTGTAGTGGAACAGTTTCTGTAGAAAGAGGAAAAGGTATTCTGTTTTGTCGTTTCGATGATTCCGAAAACGTTCAACTGCAGCCGAGGACGTACTAAGCCATGTCTCTCGAGGTGAGACATTGTCTTTCCGAAGTATACTGTAGTACCATATTGTCTTTATCGCAATTAGTTTGGATTTGGCGTAGCATTTTTGTTTAATTCATACTTCTCTATTAGTCGTCATCTCGGCAGTCCCCTTCCTGGCCATATCATCTTTCACACAAGTCATCCACCGTTCATACTCAAAACTTTCTTTACGACATTTTTCTAATTCATCCGCATCTCAAGCAAAAATTTCAATTTTCAATTTATTTTTATTTATTCAAGTTACCATGACTCATTTGTTAGTAAAACTTATCCTATGTTAGTAATTAGAAAATTTTATCTACATCCTAAACAAATTCCTGAACATTATACACAGCGGCAGTACTGTCCAACGCTTCACCATGGCTGCACCATTCCATGGAAAATGGTAAAACGGGACCCTATTACTAAGACTCCGCTGTAAGTCCGTCTGTCACCAGGCTGTATCTCATGAACCGTGATAGTTAGACAGTTAAAATTGTCACAGATGATGTATTTCTGTTGCCGCTATAACAACAAATACTAAAAAACAGAATAAAATAAGTATTTAAGGGGGCTCCCATACAACAAAAATATTTTTTTTGCCGTTTTTATAGATAATGATACGGAATCCTTCGTGCGCGAGTCCGACTCGCACTTTTCCGGTTTTTTTTTATTTGATAGGCCTGCATTTTCACCAGAATGTTGCCTCATGGTAAGTGACACTCCGGGCAATGATATATTTTAAAAACCATGCTATGGCAGTAATTTATTCCTAAAGATGAAACAGAGTGTACTTAGCTTGTGGAGTTTAGTTACCAGAGGCAAGAAAGCGTCTATTCTTGGATTCGAGTTTGATAAACACGGTCCTGTGATTAACTTAATCGAATAAAACATCTAATACGAGACCGCAGTGATATCATAAATCATTTCGATTGGGGTTCAAGGATGTCTGAGTTGGGTCTAGAAATTACCGCTGTGGCTGTCGAACGTGACCTTAAGGGTTTTGCTATTACATTCGTGGAACTGTTACAGTCGTTACGGGTCGTCAGAAGCCCGAAAGTCTGAAAACCAGTCTTACCAAGGGGTATCGTACTACCCAGTAACTGGGTTGTGGGGGTCAGATAGGCTGTCGCTCCATGTAAAATACTGGTATTCAGCTGCATTCGGACCCCAACATAGTTGGGAAAAGCCTAGGCAAATGATGATGATATTTCCAATTGCAGCAAAATTTTGTGTGATTCAGATCATGTCTGTACGAATAAATATTTATTGTCGATGACTTTAAAACAATAGGTAGGGACCTAATTTTATGAAACTAGTCATCAAATCTGCCCGCAACATTTTGAACTCTCCAGCTGAATTATATTTTAATGTAAAAACATTTTGCAAAAATAAAAGGAAGACTTTATTCTACACTCTGCGATATTTGAAAAGTGAAGAGAACAGAGTGCAGACTTGAAATGAGAGTGGTCCATAATAAGACGCCAGTTTTTTTTTTACAAAGGAGATTGGGCCAGTATATGTGTGTGAACATGTTCATGCCTTATCTAAGTGTCCCTTTGTTTAAAGTTTTAATTTACACAGTATTTCTTCTTAATATTGCTGTAACTAGCTTTTGACCGTGGGTGGCTTCGCCCGCGTGGATGGCGGAAAATATCCCACAGGATCGTACTACCGAGATTTAAAGTACCCTATGTGTTAATCCAAGTTATAACCTATCGTTACACCAAATTTCATCCAAATCTGTTCAGCCGTTTTTGCGCCAAACCGGAATATACATCCAGACCAACAGACAAACGGACAATAATTCTAACAACCATATTTTTTGCATCAGACTCGTTCCACACCTCGTAACAATTACTTTCTTTCAAAAATATTCAATGTACAGTTTTGACTTCGTTACAGTTTTAATACATTATAGTTACTGTAATGTCCACATTTTTAGAGAAGCAATTTCGCGAATCCACAGGCCAAGACGACCAGTACAAAAACATTTAATGAATTCCAAATTAAACGTTTAAAGACGGCCAAAGAAATACGATTTCGATTAGTTTCAAGGCTAAAGAAATCGTTTCTATTTATGTATCAAGTCCCTACCCTTTATCGACAACTTGATTTCCTCAGTTTAGTTTATCCATCACTAGAAATTTGGAATTGATGCCTTTACAAATGAATTTAGAATTTGACAGAAAGCTAAATAGATTGCTAGGCTGAATATTTTATCTTAGTCCATTATTTGTTCTAGGAATTTTCTATAGTGGATTTGCGTGTAGTAATAAGTTATTTTTCTTCTACTCTCGCAGGCACCTATCGTTGTTTCTGCAAAGCATAGCAGTGGGGTAATTGCGTAACTCATTAACATTAGGAATAGCTTTCATTTTGACAGTTCAACAGCATTCATTGCGTTATATACGTTGTGGAGCAGACAAATTTTTCGAACATATGAAGCAATGGATTAGGAATATACTTCAAAATGAATCAGATTGTGATAGATAGTGTTTTACTCGATTAGGGTGCTGGTCTAAATCAAAATCAAAAGTCATCTATTCAAATTAGGCTGAGAATCAGTACTTTTTAAACATGAAAACTACATAAATGACAGTCCACCAAAATGCCCGACCTTCACCATTTTCTAACGCTTGAGCTGTGAAGAAGAAGAGGCGCAACAAACTCCTCAACAGCAAATCTCTCTGTTAAGTTAGAAGAACTACGGTCTGATCCCCTAGACAGGCAGTGTTAGGTATTGGAGTTTTCGATTAAAGATTTCTCAGGTGCCTGGTCGATGATGAGACCATAGCCGCCAAAGTGAGGGTGTGCTTTATAGTTCGGCTTACCCTACGGGGAATACAGGCGGGGTATTACGTTATGTCTTATATGTGTGTTATGTTACGAGTATATCCCTAAAACGTTTTGACCAAAACTGCCAAACTCAGAGTACCTATCTCACTTTACTATCCCCATATTAATAATTACCCACTCAAAACCCACCTGACTGCTCCAGACCTCTGCATACAAATCAGTGACACTACATTACGAATTCAAACGTGCTTCAAGAGGTCATTAACCCGGCCAATTACGTCACGTGGATTTAAACGAGGGGCCTTCAACGATAGTTGGACAGTCGTCAAGCACAGAATAGATACGTACAGAAGGTCGGCTTCACACAAATAACGAAAACGCACGCACACAAAGACACGCTGCTACGTACAGTGAGTGCAAGCGCACTCGCGACTGGCGTTCGTTTGAGATCGCCGCACGCATGCGTCTATAATCAATTTATAATGTTCCCACTGCTGGGACACAGGCCACCTCTCTGTGAGAGGAAGTGGGCCGTAATCCACAACACGGGCCCAGTGCGGGTTGGCGGATGTCACATGTCTTGTCGAATTTTTGGTTCTAGGATATGCCGGTTCCTCACGATGTTGTTTTCCTTCACCGTTTTGAGAGTAGTGGTGATAAAATAATTAACACAAAATAAAGTGCCTTCTTGGGTTCGAACCCATGACCTACACCTCGTAAGTCGTGGCTATTACCACTGGGCCACTACTACTTTCACGTGTCTTTAGTCTTTACCATAAGTATCTGATGAAAATATAAACGTAACGTATTTGTAAATACCTGTGCATGCCAATTTATAGTGATACTTATTTATTATATTTTTTTTTTCAAATGAGGTTTTTTCCATACGGATATGCCAACCCCATCCTACCTTATCAACAATTTAACTTTGAGGTAAAAACTATATGACACAGAAATAAAATCATTGACTAGTTAAATTGAGTGCTTTGAATTCATTATTTGAATACACAAAATTTAAATTTTAAATTACATTAAAGATATTTTTCATTTGAAAGTAAATTTTATAAACTCAACTTTCGTCGATGATTTTTCAATTATATTTAAATAATATTATTGTATAATATTATACAAAAATACAACAATATTATTAAAATTACAATAATATTGTTGTAATAATATTATTGTTGTTGGAAAAAGTGGCAAGATATAAAGTTGAAACCTTCTAAATGCAGATACAGCAAGTGTTACTAATTCCCTGTAGTGATTACGTAAGAATTTTACCTGAACAGGGTTTGTTTACACTTTCATCAGATACTTTTGGAACAGACGAAAGATAGACATGTGTGTGTGTGTGTGCCTGTTATCACTCGTTGTGTGAAGCTGACCTTCTGTTCCTCTATATTTTGTGCTTCGAGTGTCCACAGTTTAATACGAGACTACTAAAAAGAAATGGTTAAGTTTAATTTAGTCCAAGTTAATTAGTTTGTGGAAGAGAATTTCTTTTTTTATTCGTTTTGATCAGACGTGTGTGTGGAATGGTAATTAGATTTTCGATGGTAAAGGAATTGGACACTCCCCAATTCTTTTACCACGGAAAACCTAATTATGGTGATGATGTTCTTTTGGGTTTCCTAATTTTTTGTTCTTTTTACTTTCAAAAAGTGCTGATTGTGTGATGTTTACTCAGATTCTGTGCTACACACATTTTTCAATTTAATTAGAAATTAATAACCAAATTACTAACTTATTTTTTCTCATTTATGTTTTACACCGTTTGTCCTCAGGGGATTTTGAAGTCAGCTTCCAGTCTATTCATAATACCTAAATCCAAATCAATCGCCCATTAGGTATCAGATGTTTTCCAAAGCCATCATGGAAGGTCTGTTCTCGGTCTTCGGTAAATATCCTGCCTAATCCTTACCAACAATCCCAAATCTTTGTTTCCGTCTAACCAAGATGTACAGTCTACATGAAGGTATTTATGATTACGATAAAAATATGCATCCTACAACTGTTATTTTTTTAATCTTGAACCACAAACTCCAACCTAAATTATCATAAAATCAAGACTGTTACAGCAAAAAAAAGAAACTCTTAACACTGTAAATTCCGTCTCACAACCTTAAACTGTACCGTTTCTCGATTGAGACAAGACAAATCGAATAAAAAGAAGGTCCCTTTTTTAGTATGGAGGTATTCGAAAAAAGTGGGACAAGAAATGTAGGAGAAAATCCCTCGATTAGATTTTCTTTCCCGTTTCACATCTTGTTAGGAAAAGTAGGCCGATATTTAGTTAGGAGGGAGCTTATTACTGTGTTGATTAGAACTATTTTTTATTACTAGTTACGTAGATAATTGGTAAGAAAAGGTAATAGGGTAAAATAGGGCGTTGTCCAATTCTTAGGGAATATAAACAGGAATCTTGCCCATCGCTTTTCGACGTGAACACGCTTTATTTCAAGCACAATTTTTTGGTGGTTGCTAGGAATACTCGTAGTAGTAAAATATATAACCCTCATAAATATTGATTTTGATAAAAGATTTTTGTAAGAATATCTGCCGATTTTATTGTTGGCATAAATAATACAGGGTTTTAGATAACATTTCAATTTCAAATAAGTTTTATTGGCAATCTTTAAAAACTAGTTTTACGATTTATTTAAATTAAAGGTTCAGACTCTCCAATTGCTTTGCTCTTTAGGAAAGGCCTCCCTAGGCTCTTCCATAGCTCATGGTCGCGAGTTTTTCTCCTCTAGAATGTCCTCTTAGATAACATACCCAGCCTTAAATAAGGGCGTAAGTTACTTGTTCTGTATAGTTTCGATAAAAAACATTATTAGCTACCGTCAAACCAGGTGAATAGGGATGCAGGAGTGAATTGAGATGAAACTATAAAAGAGATTTTAACATTGAAATAGCATAGTTGGTTGCCAAAAAGGACTCTTAATGTATTAATTGTATTATAATTAACGATTATGTGCCCTTGTTGGCAACAAACTAGGTATATTATTTCAATGTTAAAATCCCTTTTAAAGTTTCGTCCCGATTCACCCCAGCATCTCTATTAACCCCGTTTGACGGTACTTGTTGTTTTACTTAACATCCAAAGAGTCTTCTTCATGTCGTCAATCTATTTTGCTGATCACCTTAAGACCTAGGGGTTTATTTATGATCATTGATTAAAGTCTAGTAATGATTAGCGACCGTTTAACCATAACTTTTCGACGTTTAAACGTCTGTTAACTTTAAGCAATGCTTATAAATAAAGGGGTTTTAGTTTAATCCACTCTTGTACTAAAAGTCCACTATACTAGAGAAACAGCACACAATTTTTAAAACCACACTCTCAAAACTATTCGTCGTTTCGAAACCATAAATCAAAAATGGCGGCCACACAAAATGGAGATCGCGCGTGGCTATGAATATAGCAGGCTGGGCTTTCCTAATGCACTAACGACATACGTGTGTTACAGTTACAGAACACTTTCAGAAATTGTGTTTTGAATGCGTCTGGTTTATACAGTCCATACATTATAACATTAGAAAAATAACGGTTATCAGCCTTTCGTTATTTCGATATAAATGTATAAAAAACTCCGTTATTTCAGGATAAACATAAAGCAATGTAATCTATTTACCATTTACATTGAAAAAATATATCTAAATTGCAGTAATTTCTACAATATTACACAATAACTGTCGTTATTCAGCCGTTATTTTTCTAATGTTATAACGAACGGAGTATCGTGGGTTTTATTGAAGGTGTATTAGTAACTTTTGTTAAGGTTCAAAAGTTTGTGAAGATGGATGGATTATTTCAAGCTAATTTTGGACATCTTCCTCTTTACTTGTCATACTCAAGTTTATTCAGGTATTTTGAAATTACCCGTGGGATAACGAAAACCACGGGTTTGATTTTTACACGGAACATATTATTTGTGTCACAGTTTTGTTTTGGGTCTAGGTGTTAATTAGGATATTTTGCCTATCAATATTCTCTTTCTGATACATATAGGTATTTTTAACCGACTTCAAAAAAAGGAGGAGGTGCTCAATTCGACTATATGTTTTTTTTCACATATGGTCCTATTTAAATTTGATCAAGTTCTGACTAGTAGTTTTTGGGTTATCCTTAATACTGCGTATTTTTTCCACTTAGTTTATATTGATGATGTTTTAATAATTTCCTGTCACTGTTATTTACATACCAAATAGGGGTATAAGAATTTGTGTGGAGTAGGAACCAAAACTAAACAGTGAAAAATAAAAACTTTTTTACAAAAAACAACTGACTTCCAAAAAAAAAAAACACTAAAAAACGTAAAAAATAACTTTAATTTCGGAAGTCGGTGGCCAAAAACGAAAATACAAAACCAGAGACACTGACTTCCGAAATTAAAGTTATTTTTCACTTTTTTTTTTTTGGTTGGGAAATCATCAAATGATTTAATAATAATATTAATAATTTCAGTTTCACCCTGGGATTAGAATCGTGTTCGATAAATGGCGGTAAAGTTTTCAATCATGTCGGGACCTAGTAACGGTGAATGACCAGACCTCTTCGCACTTATAGCATCCTGGTACTTTAGGTTGATGTTACAGAATTATTGCTACCCAGTAACCGGGTTGTGAAGGTCGGATAGGCAGTTGCTCCATGTAAAATACTGGTATTTAACAGCGTCTGGTTGGACTGGAAGCCAACTCTAACGTAGCTGGGAAGAGGCTAGGCGAATTATGATGTTACAGAATGATATTTCTGGAACACCATCATCTGCCTAGCTAGCCTTTCTCACCTCCACAACCCAGACATTATTAGCTTAAGGTTTTTGCCTGTAAAAACGTTCTTGGTTTTCCGGGATAAATGACCTAGGAGTCTCTAGTTTCCAAGGAATCTTTTGGTATTTTATGGTTAGTCATTTATGTAGTTGGTCCAACAAAAACTTTTTTACAAAAAACAACCCACTTCCAAAAAAAAAAATACAAAAAAACGTGAAAAATAACTTTAATTTCGGAAGTCTTTGTCTTTGGTTTTCTATTTTCGTTTTTACCACCGACTTCCGAAATTAAAGTTATTTTTCACGTTTTTAGTGCTTTTTTTTTTGGAAGTCGGTTGTTTTTTGTAAAAAAGTTTTTATTTTTCACTTTTTAGTTGTGGTTCCTACCCCACACAAATTCTTATACCCCTATTTCATATACAGGTTGACTTTGAAAACATGCGACAAAATTTAAGGTGGTGTTCTACCCATCAATATGAACAACTTTTACTATGGGACCAACTTAGAATTCTCAAAAAAGAATTCGACCTACTTAAACAAAATGGTCCAATCGGGTATGTACCTTTATACAGGAAAATCGTTTTTTTTTTGTGAATTCTAAGTTGGTCCCTTAGTAAAAGTTGTTCATATTGATGGGTAGAACACCACCTTAAATTTTGTCGCATGTTTTCAAAGTCAACCTGTATAAATGAAACTGAAAATTTGCCAAACTAGAAAATCCAATTACAGACACAATTTGATGTTGAAATCGAAGCCAAGCGTTGATAGGCAGGCTTTGGCCAGTGTGGTGATCATGTTATATTGTAATGGAATATCTGTCCAAATATCTAAATACATTACACTTATTTACATTCTCGCTCATTCAATACAGCCGACTACAACACGACTATATATTGTTACAACGACTTCAAAATAATTGATTTCCTTCCTTTTTTGATTGCTTTCCTCGTAAAATGGGTCATAAGACACAAATTAGGACATTGAGTTACACTGGGTAGCATTCTCATTTTACTTTTGACCTTAACTATTCTGTGGAGTGGTAAGGCGGGAATTAAATGAGTCGTGTAATTGAATAGAATAGGTTTTTTTGAACCTCGTTTATTAATGCAGTACAATCTGGTGACCTTATTATGTCACGCACAACCTTAGACTGGAGCGAATAAAAAAGAGATTTCTTTGGCATCTAGCTTACGCTTGTAGAATTGCCAAAAGAAAACGGTCATGAGAAGCCAGACTAACTCATTTTAAGATTGTGTTATTGGAAAAACGTAGAAGAATCAATAATTCAATTTTTCTTTATAAAATACTCCGGTGCAAAATTGATTGTCCCCAATTACTAAGCCAGGTCTAATTTAAGGCCCAGGCTAGACTCCTTCGTGCTCCTATTACTGCCTTGCACCCCTCACTCCGCAGAACAGTACTCGGCGTTGGCTCTATCATCCCCGGCTTTGTAAGCTGTTAATCAGCTACAGCGGTCATGTCAACGTTGACTCTGACTCATTTGCCAAGTTTCACGGAATAGCTGTTAACAATGTCCAAATTATATTTCCTTTTATTTGTGTTTATAATTAATATAATTTATCGGTATCTATGTTTTATGTTTAATGCCATTTTTTTATTGATCACGTTCTATTTAAACTCTGATTATCTCACGTTAGTTATTAGTTTTATAGTACAGTGCTTGTGGCACAATTTTTACGGTTATGGGGCATGTGGTACTTACCTATAAGAAATCGTTACACTAACATTAGATTTAAGTCAAACATTATTTTTATATATTTATAGGATTACCAACGAGATACATTACAATTATCTTTCACAATAATAAAACTTGTATAATAAATAATTATGTTATCCTGTAATGCACACTCAATTATAGGTAACCACAGCTCATTCATTATCGAGTACACATGCTCTGAATACATAATGATTTATTTTTTATATTAAAAAAAAAACAATATACGTGCTGTTATAAAGGATGTACATGTTTTTTTATAAATATTATAATTGCATCAATACAATGCAATAAAACCAAGCATTAACTTGATTTTCAGTATTGTGGCTGCATCTGAATTAATTAACTAATAAAAAAAATAAAAAAAATCTAGAAAAAAAAATTGAAAACTTAATTATAAATTAAATTAAATTAAAAGTGAAAAAAAAAATGTGATTCATGATTTTAAAATTTAAAAGTAAACAATCGTTGGTTGGAAATTAAAGAAAAATAAATAAAATAAATTAACATTGTCAACGTTTAAATCTACTGTAGCAGTACGAGTACATAACATCACGCGTGTTCCCGAAGAGATAGACACCCACATTAATTTCGCTAGTTACTTTGTAAGTTCTTTGTTATAGGGGACGAATCTATTGACGTTAAATGGACACAAATTCAGATTGCAGCTGCAGGAATTTTGATAATAGAAAATCCCAGTTTGCCCAATTCGGAGCTTCAACCTTAGAACCCACGACTGGTTTTGTTGAGCAGCGCAAAATATTATGTAATTTGCAATATGCTGAGTGGCGGTCGTCTTATGCAGATGTGACGTATATTTCTCCTACTTATTTTATTTGTAAGATTATTCTTTTTTATTTTTATTATTATATAACACAAGATTATGTCTGGACTTTAAAAGAGACTGTGACCTCTGAGTTTGTTTCGGAATGTCTTCTCAGAGTAAGTCAGACAGGAAACGCTGACCTCATCTAGTTTAAAAAAATAATTATGATTGACGTGTAAAAATGTTTGTAATAAGCTACTTACAGAAATAAAATCATTTATCATTTAATTACGTCGGTTATAAACTGAGTATGTTTTTTCTTTCTCTTTTTATTTTACCGGCACCTAAAAATATTTGTTGTGTCAATTCAAACTTAAAAATTCAATACTACAAATTAAACAGTTATCAATTCAATACAAGAAACACACGAGACCAGCTATATATTTTGTTATCTAGATCGTTAAAAAATTCCACTGTACAAGTCTGAAGCGGACTTTAAAATCTTGGACGGGAGAGTGGCGTGGGGTGCTTCCTGATAGCACTCGTGACTTGGATCTGGGATCTAAGGAGCGTTTAGACGTGACTGTTGAGTAATAGATACTAGTTGGGAGAGAAATTAATGAATTGTTACTGTACACCAAACGTACTGTTATAAATAATTTCCAAATCAATAGTTTAAATTGCTTATTTTAGAATTCATCCTACTAATCCTACTATCCTACTAATATTATCCTACTATCCTACTAATATCCTACTAATATTATAAATGTGAAAGTGTCGATGTTTGGATGTTTGTTACTCAATCAAAATTTGGCACATGGGTAGACTATGACCTGGATTAGGACATAGGATACTTTTTATCGTGATATTCCCACGGGATCGAGATTTCTGCGGGTGAAACCGCGGGGCGCAGCTAGTACATAATATAGTATCCTACTATATTAGAGGCCGAAATACTATATTTCAAAAAAAAAATATAGTAGGCGAAACTACAATATCTTCGATTAAAATTTAGATAACATTATTTTATTAAAATAAGTGTAAAACAAAACGCAGCCGTAATCTGTTTTTAAAATTAGTATTCAGAAATAAATCTGTTTAATAAAATTCTGGCTATTGCGCTTTCTGACCAAAAATGTGTGGCTAAATCTACCGCTGAAAAATGGCAACTAGTGTTGTTCAGTGATTCTGATTTTTCCTATATTTTTAAAATATTATTTAATTTCTTCTTTCTATACCGGCAACTTCAGCTTTTACTGAGCGCATATTTTCAGTTATAAATACAAAATGGCGAGATGAGCGCAATAGGGCAAGTATTAATCTCGTAAAAGGTGAAATAAAAGTATTTTTTAACCATAATTTATTTTCTGTGTTTAATAATATTAATAAGACATTTAATAAATCTACAATTATTTTTTGCCGTCTTCTCTTTTTTCAGGCAATGGCTTCTAAAATACTATATTTGCTATAAAGAAAGTTGACAACCCCAGTTAACACCTAGAAAATTCCAAAACAAAATGGTATTTTATTCAACTAAAGTTAAAATATAAAGTTTTACAAGACTCACAAGAGATAATAATGTGAAATGTAGACGTTTCAAAAAGTTTAGAGTTTAGGTAAGTTACTGACTCGAGTTCACTGGGTAGAAGAGATACGTCTAAACAATCCACATAAGATTGTGAAATAGATACTTAGACATCGCATGAAGTGTTTTCAAATGGATTCTTATGTTATCAAGATCAGTCTGTTCAGTTTGAGAAAAAGATAGGATAGAGTCTGTCTAATGAAAGCTGAGAGTGATTTTTTCACGTTTTCAGAAATTGACAACACTGTTGCAAATGTCATTTATGTTGTTTATATAACGTTTTGCGAAAGTAAATTTGAGTATAGCATAAGCATGATCAGCCTATAATGTTCCCACTGCTGGGACAGAGGCCTCCTCTTTGTGAGAGGGAGTGGGGCGTATTCCACCACGCGGGCTCAGTGCGGGTTGGTAGATGTCACATGTCTTCGATTTTTTGGTTCAGGACATGCCGGTTGTTTCACGATGTTTTCCTTCACCGTTTTGAGAGCAGTGGTGATGAAATAATTTACACAAAGTACAGCGCCTGTCGGGGTTCGAACCTACGACCTACAACTCGTGAGTCGCAGTCGTTATCACTGGGCCACCACTGCTCTAATTTGAGTATATTTTGTCGTATTTCGTCTTTAAAAAGCAGTGCGAGAAAGTTGTTATACACTATGATAAATAATTACAACCTATTAAATGTAAAGCGAATGCGAGGCTGCGTTTAATGAAAAGTGTAATTGTTTACAATAATTTTGGAAATGACTAGTAAGCTATTGCATTGGTTTTGATACTAAGTAAACAGGCTTTATATTTATTAGACCTGATCTATCAATATAACTGTGGAATCATAATTGAATATAGCGACGAGAAATCATAATGTATGTAATTGAAATTCAGAACTGGTTGGAAATTAATAGAATTCCATATGAAGACTGTTACACAAAGGCTGAGCTCCTTTGCCTGGTAAATGAGAACAAGCCCACACACCAGTATGAAAGCAGAAGAGCTTTCTAAACAACATGGCCATGATGTTTTGAAACTACCTCCATATCATTGTGATTTAAACCTGATCGAGATGATATGGAGTTTAGCTAAACGCAGGATCGCAAGCAAAAATATAAGTGTACCAGCTAAAGAAATGGAAACACTTTAATAAGAGAATTGTTATCTAGTATTTCTCCAAATGAGTGGAAAAAAGCTCTATTCCCATCCAATACCAAGAGCTAATACCATTTGGTATTAGTTTATTTCCGAATTTATTTTCTATTCCCAACGAGTACCACATTTTAAAACCAATATCAAAACAAGTTTGAAGAAATCAGATACAGTCAGGTTCAGTAAAATTAAAATGCTATGAGTGACGAACTAAGTTTCCGAAAACATAATAAATGTTCCCGAAAATCCTAACCCTAGACGGTCGACGTCAGTGGCATCCCGAGGTTCGGTTGGTTAGGTTCCTTTAAACCCTTTAGACAGAAATAGGAGCCCTGCGCAGCGGGGCTCCGTCGACCAGCTTATTAACCCTAACCCTATATTTAGATTACCCTAGATTTCGGTAAAACGCAATTTAAATAAAACTTTGTGTAGCTGAGTGTACAAAAAGTCACGCTTTGGTATTCGTTAGTAATAGATTTTTTATTTAAAAAAATGTGGTACTCGTTGGGAATAGAAAATAAATTTGGAAATAAACTAATACCAAATGGTATTAGCTCTTTGTATTGGATGGGAATAGATCGAAAAAAATGTACAAACCATGTCGTTCGTGTTGAAAATGAATATTAAAAGAAAGACCGAATACTAGAGAACGAAATAGAACCGTTTATCATTAACTTACGAAATGACAGTGACAGTGATGATGACAGTGACGATTTCTTTGGTGACATTGAATTGCTCGAATCAGACTTCGATTATGATTCGTAAGTTTTTCAAATATTTATTCTATATTAAACATATTTGTATAAAAATCAGTGTTATTATTTATGTAATTCAGTTTAAAATCCTAGGTTTTCTGCTACGGAAACTTTCATAGAAGAAAACATACGATTAATGCATAGAAATAAGTAACCAAATATGTATAAAAAAACTACATAATATTTAACATATATTATTGTGTGATATTAACTTCTATCTGACTTACAACCTTTTATGATCATAAAAGTTTATCCACACAAGTGTTTGCTTTATACTTTACTATTATTCTGTAATAAACAAAAATAAATATTCTGCATAAAAATATTCAAGTATCAAATACGTTTTGTCCTAGTTGATCCAGGGATACTCAAACCATTTTTTTAAATTTGTCTCTCTTTTTCACTCTCAGCTTTCAATAGACAGACTAGTAAATAAAGTGTTGTTTTAGGTAGTCCGGTTAAAATGTGATTTTATTTTAAAACGTTTTTAAAATTCATTGGCTTAGAGAGGCACTTTACAAAATTTTACTGAATTCTTAAACATTTTTTTTTTTTTTTTTACGAATTTACGATTTTAACTGTAACATTGCGGATTCATAGTCTGCTGTAGCATCGTTGGTCTAGTGGCATGCGCAAGCGCTACTGCTGCATGAGGTCCTGAGTTCGATTCCCAGGTCGGTCAAAGTGTTATAGAGGTTTTCCACCAGGAATTTCTCAGTAGCAGCCCGAAGTCTGGATTTGTACCCAGTTCCCCTATTACATATGTCTTCTATTATTTTCTATTCTTAAACATAACTGGCGAAATGTGTGTATACTATGGCTACACCTCTGCTTAACTCTTCTCTCCCTTATGTTATGGCGTCTCTAATTGGTTGAAACTCTATAAACTTATTGCAAATCATGTAAAAGTGTAAAAAACATTGTGCAAAAGCAATTTTAATTCACAAAGGCGCAATTTCCTCTTCAGAATCAAAGTTTCAAACGCCTTCTTGTACTCCACTTACAAGCCTCAGTTCGCAACTAAGTAGACCGTATAATAACACCACACCTTACGACCACCTCAAGCCATAAGTACTGAAACTTCATAAGCCCATCTTATGACACTGAAGTCTTGCTGGCGTCATTTATTCATATCGGCTTTTACCACAAAATAGTTAGGAAGGTCGCCTCCATACAATAGGCAAAAACCAGCTTACGCAAACAGGTAAACCAGTTAATGTATGCGCTTCGTTAATCTTCGTGTTTCCGAATTAGTACGAACGTCGCGCCACAGAGTAACACCACACACAGGCAAACATTCTAAGTTTTGTACTGCCGCGCTTATATCGTAGTGAAGTCTCTGCGCGTTTGTATGAAGCTTTCTCTCTGTTAGATTACCTACTCTGGTCGCACATCGTTATTATGTTATTTTAATTGAGTTTTGAAAAAAAAATGGCATTGAATAGAGTAAGTTAATAACAAAATTTGTTACCATGGTAATACAAAATAGGTAAGTACTACCATGGTAGTAACAGCTCTTTATTAGATTTCATAATCGCGCGTTCTTATTTACGAAAAAAGACGATGATTGCCGAAGCGTGTGTACGTGTGGCGATCTCAAACAAAAGCCGGTCGCGAGTGCGCTTGCACTCGCTGTACATGAAATGTGTCTGTGTGCGAATGGTTTTGCTCGTTGTATGGAGCCCACCTTCTGTATCTATTTTGTGCTTTTACCCTGCCTTCACCTGTGAATTTGATACTGTCCTGTGAGAATATACGTCACACTTATGTTCTCAAGGGAGGTTTAGAAGACGTAGGTGTAATATCAGATACTCAGTGTCCCTGGTGCCAGTGCGCGTCATATTAAAGGATGTTATGTTTGATATCAATTTCACCGTGAGAATTTTATATGGGCAGCAAATTCAATAACAATTTGAATGTTGTGTGGATTGATTCCGTTGAGAAATGCGTTTGAATATTTTTCATCAAACATGGCATCATGTTGCAATCAAAATATACAAAAATTTCGTATGGCTTTAAAAACATTATTCAGCCTCCATAATTGTTATGTAATATATCACAAATGTATACCCCAAAGGGTTTGGCATAGGTGTACCTTCCCACATTTCGCAAGTAAAGCTGCGTCCATTTTTTTGTCCGTACCGTCCTTCCGTTCCGTATCCGCGTCGCGATCCAAGAACGCTAGTTTGGACGCCGTTCGGAACGATATGGCGTTACGGCGCATCGGCACGTCAAAGTCAAAGTCAAAGTCAAATCATTTATCTCAAATAGGCACATACTTTTGAACGTCAAAATTTACAAAAAAGTAGAATTGATTCTAGTTGCACGCATCGAGGTAAGCCCCGATCCCTCGCGCCCAAACTAGCGTTCTTGGATCGCGACGGGGATACGGAACGGAGGAACGGTACGTACAAAAGAACACATCTGGACGCAGCTTTATGTGTGCGTGATAAAGATCTGTTACATATTATAAGTTGACCAGCAATCAAATATTCCTCTCGAAAAGTAGTCTATATGTGTCGAATCTTATAAGTCGTAAGTCATTTTGCCGCTCCGTAGAATAAGAATCAAACTTGATATAGCCAAAGATATTCAAGGATACCCAAGTTTTAGTCCACAAAGTTTGCTAACTCATTCAACACCGGAGCTACATAGAACCTTTAATCAAAACAAAGTTGCCAATACGTTTGGCACATTTACAACGTGAAAAAATAATTGGAGTAGGTGGTACTTGGCTAAGTTAATTCTGGACTTGCTCGTATCAAAAACTTGCTGGCATCAAAATAAGTACACTGTTAGGTTTTTATTTAGAACATGAACTCATTTCATAGTGCTTGTTTACTCCGGAGCGGGTAAGTAGAGGTGTAAAATACATCCGCATTTCTAGGTTATGTATTAGCATATTATCTTGCACGGGTGTAAAAGTACAATTAAAAGCCAGTTTTATACTGCAAGTCTCATGTAACACGGGGCGAGCCTATTGCCATAAACCAAACAGAAATGCAGACTCCGGGTTGCTACTGAGAAAAGGAAACTGCTTCGAATGGAAAAACCCAATAACACTTTGCCCGAACTGAGAATCGAACACCGAATCTCACGCTCAAGTCTCATTTGCGACCAATAGACCAGCTGGGTAGACAGACAATCAATCTGCCTAACCTAGCCTTTTCCTAACTATGTTTGGGTTGGTTTCCAGTCTAACCGGATGCAGCTGAATACCAGTACTTTACATGGAGCGCGTGCCTATCTGACCTCCACAATCCAGTTACTGGATAATACGATACCCTTTAGTAAGACTGGCTGTCAGACTTTTGGGCTTCTGGTACCCGTCACGACTGTCAAAGATCTACAAATGACAGCCGGGACCAACGGCTTATTGAGCTTCCGAGGCTCTCGATATTGCCGCAATTGGATCGGGTCACTCATCTACAAATCGACCGCGAAAAGCGTAGCTTAGCCTACGATATACTTGTGCGGCAGTTATTATTTAGCCACGAGCCGACAGCTAGGCAGTCAGCCGAAGAACTCATTTTTATTATGCAGACAATTTCATCTTCGTCACGTTCTGAATTTTAATATAAGGAGCCTCTCTCACACCATCCTTGCGTTTGAGGGTTCGGCAAATATTTTCCATGTAGGCAAACATGTTTTCGATCGAGAGTTCGGAAAAATAGATTTTGTATGTTGATAGTAATCATTTGGTGGTCGAGATTGATTTAAGGTAATACTTTTCTGAGTAATGTGTCTTCTTGATAGTTTATCTGCGACAGAGTTGGGGGTCAGCGAATATAGTTGTTGACCTTTGTCTGTGTTTCATACATTATCTGTATTTCATGAGGGTGGAAATTAAAGGAAGGCTTGGTGTTCGAGATATGTTGATGGTCCAAATAAGATTGTTTAGAACTTACAAAAAGCTTGTAACTCTAGAATTAGAGAGACAGAGAGAGATAGAGAGTGAGAGATATATATATATATAAATATATATATGACGGAGAAGGTACGTCTCTCGTTATCATCGGCCATATTTTAACTACTGTGGGCGTACTGTGGGAAGTGTTGATTATTGCGCAACAGAAAAACCGTTTTCAGTTCAAATCAAAGTATATTGACGATCAAATTAATTACACTAGCGAATCACACACTGTAGGTACACGACACAACTATACAGAACGCGCGACAGTTTCTAGACGTGTTCACTACTTAACCGCCAACAACAAACTCTGCTTTTACTTAGATCAAGCGTTATGTTGTAGACTCTGTCGAGCGCCACCTACTAGCACTGGCGTCCCGATTAGTCAAGGTCAACCAATTGATTTAACGTATTTCCGACATATATATAGATTTCATTCAGGAAAATATCAGAAAAGAGACAAAGCTTGACAATGATAAGCCTATCAATCCATAATTTAATTTTATAACACCACAGAGAAGCAAAACTGACACTCCAATTTTCTTTACTGCAACCTCCTCAGCCAAAATCTCACTCAAAAATCTCAATACACAAAATAACCATATACATACAGAAAATATAATCCCGTTTCAAACGAGCATGCGTATTTGTGAATCTAAAAAGTCAACCGCAATTTTCATGGGACTCATAAAAGCATGAATAGTATTAACCGTGAAAGCAAGACGCTTTCATGCAACAAATTCACCTCATTCCCTACTGAATGAATAGGAAATGGAGTAGGCTTTTTAATATGGCGCTGTATTACTTTAGTGTAAGTTTTAACACTATTTTTTATTTTTTACATCATCATTATATTTTAGTTTCCTTGCTCTTGTTTCATGTTTATTATTGTATATATTATATGTAGATAAGTGTATGTATGTATGTATTTATTGTATATGTAGATGGTACACCACTGACTAACTGCAGTATTGTTTCTCTTTCCCCCTTTAATCCATCCAAAGGTTGTCTGTAAAAGTTCGCTTTTAGCGATAAGACCGCCCATTGTATCACCCTATGCAAAATTTCTACATTTATATCTGTAATTTTTATGGTGTATGGTCACCGAAAGTTATAAGTAACCGGGGTCGTCGATATAGTTGAAGTTTAGTAAGAAACCGAAGAATATTTTCGAATACAATTTAATGTAATTAATAGAAAACAAACAGGTAATTTATCAACTTAAATTTCATTCAAAAACAACCATCGGTTTTTTACTAAACTTCAACTATACCCGGCGACCCTGGTTACTTATCTCTTTTGGTGACTACATAATAAAGAGTATTCTATTTTAAGAGAAGTTGAAGGAATTTCGCCTTCATTTATATTAGGATTTGCTGTTGAAATGGTAATTTTCCAATTGAATGACAGTAATTTAATATGTCATTAAATTGTTGAATTAAAGCAGTATCAGGCTTTTAACTCGTGCACAATCATTTAAAGCTGTTACAACTAAAAGTTGTTGTAAACCAGGAACCATAACCGATGGTAAGCCTGACATTGAGAAAGAAAAAATCCTACTAATATTAGGTCTTTACCTATGAAATTGCCGTTCTGCAGTACTGGCCATTTCAAATCAAAATAATTTTTGTTTGGCTATGAATTCTAATTTCAAATTAATTTTATTATAAAAACATGGATTTTTTTTTCTAAAAGTAGTCATTTCTTTATTGATTAGTGTTACATTTTCATCGCATTTCAATCTTTTTCGTCATCATGGATACGTTAAAAATTCGAGTAATTATGGAATATGAGTACCGTCGTGGCAGCAACGCGGCACAAGCGGCACGCAACATCAACGACGTTTACGGAGCTAACTCTACAAACCAACGCACCACCTGTTATTGGTTTGCTCGCTTCCGTTCTGGAAATTTCGACCTGAAAAATGAACCTCGCGGTCGTCCGAAGACTTTGGTCGACAATGACGAATTAAAGGCGATTGTGGAAGCTGATGATACACAATCTACGGCTGAATTAGCAGCAGCTTTCGACGTTAGCGTCAAAACAATATTGGTCCATTTGCGTCAAATTGGCAAGGTAAAAAAGCTTGACAAATGGGTGCCCCACGAACTCAATGATCGCCAGCGCGAAGTACGCGTCGAGACGTGCCTTGCACTGCTCAACAGACACACAAATGAAGGAATTTTGAACCGCATTGTTACCTGCGATGAAAAATGGATTCTGTTTGATAACCGTAAGCGCTCAGCAAGTTGGTTGGATCCTGGTTCAGCACCTAAACAATGCCCTAAACGAAAACTTACCCCTAGAAAAGTGATGGTCACTGTTTGGTGGTCTAGCGCCGGTGTGATTCATCACAGCTTCTTACCAAACGGGGTGAGCATTACTGCAGATGTGTACTGTGAAGAACTGAACACAATGATGGAGAAGCTGGCGCATCTCCAACCAGCATTGGTCAATCGCTCGTCTCCGCTGCTCCTGCACGACAACGCGCGACCTCATACTGCACAGCAGACGGTCTCCAAGTTGCAAGAACTGGGGTTGGAAGCTCTCCGTCATCCGCCCTACTCACCAGACCTTGCGCCTACAGACTACTACTTTTTCCAGAATTTGGATAACTTCTTGGCGGGAAAAAAATTTAATACCCGAGAGGCAGTACAAAATGCCTTTGAAGAATTTGTTGCCTCCCGTCCAGCTGATTTCTTTAAGAAGGGCATCAATAAACTGCCACTGCGATGGCAAAGATGCATTGATTGCATGGGTGATTACTTCGATTAATACAAATAAAAAATTCATGAAAAAAATTCGTTTAAATTTTTTCATACAAAACGGCAATTTCATAGGTAAAGACCTATTATTATAACGGATTGGGATGGAATTTAGAACACAAATAGTTTATAACCTGGATTAACACATAGGATACTTTTTATCCCCGTAGTACGTTCCCGTGGGATAATTTCCGATCTCCACGTAGGCAAAGCCGCGGGCAAAAGCTAGTATAACATAAAACATAACATTACGCCTGCAACTCTAGAAGGGTTAGGCAGAGGTGTACCTATAGTACACCCACATTTTGCCAGTTTTGTTTAAGTCCCATATAATAGGCTATTGCCCTATTGCTTTCGACCAGCACCCTAATTACGTAACACACTTTTTATCACAATCTGAATCATTTTGAAGCCAAAATATTGCTAATCCATTGCTTCATTTGTTTGAAAAATTTGTCGGCTCAACGACGTAAATAACGCAATGAATGTTGTTGAACTGTCAAAACGCAACTCATTCCTACTGTTAGTGTGTTACGTAATTACCCCGCAGGCATAAAATGCAGATTCCGGGCTGCTATTGAGAAATTCTTGATAGAAGAACCCAATAACACACTAGGAGTCGAGAGATAAAACGTCTGTAATTAATAATATTTTATCATAATCCAACGACCTCGTTCTTCAAGGAATATTGTAGTTCATACAGAACTTGTTTCCAATTTAGACACTTCGTTTTTATGAGTCTATTTTCAAGAGAAGTAGTTTATCTGAAGTAGCAGCAATAAATTAGGTTTTGGATTTTCTTATCACGCCTCAATTGACTCACTTAACCACCAATGTAAATAAATGGCATGTATTTAATCGAACCTCAAATAATTCCTATTTTGGATCCCTAAAAATATTATTGAACGCTAATATAATGATTGCGCCTCTTTTTGTGAACCTCAAATAATTCCTATTTTGAGGTCCTTAAAATAATAAATAACCAAGTAATTTTTTTTTTTTTTGCCCCACACTAGGAATTTCTCCTGTATTGTGGGCGCGTTAACAAACATTTAAAACTCACATACACAAACAGCCAGACCCGGAACAACTACTTGTAGGTCATACAAATATTTGTTCCGTGCGGGGATCGAACCCGCGACACGCAGCGCAGCAGTCAATCGCTTAACCACTGCGCCAACCGTGCCGTCAGCGACCAATTGCGACCAACTAGCATGCAGCACTCGCCGGCCGATGCCAAGGCACCGCTCACAATGCTCGCTCGCCTCGCTCGTGGTTGGTCACAGTTTCAACCTAACCTAATCCGTTTGGTCGGGTAGCCTAGCTTAGTTACTGCGACCAACTGTGAGAAAAGGCCAGAAAGTTAAAAAGAGGCTCAATCATTAAAAAGTGTGCATCATTAGAAGCATAAATAGTTTTTAGAGGATCAGTTAAATATTTCCCTAAGAAAACAACCTCACGTTTTAATGTACTTAGTATTAGAATTAGTACTACCACCAATCAATGTTCCTACCTTAGTTGGTGCTACGACTTCAGCTGTGAAGTCACGTTCCAACCTCCTACAAGTTACAACTCAACTAGTTGCATGGAGAGCATGTATCGACATCTGTCAAACTTCGATTACCAGTACAAGTGCCTTTAGTGTGCTGTTACTAGTTTGACAGAATCCTAAATACATTTCCATCGGCACCGTATTTCCTTGTCCGTCTATTGGGAACAGCAGTGTTGAGTTGCGAATTGATTATGCATGACTTGCACGTGTGACGTGAGTTTGATAGAAAGAAAAGAAAATACGTTTATTTGCGGTAAACATGATGCCGAGAAAAACACACAATTACAAAAAGGAACTAGTTGGGGGAAAATATGCGTCACATCAACGCAAAACGGTAATCGCTCAGCATAATGCTACGACCTTATGCGAGACAGAGCCCCAGCACTAGTTTTCTGCGACAGTAGGCGTTGACGTGATGACGTCACCGATGCCGCATACGAAAAGATAAAATAACAAAAAAAAAATACACAATACCTAGTTCTAAATATGGAAAATATGGAATAAAACATAATATTTATAAAATGGTAACATTCCGGGTAACGATTCATGCGCCGCCGGCCTTTAAGTCGCGCGCAGCTGTCATAGGTTTCACGTTTTTCAAACGAAACAATTCAATTTAAAAAAATAAAATATACGAAAATATACCAACGTAATTGTTAAAACCTCATTGTTTTATCGGATTTGCACAGGTAATAAAGGAGGTTGGGGAGTTATTATTACACACTACTGGTAACACAGAGGTGATGACGTAGGCTTGTGTCTCCCACGTGACGACTGTGTCTCGGAATGCTATACCTGGCGAAGTATATTATTATACCACGGGCATACTGATAACGTAATAAATAACATGGCGTATTTGGTAATGAATTTCATAATGGAATTATATTCAAAACAAAATAATTGATTTGTATTGAGTGATTGTTTATGTATGCTATACTTTTGTATGTCATGCAACTTGCATGCAAGCTTTGCTATGCTATTCTATTCACCTTTTCTATACCATGAATTACATCGAAGGTGGTTATGGGATGTCATTTAAGTGGACGGAAGCGTTTCCGGTAAATCTGGTATCAGTCTGCCAATCGTGGTCTTCCTTTTGCTCAGTCTGCTAATCTCTCCTTATGCTGTCATAGGCAAGTCCGTGTTCAGTAATCATCATTTAGGAACTGATTATGATAGATAATAGATCTTACTACAAGAAGTAAAAGCTCATGACGAAGTGAAGAGTCAGTAAACAAGGCTGCCAACTGGACTAGGGTGCACTAGATATATTATGTAAGGATAGTCAGTCGCGAACGCCGATGACGACCGATGACGATGACGATACTGCAGCCGGTTAAACCGGAAGCCGACCCCAACACAGTTGGGAAGATAGATTGATTTTGAGTCACTCGCGGAGGCCATTTTAGGACATAGGAGAATAAAAGACACTGGCGTAGTGACACAAACCTTACATAACACTGCAATCCCAAAAGACTTACATCTCGGCTACTACCAAATAACAACACCAACTTTATCGTTACACTAAAACACTGCTAGACAATGTTCAATCGACCGCTACGAAATGGCTCTGCGTTTTACAGGCAGAGATGTTCCTTGAGACATCGGAACAACATAAACGACACCTGGCCAACGATTTGTTACAATAAACCTGACAGCTACGCTTAGAGCTATTGTTCACTTGGTTTTAGTGTTTTTATTGCACCTACTAAGCTTTTTCGTTTCATTTCACACATGGTGCTGATGATGGGTCCTTTGTTCAGTGAATGCCTTTCTAGAGTTTGGTAATGTTATAAGCCAAGGGAAATTTTATTCATAATATTGGTGATAGTGCGTTGGGTTGACGATATCGTCAAAGATTTAGTATATACCTGGACGAGGGACGCACGATAACGTGGAGAACGACAGAAAAGAAAGGAGGCCTATGCCATGTAGTGGGTGATTCAGGACCGAAATGATACTGTTGACGATGGTGATAATTAGCCTTCAAATTTTCGGAAGGTTTCCCAAAATAGGGAAACATCTTCATATTAGGGAATTTAGCTTCTTTGTCTAGAAAAACGAAGTGAATATTAATGATAATGAATAACACTCTGTTCTCTGTCCACTCCTCTATCAATGGCCTTTTTTTATTATATACTCGTATTCATTCTCATTGTTTAACTGAAAGACGTCCACTGCTGAACAAAATAGGTCTATAGACAATAGGTCTTCCTGTTACTATTATAAAAATCTGAACCTTCTGACAAATATGAGAGAGGGTTAGTTGCAGTCCCTTTTTATCGAAACTAAATACTTAAACTCAAATATCTAATTGCATTCGTAAATTGCAAAAGTATAAGCCCACCAAACTCCACCAAATACTTCGAAATATTCCAATTATTCCTGAAACACAAAACTTTAATAAAGGAAGTAAATTGAGTGTTGCCCAATACCGGAGAACTTCCAACTTTTTAACCAAATGTTCTTTGTTTCCTGTCACTTTTAAATGCGATCCCTGTGAAGACGACATTTTGGAAACTTCATTTATTACTTTCTGTTTTAATTTGAGAGGTAGGAATTTTGACCGGGGGCATGTGTTGACCGTAGCGAAGAGTTTGACTTTGAGTTGAAGGGATAGAATTAGTTTATTTATTCAGGAAGATATAATAATACCAGCCTATTGTCCCGCTGCAGGACAAAGGCCTTTTCTCATAACAGAAAAGACATGAGCATTGGTGACTACGTAGAACGATATTAGAAAAAAGAAGAGCAGAGATACAAACAGTTGAACTACTTATTACTACATCGTCTTTACATATAATTATATAATTAATGTACACAAAATATTCTAAAACATTTTAAAACTGTAACGGTGGAGTTTCTTGCCCATTCTTTGCCATACGAAACTACCTTTTGGATGGGGCGTCTAGAATCAATCCTATTTTCTTGTAAATTTTGATATTCAAAAGTGCCTTTTATATGCCTATTTGAAATAAATGATTTGAGTTTGACTAGGTAGGTGCAGTCCAAAAACTGGGCAAAGTGACTTATCTTAAAATAACTATTAATTGCAATAGACTATTATAAGAATCAATGTTACGCCAAAAATAATAGCGTGATATGAATGTGACAAATACTCGTCATTAGATGAAACAGAGTCAGAAAAGCAGTTTTCTTTTTCTTCTCTTTGCTATAACCCAACCTCTCACAATAAATGTTTGGACGAGAGGTCTAATTCATCTGCATTCCTAAAAAAAAAAATTCAAATTACACCAACAAGAGATTCTCAAAAATAAACCCCCACAGACAGTGGCGTAGCTGAAGGTCCGCAGACCCCGCTGCGCGGGGGGCCTCCAGCTTTAGGGGACCTCAGTGTTTTAATTCTTTTTTTTTCCAATCTACGTGTATACATTTTAAAGCCCAAGCGAGCCAACCCCATGTAACCCAGAACTTCGTGGATCCGAAGCAATCGGAACCTACCTAACACAGGAAGTTTTAAATGTTTTTTTAAAGAATTGAGGCGGGGGGGCCTCCGAAGTTACAGGTACGCCACTGCCCACAGGTATAAAAGAATCACACATACAAAGATACATAGATACGCGTAAAAAACATAATCCTGTGTTGTGACCCTCACTTTGCTGTCGCGCAGTCGGGTAAAAATAAGAAGTCTTAACAAGTTCAAGAACCCTTAATTCAGTTTTCTCATTTCACTCTTAACACAGCCATTTAAGTAACCCTATTTAAGTATACTCAGTAAAACACGTTCAATTTGCGTCGGTACCACCGAAAGATGTTCCCTTAGATAAACTCGGTGAATTCAATTTTGCCGGGTAAACAGTTTAAAAGCGTTCCGAGTAACGAGTATCGAATGGTAATGGAATGAATTGGACCTAATGTTCACAGCAGCGCGTTGAAATCGAAAAGGCGTATGTTTGGCTTCGTGATATTGAATTACGACTTTATTGTTAGTAGAAATTAAAGTCAATATTGTTTGATGCTGTTAACGTTTAATATTAAAGAAATTAAGAAGTTTTCTTATAAGCTTCTGCCAATTTTATTTTATAGTGTTATAATCAAACAATATTTTGAAATTATGTTTTTTTTCCATTTTCGGGCATTGGTTAGTTACAAACTGTTTTTGAAAAATCTGCCTTTTTTTCTAAATTTTTCTTTTCACTTTATTTTAGTACGTTTCAACTTCCACTTAGCTCCATCCAACGGTCAGTATCAAATATTGCAAAAGCCATACCAAAATTCCTAAAATCCAAACCCCAATTAGTTCATCGCATAATTCCCAAAAGCGACGAATATCATATGTACCAAAACGGGAATGTCCTTTAGGAGATACGACCTTTCAATTTCGCACAAGCGCAGTGGTAAATGGAATGTGTTAGGCGGAGCGTTCTCTCAAACATGCAAACGATCCGTAACAAGTACTTACGAGTCGTAAATGATCGCATATGATCGTACGTATCCTTTGCGAAGAAGATAATAGCATAATGACAGAAAGACGGCGGTGATGTCACCAATGTACCGCTCGTTTATGTAAGGTTTAACGAGTACACTTTGTATATTTTTGAGAACGTTTATAGACGAGAACTAATAGATATTTATTTATACCGCATATATCAGACAGGTATTGGTCAAAAAAGGTGTGGTACATACCAATGGGGTCCGAAAGGGCTGATGTCTGCCGCTGTCGTGGATTGTTCGAAAGAGTTACCGTGGCCCTGGCGCACAGGCAACTAAAGGACAACGGGTAGGTTTTAGTCAGTAAGAGTCTGATACGCCCTTCCGCTCCGCCCAGAGCGGGAGAAGTCATTTGAAGATAACCCAGCCAAAAAAACAAAAGACTTTCAAACTGAACATCTTTCTGCATAGGATCAACATCGTAATCGCGAAAAAAATATCAACTGTCCTATACAAAACTTCAATACCTACTCAACCCGTATGGGGCGGCTTATTATTTTTTTAGTGATTAAGATGCTGGTCCCACGGAGAAAGTTCTTCAGTTTGATGGTCTGTACCTCACCTTTTTTGACCACACCTTTCAAATACATCCAGTATTATTTTCATACAAGATTAAAGTTAGGTAATATTAAAGTCCCACAAAACTGTGGGTGGGTACTATTGTTACTATTGATTTTCATACCTAGATTTATCGTACTGAATCAAATTAGGAAGTTAGCATAGCAATCAAAAGATGCCCCTTGGAGAAGGAGGTTGTTTTCGGGGAAAGGACAAGTTAACTACAAGGAGTTACGGACCATCATGTTAACAGGATAACCGTGCATTTATAAACTTGAGACGAGCTGTCACCAATATTTGGGAAAATGTTGGTATTTCCAACAGCTAAGAGACTATTATTCATATTTTTGAGTTTACAATTCTGTGCACCACAATGGCTTGTGAGTAATTAAATAATATAAATTAAATATAAGAAAATAATAATTTTAATCAAACTAATTCTATTATTGTACATATAATTTCACTCCTGACTAATAATTGTTTAGATCTTTTGAATCATAATAGGAAAACAATTTATTGCATCACTGCACAATAACGTCATCAGTTGGAGCACGGGACCTTATGGTCCCTGTGCTTCATCCAGGTGAAGAATGTAGATGAAGCACGGGTCCGAAACCTCAGAATCATCTAATGCACTACGATAGCATTTTCGCTCTTTGAATCGCAAAAGAATCTTTCAAAGTTCAAACGAAGTTTAACAGAGCATGCTAATACATCATATACCATCAAAGATATTCCATTTGAAGAAAACGTACAAAGTCAGGAAGTAGTTGCTTAAGAACTTAAAAGACCCAGCGAAGTAAGAACTAAGAATAACGAAGATATTTCACCACGTTAAAATATGATTAAAAGGAATTCAAGCGAAGATCTAGTTGAATTATATAGCATCATTTTATGTAACTAGTGTAGTAGGAGATACGAATTTACTTAGTGATAATAATGATTATGGTTAATCCTTAGCTGTAGCCCGCCAAATTCAAATTTTCTTTGGTTTTTTTCAAGTTGCAGCTCTGTTTTACATCGTATCATGATAAAAATGCAATCATATCATCAATTTCATATCAATCGTCATAATTTGGAAATTTGTTCCACCTAAGAATTTTTATATGAAATATTTTGAAAAATTCTTGAAAGTTTGACGATTGATATAAAATTGATGATTACTATTCAATAACTATATCATTCCTACAGTCGCGAATTGAATTTTGATCAACATACGATGTAAAACAGAGCTGCAATTCGTACAAAACCAAAGAAAATTTGAATTTGGCGGGCTACAACGGAGGATTCATCTTAAGGAAAATAAAAATGTAAACCATCAATTGAAATAATAATATGATTAAACAATACTACTGCTCGTTGTCTGCATCATTGGTACAGTGGTCGCAAGCTCGACTTGTGAGTATGACGTCCTCGGTTCGATTCCCAAGTCAGGCAATGTGATATTGGGTTTTTTCCAGCTGGAATTTTTCAGTAGTAGCTCGGAGTCTGGATTTGTGCCCAGTTGATGGCAAAGGATCGCCCCCTACTACATGGGACTTAAACATAATTGGCAAAATATGGGTATGCTATAGGTACACCTCTGCCTAAACCTTCGTGGAATACAATCGTGCTGTTATGTTAATACTACTGCTTTATTTTACTAGTTTAGGTTCATAATTCTTTCTGTATTGCTTTCATTTGGACACATTAACAGTAAAGTAAGATTGTGTTTTGTAATTATATCCTGAATGCTTTTAAGTCTTCAAATTATAACGTGGAATACGAGTAAACCTTACCATAATCGTTAAGTGGGTATTTATTTAAAATTCTAATACAGCGACGAGTTCTTTCCATAACTCTTAAAAAATTTGGAGCAAGATAGGAAGTGCATCTTGTAGTTTTTCAATATTTCACTAAATAAATTATATTATTGCGACAGTATACCTTAAAACTTCCATGAAGTGTGAACAAATTACCAGTTTAATCAATCTACCTAACCTTTTCCCAATTAGGCTGGGGTCAGCTTCCAGTCTAACCAGATGCAGCTGAGTACCTGAAGCGACCGCCTCTCTGACCTGCACAACCCAGTTACTGGGTAACATGATACACCTTAGGAAAGATTGGATGACAGACTAGCACATTACCAGCTACTAGATATAATTACGTACATTCATTTATCAAAAATATAACATCAATTAGAATCATAACCCCGTTATCAAACAAGCGTTAAATCCACCGGAAGAGTCCAAAATCTACACAAAACACGGGACCGAAATAATTTCTCATCAAATGGAACATTTGAAAAGCAGAGTCAGTATTTAATACCCATACAGTAATTGCTTTGGATACGTTCTGCCTGAAAGCAGGGCTCAAATTAACGCGTATTATAGCAAACGTCGTATTTGATACAATAAGCGGCCTATGAATGGATGTGATTTGTGTATAATCTTCTCATTAGATTATAATTACTACAGTATTTCACTAACACCCGCGCGGATCAACGAATCATGATCGTTCATCAATGACCTTAATTGTCAAGCATTGCACTAAAGGTCATTGATCCACCTATATTTGCTAGCATTTTTTATTTTGAAAAACTGAATCAATATATATATCGTGATCTTCAACGAGTTCCAATAACGAAAAACCATACATAGTTTAATATTTGGGTTCCTACAGAGAGATATACGGAAAAGGGCAATGACCGTTATTGCCATGCTAAAACGCGACAACTATACCAAGAACGCGCGGAGCAAACGTGAAGTAAATTGGTTCGATTTTAAAATTAAAAATACTCGTTTCGCACATAATATTTCCTTTTTATTGTGTTTTTGTAAAACAAAATGCTATGGGATGGTTGTATTTTCAATTCAAAAATCGTTCAAATTTACGTAACGTTTACGTTGCGTGTTCGTGCTAGGGCCTCTGGTTTGCACTAAAACCTCACGGACTTTCACTCATGTTAACAGAGGAATTTATGGCATACTATTTTCAGCTGCAGCGTTCGTTACTGGTATTAATTTGATTATCGCCTCTGCTGGTATGTGTCTGAGCTCATTCACACTTTTTTATTTTACTGTTAAAGTTACATTCACATCGTTGAAGTATACCTTAAAAGAAGACCAAGTCTTAATATACGTTTTGTAAACATCGGTATTGTACGTGGAAGATGTTAAACATGATATTCTTACGTTACTTAAAGAACGTAATGTATGTATGTATACGTAATAGAATTTTAGAATTTGTCGGCATGGTTGGCGCAGTGGTTAAGCGATTGAATTGGTTCGATTCCTGCACGGAACAAATATTTGTATGACCTATAAGTAGTTGTTCCGGGTCTGGCTGTTTGTGTATGTGAGTTTAAATATTTGTAAACGCACCCACAATACAGGAGAAATTCATAAAATGGGGCAACGTTCTAAAAAAAAAAGTAAACGAAACAATTCATGTGCCTCCAAATAAAACTTAGGAACACAACTTTGATACACATACGAGTTTCCCTGAAGGAAGCGGATTCCCTGGTGTCGTCAAATTAACATTGCATTAAACTTTGTTTCCCAAATCTTGAAGAAATTATGCAGTCCTCTGAAATATTCATAAAATGGCTTCGTAACTCAACTTGGAACAGGGAGGTTAGAGGTAATTATGCGTAGATTATATTATAAATTAAATGGGCTTTTGTTTTAGAAAAGTTGGTTTGGGAGGCTCCCCAACTAACTTCTTTCTGATCGTTGTTTTGAACAAATCTTCGTTATATACAAGTCCAGTAGACAATCTATAAGAGGATCATCTTTGTCCTACAGTGGACGTTATGAAATCTAAAAATGATGCTCACTGCTGGACAGTACCCTAAGAGCCAACAAATTCCTTTTTATTGCTAATGTAATCACCAATTCGTCTACCACGAGTGGTGATTATGACAATTAAACTTTTTGAGAAGATCTGTGTTCAGCTGATGACATAATTATACTGAGAAAATTCTAATTAGGATAATTAGATGATCAGATAAACGCCATATAACTAACTTCAACCGTTAATCATTCATAAGTGCAATATATCAAGACAAATTTCCTCATAAATAAAGACCTACCGTTCGACCTGAGACCTAAAGGGTTCAGATTTTTGCTGAATGATTTATTTAAGGTCAGTGCCACAGGCCATCTCGTTTATTTGATTAAAGATCAACTGAGTGAAGAAAAGGTAAGGTTGAATGACCTTTATACGAGTACTACTCTACTTGGGTATCTGGAGGCAGTGTTCTCTCCAGGCCGAGTAAGCAATAAGCAAGGGATTATATACTTTTTATAGAAATATATCAAGTTGGAGTAGGTTTTATTCAGAACTGGGTAATTCTACGGCTCCGCTTGCGTAGACAAAACCTAGTCAAATTGCATATTACTTGACTACGATCATTTACAAAATCATATTTATAGCGTAGTGGCTCAAGTTAAATTTCAAAATAGATATTCCTGATATTCCAGATCCATATTATAAATATAAAAGGCATGGATGAGTTTTAAAACAGCAATGCCTTCTAGATACTAACCGGTACTTTTTTTAAAATTAAAGAAATGGTAAACCATCTATATGTATATTTTCTTCCAACCTGGGTTTTAAAACTTTTTTGTGGTTTACCTGCAGATATAACATATATCCCATACACCACAATTTGGGAGCAAAACTTGATTAAATATAGCACCAAAATTTTCAACTTAATGAGTTAGATCTCATAGATACAATGCAAAGCACAGCACGATTCCCGCACAACAGCAAACACGTCGTTCCACAGATGTTTACTTCAAGTCTGCATGTTTGTGCACATGATTTGTGTGTGTGTTCTACGGCACAGAATCCTAGTGTTGGAGCGTGAATGTGAGATGTTTACTTATTTACGTACGTCATAAATGTTGCTGGTGTTTATGAGATTCTGTGCGTAGAGGTGCGTATAACATTTTTAATGCCAGTGCCATCAAGTTTATGGGTAAAATCTTTCGTGGCATATAGTTTGCGAGTTGGCGTGTATTTTCAAAAAGTTTTATCTTTTGATGGATAATCAAAAAATAGTACCGTAATAAACTTCTTATCATCATAGCTATTCTCATAAAACAATATCCTCATTCATACTGTCACATATTTTAAAAATCTTGATGAAACCTTTATTTTCGAGACAAATAGTTGGTAACATGGATAAATCACTTTACAAGAATAGATCTCCTTATAAATGAACAAAACAGACAAACCATTAAAACTGAATTAATCAGAATCCCTTTAGCCGCAAAACCCAATTCTTTAAACTAATCAATCTTACGAACTAGCAAGTTTTCCAAAAGTTATAGTCGTTACTGAGAAACTTCCAGAATTTGTGGTCTTAGTTTTGGTCGAAACGAAAATGTACAAAATGTAAACTAATGGTGAAAAATTACTTCTTTTACTTACACTCGTTTTTGTTGTTGTTGTCATTTAATTGTTTGTACTCATTCACTTATTCATCAATCAATAAATTTTTGTGTATTTTTGTTCTTTTGTTTTTGTTTGTTTTTGTTTTTATTTTTGTTGTGTTTTTGTTCGTTTTGTTTTTGTTTGTGTTTGTTTTTGTGAGTGTATTTTTGTGTTTGTTTTTGTGGCTATAAAGCCAGAAAAAAATATGAATTCCATTGGTGAGGTTGCAAGTTGATTACTCCATTGTCTGAATACTCTCAATGCTTTTTTTGCTCGACTATTTTATCAGACCGATTGTCGTTGTGAGAATTGAACCTTAAAGATGCAAATTGTGTACTAATACAGAACTTAGTTTTGATGATTGCATTTCCACAAGGTAATAAATAAGTGGAAAGTTCATTAATGCATAAAGCGCTGTGTTATTCCTCTTACATACGTACGTTAAAATTCATATACTTACCACTTCTCTCACGAGTCCATGTTTTTCTTTTTTCACCGGATTAGCATGGGAATCAACGTAACATCTTTCGAGTACATCTCTGGCACACACCCAAGCTTTAGCGTGTAAGCATCCAATATGGAAATCGTATTCAAATTCCTAGACTTGATCAAATTACTCCACTTTGTTACAGGAGACTTGAAACGTGGCAGAACCCGCAACGGATATTTCGAACTCACCGTCTTGCTAAAGATTATCTCGAGAATCAGTTCTCGATAATCAGAAGTCTGGCCTGATTCGATTGTTGAATGTAATCGAATCGATCGGACCAGACATGAAACTGTTACACAAAGACAAATAAGTGATAAATATGTGAGTGTTGTGAATAATATGGATATAAATAAAATAAATGTGGAAAATATTAAATAAAATGAATGGTGCATCGAACCGGTTGGCAGAGAAGAATCAAGAATGATCAAAATGACACCGCTACATTCAGTGTTCATTTGCATAGCACTGCATTTCATTGGTAAGTGAATATTTTAATATTCTTGGAAACATTTCAGAAACTTATATAATTTTATCTGACAATGCGAACGTTCCAAACCAAATAACAGTAGAATATTTTTATACTGAGTAAAAGCAATTTATTTTTGACAGGTTTAATTGTTTTACTCTCCTCTGTTGTTCACAAATTCATAGCTGCATTTTAATTCTGAAATTCATATTTTTATTAACAGGTGTTATATGATTCGTCTTTTTCATACGGCAGTTTTATTAAAACTGATTTTTTTTTAGCTCTCTCAAGTTATTTTAACACATTATGACGATAAAAAATTCATGTCGTTTGCAAAATCTCTATAGGTGAAGATTTTTTTAAAATTATAATTCGGTTTTGGGTACTTTTTGGAAAGTATTCATTAGTTTAAGCTGCTGGAATCCTAGACACTTCATTAGCTACCAGATGTTACTTATGCAATACAATGTTATTACGTGGTTCCAAACCTCGGTGCTCTGGCTGTTATTTAATGAATTAATGTACAAGTCTGAGAAGATCTAATTGCGTATTAAGTAGTTGACTTGTATAATTCTAATTTTGAGATAGTGAATAGATTGGTACTTTTCTTGTTAGACGTAATAGGAAATACGAGTATTTCCAGCAATGTTTATTATTTTATTTTATTTATACAATTTTAAGAAAGCTTACAGACTAATATACGTAAATGGTAACGAATAGTAAATAACTGACAATTGCTAATTACAAGCTTCCACATATACACTGGCGTGCAATAAAATCGACCCAACCCGTGCTCTTCGATTTGAAACAATACAATTCAAAAAGGTTTACTAACAATAAACTTTTTTTTGTTTTTTTTGTTTTCGGGGGTAACCTTCAAAAGGCACCCGACCTCTGGGGATGGAGGTCGAAGAGTGTGGGATTTTTACCTCACTAAAACCACCCCGGTGATCACCATCAGCACATAGAGGGGGTCCCTGTGCCTCTTAAAAGACCAATTCCGGAACCCCCCCCTGTGCAACGCCTGTAAAGCACATCCCTGGGAACTAACAATAACCTAATATATTGTATACTAAAACCTTCCTGAAAGTATGTAGATTACGTTAGTTAAAGAATTATCTAAACTGATTTATAAGTTTATGATAAAATCACGAACTTACAAACATGGGGGTTCGAATAAAGAACCTCCTTTTTTTGAAGTCCGTTAAAAAATCAAGTAAAATTTTCATTAAACGAACAGAAATAAACAAAATTATTCTTTTGTCAATTTAATTGCCAAAAAAAGAGTCACGCACTTTATCCGACCAAAAGTGAGCGATGAGGACATCTGAAGGATTGAGTCGATCTTGTTAAGAATATTGCTTTTATCCAAGTATAATGTATGTACAAATAGACTGTACCTTACCTATCTTCACACAATATAAATTATATTCATTAAGATTTTTGAGATATAGTCTCTCAAATTGAAAGCACGGGTTGGGCCGATTTTTTTGCACGTCAGTGTATATTACAATGTTATTATATAAGAAGATTAAAGAAAAAAAAAGAAGAAAAAGGCATGGGAAATAGGTAGGTATGCCGCGATAAACCACAAACATTCACCCATTGAAATATTCCTTACTCAGGATTTTCCTGATTCTTAACGCACTCGTACAAAATAAATTTATTTCTAAATGCGATGGCAAGTTGTTGAATAATATTGCACTGCGTGTACAAAAAGCGTTACGCCTATAATTTTTCATTGTAAACGATATTTGTAATAATGGTCTTAAACTTAGGTTTTTTTTATTGGTGCTAAGATAAATTTTATTAAGTAAATCGGGACAATCGATTGATCCATTAGCAATGTTGACAAGAAAACAAATATCATTAATATTACGCCTTAATTCTAATGGTAAAAAAAAAACAATCCAATTAAATTCTTCTCTTCTTGTTCTCACACATTATTGTTCCCATTTCTTTTTCATTTCTCCTTTCGCAGGTCTGCTGGAAGAAATTTCTTAAGAAATAAGCGGTACCTTTGTACTCAATACTAATATGCCGTATCTGTATCTACTTTACTGTGTGTATATAAATAATAAAATAAATAAATAAAAAGTGATGATAACGCTTACACCGGTGTGCATAGCCGTCTGAAAACTCGTCGTCGTTCTTACATAATTATTTTATTTTATTAACCGACTTCAAATAGGAGGAGTTTTTGAATTCGTTTGTTTGTTTTTTTTTGGTATATTTATTACGCGATATCTCCGGCAATTGTGAATCGATTTCAATAATTATTTTTTTATGGATCGGGTATGTCTCAGGTCCCATATTAATTTGATTAACTTTGCTTGGGTAGTTTTCTGTTAGCTTCAATAATACGTATTTTTTCTACTTAGTGTATATTGTTGATGTTATAATTACTTTCTGTCACTGTTATTTGCATAGCAACTAGTGGTATACGAATTTGTGTGGTGTAGATACCACAACTAAAAGGTGAAAAATAAAAACAATTTACAAAAAAAAAAAAAACAACCGTCTTCAAAAAAAAACTGCAAAGTGAAATATAAATTTGAGTAATTTCGAAAGTCGGTGGCTAAAAACGAAAATATAAAACCAAATACACTAACAGCCGAAATTACCTAAAGTAATTTTTCACTTTGTAGTGTTTTGTTTATGGAAGTCGATTGTTTTCAAAATAAAAATGTATCACGATAGTGTACACGCGAATCTGAATAAGTATCAAATTGTATTCTTTAGGTATACTATAAATGTAGCTATCTTTCTCGTGTACCTATCGTTATTTCTAATCTTAAAACACACAGAAGATTACACACTTTTATCTTTAAAAAACCCCTAACAATTCTTCCAAACGATACCAAAAGCATTGAAGAACACAGCTAAAAGCAAATAACGCACAAAATAAACGCTAAAATGATCCTTCACGAAGCACAAATCCTTACATTTTAAATCTGAACGGGAAACGTGTTCAAGTGTCCGACGAAAATTCCATTACCTCAATGTGTTTTGAAGATTCCCCAACATCTGTGCAAAAGAATATACAATCTTTCTATATTGTTATCATTCACCACAAGATTTTGGTGGCTCATTATTGTTCAAGAGTATTCATTTGTTCACTACAAACATACATTCTTTTTATACATTCTTTTTATTATGAAGAACTCCCTCAGGCCTGTCTTAAATTAAGATCCTATCTTCTGAAGTATTTATATATTTTTTTTTCATTTCTTCGGGATTTGGTTGATTTAGATTAATAAGGCCATAATTAGTTTTCTTTCGCTTTGAGTTTTTGTTAAGTGGCGCTAGATCTAATTATTTGATAGTTTCTGGACCGTGAGTGGCTGGTTTGGTTTGATAAATTGCTGTTGTTAATAGGATTATAATAGGGCCTTGTGGTTCATTACAAAATAATACCCCTCCGTGAACTGAGAGACTACAATATTATTTTTTGGTTCGTCTGCATTAAAGGACCTAATATGAATGGGCAATAATCATAATCCGTAGTACCTATATAGATACAATTCATATTAGTAACAACGTTTAATTATTTAATTAATATACATAGCATAACATCACGCCTTTAATACCCGAAGGGTTAAGCAGAGGCGGGTTATTTAATGAATTAATAATTCCTTTTTTCTTCTTGTTATTTTCTCTATCCTAAATTAAGACAAGAAACTAGCTGTGCTTTTAATATAAAGATGATATTAGAAGTAAAAGCAAGGCCAGGAAATAAGTATTGGAATTGGTAGAGTGAGTAATATGCTAGCTACGATTTCAACTTTACAAAGTTACTAGCTTTTGCGCGGCTTCGCTCGCGTGGAGGTTGGAATTTGTCCCACGGAAACGTATTACCGAATAAAGTAGTATCCTATGTCCTTACCCAGGTCATGGTCTATCCATGTGCCAAATTTTATCCAAATCCGTTCATCCGTTTTAGCGTAAAAGCGTAACAAACAAACAAAGTCACTTTCGCATTTATAATATTAGTTAGGATAAGCTCAAAGGTGAAAATTTAATATGATATAAATAGTACACTAAAAATAGTTTACGTAGTAAACGTAGTTCAAATTAATTTCATGTTCCAAAAAAGTTTCTAACTCCTGCCAAACAAATTTTGGTTAATAGTTTGGTATTTATATTTTTATCCAACCAAGTGTGCTATTTCAACTTTTTATTAAATTAAAGCTAGTAAAGGGCAGTGCCGAATGAAACCCACAAAACCAACGCAGAGTAATCAAAATAAAACAAAAGCCAATCGATTACTTAAACTGGGTAATTGATGCAGCGTATACGGTTTTGACCAGATACATGAAACATACAGAGATACACTCATAACGATACTAAATATTTATTCAATCACCTATCAATAATTAATTTTCCTTTGTTTAAAACATGATCATCATAAAATTATGTTGAATACTGAGATTGATACAGTATTCACTACTTATGATAGCCAATTTATTGGTATAAGTCGCTTTGTGATAATTAGCCACCTTAATCATTGTTCGGGTTAGCCATTGCGGGTATACAGTACCTGGATGAAGCTGGCACAGGAGCGCGGGGATTGATACAAGGAGATCGACGCCTATGTCCAGTTGTGGGTGAAGTCTGACTATGGATGATGATAACGATAATCGTTGTTCATTGTCCTTTGTATTTTTTACCATTAATTGCCAGTCGCAGCAAAATCTACCGTGAACTATTTTACAAAAATTGTATAAGTCACCTAAGAAAATTTATTACCATTGTCTTCGACAAGTCAACAGTCTGTTATAATTAATGCACTATCTCTTCATAAAATTTTTGATCAAATATGATATATTGAGTTACTGAAGGGACTTTAAAAGCTTTATTTTGAGTTTTTATTGAACCTGAATTTCGTTCGCTGATTTATTGGTCTAGTGAGTAAAGGAAAATTTGGACAATGTGAATATTATAGTAGGTTTTATTTCAAAAATTGATTATACTTCGCAAAAAAAGATGATGACGTTATAGAGATAATTAACTTTCAATGACATCATAGGTTTTTATGAAAATAGATGTGGCAATAATCGCCTCGCTTGCAAGAAGAAGAACGATTACTTCTAATGGATACAATATTATTGAACAAACAATATTATCTGGAGCTCAAGAACCTGAAATAATACAAACACTGATATCTTATACGAAGAAAAAAAGCATAAAGAGTACAATCTTCAACACAGCAAAGCTTCAATAGCAAATATCGGACAACAGATACCACACTGCATAAGTAGCCGCAGTTTACTCTTCCATATAAACGGAATCTTTCAAATCATTTAATGTTTCTGTGGAGAAACATCCATTATTTTTATCTATACTCAAACTAGTGGAACAAAAATTTTCCAGGAATTGTTTTTGGGCTCGGTTATTAATGTTAATTGTCTAACCTTATCGTCACCATTATCGTTATTCCCAGCCCAACTTAACCCACCGCTGGCCATAGGCCTCTCTTTGTTTGTGCCAATCTCCTCGGTCCTGTGCTAACCTGATCCAGGTTCTACCCTCGATGGCAACAATGTCGTCCGCCTATTTCACCTTGTTATATGGGTTTTAGGTTTATCATAACTTTTTGCTGTTCATGTACTGTTTAAACTCTGCCTACTTCTTACGAGGAATACAAGCATGATGTATGCATTTCAAATTTCAACCATTTTTTGGAGTACTCTGTTTGCGAATTACGAATTGTTAGTTCTTTAGCAGATATTGATATTGAGATTTCATAAAGATGAAAGAGAAGATTGTACCATCTTTATAGTGATAAATGATAAATGATTTTATTTCTGTAAGTAGGTTTAAATAAATACTTTTACACTTCAGTCATATTTTAAAAACTAGATGAGGTCGGCATTTCCTATCTGACTACTCTGAGAAGAAAGGCCGAAACAAACTCAGAGGTAGATTTGTGTCTAAAATGGTCTTTTGAGGAAAAACCACACAGATTGAGTGGACCTGTCCAGTCAGTGCACGCATTTGTCAGTAATCGAGCAGCTCAACTCAGAACTTAAGGAGCTCAACGATTCGACGAACAATACCAAAGAAAAGACATTTGGGTAGTCTTTATTTATTTCAAACGGATCCAATTACGAATTGTCTGTCATTGCTTAGACAGGTGTGTACCGAAAGACTAATCATGCGGAACCGAATTCGTCCTTACCCATTTTATTTTCCTATAATCCCAGACCAAAAACAACACTAGAATTGTACCCACTTCTCCATTTCTTATTTACTACAAACAGTTTTATTTATTTCTTCTATTTCATCAAATAACATCTATATGTACATCTCTATGATGAGGACTGGCAGACCGAATCAATTGTTTATTTATTTGAGGATTAACAACGAGAGATATACTTCATACTTAAATTACTTCATGCTCATACATGATTAAATGAATCTAAATATACATTGTGCCATTTTTATCGCCTTTCAGCTGTAGGCCCTTTACGTTAGTCAAATCTACATAGTCCACAAATTGGTTTTCCAATAACAACAATGTATGCAATTAGCGCTATCTTTTGTGACGAATCTGTTCCATTTTCGCCCCTGTTACATCACTTTTTGGTTCTTAATAAACCAACTTAATCATTGGAATTATCTTTGTTTATAAGTCCTTTTTACTCGACTATGGCAAATCCAAAGGACTCCGGATTTTTTATTTGTCCGTCTGTGATATCTTGTTTATGCTTTTTAGTTGGCGTTTGTGTCATATTTTGTTTTAAATTAAATTAAATTAATTTATATATTTGCTGAGATAACAATGATCCATATTATGTTAGTTAGTTAAGGTAAAAAAAACTTAAAAGCTATGTTAGTGTGTTATAATTATAACTAAGTACTAAGCTCACAGAAAAACAATAATTACTTACATACTTTCACCGGATGAACTGAATCACTCCTGCCTAACCAATACCTGTATGAAGTGATTCATTATCGGCGAGTTAAATTTGTCCACTAACATCTTCAGAATGCTATTAGGACTTGACAGCGTTCTCTGCAATAGCGATGCCGGTTTTCTCCTCACCATAGCGTGGAAGTCGTGAACACGCGCCTAAGCGAACATGCCAGAGGCACTACAAAAGCGCGGCAGCCACAAAAGCATTCTGAAGCTGTTATTGTATTGGATCCTCAGGGCATCCATTGTTTTCCGCGTGTAACTGGCTCAGAGGCTGCTTGTGTAGAAGGTCTGGCAGTAAGCCCTAAACAACGTAATTGTTACCTTCTTAATACAACACGCAAACCTGCGAACCAGCATATTGCTTTTCACAACAAGAGCCCTGCGCTCGCGTTCGATATCTTCATGATCTTAAAGGTCCTCTGTTACGTAATGCTCTAGGTATTTTGTTGGTTTCACCCTTTGTAAGGGCTGGCCATTGAGGTAGATAATTTGCTCGTATGACTGCTTCCTACCGCCTTAAATATCATGAAAAGGCTCTTCTTATAATTATAAACTAGACCGTGGCTAGCAGCGTACCTTTCAGAACATTCCAAAAGCTCCCTAATGAAGCCGGCCATTGGACCCAGCAGCACCATATCGTCCGGGTAGCTGAGGTTATTGACGCAAACGTGGTCCTTCCAACATCCAATACGTTTGCTGCTGAGTCCAGCGATCAGCTCAATTACTTAAAGGTTGAAAAGCTTGGGCGAGGTTAGCCCCTTACTTCACCCCGCAGTCCAACCCAATTGCAGCAGAGTGAATTATTCCACTTTATATAGTTCACTTGATCACTATACCAGTACCGAAAAACACGTATAATTTTAGTTGGTATGCATGCTTCCCCGAGCTTTTTCCATAATATGTCATAGGAGACGAGGTCGAATGCTATAGAGAGGTCGAAAAAACACGCGTACACAGGCTTGCTTCTGTCAGTATAATATTGGACAGTCTTTTTAAGACTCAATATGGTGCCTTCAGTGGAAAATCCAGGCCTGAACCCGAACTGTACGTTGGTCGTTTAATTTCAACCAATTGTTGAGAGTTTTATCTAACAGACAGTCCAAGACTTTAGCTAGTACAGTGGCAAGTGTTATGGGTCTGTAGTAACTTACGTCGGAGACGTCACCAGTCCTATTCTTGATTAGGACAACTAATGTGTGCATTAACTTGGGAGGAAGATAAGAGTGACTTAAACACAAAGAATAAAACATGGATAATACTCTCGGACAGTGTACACCCGCGTGTTTCAAGTGCTCGATACTGAGACTGTCATGCCCTGGATACGACTCTGGGTATTTTCTGTATTGCAGATGATAATTGCTTGGCAGTAAAACGAATAAGAGGACTATTGTGACTGATCTCAGCGTCGACCATTGATTTAGAAGACCCCTTTTTAGGATTTTAGTTTATAACTTTATTTTCCTTTACAAATGAATTGGATACCTACATTAACTGGTTCGCCGCTGTTATGTAAGACGATAAAATGACACAGTATATACAGTAAGTAATCCATAGTTATGTTTATCCAAGCTTTCTACTTAATAAGTCTCACAAAGGAATAGGAATTGTTTATTGTGACATCGTAAATGGAGCGTTTATTTCGTTACATTTATAAATATATAATTTGGGCCCTATGTTCAGGGTACTGGGGAAATAAAAACGTTTATACGTTTATTTTGTTTGGTGTTAAATGTTTTGGAGGTTATTAAGGATTTAGAACCGGTTTTTTATGGAAAAATGTGAGTGTTTTGTACCCTATTTGGCTGGTATTACATTTTGTAAGAATTGAAATAATGAATACATTAAACAAAACAAAATGTATTTTGTACGTGTTTAAGTGGGTGATTTTAATCAAATCAATAGATATACATATTGTTTAAGTGTACCATACTTAAAAAATACGTGTGGCACTCGGGGACTGTCGCAGTAAAGCTATTGCATAGCATTTTTTATTAACTTATGCAATCTGCTTACGTACTCGTCTGATTTCGGAGCAGCTCGTCTCGATACGGGCGAGCTTCGTACGGTCGTACCATATACATACACGTTAAGCGAACGCTCGGCCGAGCTACATGGTAGGCGGAGTGGGGGGTGTAAGGTTTTATTTTCGTTACGGAATTTCTTGATTCGGTCGCCGCGCTCAAAGCCCGCGATAAAAGCTATGCAATAGCTTAAAAAACATTTACAACTACAGAACAATATTGCAACTATTGAGATTTCTGTGCTATGTCTAAGTTTAGTATTAATTATACGTGCACATTAACCTTCCAGAATAAATTTGCTAAAGGATGGTGAAAACCACGTCAAAATCTATAGAGTATTTGTGAAGAAGTAAGCATTCACACAAACAGACAAGAAAATCGACTTTATTTTATACTACATATATGTGTAGGTAGATTAATTTGCAAATACATTTCTTTCAAGCTTGATAAAATTTTGCTCTATTTTAACAGCAGACGGTTCGTTATTTTTCAGACTAAACCAAAAACTATCTAGAAGATCTTTTGAAAATATGACTTAATATTTTCAAGCATTTTATTTTTGCAAAGGTACTTTTAGATAATAAACCACTTAATCTTTGAGACCCCAACTCCAAGCTATAAATCCTGGATGTGGCTCAGAAAAGGTACCGTCGTAATCTACCTGTTAAATGTGATTATGTATTTATTTCTGAGTGGGTCAGAAAAATACGTACCCACATACAATCGTAGATAGAAAGAGATATAAAAGTCTGGTCCTTTCATACGAAAATAAAATATTTTGTAGCTTTCTTAGGGTCGTTTTTCTGAGAATTTAGGATGAGACAATTTAAGGTTATTGTAGTATTCAGTAAAGTGGGTACTATTTTTTGTAGTGTTTCAGTGAATAAATGTACTTTACGGCTCATGGCAAAATAATAGCCGCACAGTTCGATCGTTCGAGCCACGCTTGCCACGGTTGGTCTGTGGATTGGCGGCCATCTTTACATCCCGAGACCTCTCCGTGCCTCGAACAGCACGTTAAGCCGTTGGTTCCGGCTGTCATTCGTGAATCTTTTACAGTTGTTACGGGCAGTCTGAAGCCTAAAAGTCTGACAACCTGTCTTACCAAGGGTTATCGTGTTACCCAGTAACTGGATTGTGAAGGTTAGATAGGCAGTCGCTCCATGTGAGTAACTGGTAATAAGCTGCATCCGGTTAGACTGGAAGCCAACCCCAACGTGGTTGGGAAAACGCTAGGCGGATTGTTTATTTTTTTGGTAGTTTATAGTAAAGAGGGTGCTATTTTTTGTAGTGCTTCAGTGAATGCAATGTAGTTGTCGGTTAATACCAATGTCTGTTTCTCCCTGTTTGTAGAATAAAGTCCTACTCTAGATTTTCATCTAGGTATTAAAACAATAAAATACTCTAGACCTTATCGTAATAATATTTATCATTGTTTAAATGCTACTATAAAAACAACCATTAGCAATTACGTGAAATAGGGAATTAAATTTAATGGTCCTTTTATCTTTAATTTACATTCCCGTAACTTTACACGTGTCCGACTTATACCCGAAAGGTATGAGATAGACACTTGTAAAAGCGTTGCTAGGTAGCAACCACACTAAATAACAAATAAAAACCACGGGCCTCAAATAAAAGCCAAATAAAAATACAAAATAAACCGACATATCATCATTACTCGCTTTGTTTAGGGTTCCTCCAAAAGGCCTTTGTTAACAATCATTTGAACAATAGCTCAAATTTTTCTTTTTATGCTCCACTCTTATTTTCACTCCGTTCGACCGTCTAACCTCAAGTTTCGGAAACACAATGAATGCCTAATATAAGGTAGATCAGCAGTGGTGGCCCAGTCGTAACTGCCGCGACTTGAGTTGTAGGTCGTTGTGGTTCGAACCCAGACATTCGCTTTACTTTGTGTAAATTATTCCATCACCACTGCTCACAAAACGGTGAAGGAACACATCGTAAGGAAACCGGCATGTCCTAGACCCAAAAATTCGTTCAAAAAGACATGTGACATCTACAAAGCCGCACTGGGCCCGCGTGGTGGATTACGGTCCACTCCCTATCGCCGAGAGGTCTGTGTCCCAGCAGTGGGAACATTATAGGCTGATTATGCTATAAGATTGATTGTACAAGGATCACCCATTTTACCGTTAAATTTTATTCATACTGTTACAAGGCTTTGGGTACGATTCCCAACACTGCCTACAATCTATGCAAATAAAAATTATTTTACTCTGCTGGACACAATATTGGTCCTAAAGTACGGAATAGCTTTGGACCGTTTAACAGTCGGATGGATTGTTTTAATCGAATCTTTATTAAAAGCGCTTCCTTAAGCGCTATTACTAAAGTTTCGATTGTGCGTATTTTTTCACCGTCTGTCAGTCAGTAATGGCTAACCAACTTGAGTGAAATTTATGGAATTGAAAAAGTCGAAATAGTTTGCTAGCTTTTAAAATTCAAAATTTTGCTTGAGAAGCGGATTCATTCATTCAATATATATACGATGCCAGCATGAAACAATATTGCAAATGAAGACACGATCGTTAACGAGAATTTTCGCATTTTTATGAGACTTGTTTATAAGCGACTTCAAAAAGAATCAATTTCTCAATTCGTCTGTATATATATTTCTGTATATATGTATTTTACGTGATATTTCCGGCAATTGTGGATTGATTTCGAAAATTCTTTTTTAATGGATAAGGTATGATAAATTTAATTAACTTTGCTAGGGTGGCTTTTCTGTTAGCTTCAATAGTACGTACTCTTATTTTTTCCACTTAGTGTATATTGATAATGTTATAATAACTTCCTGTCACTGTTATTTAGATAGCATCTAGTGGTATATACGAGTTCGTGTGCGGTACCACAACTAAAGAACTGAGAAATAAAAAATTTAACTAAAAAAAAAAAAAAAATTACAACCGACTTCAAAAAATAAATACTACAAAGTGAAAAATTACTTTAATTTCGGAAGTTGGTGTCATTGGTTTTGTATTTTCGTTTTTTGCCATCGACTTCCGAAAATTAAAGTTGTTTTACACTTTGTAGTGTTTTTTTGGAAGCCGGTTGTTATTTTTATTTTTTTGCAAAACAGTTTTTTATTCTATCATCTTTTATCTGCCCTTGTCCCATGTTACTTGGGTTCGGCGTAACACGTTTTCTTCTTCCATTCTCCCCTCTCAACTGTCACGCTATCATTCACTCCCTTCCTTTTCATATCATTCTTTACACAGTCCATCTATCTTTTCTTTGACCTTCGTCTCCCTCTCCATTCATCTACATTTATGTTCATGACTTTTTTAGTCGCATGTGTTTCCTCCCTTCTAATCACATTAATTCTATGGTAGTAGCAAAATTGTTTTACACTCTTCATAGCTCCCATTCATCTATCATAAACTTTTTCTTTCTATAATTATAAACAAGCCATACTGATTAACACGAATAACCAAACCAGGAAGGCACCTCGACAAAACATTATTTTACAGTAACATCAAAAGATAATTTTAATTACATCACAAACATAATTGTTGCTGAAACCTTTTCCAACCGCATGTAAATCTTGTATAAAACAGAACACAGGAACACCCACACGAAAGCTCCCAATGTAGCTAATAATAACATCCTACAGTATTGTCACAAAATAGATAGATACAGAAAGTCAGCACCATAGAGCGAACGAAAACGCACGTACGCATAAACACGCTTCACGTACAGCGAGTGCAATCGCATTTGCGACTGGCATTCTTGTAACATGATTTGAGTCGCCGTACGTACGCGTCTATGTGTGTATGCGCCTATTTTCGTTCGTTAGGGGTGCTACACACTTTTTTGGGTCAGCATGATTCGGCACGGCCGCGCTGCAAAATCAAATATGTAGTTATATGTTCGGAAAAACGCCGGTTGGCTTAGCTCAAACTATGGTGACCCGACCCGAACATGATTCAGTGAGTGTAGATGCCGAATACTGTTTCCAAATCGGCACGAGCCGAATGAAAGCTGAATATGTGTAGTAATTGCTTTAGGCCGGCTTTGTTGTTCAACAAAAACTGCCGAATTGAATGAAAAAACCCAAAATGGTGTGTGGGTGTCTTATATGAAGCCAGCCTTCTGTATCAATCTATTCTGTGGAATTGTTCTGATACGAAACGTACGCACTCCCAAAGTAATTAACGGCATTAAATACACCATACTTCTTAAAATTAATATAATTACATATTTATGTCCTTTTGTAAAGGATTCCCATGTGCCAAGGATATTGTTATTTCTCATTCCAAATTACCTCCCGGAGGTCCAAAAGGATTTTTGAGAGCAAAATCGCGTGGCTATAAAGAAAAGAAAGTGTTGAATAAATAAAAAAGCTTTCATTTTTATTGCGTACCATTTTTTGGTACACCTACATTTTTCTTTGGTGCTTAGAAATGACTGGGTAGCGTAAAGTTCTGCTGCTCACCGTTACCGGGTGACTTATTATACTTATTTGTCTTCTTTTACTTTTTCTTTTATGGCTTCTGCAGAACTAGGAGTATCTATCAGTCCTTTGGTTCTTACATTGTAGTTGTAAGCATGATCACACTGCAAAGATTTTCTGCTAGCAATTTTATCGTTTTCTTTAAGAGTATCACGATCAGAGTTTTGTTTTACTTTTGTTTTGTGACATTTCTTACTGTCTTATTTATCAGTATCTTGGTATATTATTGTATTATCTATATGTAGATCTACATCATGTACTTTGAAGCAAGTTAAGTAATTTGGTTTAAAGCGTATAATCTAGATCTAATTAACTAAACATTAACAAGCAAGCGCTTGCGTGCTTGTTTTTAAGCAAGTTAAATGTGTAAGAATTTAATATGGTGAAACATTGCGAGGTCAAAAGATGAAATATTTATTTTTGTCAATAAATTAACATTAGAGTTATGTACAAGTAATAAGAGGAAAAAAAAGGGGCAAAGAGCTCAGTGGGCATCTAGAAGACAATTTTTTACACTAGAAGAATCTGAAACCAGGTTTATTGTATATTACTAGCTGCGCCCCGTGGTTTCACCCGCAGCGGTATGAAATTTACTTTACGACCTATTCAGACCTACCTACTATACATAAAAAAAAAACATAACAATCGGTCCAGCCGTTTCGGAGAGTTCAACAATAACCAACACTGTGACACAATATTTTTATATATTAGATTATATAGTTAGAGAGCTATATATATATATATAATATATATAAGTAGAGAGTACCATAACACCAGCCTACCAATAGATATCTTTTAGTCGACTGATCCCAAAGGGATGATAAAGATTAAGAGCAAGACGATGTATGCTTCACATACCTTCCGTATACACGTTTAAAGCTTTACCGTATAAAATAAATTGGGCCAATAATCGGAAAGGAAAACCGGTTCGTTTGGCGCAATTTCTTTTTCTCATATACAAACCTGGGAGTTATTATCATTGTACAATTGATACAAGACTTACTTTTGGTAGTTGCAGTTTCACTTTTACTAGATTGTGGTAGTCATCATAAATTATAATAATTTTCAGCCTTGTTACACCCCAGCACTGCTAAGTATAGGCGTCTTCCTCTTTATTCTATGCTTCCCTGGTCTGTGCCAAGCTCATCCAGGCCTTCACTACGATCTTCTGTAGGTCGTCTTCCCACCTAGCTATTGGCTTGGCTCTGGTAGTAGTATTGTGTGCATTGTTGGAACTCGTCCAAAGAAGCATTACCACCATACTTACCTTCTCCTTCTTCGTCTTTAGGGGTTTTGGTTTCCGCACTTAGTCCTTCATGTGGACCATTGTGCGTGAGCCATGGCGGCCGTCGATGGTTATACGACCTTACCTATTTCTATTGTAAAATTGTATGTAAGTATATCCCTAGGAATAGATAGGGATAGCTGGAAGTAGCTAAGAGAGGCCCTTTCCCTGCAGAGGGACACAAAATGCTGATGATAATAACACGCCTAAGTTGCCATATGATTAAAAAAAAAAACACGTGTGGCACTCGGGGACTGCCGCGGTAAAGCTATTGCATAGCATTTTTTATCAACTTATGCAATTAAAATTATTTATTTATGCAGTATTTATGCAGTATTATTTTTTCTTTGATATTAATTCAGGTACAGTCGTACCATATACATACATGTTAAGCGAACGCTCGGCCGAGCTACATGGTAGGCGGAGTGGGGGGTGTTAGGTTTTATTTTCGTTACGGAATTTCTTGATTCGGTCGCCGCGCTCAAAGCCCGCGATAAAAGCTATGCAATAGCTTAAAACCTACCTATGTCTGTCGCCAAGCAGTGTTGCTTTATTCCGGTTTGAAGAGTCTACGGGACGGTGCCAATACAGGCGTATCTGACTTTCAGTTTTGTCCCTGAATTTGCAACGCAACAATCATGCCTTTAGTCTTGCAGATCTGTAGATGGGCGACAGTGACCAGCAACGATTGGGTGGACTACCTATTCGCTTGCTACCAAAATATAGAAAGAATTTTGACTTACAAAATATTGTTATTTGCTCCCTTTATTTCTTGACGCCTTACCCATTTTGTGGACTTGTACGCTAACGGATCAATCAATCAAATTCTGACGTTGTATACAGTCATAACGGTTGTGTAATATTTTTATTGTAGTTTGTGTTGTATCATCCTTAAATGATGATGTTATGGAACCCTGAAGGGTGACTTGATAGATATGAGAAAGAGGTCAAATGGTGGAAAAGTATACTTGTGTGTGTAAATAAGAATGTGTAACGGCACGGAGGAAGTGTTATTGTTTGGAATATTATAATGTCTAAGCTTATAACGTTAATAATAACACGTATCAGTCGATAGGTATAATTATGATCAACTAGCTTTTGCCACTGGCATCGCCCGCGTGGATGTCGGATATTATCCCACGGGAACATATTAGTGAGGTAAAAAGTATCTCTAGGTTATAACCTATCTATATACCAAAATTCAACCAAATCAGTCCAGCCGTTTTTGGGTGATGGAGTAACAAACATCCAAACTTTAACATTTATAATATTACTGACTTTAGCCCGCGCTTCGCCCGCGTGGAGTTCGGAAATTGTGCCACTGAAACATACTACCGGGATAAAAAGTATCCTATGTGTCAAATCAGGTTATAAACTATCTGTGTGCCAAATTTTATCCAAATCCTGTAAGTAGCGTAAAGGCTCGTACACACTGGCGCGACGCGACGCCCGACACAAAGGCACCGCGTGTCGCTCGACGAGCGGCGCCTTTGTGTAGCGCTGTCACGTCGCGCCTGTCTGTGGGAGCCTTCATACTAATGATTGAAATACTACCGTGAATTCATGCAATCCTAGTACTTTTTGTTAGGTTACTGTTCAAAATTGACCACAACGTGTCGTAAACAGAATACCGTCTCGAATGCTTGCAACGTTCTACCGAGATGAAAAGTATCCTATGTGCTAACCCAAGTCATGGTCTACCCATGTGGCAAATTTCATCCAAATCCGGTCAGTCGTTTTAGCGTGAAAGAGTAACAAACAAACAAATTTACTTTCGCATGTATAATATTAGTTAGAATTTAACATTTATAATATTAATATTAGTAGGATAGTAGGATTTCAAACCTTAACGTGGATTTCAGTGACAACATTTTCTAAAATTCTGATAATTTTGATCGAAATAATGATCTTTATGTTTATTATCAGGCAGAAAAATAAATTCACTGTCAGTATATTTTCTTTAAGAAATAAAGGACATAACGTAAACTATAGTAACTCCCTCGTGGCTGGTTGAACATCTCGCAAAACTTTTACCATGAAAAACCCTTAATAAAATTCTTATCCATTGTTTGTTCTTCAATTTTATCGTATATATCGAGTTACTTATCTCCGGGCTTTTCTATGCGTGAAAACAGTTTAATTCGTATGTTTTCATCGATAAATCTTTTACTTGCCGTCGAGTCATTTTGTCAATCTTTATTTAATGCCTAGAAGTTTTTCGTTTATTTGGGTTTGACGAATCGTTAGTGAAGTCTGTAGTGTATTTAAGTTTGGTTAAAGTTATGACAAGAGCCAAGTAAAATAATTGTGTCGATCGATGGTTAAACTACGCGTGCCGCAGTCGGTTCGTGCATGGGTGACCATCCATTACAAATCTAGATCCCTCCGTGCCTCGAAAGGCACCTTAAGAGGTTGTTCCCGGCTGCAATTCGTAGATCTATGACAGTCGTTACGGGTAGTCAGAAGCCTACAAGTTGGACAACCAAATTACCAAGAGGTATGTGTTACCCAGTAACTGGGTTGTGGAGGTCAGGTAGTCAGTCACTTCATGTAAAATACTGGTATTCAGCTGCATCCGGTTAGATTGAAAGCTGACCCCGACATAGTTGGGAACAGGCTAGGCAGATTGATTGAAAACATGTGCCAATTACGCATTTATTTTCTTTCTTTCCTTTTTTTATTTCTTTTAAGAAAGATAAACAAAGGAAATATCTTTTTTATCATGAGTCAATGTTCCTTTGTTTATTACTGTAGAATATTTTTATGGTAGTTGCCATCTCAGGTATAAAAAGAGGGGAGAAAAATTATAATATAATATAAATCTTTTTCCCCAAGTTTGAGATAAGAAACGAAGTGTAATAAGAATTTCAATATTAATTTCCTCTCCCGATCGTTTGATTTGTACTTTAATTTATTACTCTTGATTTTATACGATGGAAAATGAATTTTGGGGCAATTGTTACCATTTGCTTATGATTTCTACTAAGCAGAAGAAAAAGGATACATGCGCAGTTATTTGGCCATTATTTTTTGTCACTATAACCACAAAAACTATGAAAGAGTGATTAGGCAAGTAATTTGTGCACAAAACTGTAAAAAAATAATTCATTACAATAAGCCTACCTACCTATCTTTGTATTCAATACTAATATGCCGTATCTGTATCTATTTTACTGTGTGTACATAAATAATAAAATAAATTAATAAGCTCCTTGCAAATTTTGACAAGAATATTTTCTATGGTAGCTATTGGTAGGTCTATGGTAGGTTAAATGATATGTCATCGTCATCATCGTCCACAGCCCAACTTCACCCACTACTGAGCATAAGTTAGGAGCCGACTGGACTGCTTGTGTGTAAATCGCTGCTGCAAGCTTTCTACTTCGGTGTTGAGCTTGTAGCAGGGGTTCTCATTAACATAGGTACCTACTATGCTTTGGATTGGGCAACTAACTTCATCTTTCTGACTGACCGACCTCTTGACAATAATTCAAAAGTGCCTGCAATTGGTTTATTTGAAATAAATACTTTGAGTTTGAATTTGAGTTTTGAGTTCATATATGGCAGTGTTAGGTTAAGTTTACTAATATAGTTGTTAAGAAATATTGTTACTAATATATTTGAGTCCATTGTCACTTATTGATTAAATAAATCAAAAATAATACTCCTCTCTTGTCTTGTGCGAATCCACACGCTCCTGTGCCTGCATCATCCAGGTTCTACATGATATGGACTTTTAGTAAAACCGATACGAATTAACTAAATCTTTACGACCCCAAATAAGGACCCATAACCACACATCTCTCCATATCCATAACATCCCAAAAACACTGGTCAATCACTTTTCTAAATTATGAGTTCCATCGAAGACGAGGCCTAATAACATTATCATAAATACCATAAATACCGTAACCATGGTAACGCTCCGTATACCAAATAGCTCATTTTAGGCCAACGATGGGCAGAATATAGCTGACCAAGCTTGCCTATAAATTGTCCCTTCGTTTCATGAATCACTCCGACCAGAAAATGGAAGTGACACTAAGGTAGGCAAAGATATATTTACTAGGGATACTCATGTGTTTTTCGTAAAGATTTTTTGCGGAGAAATTCTGCTGATTATATTGGATTTGGCGGAAAACATGTCTTTTTTGTAAGATATCTGGGCCTACGCAAATTGTCTGGGAGGAAACTAATGGTATATAGAATGTTACTTGTGATGTAAAACTGGTTCTGGAAAATTCCAATGAACATGTTGTAGGTTATTGCTGGCGGTTGGAATCATGTGTTATTGAATTTAAGATAAAAACATTATCTAATATATAAAAATCTCGTGTCACAGTGTTTGTTATCGAACTCCTCCGAAACGGCTTGACCGATTTTTGTGATTTTTTTTGTGTATATTTGGTAGTTCTGAGAATAGATCGTACAGTATATTTCATACCGCAGCGGGTCAAACCGCGGGGCGTAGCTAGTTATAATATAACATCTTACCAACTTACAACTTGTCACAGACTTAGTCTTAATCAACCATACGAACCATGGTCCTGATATCACAAATAGAGAGCTGTCGGCCACACTTTATAAATTTAAAGATTCTTACTGTGCCCAGCCTCTATGTTTTAGTATTGTTGGTGAATTTAAAAAAATATCTGTTTCACTATGAAACAGATGAGGAGAGACAGTTGATGGAAAGTACGCGCAGGAAAGATTTTAAAAGCAAAATAATACCCCAACTTAAGATTGTTCAACATAGTCCTCAATATCAAGCAGTGCGGATTTTTAACAGGTTGCCATTGGACTTAAAAACTATAATATACAAGAGCTCATTTAAGTCAAGGCTCAAGGCGCTCCTATTGGAGAAATGTCTCTATTCGATAGACGATGACATATCCACATTTTTTTTATTTTTATTTTTTTTTAATAGCTAATGTGGGACTGGGTATTATTAGTAGGTATGTAGTAGCTTGTTGTGTATTGGATTTTTTAATTGTATTGAATTTGAATGTTCTATTTTCTATAATTATTGTTTTGTTAATGTGTTGGTTTTATATTTTTGATTATCGTGTTTTTTTTTTTTATATTTTATTGTTTATGATTTCAAACACAATGTAAATTGTTCCTGAATAAAATTGAATTGAATTGAATTGAATTGAACAAGTTTATATAATATAAACATCGCTTTTTTTCGAAATATAAGCGATAACACCGCCCATTGTTGGTCCCTATGCAAAATTTAGACATTTAAGTCTGAAATTTATATGGTGTACATGATAAGGAGGATTTTATTCCATCGCAGTCAACTGCTAGACATAATTATGCGTCTCAAGTTGCGGCTCAACCTTCCGTTTTAAGGTCTCCGGTTCATTGGTTTAACTTATGTCTCCGCTTAAGCCTGTTATGATCGACTTCCAAGCATACTTGATGTGGCTAGATACAAGTCTAAGAAAAGAATAATTTGATACAAAGCAGCTGCAGCATGACTCTGATGTTCCATACTTTTGGTTACTTTTTCCACAGACAGCGATGCCGACGAATTGATGTCTAATGAGCTTTTGCCTTTTTCGCCTTTATACAGAGTGGCATTGACGCGCAAACTGTAACCATGAATTCAGCACATGATTCTAGACCCTCTAGCGTAGAAAATGTTGGACGGTTATTTAAAAAAAAACTGCTGTTTCTTACGCGGTCAAAATGTATGGAACAGCAGATTTTTTTTTAATAACCTGACGATATATTTCTACGCAGGGGGTTCCAGAATTAGCATATAGGACCGATGCCTGCCGGGGCTGCGGATTGTTCGAAAGAGTTACCGTGGCCCTGGCGCACAGGCAACTGAAGGAACACGGGTGGGTTTTAGTCAGTAAGAGTCTGACACGCCCTTCCGCTCCGCCCAGAGCGGGAGAGGTCATTTGATGATTTCCCACCCAAAAAAAAAAAAAAAAAAGGGTTTCCAGAATTCAAGGTAACCGGTTATGCGTCAATGTCCCTACCACCCTGTATACTTGTGCTTAATATATACTTTAGTGTTAGATTGAATATTGTATTTACTATTTGTCAAAATAAAACCAAAAACCCATTACAATAAACAAACATCACAAAAACAAAATCCTGTCAAATCCTTTCCACGGTTTTTAGGTAAAAAATTTAACTCATTTTGGACATTTTATGGATTCCTGCTCATCCTACAGTTGAATAAGCGAAAAAACGTAACAATATATCAGTCAATTTGTGGTGCCGTTAGTCTTGACTTGAAATAGGAAGTCGTCAATAAATAATATAGGTTTTATTGCTTTTTTATTATTATTGGATTGCGAGAGAGTTGAGGGCTTTTCATGCCTCGCTCGCCGTTCTCTTGGTGATAAAAAGGTGGTAATAGAAAATAGACTTAAAAAACAGGAAGATTGAAATGTTATTGTATGGTTTTTGTGTGATGGAAAATGGCTTCCAAGTGTAAGAAAACAAGGAGGTTATACGGAGGATAAACAATTTTTTTTATGGTATTTTGAGAAAGTTCTGCGTGTGATGCTGCATAACTCTGATATTTTAGACCTAGATTCCCCAGGACCAATGACGGGGCCCAGTTCAGTCTCAGGCTGGAATTGACTTAAGATTTCTAAAACATTTCGCATCATCTACTAAATTACTCTGTGCTCCCACCGAGATTCGATCCCTTGATTATGCTTACATAATCAACACAATTATAATATTCCTACTACCAGGATTGGGCCTCCTGTTACTCGCACAACGCCAATATTGGTCGTGGGCAAACACTATTTATAGTTTTGGTTGCTTCTGACTTTGTATGAGTCAGAAAAACATAAAACTGACAATATCCACCATTATATTTCTCCAAACAAAACAAAAAACTCAGACAATCCACTAATATCGAGTGGTTATTACTAACTGGGTTTACGAGAACCTGTAACCGTAAATACGATACCAATATTAATGCATACAAAGCCCTATACGTTATTTACTTTATTACTATAGCTATTTACCACAGAATATATAGTTACAGAAGGCCGGCTCTATACACCGAGCGAAAACGCACGCACACATAGACTCGTTCGTACAGCGGTTTTAAACTAATAAATGCCCACAGAGCACGGAATCGCCGCGCCAGCAGCGTGTAGAGACGACAGTACGAATAAAATTTGTGGCGCCAAAAGTGTGTTGAGCGAATTTCTGTCGCGGCCACCATTAAGTTAAGACTTAAGTTTCTATACGACATTTTGTGTCGTAGTGTGAGAAAACGGTGACATGCTTGGTTAGCATGGAAAGTGTTGACAACGCCGGTTTCATGATCTAGGCAAATGCCAGTCGCGAGTGCGCTTGCACTCGCTGTATGTGCAGCGTGTCTATGTGTGCGTGCGGTTTCGCTCGTTGAAAGGAGCTAGCATTCTGTACCTATCAATTTTCTGTGTTTATTGCTACAGATTATGTATGAGTATGCTGGACTAATGTATGGGTAATGTTTTGTATCTAATATGTTGGCTAGGGAAGCTTTTTATTTGATTAAAGTTTGGGTTTGGTGTGTCGCTTTTAGTGATGAGATTCTGGCGAATCGAATTGCTGGAATGATGTGGCATTTATTTAATGTGTGTATGCAATGGGCTGGACTACAATAACAAAACTGGCACACGCAGTATTAGTTTTTCATAAATCCGAGCCGAAGGTTATTTGATTTGACTACTTTGCTATTTTTTACCTTAGTTTCAGTTTTCGCCCTGAAGTCCGCACAAGTTAATTATTGAGATAGGACCTCCTATCTCAATAATAAACTTGTGTAATCTAATCAAAGTAAAAAAATCTCAATAAATGTATAAGAAGAAAGTTATTAATTCTGTTAGTACTTACACAGGATTCTCCATTTGAAAAGATCATCGTGCGTTTTCTGACAGTTTATTATAACTAAAACAAATAATTAATTATTAATACTAATCATAAGGCTAGTTCATGAATGCGCAACTTGCATTATAACCAGATATTGGATATTCGGATGCATATTTACCTAAAGTAAATTTTTGCTGTGAAAGTATGGAAGCGGCTTCTAAAAATATTTATTTTGTTAAAAAAACCGGGATACCAAGAACACGAGGAATGCATAACTCGTCGGGTGTATAGTATGAAAGCGACTGCTAAAAAAAAAAGAGAAAGAAAATCCCCGGGATTCTTGGATTGCATAACTATTAATATGCATGTTTGTTTAATACTAGCTGCTGCCCGCGGCTTCGCCCGCGTGTACATCGGAAATTATTCCACGGAAACATGTTACCCGGACAAATAGCCTAAGTTACTCCTCATAACGTCAGCTATCTGCCAGTGAAAGTCCCGTCAAAATCGGTCGAGCCGTTTCGGAGATTCGGAAGAACAAACAGACAGACAGACAAAAAATTTAAAAATAGATTTTCTGTTATAAGTAACGGTACGTACGAGTATAACAAATTTTTACTAAATGCATATGAAAGTATATACGGATATACTTTCATATGCATTTAGTAAAAATTTGTTATTTTGACATTACAAACAGACACTTCTTCACTTTCACATTTGTATAGATGTATAGATTAATCCTTAACACCCGTTGGAAATACATATGTGTATGTGGGGTATAAGAGGAGGGGTTGTGTGTATTATTTAAAATTAAGATTTTTTCGATACAAGTGCATTCCATATTATCAAACATCTCAACTTTAGGTGAGTATGCAACCGAATATCCGATCTCTAATTATAACTGTCGATGGGTTCACGGTAACCCACAACCCTAATAAGTTACAGCAGTTTATAAGGGCTTTACCATCGATGTAGTTACCACCTGTGGTTACCATTACAAACGTGATATTATGGCTGGCTGTCTTAATTGTTATCGGAACTGCACTAAGTTCTAAAGGAATGAGAAACTATTGTGTTTATATGTTGATACCTTGTTGGGTCTTGCAAAGTAGTTTTATAGGTAGTTACACTCTTTTCATGTTGTCATGTTCGTGAACGGGCACCGTCAGTAGGGACTGGTCATCTTTTAGCTGCCACGGCTTATTTTAATTTCTGTTTTTTTTTTTTTTTTACTTATGCTTTTATGGATGCTTTTAACGTGCACGTCTTTCTATATCGTTCTCACATGTATAATATCAACATAAATTATGTAACCAATTTTTTTTGTTACTATATGTTGATTTAAAGAGTGTCCATGGAGTTTCTTGTCCGTTCTTCTCCATAGGCACCTACTGCGCTTTGGAATGGGCAACTAGCTTAATTTTTCTGAGTAGAAACCAATAATTTAAAAAAAAGTTAATCTTTCGACTATTGATTGAACGAAAAAAAAATGGTTCTTGTAAAGTACTGTTTTTAGTCAAACTCTTTTTAAAGCTTTATAGAAAGCATACAAGTTTGCATAGTCTGTAAAAGTAACCACCATAATATGTGTAGAACAGAGTAAAGACATACTAATGGCATTGATTCAGGAGTCAAAAATGTAAAATACTTAAATCCTTCATCTAAATAATCTTAAATAGCGAATACATTTGGAATAAAGCCAAAATAATGATGACGCCAAGCGTAAGACGGTCCCATTACTTCTTGTTACTGTCACAGCGTTGGATGCAAGGACCAGACCATTCATACTGACAGTTTATTAGGGGTTAACAACCGTTGACATTTTCATGATGATTTGACAGTCGTTTTTATCGTACGGGTCTTATCTTTGTAGTGTTCAGCTCGACTTTAGTTTAACATAATAACACCCTTGTTTCCCTGAAAGGTTAGGCAGAGTCAGAGGTGAACCTATGGTACACCCACATTTCCCCAGTTATGTTTAAGCCCCATGTAATAAGGGGCGAGCTTATTGCCATCAACCGGGCACAAATCCAGAGGCCGGGCTGCTACTGACTTTAGTTTATTTTTTTAAAACGTGGAGTCAAGTTATCACTAGTTTTATAACTGTAACTGTGCGATCAAGACGTTCGATTATCTTCTTTAAATTCTTCTATTTTTTTAACCGACTTCAAAAAAAGGAGGAAGTTCTCAACTCGACTGTATTTTTTTTCACTTAGTTTATGAGATGATGATGTTATAATAATTTCCTGTCAAGGTTATTTACATATCAAGTAGTGATATACAAATGTGTGTGGGGTAGGTACCACAAATAAAAATGCAAAATCACCCAAAACGCCCAAAAACGAAAATATACAACCAAAGACACCGACTTCCGAAATTAAAGTTATTTTTCACGTTTTTTAGTGTTTTTTTTGGAAATCTGTTGTTTTTTTGTAAAAATGTTTTTTTTTTATTTTGGCTTAGGTCTTATTTAACCTACTTCCTCTTGCCGATATTCATCGTCTGTCACTCTTACTTCCACTCAGTGTTGTCATGCAGATTGTCTATAATTGTCCATTTTAACAATGTTGCTAGTCGTTCAATTTCATATTCCCACATAATTTTCAGATTAATCATAAACTTCCACAATAAAGTCTGGAATACTTTTACTTAGTGTTTATTAATAAGAGGGTAGAAGATTACTTGAATCTTTAATTGCATCTCATTTTATGTGCTGAGGTTAGTCGTGAAAATTATTTTTAACTATAGATTTCTGTAGCTATTCAAAGTTAGCTCAGCTAGTTAAAGATTATAAGGTGAACATAATCAGGATAAAACAGTTGAAATTTTTTGAAAAAATGGCTACATAATCAGGCGTGGCATAACTTTCCTGAAAAAGGCCGTGCGATCGCTACTGAGCTACGGGCTCTCATTTTTAACGAGATTACCTTCAGTAAAAAGTTCAGTTTATAATATAAAAGAGCGTAATAATTTAGAAAATGACGAACAATAAACGCTAAATTTTCTATAATAACATTGTATTCCGTCTAATAACTATACTCAATGAAGAATGCCATCAGTGAATTCGGTCGAGCCTTATAACTTTGCATTAAGGTGAATAAAAAGCAAATAAACATTCCAAGAACCCATTAACTGAGAGGCCGACATTCTACCGATAAATTGAATTCCATTCAATTTGAGGCTCTGACTCTTCTTTATTCTACCACGAGACAAATCACCTCATTAATTCCGTACCACGGGCCCACAACGTTCTGTCCTTTTGCTCAAGTACTCTAAAAAAATTACACAGCTTCACAGGGATATTATGTTACCCAGATTTACCTTAGAATTGTGTATAAATCGTTTTCCTGATCACTTCACGGTTTTGTTATAATGAAATTGGTATTTCCGTAGATTTTTATACGAGTATTAAGTTTTTGGTATAAGAAGTAGAGTTAGTACTGAAACTGTTGAGACATTGGAAATGCAAACACTTAACACTGTGGGACACTAAACGGCCCCAGATGTAATAACAGTAATCCTTCTATTGTGTATCGTTCAGTGTACTTCAACAAATTAATTGAGATTTAAAGAAATAGAAAAAACAATTCAATTTATATTTATTTAATTACCTATAATCATGTTGGAAACTTGGTCGTTATCTCTATGTCTGTACAAAAGGACCAGAAAATTAGCCAGTAATCAACCAACATAAATTTACGTATTTACATAATTGTACGTATTTTTCTGTTCCTTTCTTCTTGTCTGTTTATATATGTGTACATAAATGGTTAAATAAATAATAAATTTGTCGAAATCACACATGCTCTAAACCAATTACATTGCGATTGTAACTTGTTTTGTGCATGTATCAAGTAACAAGGAAATTTAAAGCACAAGCCGACAGCCTCATAACAAAGATAGTAAGTACCTTGTCACCATATCAAAGCAAACAGGTTATTCCATACATTTCCATGAAATTGATACCGTACTGCGCCTAATGTTATTTACGAACACCTACGGCAACTGCGACTGGGCACAAACGATATGCTTGTGACGTCAGCATATAGCATAACGCAACTAGAATCAATTCTATTTTCTTGTAAGGTGCCTTTAATTTATTTGAAATAAATTATAAGACTTTGACTTTGAACTTTGGCTATATACGGAATAGCTTACATGAAACGCTGTAAGCGAAGACACGGAACATGATTTAGTTTAAACTTTGTTGGTAATTAAAAGGGGTGGAAGTTTTAAAATTGGTTTAGTTATTAACATTTATTGGAGTAGTTGAAAACTATCTGTGTTTCAAATTTCATCGAAATCCGTTCAGTAGTTTTTGCGTGAAAGAGTAACAAACCAACAACTCAACCCAACTCATTCTTTTTTGTGTTTGTGTGTTTTTTCTTTGCGTTATGTTTACCGCAAATAAATGTATTTTCTTTCTTTCTTTCGTATCCATCCATCCATCCTCACAAACTTTCACATTTATAATATTAGTAGGATAAATAGAATGTACGAGTACCTATACAAGGAGGGACTCGTGACTAAATACTAACAGCCGCACGGGTGGAGCTTCAAGGTTAAGCAACGCTTGCTGAGGTCGGTCCATGGATCAATGATCATCCATGACATACCGAGACCCCTCCGTGCCTCGAAAAGCTCGTTAAGCAGTTAGTCCTGGCTGTCATTCGTAGATCCTTGACAGTCGTTACGGGTAGTCAGAAGCCCGAAAATCCGACAACCAGTCTTGCCAAGGAGTATCGTGTTACCCAGTAACTGGGTTGTGGACGTCATATAGGCAGTCGCTCCTTGTAAAATACTGGCTGCATCCAATTAGACTGGACGCTTTGGGAAGAGGCTATTCAGATTGATTGAAATAATGTATACCAGTAAGAACTATTTCATGTTGAAACAATTTGGTGGTGTAACAATTTCATGTTTAAAGCCCCATTTACACGATGCAACTTTCTTGCCTGTGACACATGATAAAACAAAAGCAATAACTGACTTGCATCGTCTAAACACTGTTTAGACGCTACACTTTTTATTGTTGCTTCAACTTATTGCATGCCACTGGCAATCGCAAGGTGTAAATCAGGCTTTACTTAATTAAATACATCAATAAAATTTTAGTGTATCATTCTTTCCTCAATTTGTCATTTACAAACAGAATGCCTATACAAATCTTGATATCTTTCAACATTTTATAACAAATTGAAAGAAAATGACATTCCTTTACTAATAAATGCTTGTTATTACAAGACTCATCCCGGTGTCTATATTATTTCTCTTCATTTCGACCCCGAGGCGGCGCTTTTAAATAAAAATTGCATCTTCCAAAGTAATACTTGGACTCCAATTTCTACCTAACAATGATTTTTATTCCTTTGTTAAAACCGTGGTCGCGCGACGATAGCCTGATTGAAATTCTCAGTTTCATTTGAAAAATCTTCTTTCTGGAAACCTGGTGTATTAAGATTATATCGTTCGTTGGCGCTTGTGATAGAAATATTAATTGCAGGGTAATATTAATTCTAGTGTTTCTGATTAAAATGCAGATTTAAATGAAATGAGATTTGGAATACTTGTGTATATTATATGGAAGCTAAGAGTTCCCGCAGTCCGCACTGGGCCCACGTGGTGGTTTATTGCCCAAAGCCTCTCACGGAGGAGGCCTGTATCCCAGCAGTAGGAAAGCTATAGGCTGATTAGGCGTATTATGTTAGTGGTACTTAAATAACTAACGAGCGATCTATATGGAAGTTTGCATAGCTTGGAGACGCGTTGTTTGTGGTTGCGATCCTCAGCAGTGAGGTAACGACAAAAAAGAAAAAAATCTTACGCAAATTAATAACGAAATTTTGAGTAACGAATAGTTACACATGGCTGAGTATTGCATATTACTGTTCACATAAATTAGTTCAACATTTTACTTACCTTATTGAAAACATCAAATCAAACGACACTTTCTGTCGTTCTTTCTAGTTCTTTCTTTAAAACTAACTTTGTCTCTTCTTCCTTTTTGCATTCAACAATCGTCGTCGTCGATACGATAATGACGTTCCTATCTTGAGTCTAACTTTAGTATTCAACTTCGCTCCTGTCTTTATTTCTTTAATTGAATTAAAAATCATAGTGAATCCCATAGTGAATTCAATATAATTTCTTGGGCGAGACTTCTTCAAAAAAATTTTTTGTGACTCCAAGGACCAATTTTTTGTTTTTGTTTTTTCTGCCCTCAATGTTATCTCATCTGATGGAACGTAATAATATTGTAAGTATATTGAAAGGCAATCAGATAGAAATAAGAAAATAATTCGGTTGGACGGGTCACAAAATAAATTGGAAGACGATGCTGTTTGCTGAAATACTATTGTGAGTCGATGGACGTGGTGTACATTTTATATAAGTAGAGCTATTTCAATTTAGAAGAATTTATTTTCGTAGGACAGAAGCTATCGTTGTTTAACTGAATTCAACGGCTGTAACGGGTTTAAGTCTTGTAAGGTACAGCTTACACCTTCGCACTATTTATGTCAAGTACTTTTCTTTATTAAACATTCCAAAATTTGTAAAATACGCAGCGCAGCCATTGTTAAAGTATGTAGGAAGTATCAAACATAGAAACCGCTGAATCCTTACTTCCGGACTTTAATTAGATTACATTCATTGTCTTTTATATCAAAATCGTCTGCAAAACTACAGCAAAACGATAGCAGAGTAGCTAAAGCATGTTGAAGCTTCATAATTATGTACTTTGAAATATTGTTCTCGTATCAAAAGAAAAATATGAAGTGTACCTATTAGCTCGCACAAGTACTAGGTTATTAAGTCAACAACGGATAGCGAGTAACACTCAAAGCAATGTATGATTAATGACGTTACACTGTAATTTGCAGCACTAACAAGCCTTATTTTGTCGTGGTTTTAATCAGTATTAATTGTCGCATTGCGTATGTCAACGTTGTTTTGATTTATTGAGTTTTTTATAGAACTTTTGGTTTATAAAAATCTTCATGACATTACCTTAATTTAAAAAAATGAACACGAGTTGTAGGTCGTGGGTAAGTACCAGGCAAGTACTTTACTTTGTGTAAATAATTTTATCTCCACTGCTCTCAAAACGGTGAAGGAAAACTTCGTGAGGAATCCGGCATGTTCTAGAACCAAAACTTCGAAGACATGTGATATCTACCAACCCGCACTGGGCTCGCGTGGTGGATTACAGCCCACTCCCTCTCGAAGAGAGGAGGCCTGTATCACAGCAGTACACATTACAGGCTGATTATTCATTATGCATAAAATGAATAAGTCTGGAATCGCCAGCCCGTCTGGAGCAAGCGTGGTGATCAATGTTGGTACTTTTTCTGTATAAGAAGAGGCCTTTGCCCAGCAGTGGGACTATAATAGGGTGGTGATTTAAAATGAATCAGCTCTTAAAATTGATTTATTTTAAGTGCGTCGATGGCTTAGCGGTCGCAAGCACTACTGCTGACCATGAGCTCTTGAGTTCGATTCTTAGGTCGGGCTGGTTTACGCTCTGAAATTTCTCAACATCAGCCCAGAGTCTGGATTTGTGGGATAATAGCCTCGCCCCCTATTAGATGGGACTAAACCATAACTGGCGCAATATGGGTGTGCTATACACACCCACATTGTGGGTGTACACCTCTGCCCAACCCTGCGGGAAAACATAATTTTTTGTTACTTAGTAATAATCTTGTTATTATAATTTGAATTTTATGAAAAAAACTTAAATCATGTTAGATATAACTCATTATATCTAACATGATTTAATTTTTTCAAACATCTCAATGTTTGAAGTTTTCAGGACATTATAGACGTTCTATTTCAAACTCTATTACTATGATTCTAGGCACAAAACGTCTTAATTATTCCCTAATAAACAAAATACAAACTGCAAAATGTGTACCTCTGAGACTATTTGGAACCAACAAATAGGTTACCTTTTGTGCCAACCAAAGTGCCATTCGCCTTTTAAAGGTACTTTTATAAAAACGCCATAATTCCCTCAAAAGTGCCGCAAAGGCTCTAAGATATTATCCTTTTAAAATGTCCAACGCACGTACACATTTTACTCCCAACCATATAATGTGGGTCGTTTCCTCAAGTGAGGTCCAAGCTTCATTATTTTTCGAGTATATCATTTGCAACACAGCGTTTTCATTATTTGCACTGAGCCCTTTTTGGGCAATTTTTTTGCGACCTGACACTACAGTAAGTGAGATAATGGCACAATTACCCACCTTTACGCTGTCTTTTAGGAGAGCCATTGGTTTGATTTTGTGGTCTTTTTGCCCGCGTGAAGTAAAAGATTAATGTTCGAGGAAATAGGTCAGGCAAATGAAATTAGTTTTACGGGCTGCGAACTGGTGAGATCATGTTGAACATAATTGTTTGAATGACGTGGATAGATCCCGTCCACAACTTGCGAGGAAGGAAGTGGTTTATTGCAAAGCTTATAGGAATTTGCTCACAAGTTTTCACTACCGACTCCTATCTTTGATTTATAGACTTTACGCTTACTTCGAGGTTTGGGCGTTCGAGTTTCATATTTTATGGGAAGGAAGGCTTTGTTAAAATTATGCAGGTGCGTTACCTAAAACTATAATATTGATTTATATCGTTTTACAAAAGGCTAAAATAAGATAATTAATACGATAAACCTTTATCAACCTTACATTGTTTGGTAATTCAAATCTATTCTTAAGTAATAATAGTTATTTATTTATTTCAGACATAATAAATTCTAGTCCATAGTTTCACACAGACATTTCAAATTATAGACTATTTTAAATTCTAACAGATAAAAACCCAAAATAAAATTATTATGAATTAAATATTAAATATATCCAAACGCTCATTAAAAAAAATTGACAATAAATCATAAAATGTTGTTGTACTTTAAAAAAAAATAACATTAGTGCAGAAAAATTACTAAAAATAATTTTATGTCCAAATTAGAGGTCCTAATTAACACTCCTTCACTGTCTTCATTAATTAATTACTTACTTACATTCATTCTAATTCAATTTTCTAATGAGAATGTAAATAATACGACTCAATTTATTAGGCCGTTTTCAGCACCTTTTTTATATGACCGTAATAAATTATGGTTAATCCTGACTTAAATGCGTATCTTTGTGTCGGGAAAGTAAACAACGTAGATTATATTTTGTTAAATGGTCTAGAAATGACAGAACTGGACTAAGGGCCTTAGAAATATTACTGGAAAATACAGGATGGTTAAAATAGTAACGTCATCAAAAAATCCTCATGCCGCTTTCAAAAAATTCTATCTTTATTTTTACACCGCTTTTTAGCATTATATTTTTGCAATTTTCATAGTTATGTAATGTGCTTTCTAGACATAAAATAATCATCTTCCTATCTTTAATATAAGGTACAAACATTTTGATCGAAAAGGAGGAATTTACGTTTGAGTGATACAGAGTCTAAAAACCGGTTATATTATGATAAGTTACCTGGGACAGGCGTTGTCCGCTTAAGACATTTGTAACTTTTTATTTTTAAGAGCTTAAGCGTTTTAAGACAATTTAATTTGATTTAACTAACATTCCTCTCAACCCAATTCCAGACAATTTTTTTTATCTTAAATTAATGATAGGAAGATGATTATTTTATATCTGACAGAATATTCCATAACAACGAAAATTACAAAAAAAAAATGTGAACAGGCAGTGTAAAAACTTAAAATAGAATTTTTTGAAAGCGGTACTGAAAATATTTTTAAGTAATTAAAAATAATATATTATAACTCGAATACTATCAAGAATAACATACTTACATGTGGTATTTTAGATACCCTTGGGCATGAGGCATTTAATTCTTGTTTTATGACCTCACTATTTGGACCACCCTGTATATATGTTAATGATGTGCTCAAGCCGTATTTTATGGTCATTTTCAACATATTTTTCTTTTGGTTCTTTATGACTTGATAGTCTTAATCTAAAGATGTTTAATATTATGTAAAATCTGATGAATTATAATCAGAAGCTTAAACATAAATTCGTGTCCCTATAAACATTTTAGATATAAAATACAACTTTAGACCTATTTTTTTTAACTATAAAGCTCAAGATAAATTGGTAATAAAGCTAAATTGTTTGTTGTTAGATCAAATTTATCAAGATTTGACAACATTAAGGCAGACTCTCCAAAAAAATCTAGTTTTAACTTCTCAACTATATACGTGTATATAACTCCATAACAATACCAGAAGGCAGTTTATTAATAATTTCAAAAGGGTCATTTTGCGTAGAAGTAATGAGAGCTCCCGCAAATGATTTAGGATCGCTTGACCTGAATACTCCCGTTGAGTTATGAGTTAATTTATATGCGGAAAATATGGTGCGGACACATGACAGTCAGATTAGCGAGTTGGAACGTACGTCTATTTGTTTTGATTACGTCGTCAGGCTTTTAACCCAATTACGTCTACTGGAATTATTATATTGGACTAAGTGAAGTGAGGAACATGCTTGGAGCTATACTTTGACCTACTAGGAAGGTTATTGAAAAGACTTAAGATGGATATAATAGAAGGTGAAGAATACTTAAAGGTTCATCTGCTAATGAGTCAGATACTAGCAAAGAACGCGGTTAATGATGAGGAAATGGATACAATATCAGTATTACATACAAATGAATTCAATAGAGCTCCAGAATACCTTTTTGGTCGATTCATTTTTCTGCATTATACATATGTTCTAAACACATATAAAGCCACGTCTTCAGTCATGTTACTAAAGCCACCAATTTCTTGCAAGGATCAGTTTAAGCTTGCAACCCAATCTTAATCTCCACTTCATCAAACGTCAGCTTTTCAACATCTATGACCAGATTTGTGTCCTTAGTTGGATTGCCTGATTTGATATTCAACTTAATACTACCAAGCGTTCTGTCAAGTCTCAGAACGGCCTCGCTCTTTGATTTCTAGATACTGGGTTACGTTCTATCCTTCGTAAAGGCGATGTGTCATCGAGGCATTAAGTAAAGGGTATAGTAATATGTTGGGTTATATTGTTTTAATTATTTTAATAATTGGTATTATCATCATCGTCGCCAAGTACTTGGTTAGACACAGTCTTATACCAAGTTGTGTCTACTGCTGTATTTATATGTGAATTATTGTCAGCAGTGGCTGGAGAAACTGGCACCATTCTGGCTACTGTATTTTCTTCACCTAAAGTGAAACTTAGCGTTTCATAACCTACAGTCTCAGGTTGTGACTTTCTGCAAGGTTATTTTTGTTATGATAATCTTAAACATGTTCCGCTTGGCTACCATCCCCGCTTATCACTTAGCCCTAACCCCACAATATCACAATACTATTACGGCAGAGATACATACGCAATCGCTCAATGGGCTCTGATTCCGATTTGCATTTTAACGCAGTTTGCGTCTGCCTAAATATTGTTTCATATAATTGATACCGGCCCTCTAATATTGTAAACGTTTGATTTCACTTAACGCTGACATTTGGGATGACTGGGTTTAGCGTTTAGTGTATGGTAATTCTCAAATACTGAAATTGTCTTTGCATTTATGGTTGCAAGCTCTTCAACTCCTTATTTATATCTGCTGTCTAATAATGTCTGCGTTTGAGTATACTTACCGATGAAATTAGGAATTTGCCGTATAGTGTATCATGTTTACGTACGGTACGTCTTTCATTGACTTGAATGTGCCCTGGCGGCTGAGAGTTTGTCAGGGCCACTCTAATGTCGCGCTGATGGTGGCTTATGAGTTGATCATTTAGCTCTCTTCAAAATGTTGGAGCTGAATAATGCTAATCCATGCATCATGTTCGTGAACGGGCGCCGTCAGTAGGGACTGGTCATCGCTTAGCTGCCACGGCTTATTTTTAATTTAATTTAATATTTAAAAGAGTGTCCATGACGTTTCTTGCCCGTTCTTCTACATAGGTACCTACTATATCTTGGAATGGGTAACTAGTTTTATCTTTCTGACTGACCGACCCCTTGACAATTCAATAGTGCCTGTAATTGCTTTATTTAAAATAAATGCTTTGATTTTGAGTTTTTGAGTTTTTTATCATAATATTACTGTGTTTGGAATTTTGGTTGCTAGTTCTTTATCGATTTTTTTTTCTTTACAACTTGCTTTTTTATCTCTCTCTCTCTCTCCAACACTTTATGAAAGTAGTATTTTACTTTCCTGTTTGACTGCTCTTCTTTCTCATTTTGTTTAAAAAAAAAAATTCATAGACTTAAACAATTTTCGAATAATGCTAACCGTGACGACCCACTGAAATAAAAAAAAAGTCTCATTGTCAATACTTGACAGGTAATAATCACAAAATGATTACCAATATTATCCAGATCCAGAAACGTAACACTTTCAGTACACCGCAGCAAACAGCTTAAAATAACAAACAGGTCACGATATCAGCACAAACATTTAATTCTCTAATACCCACATCTTCCATACTTTTTCGATTTCAATCCCATTAGCTTGCTTGCTGATGATAGTTTATTTTTTAATCCACAGGAAGCCATTTCGGTAATATCTTGATCTGAAAACCTTCAATTTATTCGCGGTTGGAAAATGAAATGCACTTTTGTGATACCTCTTTGATGAGACGACGTACCTAGAGAATTTTAAAACGCTGAAGGTATCCTTCATGGGTCGTTTTTTTTTGTTTTTTGTTTTGAACAGTGCATTTAATGCATTGGAAATTTTGAAAGTATTAGGAAATGTTTATTTATGTTTATTTTTTCGGTGAAGGTTTTGAGAGATTTTGGTTATTGTGAGACCCAATTGAGTTTAAAAATGTAAAATTTTTTCAAAAATTATTTTGTACTTGTTTTTTTTTATCGCAAGGAGTGATGCGCACTTTACCTGCGGTTACCAAGTATGTGTGTGTGTGTGTGTGTGTGGGGGTGTGTGTGGGTGTGTGTGTGTGGATGTGTGTGTGTGTGTGTGGGGATGCGTGTGTGTGTGTGTGTGTGTGTGGGGATGTGTGTGTGTCTGATGCTGTTCATCATGAGTTTGGTCTTTGATATGTCATGTTTATCTATAGCCCTCGAGGCTTGTTTTAATCAAGTCTGCGAGTATTTTACCCAAATTAGTCATTAGTAAGGAAAAAAGTAGGTATGTTTAGTCGAATTTAATTTGATTTCTATTACCATAAAAACATTAAAACTATCAAAGCCCTTTGCATGTCAAACAAAATTATAGTCTGACAATATCCAACCTCCTATCGCGTTTTAAGTACCGATATTAAGCATATTAATGCCACGAATACCATTTGCTTGACATGTAAAGGCCAATTAAAATTTTATGATTTGTAACTGGCATATTACTCTTTGTTACAGAAAAATTTAAAGCACTTAGTAATTTGAACTTTATTAACGGCACTTTAATTTCATATCACAGTGTAAAGGGTGAAATTTAAATTAAATACGAGTATTATTAAGAATACATAAAAAGTATTAACTATAATAAATCAAGTTGACAAATCCTAGGAAACCATTGCGTTATTCTGTAGTGGTGTGACCACGTACAAAAAGTACCAGTGAGTTTTCTTTTTCAAAATTTATTGATCTTTTGGTAGCTACGAGTAGCAGGGCGGGTAGGGCAGGTACTGTATCACTTTACTTATTACAATGATTATTTTATACCATGATTTTACATAGACCGAATTTCATGAAATCCTAAAAGTTGTGAATTCTTATAAAATTCTATTACTTCCGAGCATCTTATAGCAACGATGTTGTCTGTCACCTCTTTACCAATTTTCTGGCTCAAGTGCCTTCAGTCTTCGCATTCCAAAATCGAATTCAAAATCTCATTTCTTTAAAATATGATCATTTTATTTTGATATCAATTTGTTTTATCCCAACACTAGTTAGTACGTTTTAATTACATAGCGTACATTTTTTATGTCAAAATGGTCCATTAGTTGCTATTAAAATTACTGAAAGGAATGTGACTGCCACGCTATAAATTCACAGTGAATTTATAGCTCTAGGCTTACTTGAAGAAATTATTAACGTTTATTATAAGGACATACTACGAGTACACAAACATATTTTGAATAGTACTTTATTAATTTAATATTTCAATGAGATTTTTCCTATACGCGCAGAAATTGGCTAACAATTAAGCAATGGACCACACTAAAATCTACACAAATATAAGTTATCAACAGAAACAGTAAAGAGCGGATTTACAGACGACCTCTTCAAAATTACAAGGAAATATTCTATCCCTAATGATACTTTATGTAGTTTAGTTTTCTGTTTATCCAAGTATGAATATTATTTTATTAATTTTCTTATTATAAATTAAATTAAAATACCTGTAGTCATACCAGTAACTACCATAAATAACACCCTATTCTGTTCTATTCTATCATAAAACCTTAAACTGTGAAAGACTGATAAATCCAACGCGAAGACGTTATACATTATACCTAACAGTTGTTAAAAATATGTTGAAGAAGAATAAGAACAATCCACAAAAAATAAAGTGAGACATAAAAGAGAAACCAATCATAAACTTCAACAACATAACTAGGTTACGTAAAAACATAATTAAACCAATTTCTAGTTTTCGTAATGAATCAACAGAACTTTCTACTTTTAATGCTATTGAGCTCCAAATTAAAGCCTTCAGTCGTTAAGACGAGCGCAATGAAGGTCCCAAAATGTTTTCCAACATTAAACCGGGACCGCAAACATGTGGTTTGCAGAGATTTTAAGATAAGCTACGAACTTTTCTACACGCCATAGAAATGGCCCACCAAATAAACAAAAGACCACAGCAAAATCAATACAAACAATACTAAAACAATACAGTGACACAATAGCATGGACACAGACATCCTCGTCAAAATAATAGGAAAACCTGAGACTGCAAAAGACCGATAAACCCTACGCGAAGATGTTATACCCACCAGTTGGTAAAAATGGGTTGACTAAGAAGAGGAATAACCCTTTAAAGATAAAGTGAGTTATAAAAGACAAACCAATCGTAAACTTCAACAAGATAACTGGAATAAGTATAAAAATAATTAAAACAATTTCCTTTTCAAAATTTCGTAATGAATCAACAAAAGTTTCTACTTTTTATGCTATTTAGCCCCAAATTAAAGCCTTCAATCATTAAGACGAGCGCAATGAAGTTCCCAAAATGTTTTCCAACATTAAACCGGGGCCGCTAACATGCGGTTTGCAGAGATTCTAAGATAAGCTAAGACTCATTTAAACTTAACAATGTGCTAAACTTAGCTAAGTAGTCGAGATTGTTCGCGTTCGTAGTCGAATTAATTCGTGATAAGTTTGAGTTAGTTTTAGGTAATATTGCACCTGAACTTGTAGCGTATGTGTTAAAATATTAAACAGATGTGATGGTGATCGTGATGGTCTGAGGGGAATTTGAGTTTAATTATTAATCATATTATAGTCTAGTGGATTATGTTAATAATACAGACGAACCGGATGATGTACTATAAAACATTGGATTCTAAAGTGAAGTTCTTATAGTGGTAAATATAGTCGACTAGCTTTTGCCCGCGGCTTCGCTCGCGTTAATTTAGGCTTTGACTATCAATTCGGGTTATAATTCAATCATGATCGGAAGACACGTGGCGCCATCTATTATCATAAGAACGTTATTGTTGTTTTTCTCGGGAACAGTACTTTTTTTCGGGATGAAAGGTACCCTATGTCCGTTTCTGTATACCTGACAACGTATATGCAAAATTTCAGGATGATCGGTTCAGTGGTTTAGGCGTGAAAAGCGTGAAAACAAACAAACAAACTTACTTTCGCATTTATAATATTAAGTTAGGATACTATCGTAGTTGTCGATCAGAAAAAGTTTAAAGTAACCCACTTTGTTCGACAAAACTCCTGAATGGTTTAAAATCTGACTAACGAGAACGCTTATGCTTAAACGGTAGGAAAGCAACCAGACAGCTTATCTAGAAGTCCAGATGGCATAGACTAGGTAAAATTCTATCTGCGTCAAGGATGATGGAGAAGCCAAACATTTATGGGATTGACATAACCAACCGAAAAAACGAACCGAAATTTCGTATTTTTATCAACCGTGTTGATAGAAATACGAAACGACTTGAAAGGGAAAGCCACTTGGCTTGGGCCTAAGGACTGTTAATGGACTACGTGTAGACTGCAAAATATAAAACTCAAACAACATACAACTTCAGTATCAATTCCGCATGCCACACGGAAGTGTATGTTTAATATTTGGTGGCGGCCCAAACAACCTCTAACCAAGCTTAGCCGTATAAATTCCATTTTGGAGCAACAAACTGACAAGCAATAATTAATATTCAACGAAACGCACACTCGACTATCAGGAGCGGATCGTACCAGTAAATTGCACGAGTTGGTCCAAGTGAGCCAATTCACCCCACCGCGGAGCGTTTGCTAAAACTTTGCTCATATTTAATTTGGCAGCGCACTCGCTCGAGACTAGCTTGATTATTGTTACACGCTAAACACTATTAGTTCAAACTTCGGGCTGTATAACATCAATATTGTCATGAAGTTTGCCTGTTGGAATTTGAATATTAATTTTGGTAACTTTTATTTGGGAGCATCCTTGTTTTGGAGTTAGTTTAAAAATTGTTGCAAGACTTGTTGAGTTTGTAAAAAGTTGTTCACGTTTTTAATCCATACGTTGATAAAACTTACTGTGGCTGTGAAAAATTACAAATTCAAAGCGAAGAAATCCAATCAGTAAAATAGAGCTGCCATAATCAAACCTTGCGTTTTTACTACAGTATTACCTACTGGTGCTCGTGCTCAATAAACAAAGGAGCTTCAAACATCTGCATTGCTCAATTTCCTTGAATTTGCTTTATGTTACTGCTGACACAGCTCTAGATGCAACACCATAATTCGCACGCCCGAAACAACACTGCAGTAAATAAAATTGCAAATTTTTCTGAATTGAAAAAACCGTTATCTCATGTTATGTCAAAGTTATTGCGAATGTCCTGAAAATTGCATGTGAAGAATCCAATGCGTATCAGCATTATTAAGTTCAGTCGTTTCAAAACGCCTTAATAAAGCAAAATAATGCATTTTTTTTTTTTACTTAATTCACTGTTAATGACTGAACGAAATAAAAAATTATTATTTCGAGTTACGTGCTTTTTACTGATTGATTCTGAAATAATGCACTATTATTCTACCGTTTTTTTATTGATATTAAAAATACATACACGACCCAATTGTTTTTTTTTTCAGGAAAATACCTATTAAAAATGAAGTAAAAGACAACATTTTACTAAAAACAGTAGGTACTTATATTTTGAACAAAAACTAGTACTCGTTTTGGATCCATAGTATTAATTAAAACATGTAATTCAAAACTCTCCTGTTAATAAAAAAATAAGATATAAAAATGGCAAAGTTGGTTGGATATAAAATAATTATAACACAAAAACAAGTAACGAATTAAAAAAATAACAGCAAAGTTAACGCACAGTTACAAAAAACAAAAACTGTTTAAAATTTTATAAACAAAACGGTAATTAAAAAGCGTAATCATTTTAAACTTCAACCAAAATAGAATTTATCGACTTTTAATACATCAAGTAGTTATTTCCTACTATTGAAGACTGTAAGTGCGATTATGTAGTATTACAATCATTCATGGCATACAACAAAAACTTAAAAACGAAAAATACAAAAATCATAATTTAGACGTCAATTACCAACCACTTAACTACTTATTTTAAGCGATAGTTAACCACCTTCTACTTATAATAGCTGCAATAATAATTCGCATTAAAAACTCTAAAAACGAGACATATTTCATAAAAAGTTGGTAATAAGGTAAAGTTAAACACAAAACAAATATTTTGGCTTGATTTCTTGAGTACGCCTTAGTATGCATTGTTTTTGCATCTCCAAATCATCCTGCTGCCAACACTGTTTAAAAATGTCTTGACTTACTATTTCGTCTATTTTAGTTTTGCAATTCAACCTACATTTATCGCCACAAGGTGGACGGATTTGACGCTCGGCGATCAGTTTTGTAGGGTTTGTTAAAGAAACATACGCTTTTCCTGCATTCCGCAATGTCTTAGCAATCTTAGGCTTCCAGTCAGCAGGGTTTCGTATTCACTTTCTACTTAACTTGGTTTCGCTCACTGATGGAGCAGTGTGTGGCAGAAGTTGAGGGTGCGTTTGTCGAAGTAGAATTGGAATACACTTGAGTATTCGCTGTAGAAGGACCCAGTCTATCGGATTCACCATCAGATGAACTACTTAAGCTGCTGGAGCTTGACGGTAATGAGGTGGAGTCTGACGAGGATCTCGAGGAGGAAGAAGAAGATAATTTTCTAATGATTACAAGGGGACGAGATATTTGACTAACAGACACAAAAAACTAAGATCCGAATCCGATTCCTCTATAAAATCTTCTTTATCGCTATGATCAGAGAAAACAGGAATGGCTACCTCCCGATCTGATGCTTCATCGGCTAATGCTGTCACCACTGACGTCTCTTAAGTCGATGCTGCAACAGTTGTATTTTCGACATCTTTTCCTACGCTGCTTTATTGAAGAGAAGGTCTGGTTTCTTCTGTGGTTGCTTCAATTACCTTTTAAAGTAACAGAAGACCACGACCCCTCATCATCTGCCGAATAACAATTACAAATTTACTTAATTCAACAATAGTGCATTATCACAAAAAAAAAAATAACATCTTCTTGTAAATAAAGAACAAGATAAATTGTAAATATATGTCTTTTAATTTATAATTTAAGTAATAACACTTAAGTATAATAAAATAATTTATTATGATTTTTTAACAAAATTAGGACATCAATTATATCTACCACGAAAAATGCACCATTTCACTGATTTTCACCTTTCACGAACAATACTGAACCAATTTGGAATAATACAAAAGACACTCGCCGATGGCAGCCGTCGACAACATGCCGCTCGTGTATTTAGGCACCGTACTCAAATACACGAGCGGCATATTGCCGACGGCAGCCGCGTAAAGGGCGGGAGTCGACGGGTGTCGACGGTGGAAGTTGAAGGGTATCGACGGATGCAGTTACCCCTGCCATTGACGCGTGTCGCTCATGTGTATGCACACTAAGGCTGAAAAGTATCAACTAGAAATAGTTTAGTGTTCGCGGTATGACTGGCAGCGCGTCTTCACCAATAGAGGGTGCGCCATCTGTTGGGCATACGTACATACATACATACATACATAAACTCACGCCTTTTTCCCATGGGGGTAGGCAGAAACCACAGAACACCACCTGCTACGATCCTTACATACTCCTTTTGCCTCGTTTATGTCCATACATCTAGTCATACACGCATGCCGGTTGCGGGTACAACGCACCTGACCTTTCTGAAGAACATCACCATTATGGTCATTATATGTCCTCCCAGCGTTTCCACTCACATATGCCTTGTAAATACCTTTTGTAAGTCGCCTTTCATTCATCCTCTCAACATGACCAAACCATTTAAGGATACTCTTTTAAATGTTTGTCACTACATTTTCTTTTAAACCGCACCGTTGCCTTATCACATCATTCCTCATTCATCATTTTTGTAAATATAAATACACCTGTCTTCGTGGTATACGCGGCAAATTAAAAACGTCGATTTTGAGATTTTCGACATAATACAGTGTGGTTCTGGGTGTACAAATTTCTCCCGGATAATTCTATCTTCAAGGTTAACTACAACACTCTGCCAAAATCAATAAGCATCGAAGCCGAACTGCATTGGGTGAATCGCAATACGGGTATGAGTACAAGCCCTCCCTATATGATACCTAACGAGTACCAACGTTGGTTAAGCAAATTTTGTGGAATTTGGCACAAAGCCGTATAACCAAAGTTTTGGTTCAAGTCAGTGGAGAATCGAGTTTTGTATTTTGTTCGAGAATATTGTAATGAACAAGACATTGGGTGCACAACCAGGAAAGCCTATTATTGTTGTGATATTTTTAGAAATTTTTATCAGTGCCATTTCATAAAATGTACTAATATGTCGGTAGAATCATTCACAAATGATGATACTACTTGTATCTCGAGACGCAATAATAAGTTTTGGCAAAATAAGGTAAAGACTGAAAAGAATAAAATTACTAATCATCATAAAAGTTTTAACCCAGAACTTTTCAAAACTATGACTTTAATTGCATCTGAAGAATCATATTGCTTCGAAACGTTACTGCCGAACAAATTGCTACCAATAAAAACTTTTGAGTTGCAAAAATTTAATCTGTTAATGTTCACAGCGCTCCTACACTCCACTGCCAAGTTTATCAGAAAAACACATTGAACTAGATTCTTGTCTGTTATTATCTATATCTATCTAAACATATAAAACAGTTCCGTGATCTACCAATATCTTTTCTTGGTCGCGTACTTCATTATTGAAGGTTGTGGCCTTCCTGGCTTTATGTATGACTAGCTTCTGCCTTCGGCGTCACACGCGTGGATCTCGGAAATTATCCCACGGGGACATGATACCGGGACAAAAAGTAGCCTATGTCCTTCCCCAGCATGCCATCTATCTCTTCGCCAAATTTTATCGAAATCAGTTCAGTGGTTAAGACGTAAAAAAGTAACATACAGGCAGAGTCACTTTCGAATTTATAATATTAGTATGGATGTTCTTTCACATCATTCGGTTCTCGGCTTCTCGCAGGCCGGTCATAACAGAGAGTCCGGTGAGGGCGTTTACTTGGTCTTGATCCTACTGATAGATACCGCAAAATCAAAACCACTACTACCGATAGAAATATGTTATTTGGAAGAAAGTGTTACTTAGAATAAGAGGATGTACGGTCACCAAAAGGGATAAATAACCAGGGCCGTTGGATATAGTTGAAGTTTATTAAGAAACTGATGGATATTTTCGAATAAAATTGAACTTAATTAATAGAAAACAAACAGTTAATTTACAAAATTAAATATCATTCGAAAACATCCATCGATTTCTTACAAAATTTCTACTATATCCGACGACCCTGGTTACTTATCTCTTTTGGTGACTGTACATGTACTAGCTGTTGCCCGCGACTTCGTCTGCGATCCAGGATGAAAAGTAGCCTATGTTCTTACCCAGGTTATGGTCTATCTGTGAGCCAAATTTCGTCCAAATCCGTTCAGTAGTTTTTGCGTGAAAGAGTAACAAACATCCATCCATCCATCCTCACAAACTTTCACATTTATAATTTTAGTAGGATAGGATGTATAGAAACCTCACATATACAATTTGTAAAAAACCTTGATTTTATCTCGAGACTATAAACTCCTCTTGCGACATGGTTACAGCAACACAGAAAGATTCAGCCACGGCGTGATTTATAAGAGATATTTAAATTTTTATGGAAACTCATATTCCCATTGGGTATGAACTTGAAATAGATTTACATATTGGGTCAAATGAACGAGCAAACACCAGTGACAGTACTAGCGTTCATCTAGTACACCCTGGACAGTCATCCTCTCCACAAACCTACTTACTGATCCTAATAACTTGGCATGAGCCAACAGCTCGCATACCTCGTTTAAATACAAGAGACTAAATAGAAGGTTTAATTATCATAACACGTTATAAATCATCAAATAAATCAACCTGCCTAGCCTTTTCTCAACTATGTTAGGTTTGGCTTAAAGCCTAACCTGACGCAGCTGAATACCCGTATTTTACATGGAGTACCTATCTGACCTCCACAACCCAGGTATTGGAAAACACGATACCCCTTTGTAAAACTGACTGTCAGACTTTTAGGCTTCTGACTACCCGTAACGACTGTCAAAGATCTACAAATGAGAAATTGTCTCGATATAATGGATGGTCAATCATCCACGAACCGACCACGACAAGCGTAGCTTAACCTTCAATCGAATCGTGTGAATGTTGTTTAGCCACGAGCCCCTCTTTAACGTACTTTACGTTATAAATCAAGCAGTAATGAGAAATGCAACGGAGTATTGGAGTTTGTACGGTAAAATCAACTGGTAAGCTTATGTCCGACACCACGAACAAAGTTGAGGGCGAAAGCTAGCCGTTGATAATTTCGAAGTTGCTTTACGAACATTGGATTACAAACATGCTGCTGTATGTATCATACATTAGTTTGCGGTATTAGAACTTCTAACCGTACTTCCTGGAAATTCTAATGCTTTTACAATGATTCCTACATGAAAATATTATGTACTAGCTTTTGCCCGCGGCTTCGCTCGCGTTAATTTAGAATTTGACAATCAATTCGAGTTGTTCGGGGAATTATAGTTAGGAGGATGAAAAACCGGTCTATCGACACTCTAGACTCACAAAATGTATTAGGTACTTAACTAAAGTTTCTACAATAATATAATTCAATTATGATTCGAAAGACACGTGGCGCCATCTATTATCGTAAGAAAGTTATTGTTGTTTTCCTCAGAAACAGTACTTTTTTTTCGGGATAAAAGGTACCATATGTCCGTTTCTGTACACCTGACAACGTACATGCAAAATTTCAGGATGATCGGTTCAGTGGTTTAGGCGTGAAAAGGTAACAAACAAACAAACAAACTTACTTTCGCATTTAAAATATTAGTTAGTAAGTTAGTATGTAAGAAAAAATCTACATCTTTTTAATAAAATAAGTAATAGACATAATTTTAATACTGGAAATATAAAATAGATCAACCATTTTTTAGATTATCTAAAGTACATACATCTTTTATGGGGTACTGTGTTAAATGTTACAACAAAATACCTTGTGATATATTGCAATGAAATTAAAGAAAATTTAAATTCATATAAAAAGTACACTTTATAAACAAGCATATTCCAAATTAGAGGATTATATCCTAGATAAGAATGCTTGGAAACATGCTGGTCCTGCTCCATAGGACAATCTAGAGTCTAGACAAAATCAAACTGGTTGGTAATTTAATTGTATAATTTATAATTTTTATGACATTGATTTTTACATTATGTACTTAACTACTTTAACTCACACACTAAATAATTACTTGTTAAAATTTTGTAAAAACCATCTACTTTTCAATATTTGCAAATATGTGAGCACCATGACGTATCTATCACATAATTAATTTACCTGTTTTTGCATTATATTTAATTCTTTTAACCTATTGTGGTATAGTAATTTTATTCTAGGTGCATCGTCTTCACATATAATAATTATATAATTAATGTGAACCTACATAATATAGTAAAACATTTAAAAAAAGTAACGGTGGAGTTTTTTGCCCATTCTTCTCCATACGAAACTACCTTTTGGAAGTGGCAACTAGAATCAATTCTATTTTTTGGTAAATTTTGACGTTCAAACGTGCCTTTTATGTGCCTATTTGAAATAAATGATTTGACTTTGACTTTGACCTATTAACATTGTTTAGAATTTTCATGCCATATTAATGTCTTACGTTAATTATAGAATTTGTTACATATTTATATGTAAGACTTAACTTTTATCATTACTTGAGATTTAACCACGCCTCGCCACTATTTTAAAAGGCATGTAAAACTTAGCTGAAAAGGTCGCATCATGAGCAGTACTAGCACCTAATGTGATACTGTCACTAAGTTTAAATATTTTGGACATTTTCTTTCCGACGACCTCAGTGACCATGGTGACATTGAGAGGCTAGGACACTGGCGGTCAGGGGTAATATGTTGGCACGAAGATTTGTTCGGTGTACTAACCAAGTAAAGATTACGCTTTTTAAAGCCTATTCTCAGAGTTTTTACAACGGTAATCTTTGGGTCAACTACTCGAAAAAATCGCTGGATTTTCTAAGCGTCCAATACAACAATGTTTTTGGAATGATTTTGCGACTGCCTCGCTTTTGCAGTGCGTCAGAAATGTTCGCAGTAACCAAGACCGATGGATTTCATGCTATCCTCCGCAAAAAAACGGCCTCACTCCAGAGCAGAGTAAGATGCAGTCACAATAGTATCCTGAAGGTTGTGGCAGCAAAAACACTTCCTCCGCCATAATAAGGCAATTTGTGAGAAGACTTATAGCCTAGTTTCCATTTCTCGTTGTGGCTAGTTGATGGGTGGTCTTCTCATTCATTCGTCTTTAGTTTAAGTTACTAACAATAGTATTTTAAGTGCAAACCTGTTACCAACAATTTATGGATATTTTTAGTTGTCAGAAATAAAATGTTGTTTTTATTTATAAGTATACAAAAATAAACGTAGTATTCCATGCGCAAAGGAACAATATCACTTTTGGAAAAATGTAATTGCTATTGACATCCTCCTTGGTCTTGTGGTCGCATCACTACTGCTATGCACGTGATCCTTTTTTTTTTTTTAAAAGAAAAAAAAAAAAAAAAATGGAGGGATGAGATCCTAGATTCGATTCCCAAGTCAGGCAAAGTGTTATTGGGTTTTTCCATCAGGAATTTCTGAGTAGCAGCCTGAAGTTTAGATTTGTTCCCGATTGATGGCAATAGGCTCGCCCCTATTACATTGGGACTTAAATATACTGGCGAAATGTAGGTACACTTCTGCTAACCCTTCGGGTAAAATGATTCTGATGTTATGTTATTATCAATTGTTAGGGCCTATGCACACCACGTTTTTTAAACGCGCCGTCGACGCGCGTTTGTAGCGATACAGACGCGATACGCACGCAAGTCAGACGCGGCCTGTAGGCCTTTGCACACCTGTATAAATTCAAACACGCGTTTGAATCGATACAGACGCGCGTGTGTAGCGATACAGACGCAATGCAAACGCGCGTGTGTAGCGATACAGACGCGATGCAAACGCGCGTGTGTAGCGATACAAACGCGATGCAAACGCGCGTGTGTATCGATACAAACGCGCTGGCATTTTGCGTTTTTAAGCAGAACCTCATCAACAGTAGCAAGATGGCGTCGGTCGAGACAGCATTGATTGCATGCGCTTTGTTATTATTTTTTTAAAAAAGGAAGAAGAAAAATTACCGACGTTTTTGGGTACACCCATTTACAAGGGAAGGGAAGGCGCGCGCGCTAGCGGTCGCATCAGTGTCGCGCGTTTGAATCGATACAAACGCGCGCGTGTATCGATTCAGACGCGCCGCTGCAGCGCGTTTGAATCGATACAAACGCGATGCTAACGCGCGTGTGTATCGATACAAACGCGCCGGTGCAGCGTGTTTGTATCGATACAAACGATAACAAACTGCTCTGTAGGATAAAAGCGCGCCGTCGACGCGCGTTTCCAAAACGCGCGTCGACGGCGCGTTTAAAAAACGTGGTGTGCACAGGGCCTTAGGCCTTGATCACACGTACCGAGTAGATGGGCGATATAGAATAATTATAGTACAGACCGGCCGTCGAGAGAATGCGTTTCTGACACATGTCAGTGTGACAATTCTAGTAACTAATAAAGATCAAATTCGCAAAACATGTATTCGTCTGTATGAAACTGACGGGTGTCAAGAACGCATTCTCTCGTCGGCCGGATTGGTAGGCCAAGAGAGTTGGGTGTACGAGTATGTGTTTACATGTATTTTACACTTGGCACCGAATCAGTCAGTCAGTTCAATTTCGACCCTGCAGACTACCAAGATAATGAATCGCAAAAAGATAATAAAAAAATTGCGGTCGCGTGCTGCGAGTGACGTGAGTGTGCCGAGTGGCGAGTACGCACCGAGTGCGTTTGTACGGATCTGGGGCATTTGCGCGAAAGACATTGCCGCAAATGGACTTCGCACGAACGGACTTTTGTGCGAAGGGACACATGCGCGAAATATATTTCCGCGAATGGACTTTTGCGGGAATGAATATTTGCGCGAAAGACACTTCGCGAGTTACTTTCAAGTTACAGATAGACTGGAAGTAAACAGTGCAATTAGGCGTCAAATAGTGGTCGTCGTATTTTTTTACTGCCCCTTATTATTATTTTTTTCTTATTTATGTACACACAGTAAAATACATAGAATACGACATTTTGTATCATTTGCGTACCAGCTTATTTCTTAAGAACTTTTTCTTAAATATTTTACTATTTTTCTTCTGTGTATTTTTTTGTTGACATAGGTGTCATTTTCTTGGTTTCCGAGGTCGCTAATAAAAAAGTTGGGGTCAAAATGAAATTCCGAGATGGCGGCAGCAGATAATTTAAAAATTTTCATCATGGGTATCATTTTCATGGTTTTCGAGGGTGCTAAAGCCGATAGTGAGGTCAAAATGAACATGGAAAATTTGATGGGAAATTTGAAAATTTTCGCAGCCGCCTCCTTGAATTTTCACTTTGACCTCACTATTAGCTTCAGCCCTCTCAAAAATCAGGATGAAAAATTTGTAACTTTTCGCAGCCGCCATATTGGATTTTCATGTTGACGACAATTTTGTTATCAGCGACCTCGAAAATCATGACAATAATACCCATGTCGAGAAAAAACAAAAACAATAAAACATTTAAGAAAAAAATCTTAAGAATTAAGCAGGTACTCAAATGTTATAGTGTTGTATCTCTATGTATTCTACTATGTACATAAATAAGAAATAAACAAATAAATAAATAAAAAGGTGCAATATAAAAACTAAGACGATTTGACGCCTAATTCATGTGTTATTTCCAGTCTGTCTGTAACTTGACGATAACTGGTGAATTGTGGGTGTACTGTACACTCCTGTCTAACCCTTTGAAAGAATACAAGCGTGATGTTATGAAGAAATCTCATTTCCGCAACATTTCGCGCAACTGTCCCTGTCCTTTCACGCAACTGTCCTTCGCGCAAGTATCTTTCGCACAAATTTCCATTCGCGCAAAAGTCCATTAGCGGAAATGTCTTTTCTCGCAAGTATTCCTTCGCGCAAAAGTCCGTTCGCGCAAAAGTTCATTCGCGGAAATGTCTTTTCGCGCAAGTGGGTCCGCGCAAGTGTCTTTGGCGGAAATGTTTTTCGCGTAAGTGTCCTGCTACCTGTTTATACCTGCCGAGTAGGCAAGCGAGTTAGTGCGGGGAAGCGCGGGGGTGGCCACTCGATCTAGTAAATAGAACAGGGTCCGAGCGACTGCCTCGTCCTTTAAATCAGCGCTCACTCGGTGATGTGTTTACACGTTCTAGCCATAATTTTCATTTTGTGTGAAGCGAAGTAAAATTCGGATGAGGACAAATGTTTCACACATTTTTTCTTTTTGTCATAGTCTGACTTTGAAAAGGACAAATGGTTTACTTTTTCTATCTCTATCATTCTTTTTGTTAATATCAAATCAATCTTATATCGATACTATTATCTTATATCGATACTACTCGTATTGTGCGAAAGTAACTCTGTCTATCTGTCTGTATGTTACCTTTTCACTCCTTAACCATTGAACCAATCGTTATGAGATTTGAAAAATAGGTAGCTTAGGACCTGGAGAAGGACAGGCTAAAGGTAGTATCCTAGATAATTGTATTAATAAAAAGAACACACAAACTAAATCACAGACAACAGTTACTCTAATAATATAATTCTTCTTATCAATATCAGTCGGAACAAATACTCCAACTGTCGAATACCTTTTAGTATAAAACTGTGTCAGTCAATTTTCCTAATTTGACATTGCAAACAAAGCTGTAGAAATGTCGGTTGCTATGGCAACGCAAGCTTCGTTGGCACATTGTAATCCGAACTAAAAGCATCATCGAATCCCAAGTCACCACTTACTTCTTGTTTTTTCCATTTACCAATATCAAAACAAAATTCAAGCTCAGTTCCTCTGAAGTAAGTATTCCATTATTTTATTCTGTTTTCGTGTTTCTCTTTATTGCTTCATTGGTTTGGAAGTATGTTTCTGTTTTCTTCATTTGTTTTGTATTGTTAATTGGAATTTTATTTCGTGATTATCAGAAAGTTGACGAGATTGCTTTTGAACCTAAGAATGTAATTTGTTTTGGCTTGATGTTGTTATAATTTTGTGAAACAATTATGAAACTTCTTTTTGATTTTTTTTTTATACTAATTAATGCTTACATCCCATTAGCTAGAGTTTTTTTTTTGTTCCGTCCAATAATATACATTGTTTTGATTCAGACTTTATACTATTTCGTAACATTTCAGCATTATTGTTCTCATTGTTCATCTTACATATATTTTTATAGCATTATTTGTCAATTGTTATTTTTAATATACTTTAACTTCTTCTCATGCTTTCATCTAGTTTCTTGGACAGCCATGCTTTCATCTAGTTTCTTGGACAGCCATAATATTGCTTCTAATAAGATTTAAAACGAATCACGGTTACAAAGAAAACCAATTACCTTTTATTTAAAAAACTCTTACTAGACTTTTCCGACATTCAACTCGCTCAATCTTAGAAATGTGGTCGTTATATTTCCATTAAATTACTTATGTTTAAAATAACTTTAACTATTTTTTTTATAAGAGTACGTACGTAAATCGTTGTCGGTTCCTCATTCATGATAATATCTATTGGAATAATTGTATTAAGTGGGTTCTTAGAATTGTTTACAGACTTATAAGTTAAAAGATCCAGTAGTATTCTAAAGATACTTTAAACTTCATCAAACAATACTTTTATTTCGTCTTCTATTAAGTAATTAATAATTTAATTAATAATATTATTATCATCTCTTGAATCAACAGAACTCAATTTGAATTTCATTACATTTTCTTCAACGTTTATAGTAGTATTTTCTTTGCCAATTTTAGACGGTTCCTTTTGAAATCATAACGCCTTTAGGCTTTCGTGTTCGAATAATTCCTATCCATACAATACTTAATAATATTTGTTCGTAACAGTTCCGATACACGTAACGCCACTTATTTCTCCAATTTACAGGAAGAAATCGCAGAATCTCGTCCGTTTGGTCTCTTGTGTGCAATCCTTACATATTCTAGCTGGCTTTATAGTTCAATTTGAGAACTGAGGCGATGTACTTTCTTTCAAATGTACATTTTAGCGGCATTCAGTTATGTCATCAGAATTTATTATAAACTTGGAAATATTGAGTTGCAATGTTGTGTCGCTTTCCAGTATCATATTATCGTTTATTTTCACTTGATTCTAACAAAAATGTGCACTTTAAAGCATAGCTAAATCGAAAAATGGATTTCACATACCTGCATTGCCTATCCAATGACACCCCACAACAAGAGACGAGAAAAATAAAAACACGTGTGGCACTCGGGGACTGCCGCGGTAAAGCTATTGCATAGCATTTTTTATCAACTTATGCAATTATAATTATTTTTTTTATTTTTATTTATGCAGTATTTTTTTTTTCTTTGATATTAATTCAAGTACAGTCGTACCATATACATACACGTTAAGCGAACGCTCGGCCGAGCTACATGGTAGGCGGAGTGGGGGGTGTTAGGTTTTATTTTCGTTACGGAATTTCTTGATTCGGTCGCCGCGCTCAAAGCCCGCGATAAAAGCTATGCAATAGCTTAAAAACACCTTTAATATTTTGTTTTACCACTTTGTCGGCGATCAACATGTATCCAAATTACAGCGCTCTAGTACTAAGAGTCTCTGAGCTAAGCCGCGGACAGACAGGCAGACGGATGGACTTGGCGAAACTGTAACGGTTCCTTGTTGACTGTGTAACCCTAAAAAGAGAGGAAAGAAAAAACAAAAAATATCGCCCGCATCGCTGTCAACAGGAAAAGTGCCCAAAAGGCTGGCAGAATCGCCACGTAGTATGGCAATGCTGGTTCTTTGGCCAAAAAATAGGCCAGCCTTCTGGTCACAAGAAGAGTCGACCAAACGCTAGGCAATATCTCGAAAAACCAAGCGGGCACTCGGACCCATGGCCCGGTGCTTCAATCCCAAACGGCTCGAACATATAAGTCCCAATAAGATTGGAATATTTTCGCCATTTGAGGGTTGCCGCACCTGCAGCAGCCGCCCCAGCACAGTCCGCCGTGTTATGTCCCATTGTAGGGCAAAAGCCTGCGATCTGCGGGTTCTCATACAGAGCAGGCATGAGTATCGCACAAGACGGGTTAGCGATTTCAGACTTTATATCAATAAGTTTTTGTAATTTAGTTTTATTTTATTAATTAATTTAATAATATTGTGAACACTAGTTTTAACTACATAGTTTCAACAAAACAGTTGCAACGGCTCACTCCATTACAAATGCCATCCATGATGTTATGAGCCATTTATTTTCGCTCTCTTTACGATCAGAACAACACCCGTTGGAGCCATATGCGGTAGAGCGTGGTTATTGTCATAATTACCTGTATATTTCGGAGCTCATTTACCATAATTACAGGGACACAGTTACAGGGATAACAGTTAATTACTACTTATTTACTGATATTCATAGATTCATGCATCAAAAATTTAAGTACAAAGAAACTACTATACAGCATGAAATAAGGAGAAAGAAAATTACGCAGTAAAAAAATAATCTTACAGCAATGGGTGAACACCGTGAATAATAATGATGATGCAATTATAATAACTTTTAGTAAACAGGAAGTTACTAAAATAAGTAATCTAAACCTAATAAAAAAAATCCCGGCTATTTACAACGAGCAACACACCAATTTCCAGTCCATCCAGTGTAAACTAATTTTATAAAGATAAAAGATTTGGTTTTTTGTACATTTGTCAGTTACGCTTTCACGCCTAAACGGCTGAACGGATTTGGATAAAGTTTGGCACATGGGTAGACCATGATACTTTTTATCCCGACATTCCCACGGGATCGAGACTTATACGGGTGAAACCGTGGGGTGCAGCTACATAGTTAGGTATAAACCCAGTAAACTTTCATGACCATGCTCTGCACCGCTTCTGGATTGCGCAGTTTTAGTAGCTTCAGCATTAGAACTTTTTTGATATTTAGATGGAGATTTTACACATAATCTATCATTAGAACAATAATGAAATAATAATAAAATAAATAATAATAAATAAATAATAATATTAAATAAGTAATAATAATAATAAAATAATAAACAATAATGCACTAAAGGCTAAAAAATATAAAATTAAAAAAAAAGTGGTTAAAAAACACTTCCTCTCTCCTTAAACATCATCATTACATTTAGTTTCCTTGCTCTTGTTTCATGTTTATTATTGATGTAGATAAGTATATGTTTTATGTATGTATGTATTTGTTGTATATGTAAATGGTACACCACTGACTACCTGCATTATTGTCTCTCCTTCTCCTTTGAATCCATCCAAAGGTTGTCTGTCAAAGATCGCTTTTAGCGATAAGACCGCCCATTGTGTCACCCTGTGTAAAATGTCTACATTTATATCTGTTTTTTTTTTATGTTGTACATAATAAAGAGTATTCTATTCTATTCTATTCTATTCTCAATATTCTAAATCCAAATTTCTATTTCTACACGACCATAACAAATAAAAAACGTCCCTAAACAAACATAAACAAAACACATAGTACATTAAATTTACCTTAAACACTGGCATTCAATGTGTTTATAACACACGGGGAATATTGAAGCACATTACTGTCTGTATCGCCACATCAACCCACCTTAATGCAACTTGCTTTTAACCTACATCGGATGAAAGCGCGCACCGTGTTACGCTTGCTTAAAGGGTGTAATCGTGGCCGTTTGTTACACCATACTCGTTATTAGTACCGTTTTAAGTGTATATGGTATTTATTTTTAAGGTTATGTTTGGTGTGAGTGGTGCTATAGTGACAGCGAAGATTATTAAGTTGGCAACATTTCTCTCAGCATAACATAACATAACATCACGCCTGTATTCCCCGTAGGGTTATGCAGAGGTGTACCTATAGTACACCCTTATTATGCCAGTTATGTTTAAGCTCCATGTCAAAGGGGGCGAGCCTATTGCCGTCAACCGCGCACATATCTAGACTTCTATTATTCTTCTGAAAAAAAGAGAAATTCCTCTAAACTTTCCTTACAATATCGGTGTGACCTTTTGTAGATACTTGCCACTGCAGTCTCGACATTAGACAGCGACAAAAATCGGTCGCTTAGTCGTATCGTTGTCAAATTCCTTTAATAGATTTTCAACTTCATTTCGAATGCATAAGGTTGAAAATCTGTTAAAGAAATTTGACATTGATTAGATTTAACGACCCATTTTTGTCGTTATATTTGTCGAGACTGCAGGGCCTGTTCTACTTTCACTTCTTCTTTGACTTAATTTGCTAGAGGTAAGTATTGTATTTTCTTCTCTTCTTAAAAATACCTGAGGCCTATTTCATCCTATGTTTACTTTTCTTTTGTTGTCACCTGTTTACGCAGAATTAATTTTATTATGAAGAAAAGATGAGCCAGGACGTTCCAAAGTGTTAGCCGTTTTTTTTTTAATATAAATTGCAGGATTCTGATCAAAGCCATTGATTGAATAAACAAAAAAAAAAAGTCGTAAACCAATTTCAATATCATTAACGTTATACAAAAAGGTGACGCTTAAAAGAATTTTACCGTCTCTTTCAATTTAGACCACTTCTGAAATGAAAATCATTATTCTATTCAAATAATAATTAAGTCCATAATTTTCCTCTCACATCTGCCACACAAAACCCACCTCTATGCATTCAATAAACAACTTAAAATGGCCACTTTGAATGGGGCATATTTAGCCATATATATGACCATAGAGGATGAATATTAGGTACTAAGTACTAATGTAAGTGCAGTGATTAAAATTAACGGCAGTAGGAAATAGTTAGGCAGATTCCGTGATACCGCATAATGTAAACGATATGGGATGAGGTTAGATAGTGATGCTGGGGAATAACTGTTATGGTACAGAAAGGATAATAGTACTGATCTAGATGATTGTGATATGGAGTAAATTATGAATGCAATTGCGACTCAATTAATCTTACGAATGCAGAAGGGCTTGGATGTTCGCTTTAATACCGGAAATGAGTATTTCTTCCTTTACCTCTGAAAGGTAAAACAGATAGATATTAATTTAATTTTCGTTTGATAGCTATATAGAGTATATCTATGAATATTCTAGCTATAATTGATAAGTACCTGGTACCTAAAATTATGAATAAAAATACTTTACTAGATCGATGAGGCAATACTTTTAAGACAGGCAAGCCTTGTATTTATTAAGCCTCTTTCAATAAAAAAATAAAAGAGTGAAATATAAAAGAAACTCCGTACTTTTGAGAGCTTTCCGTTTCTATCAAGACATCAGATAATAATTTATTTATGGTTTCATATTGGGGATATTTTCAAACGTTGCTTAAAGTTAAGTAATGTCTGCATAGCTATACATGTTTTATGTTTTGAGGTTTAAAAATCGTTTATAAACTAACCCTCATAACTTGTAGTTCTGCAGATGCAATTGTTGATTGCAAAAGTTCTGTAATTAAAAAAAAACAACCGGCTTCCAAATAAAACACAAAAAAAAATATGAAAAACAATTTTAATTTCGGAATTCCGTATCTTTGGTTTTGTATTTTCGTTTTTTGCCACCGACTTCCGAAATTAAAGTTATTTTTCTCTTTTTAGTTGTGGTACCTACACCACACAAATTCGTATACTACTTGGTATATAAATAACAGTGACAGGAAATTATTAAAACATTATCAATATATACCAAGTTGTAAAAATACGCATTATTAAGGATAACCCAAAAACTACTAATCTGATCTTGATCAAATTTATATGGAACCACATGAGAAGCACTAGCTTTCAAATAAAAAAAGAATAATTAAACTCGGTTCACCTACAAAAAAGTTCTGAAGTAACACACATAAAACATAAATACAGTTGAATTAAGAACCTCATCCTTTTTTTAGAGTCTGTTAAAAATACGATGCGACGGTGTGACAGGCCCCAAGTTAAATCATGTAGCGGCTTGTAGGTACAAAACGCCATACAGGGTTATTTTGCATATTCATTAAGCAGTTCCTTTGAACGTGCACATATTTGACTAAAATCATTTGAACGTCGCCTTCCATCGATCATATAAGTTAAAGACTTGATTTTGGTGGTGGAAGACTGACTTTGATGGAAGCTTTTTGAGATATTTAGAAAATTGTCTTTCGAGAAATACAATAAGCTGTTACCATTGCCGTCGGGCCTAGACAAAGTAACATTCGATTAGCGATGACGCTAGTAAAAAACCCAAACAATGTTTGGGGTTGATATAAGCTTTCGAAATGTCACGTGATCATAGGTTACCGAATATAAATTAGCTAGACAATGTTAACATCATTCGATTCTATGAAACGAATCGATATCGTCGAACGATTACTTCCATATAGATGCGTAGCTAAGTGGCACTTTTTGACAAGCATTACCGCTAGTTTTCGATTCGTATGATGGACACATTAGCGAAAGCGATAGCGATTGTAGAAATAGAATCGCTCCGAAAAGAATGCCATTTGTCTTAACCCTCTGGATTCTCTGTTTTCTTCCCCACAGAGTGGACGACCTGAGTGCCAAATGACAATCGCCCTCAAAGCGTTTCATATTTCTACAACGACTTTCAAAAGGATTGGCATAAACTATTCGGTAGCATCTGTCAATTCAACACATTTTTGTTTTTCCTATCATCGTCATCGCTGATGGAATGGCAATATTTGGTCTAGGCCCGCACGAAAGTCACGGAAAACCAACAGATGAGAAAAATGCAAACCGGTTGTTATGGCGATGCTACGGGAAGGCCGATTGAATCGACTCTCTAACGAGGGTTTAAAAATATAAACTATGAGGTTCTTGATTTTATGATACGAAATCTAGATAACAATTCTGCGCTCAGATTTGTATCAAATATTTATGGGAAATATTTAACTGACCCTCTAAAAACTTATTGATCTTCTAATGACGAACAGTTTTTTTAAATTATTGAGTTTCTTTTTAACTTTCTGGCCCTTTCTCACAGTTGGTCGCAGTAACTAAACTAGCGCATTCCGAACGAATGGGTAAGGTTAGGTTGAAACTATGACCAGCCACGCGCTAACCGAATTGGTCGCAGTAACCAAGATAGGGCACCCCGATCAATTGGGTTAGGTTAGAACTTTTCAACAGAAGATGCTGTGCTAGGATTAACACAAGAGGTAGCTAAAAATCTAGACAAGAAAACTAAATGTTTAGGTATATTCCTAGACCTTTCTAAGGTATTTGACACAGTTTCTGTTCCCATCCTAACCTCAAAATTAGAACACTTAGGTGTACGTGGCGTGTCACTTGAAATATTTAAAGATTATCTCAATAATCGCACCCAGCGAGTTAAAATTGATACCCACCTCAGTGAAGAGGAGTTTGTTGCTTTCGGCGTCCCTCAAGGCAGCATACTGGGCCCCACCTTATTTCAAATTTATGTGAACGACCTTTGCAAAATGAACCTCCCAAGTACTAAGATATATACATACGCTGATGACACCGCGATCTTAGTTCACGGTCCTACTTGGGATGCTATCAAATCTATAGGGGAGTCGGCAGTAGCGGAAATAATGAAATGGCTTAACTTCAATCTTCTTACCTTAAACATAAATAAATCCTGTTTCATCCCATTTGCAATTAGGCGAAAGACCGCACCGTCACACAGTTTTTCAATTACTGCCCATTTATGCTCAAACCGATCAGCACCATGCCGTTGCCCAGCACTAACTAGAAGTGACAACGTAAAGTACCTAGGAGTCCACATAGATGACGGACTTACATGGAAAAAACAACTTGACGCTGTTACGACTAGAACTTTGCGCCTCATACATATATTTAAATCCCTCCGAAACTCTGCTAATGCCGATTTATTGAAGATGGTGTATTATGCACTATGCCAATCGGTCATAGGATATTGCATCTCAGTATGGGGTGCTGCAACGAAAGGTCATATCCTGAGGGCAGAGCGAGCACAAAGAGCCGTACTAAAAGTAATGACAAGGAAGCCCCATAGATACCCAACAACACAACTGTACGCAGACTGCAAGGTTCTTACAGTCCGTCAGCTCTTTGTGCTTCAATCTATCCTTAGGAAACATAGCAGCCTTCCCCCGTCTAACCCAACAAAACGCACAAACCTTCCCTCAGGCACCCAACACAGGACCACTTTCGCAAGGCATCAGTATTATGTTATTAGCGCTTACATTTACAAAAACATTCATAAAAAACTGAATATATTAGACCTCAACAAACACAACCTAAAATTAAAAGTGACGGAATGGCTACTCAAACATGACTATGTCGCAACGGAGTCTTTACTTACCTACATTGCCTAATAACCACACACTAATCTCCATGCTTGCACGAATACTTCTATCCTTGCATCCATATACACTCGTACATACAAATCCCCCACTCACTTACACACCAACACCACATCACCTACTTATCCTCACTCTTATACAAATACCTGCACATCTACATTCACACTCATTCACCCTCACCCTCGCACTCTCACTAACTCATACATAATTTAAATATTAAAGTAAATAATAACTTGTTTCCCTTCTGAACGTAAATCGACACAGTCCACTCATACATAATATATCAATTGGAACCTCTTTGTGATACACTGTCTCTTAAGATACAGGATACCCTAGTTTAAGAGACAGAGTTCAATCTATTGTGTACAGATTTCTGCAGCATCCAAATGTTTTATGTTTATGTTCTCTACCATAAATTAAAAATTGTAAACCTATAGTCCGATTTTCTGTATATGTTTTTGGGAAATAAAGAATTATTATTATTAACTGTGACCAACCGCACGCGAGCCGAGCGAGCGAAGCGACCGCTGTTTCGGTCACGTCCACGGCTGGCGAGCGCTACAGCCAAGTTGGTTGGGGTTACTTGGATATTTAATATTTTTAGGACCTCAAAATAGTAATTATTTGAAGTTTACAAAAAGAGGCGCAATCACTATATTACAGTGTTCAATAATATTTTGATTAAAGCAGAATGGGAATTATTTGAGGTTTGATTAAATACACGCCAATAATGATTGTCCTCTTTCCATTAGGAGAAACGCATGCAAAACAATAGGCACAATTCAAAAAAAAAAAACCCTAATGCAGTTAACAAAGGCGGGCTGTCCACTTTCCAATACATAATTTTATTTATCAATGATCATATTTCTCGGAAGTCTTCGATCAACGCATCAAGTACTCCTCACACTACATGGCATCTACTGCATTCGACCGTTGCTTTTAAAATGTTACACGCGTAACATTTTATTGCGTACGTGTCCGTTTCTCTGAACATTTTCCCTTCACGCCTGGGACTCGTGATAAATCGTGTATACGAGTAAACGTCTGATAAGCAAGCGGGAAACGGATCGCAACTTGTAAGCATTTTGTCTCATAAACCAAATCACTGGGTAAAAAATAACGTGCAATTCATTTTAAGTGTTTGGGATTTTCTCGGTGAGGAGATTTGAAGGCTCAAGTGAGTTCTGGATTAAACAAAAATTATTTGACTAGAAAATAAGACTGTACACAAATGTTCGACCGAAATAATAGTTAAAGATAAGTTGCTTATTAGTCTAATAAGCTAGATTGTAATAAATTATTAAGAACTTTAGTTCTTATTAATAAAGGAAAAAAAGAAATGTTCGACCGAGACATCATTAGGTAAAATATATGGGAGAGACGCTTTTGGCCGCGGTTTCAGCCGCGCGGAGAACGTTGGAGTTAATCCCACGCGAATGTGTACTACTAAGGTAAAAAGTATTTTATGTCCTAACCCAAGTCATGGTGTATCCGTGTATCAAATATCATTTAAATCCGTTCAGCCGTTAAGGTGTGATAAAGTAACACACAGCCAAACAGACAGAGTTCCTTAGGCATATATAATATTAAGTATAAATTAACAGCAATGCATGATCGGAAGAAAAGAAGACGATAATTAAAGTTAAATCCCCATAATACAGATAAAACACACAGAATCACAGTAATCACCAATTGGACAAAAGAATAACAAATGACACGAGACAAACACTGCACACTTCATTATTCATTTAGTTCCAGATCAACGAAGCCAAACAAAAGAATCAACGTACCAACGCAAACGAACCGTTAAAGAAACACAGCGATAGTTGGCATTAACGTGTCGGCATTTGCTAAGCTGCTTTCGAACTCACTGGCATTTTTATTTGCTACCCAATACCCCGCAATACACCTCTGGCAGCTAGCTTTAAGTCCCAGCATTTACTTGGATTTATTACCCTTCCGATATTTCGGCAACTTTCCTAACGTTTACTTATTTTGTTTCAACTTTGTTTCTTCCATTCTTACAGACTAAATTAAATAAAGTTCTAAGAGCGACTAAAGTTGGCCGCGCAAGTTGTTTAATTAATGTAAGTTTACATCCTTTTATAGTTAATTAGTGTTTGAAAATTTAATATTAGAAGTTTTATAGTTCAACAGTTTCAAGGATTCGTTTTCTGGTTCTTGTTTTGTAGTAAAGGTTAATTGGTTCACCCAAGTTAGTCTTGTTTATCATTTTTATTTGAAAAGGTCTTGCCTTTATGTTTAGAAAATGTTTTGTTAGAGCTGAGAGCTAGTAGATACCAATTTTCTAGTTCATTGGATCACTGATCAAAACTTAGGTTCGTAAGTAACAAGATTGTTTTGTACAAAATCGTCTACAAATAAACCTGTTGATAGCACTACGTAACTTTAAGTAGCGAAGTTTATTTAAAGAAATTGTAAAACTAAGGATTCATTATCTATTATAATTATCAAGACCCGTGTGTATTTCACTAAATACTATCATAATAATATTATATCTATTTGCACTCTTTTCTGGGAAGTTTTGTCTTTCTCATCATCCCCATCATTGTCAGATAGCACCAGGCTGTTATGAGCCGGAATCATCAATGGAATCTCACTTAAATTGTCAGTAACTAAAATAATTTCCTGTAGTAACGTACTCTCTGGATATACGTCCCATTCAAGACAGTTGATACAAATGGTATAATCTCTAAACCCCTAAGAAAACAGAACATAACAATTCCCGGCCCCAATAATAACAAGTGTACACCAGTACTAAATACAGACGCAGTAGCTATTCACAGCTTATTTCGACCCCTTTTTGTCCTCGTTTTTTTAAAGTCTTAAAGAATGGTAGTGAAAAGTTGGGAGTTTTGCTCGGAATACTGCAGCTCAACCGTTCTTTTCTCGCGTTCATTTTCAATGTGAATTCAAATCTTACGAATGTATGTTCTTCCTTGTTATGTAGGTGTATGGAGGCTTTGTTAGGCTCTGGGTTAATACGGTGTTACAAGTTGTATTTCTTGTGTTGGAGGAAATTCATCAAGCAGATTAGCAACATCAATCTATTGGATTTTACCTCTCTGTGCAGTAATCCGTAATCTAAATGAGATACTTTAATTTTTTACTTCAGGTAGTGAAACAGGTTCTCTTTTGTGGAAGATGGTATGGTCGTTAGGGGGTTTATACTGAGATGAAGGCTGATAGAATAGAATAGAATACTCTTTATAATGTACTAACATAAATATAACAGATATAAATGTAGAAATTTTACATAGGGTGACACAATGGACGGTCTTATCATTAAAAGCGATATATTACAGACAACCTTTGCATGGATTAAAGGGAGATGGATTAAACACTGCAGGTAGTCAGTGGTATACCATTTACATATACAATAAATAAATACAGATAAAAAATATACTTATCTACAATAATAAATATGAAACAAGAGCAAGGAAACTAAATGTAATAATGATGTTTTAGGAGAGAGGAAGTAATTTTAACCAGAATTTTAAAAGTGGACAAAGATTGAGCACGCCTTATCGACACGGGCAAGGCATTCCATAACCGTACTGCTTGAACTGTGTAAAACTTGTCATAAAAACTGGTGGAATGCATCGGCATCTCTAGTTTTAAGTTAGGTATAGGGAAGTGTGGTAGAAGAAAACATGCTTCAATGACCTAACTAAATTAAAATGAGGGTAGGAAGATGATGAATAGCATAAACCAACATTCAGTTAAGAAACTGTCACCATCAAGGACATTTGCAACGGTTGCATTTTAGCACAGGAACGTTATAACATTTCTATCTCAAGCTATCATTATTCATAGAAGACTCGTCGTCTTGATTAATGTTTTAAACAAAGTTGAAATTTTATTTCAGTTGCAGGAATGGGAAGCTGACTGTAACTACCATTTTTCAATCCGTGGGAGACAATTTTATGAAAACTGTTGAAATGTGTTTTCGACAATTTCGTATGGCACTGGCTGTTTGCTAATTACTGTTTGCTGGTGTTTAATTGCGTCCTTAATCACGCGTTTTAATTTGTGCTCTTGCTAATTTGAGAAGAATGAATGATTATTGTGTTCGGTTTTTTTTTCATGTTTTTAACGTAAAATCTACGCTTGATAACTTTATGGCCCGTTTCACCTGTATAAGTTCTGATCTGGCAAATTAATAATTTCATACAGACTCTATTCCATTTTTGATCTTGTCTGGTAAATAGTTCCTATCCATATTTTTTAACACAGGACCTTATAACAATTTTGTGAAACTATTACCAAAATTCTGTCTAAACTATAATAATTCTTATAGTTTCTTTTAAGTTGCTTTAAAAATAGAATATAATGTAGGATGCTAATGGAGCGCGTGGATAAAAAGAACCCAAAATATTACCATCTACATAATGAGAAATATTAATTATTTAAGATATTACTGTCTTTTTTTGCTGTTTCATGGAACATGGAACCAGTCTTCGAGTAAATACTTCAAGTTCTTAGTAAATACTTGGAGATCGATCTATGGTACCCATAAATACACCATCATCTACCAAATGTCGCAAGACGTGGTAGATTGATGACGTCATTAATCTTTGTAAGATCATTAATCTGTCTATCATCTGTCTATATAATCTAGCAAGTCTATATCTTCCTCCTTGAGGTCTCCCTCGAGCAATGGCTAGCGTCATTTGTCATATTAAGCATAAGCTAGAGCAATATGTCAGTACTTAGGACGTATCTTGGGATCAACGTAAAATGTAGTTTTGTTTATTATTATAGAGCGCTTTACTAAATTTAACTGTTTATTTTTTAACTAACATCATGCCTGCATTTTCCAAAGGGGCAGACGGAAGAAAAAAGGACACCATTTCACCTTTGAAAATATATATAAGATGGTATACATACTTATCCTATAAAAGACATGCCACAAAAACAAGGTAGGTAATTTACACATTGATTATTCTAAAACCCAAAGTAGACAGACCAAAACAAGAGATCCACAAAATCATAAAACCAAAGACGAGGTTAAGAATAATCCCTTAATAACAAAACGACACCAACTTTACACTTCACAATACCCCGCTAAGCTACACAACGAGTGAATATGAAGATCTCATCGAGATACGCCAAAAATACTAAAACACAAAAGCCCCAGTCTTCAGCGGTTATACAACGACAATAGGGTCCTTAACAGTCCTTACAGTCGCAATTAATAGAACAAAGGAGGGTAGGCAAAACCTCTAATGTTGGGCTCACTGTCTGCTTCAATAGTATATTTGGTAATTCAGCTGACAATATCCGTGAATATGGTCCGAGCTTCTAGGACTGTCAGTTGAAGTTTTCAATGGTTATGGAACTACAACTGGTTATTCATGGTTGAGTGGGTCACATGCGTGTGGTTTGTAATGTGTCTTAAGCTGGAGAAGAAATAGATCAATCTTGAGAAGACTCTTAGATTAGCGGACAGAGTCCGGTTAGTAATTAAGAATCCAGTAGGAGTCTTTCCTAAAATCGTATTGTTAGAGGCAACTATTTTGGCATTCTAATCGATGTATATTATGTCTAGACAAAGTAAAATGTAACTTTAATGTATTTCTATTGATGTTTAATGCAACTGGAACATTGCTTAAAGTCAAAAGCGATTTACGTCTTCATATAATCACGAAACGACCTCTCAAAAAAATTAAAAAAGCCATTAAAACTGTCGTTTCTTAGCGTACAACAAACAGAATTATATTATTCACAGTCGAATCGTAAATTTTATAACTTCCATTCGTTTTAGCGAGAAATAAAATTTGAACTTCTTTACAACATTCATCAAGCCGTCACGGGCAAAGCTTTTGAATAATAAAAATCTTTGCCTCGAGCCACGCAACGAAGTTTCCATAGCCGGGACATACTTCCCCTTAACGGTTTTTTATAACTTTATTATAAAAGACGAGAAGTAATTTCTTACATTTATTATTATTGCCGAAATCCCATTTATCATGTCAGGTATCCGTGATAAATATCAATAACGATGCTTGTAGAATTTGTTCCTGCGGTTTTTTGTTCAGCAAAGTGAAATATGTTGTCATATTTTATCGCCGTTTCGGTGTTGTGTTCGATATTAATGTAAAAACAATTTTGAGAGATTTTAAAGCAAAATTTTCATAGATTCAAGGCAAGGGATGAAAAATATTATGTCATCATTGCCATTAATATCAAGCCTACTCCTCAGAATTTGAACTTGTCTATTAGCTTTAACATAACTTGTCTTTATATAGTGCAAATGTTTAGATATTCTACTTACTCAACAATAAAATATGGGTTGCTGGAGACAAGTTTAATTTCTTGCCAATTAATAAAATTCAAATTCAACGAACTTGTTGAGACTCTGATGAAAAGTTTAAGATAGGCGACTTAGCTCAACGACACAGTTTGATGTAAGAAAACTCTTGAGTTTGAATTTCTTGGAAATACCTTTCAAGCGACAAATGTGTTACCAACAACGACATTTATATCTGTAATTCATTATGGTGTACATAATAAAGAGTTTTGTCTACTCTCATATCGTAAAATTCCAATTATAAATTTCAAAACGAGTTTTTATTGATATTTTACGCACAATATCTAAATTTGAAAATATAATTATATTATAACACTTTTTCTCTAACAACATAATGTTATAAAACAATTTTTTTACCAATTCGATACAGGGAAAATCTAAGAGGTTAATATCACCAAAGAGTTTCCATCAATTTTTTTTTTCTAATGGAACGCATATGCCGGGCGCGCCATTTTTATAGCATTAAAAAGTTTTGATTCCAATTTTTACTTGTCTGTGGCAGCGCCCGCTTTAGCGCATGCGCGGTGGTGCTGGGTTTTGGCGCCATTCATACGTTTTGTTGCACTGAATTTTGTAGGAAACTTGATCTTTTATTTAGTAGGTTCAATCCCAATGTATGAGAGTAGATAAAGTAGTGTATGAAACTGCACAAAACTCTCATTATGCAACAATTTCATAAACTACTATTCTATTCTATTTTCTATTTTATTTCTATTCTATTATCATAACTTTTATTCAGCTGCGTCTAAAAGATGACAAAAAATTAAGAACATAGTAAATATTGCAATATTTGTATTGCAGAAGGTACAGTCAACCGTACATCAGTAGTATTAATTTGAAATTGACAGCAAAAGGGCCATTTTCGCAGTGCAGTATAACTTGCACTGATGCGTGGTTGACTGTCCTTACAATAAAACCTAACTAAGATCGTGTTAGGACTTTTAAAGGAAAATAAAGCAGGTTCTTTGCATCACGTATGTATTTAGTGAAAAACACGATACAGAGCACAATACAATCCGGCAGAAGCAATCCCTGCGAGTTTTTGAGTCACATGACTTTGTTCATTACAATGTTACCGCTTTAAAATATTATTATTGTTACCTACAGTAACAGATCGGAAGGGAAAACCCAAACTCGATTACAACGAACAAAAAAAAACCACACACCTATCAAACTCATTACAACTCTTACACGCTACACCAGAACACGAGAACACAACTTCGTATAAGACATTATCGAAAACTTAAGTGATTAACTGTTTTCCAAAGTTGCCGCTACCAAAATGGAGGTACAATAGGCGAAAAGTTTGGCTATCCGCATATTTTAGAATGCTAATGTGATTTTGCACTTAGCTCACGTGACTTAACAAAGGGAGAGCTTTAAATATAGGAAGAAAGTTGTGAGTTAGAAGGTTGTTTTGGTATCTTTATATTATTTGGAAAAGGGGCGAATAGGGAAAGATCCTTTTTGTGAAGGAGACAAGTTTTTGCATAGTCGGAAAAAGATTGACAGTGTTTTAGTTAAGGTGTCTGCTGTTTTGAAGATGTAGTTGGTAAATATAAGAAACATTAGTTAAACATTTAAAAAAAGTAATAAACGAATGTTAAGGATTTCAAAATAGTGAATCCATGAACTATTTTGGATCTCATTACCTCAAATTGAAAACACCAAAATTCTAAATAGTTTAAAACTTCAGTTTCCAGTATTGCAATAATTATATATCTAGAGCAGCTAGGTATTCAATATGTAATTATTTATTCCTAGTGCCTAGCTAGAGATTGCGCGAGGAGGATTAGAACCTTTTTGTGACGGAGGCAAGTTTTATCACAGCCAGAAAACACAGTGTTTTATTTAAGGTGACTGCTGTTTTGACGCCGTAGTTAGTAAAATTATTCAGCATGCCCTAAACATGATTGAATAAACTAATGTTCTAATAAACTAACTCGTTCACTCCATGAACTATCTTTACTATATAAGTCAATAAGAACACTGTAACGAAACTATTTTGGAAAAACATAATACCAGAAATAACATCAATAACATCACGTCTGAAGAGTTACGCAGAAGGGTACCTATAGTAACACCCACAATTCGACAGTTAACAAAGAAAACCAGTTCCAAAACACACGACTTGAAAACCAATATGATATATTTAATGTGGGAAAAGATACAACTGCCACATCTACTATACCTCAAAGATAAAGTTATAAATGAAGTCACCCCATTATCTCAATTTGAAAACACCAATATTCTAAAGACAGAACCAACAACGAAACTTAATATGCTACAAAGTAAAATTAACGGTTTAAAACTTCAAGTTTCCAATTTTGCAATATCCCGTTACTTATTTAAAGACATAGCATTCATTTTGTAATTACTTCTTTCTCGGGTCTAGAGATTGCAATTTCCAGTGGGTGAGCCTGATCTGCATTGGACAAGCCTTCATCGATTTTGTTGCCACTTAGTGCTGATTTTACCCAAGTCAGATATCTTTTATCCGTGGAATAAAATTGATGTCTGACAGTTCTAGTATGGAAAAATAGTCAAAAATTCAAAATTTATTCTCAGGTTAAGACTTATAGGTATAAAAGTTAGGTGAAATTCGCCCTTATTACTATACACTTTGCACGGTAGTTTGTTTAAGAGTAAAAGATTTTTTGTTCTAGATTAAAAGTAGTGTTCATTCAAGTTAGTGGAGACTTGGAATCATACTGATACATATTATAAATGTGAAAGTTTGTATTTTTGGATGTGTTACTCAATCAGGCAAAAACGGCTGAACAAATTTTGATGAAATTTCACACACAGATACTTTATAACCTAGAGTAGCACAAAGGATACTTTTAAGCCGGGTAGTACGTTCCCGTGGGATAATTTCCGATCACCACGCGGCGAAGCCTCGGGCAAAATGTAGTATATAAAATACAATCCATTTCAGCTTTATACTTTTAATTGGTCCTAGGGGCAACCTTTGAATATGATGATGTGTAGAAACAATTGAAGATCATTACTTCTTCTGCTCAAAATCTAATTTTATTCTTGGGCTTCATACATTATTGCAGCCACCATCTTGCAAAAATAGATGGTTGTTGTTGTTGTTTGCTGGTATAAGATACTAACTTCTTTTATATACCTCTTTTATTATAAAGAATGTAGCCCCTTTCAGGACCATATTATAACGGGAGATAAAGTAATCATTTTAGCTATTTAGGATGATCCTTTGAGGATTTAAAAATATGTTTTTAAATGAAAACACGAAAACTTGTAATGGTGTAAATTTGTTTTTTTTTTGTTTACTTTTTGCTGTAAACTTGATTTTTTCGGGTTTACTTTGATCAAAAATATATTATTTATATTTTGTGATCTTCTTCGTCAAATTCTAAATCGTCTTCATCGTCGCTATTAACACCCATCAAAATTTGTTGTATTTCATTTTCTCTGAGTTCGAAAACTCCACGTCCCCTACGAAACACTATCTGTAACAATAAAAATAAACTAATCAGGGTACCTAATTGTCAAAACTTATCATTGCAATAAGTAAATAAAAACGCTCCCTCATAGGCCATAGGGACACTAGCGCGGCGTCTCTTTATATTTGTAAAGACTTATCAAATTACGCAATATGAATAACGGTTTTACTACTGTAAACATTAAAAATATACTTACCAGGCAATAGATATTTCACGATGTGAAACTCTCTTTTATACATCAAAACACTTTTTCAAAATATATAAAAACCGCAGCAAACAAACTAGAATTTTCCAAAGACCATAAACAAACCTACTTATAGAAATAAAACGATTTATCATTTATCTATCGAAGAATGACGGTAGGGATGTTGTGTTGCCATGCATAAAAAATTAAAAGATACGTTTAGAAAGTAATAAAAAGTAAAATGACAGTCATTATTTTTCTAATGTTTTTTTTTTCCTGGGACACCGTTGTCCCCGTAGTCGTCAGTTATTTAACACGTAACTTATTATTTTACGTGATAGATTATGTTATTACTAAGAATAGCGTAAATTTGCATTTTTACACAATGAGGGCAATCGCGCTTGAGTTCCCCGCTAGAGGCGCTAGTGTAGAGTAAGGTCTCTAGAAGTTCAGGCGGAGCTGTACGAGGGTTACAGAGTGGCGAAGATCGCCCTCCGAGCGGAGATCCTGCGGGCCAGGGGACTGGCCCGTGAGGAGTCGCTGGGGACTCTGAACAGGGACCCGTGGGGACGCCCATATAAGGTGGTGCGGGAGAAACTCCGCCCATGGGCTCCCCCGCTGACGCAGAGTCTCCGGCCCCAGCTCGTGGAGGGCGTGGTGAGCGCTCTGTTCCCTTCGCGGGGGGAGCATACTCCCCCGCCCATGGCTCCGCCTCCTGCGGTGCCAACTGCGGACCACACAACCGACGATGACGACGTTGCTCCTGAGGTGACCGAGGTAGAGTTGAGAGTGGCGGTACGTAGGCTGAGTGCCAAGAATACCGCCCCAGGACCCGACGGCTTACCTGGAAAAGCCTGGGTCCTGGCCTCAGAGGCTCTCGGGCCTCGACTAAGAGGGCTCCTAAGCGCATGCTTGGAGGAGGGCCAGTTCCCACTTCGTTGGAAGACGGGGAAACTGGTCCTTATTAAGAAGCCGGGGCGCCCAGCGGACTCTCCGTCCGCTTACCGGCCCATTGTGCTGCTCGACGAGGTGGGCAAGCTCTTTGAAAGAGTCATTGCAGACCGCCTCGTCGGGCAGCTGGTGCGGGTGGGGCCGGATTTGGCGGACAGCCAGTTTGGTTTCCGCAGGGGGCGCTCCACGGTGGATGCCATCATGCGCGTGCGAGCCCTCACGACGGGGGATGCTGTGGCCCGGGGTGGGGTCGTCTTGGCGGTGTCTCTAGACATCGCCAATGCCTTCAATACCCTGCCCTGGAGTTGCATCAGGGAGGCACTCCGGTATCACCGGATGCCGACCTACCTCTGTCGTGTGGTCGAGGCCTATTTGACGGATAGGGCGGTTATTTACCCCGGTCACCAGGGAGAATGGAACCGGCGAGAGATGTCGTGTGGTGTCCCACAGGGATCGGTCCTGGGGCCGCATCTGTGGGACATCGGTTACGACTGGGTGCTGCGCGCCGACCTCCCTAGCGGCGTCAGCGTAGTGTGCTACGCTGACGACACGCTGGTCCTGGCGCAGGGGAGGTCGCACCAGGCGGCGGCCGAACTCATGACACGCGGGGTTGCGACAGTCGTTGAGAGGATCCGGCAATTGGGACTCGAGGTGGCCTTGCACAAGTCCGAGGCCATGTGTTTTCATGGTCCTCGGAACGCGCCACTGTCGGGCTCCCAAATAACGGTAGGAGGGGTTCACATCGGCGTCGAGTCGACGATGAAGTACCTGGGACTCGTCCTCGACAGCCGGTGGAACTTCGTGGAGCACTTCCGACGTTTGGCTCCCAGACTGCAGCGGGCCGGGGCTGCTTTGAAGCGGCTCTTGCCCAATCTGGGGGGGCCAAACGCCTCCTGCCGGAGGCTCTACGCGGGGGTCGTGCGGTCCATGGCCCTTTACGGGGCACCGGTGTGGGCGCGGTCGCTAAGGCTCCGGCCAGCCCGCCGGTTGAAAGCGTCCCAAAGGGTCATGGCCATCCGGATGGTACGGGGATACCGCACGGTCTCCTGCGAGGCGGCGAGCCTCCTTGCCGGATTGCCGCCGTGGGATCTGGAGGCAAAGGTCCTCGCGCACGTTTGGGAGTGGCGCGAGGAGGCGAAACGCCGGGGCGTAACTCCGCTGCCGCGAGAAATCACGGCACAGCGGACAGAGCTCCGGCGGGATCTCATGGCGGCATGGAGAGTGCGACTGTTGCAACCCAGCGCAGGGCACGCCACAATTGCGGCGGTAAGACCCCTCTTTGAGGAGTGGCTTGAGAGGCGCCACGGCGTCCTCACCTTCCGCCTGACGCAGGTCCTCACCGGACATGGCTGTTTCGGGAGGTTCCTGTTTCGGATAAGGCGGGAGGAAACGCCCGGGTGTTACCATTGTGTGGATCGACCGGAGGACACGGTGGAGCATACGGTGGAGGTCTGCCCGGCTTGGGCGGAGCACCGCCGTGTCCTCGTGGCGGCGATCGGCGGCGGCGACCTCTCGCGTCCGGCCCTGGTTCAGGCCATGGTACGGAGCGAGAGGGAATGGGAAGCCGTCACCTCCTTCTGCGAAGCAGTAATGCTCGCGAAGGAGGAGGCGGAGCGCGAGAGGGAGAGGCAATCTCTACGCCCTCGCGCCCCTAGCCGCCGCAGGAGGAGGAGACACCCTGGGCGTCGGGAGTCGATTGCCGACTCCCGGCCACCGTAGGCGCGGGCTTGCGGACGGCGAGCAATGGGCAGCTCGCCGTCCGGTAAGGACCAGGCCCGGGTCGACGGCGCGTCGTGTTCCACGCGCGCCTCAAAGAGATGTCAGCACCATTGACGGGGTCCGATAGGACCGATGCCTGCCGGGGTCGCGGATTGTTCGAAAGAGTTACCGTGGCCCTGGCGCACAGGCAACTGAAGGAACACGGGTGGGTTTTAGTCAGTAAGAGTCTGACACGCCCTTCCGCTCCGCCCAGAGCGGGAGACGTCATTTGATGATTTCCCACCCAAAAAAAAAAAAAAAAAAAAAGGTCTCTAGAAGTTAAAATATGTACTGAACGTTCACTGTTTACGGGATTTTTTATCACGGATATTAATGAATGATTAATAATAGCTGTAATGGTTGTGCTATTCTTGATTAATTATGGCTTAAGATTATAAGTAAAAAGTTAGAATTTAATTTGGTAGCACTTGAAGGAAGAATAAGATTTGTCTCCTTCATGCTTGCCAATTTTAGGAACACTATAATCTAATATAAGGTACTTAAACATATCCAAAACATTAAATAAAAGTACTGCAACAGGACCTTACTCGACAGTGGCGCCAACTGGTGAGCACAAAGACGATAGCCCCCATTCCGAAGCACTTTCTTAGGGTCTGATAATTAATAAAATCACTTTGTTCATGTGTTACTTGTATCACTTAATATTGTTACTATTTATACACTACACAAACTCAAATACTTTAGTTCTCTTTAGCCTTCAGTTCTTTAACTATATCCCTGTTGCCAGAAAAAAATATCATAAATTTTACGTTACCTATATTGTTATTTCGTATTAACTTCAAGAATATTTCTCTCATTAGAATTTCCCACCGTGTCCTCTCAAATATAATCACGCATGAAGAAACAAAGACGACCTAGAAACCCAAACGATATTAATCCAAAAAATATTCACTTCGTGCCTTTAAATAAAATATCACAGCGTTCAAATGTAAAACAAGAATTTAATGGGTCGAATCATTTTGGTGCGCTTAAGTAATCGAAGTGGAAAGCTGATAAATTAGGAGGCGTTCGAGACGAGAGATCTCGAACAGTCTATGGATCAGAGTGTTCCTGTGTGAAATATCATGATTGAAGACTCACTTACCTTTTGTTTAATCGAGGATTTGTGAATTTTCAATGGAAACTTTGGGATTTTAACTAGAATTTAGGTGCTCTTTGTACAAGTTGCGCGGGATGTGAAGCTAATCTTTTAGATTGAACAATTAATGCTTTGGATTTTATAAGATCACGCCTTGTTTCGTCGAAGGGTTTAGGCAGAAATGTACCTATAGTACACCCACATTTCGCCATTTATGTTTAAGGCCTATGTAATAGGGGCGAGCCTATTGCCGTCAACCGGGCACAATTCCAGACTCAGGGCTGATAGTGAGAAATTCCAGATTTTTCAATTATTTGGATTAGAATTTTTGTATCTTTTGTAAATTGAATGCTCTAGACCCTGATTTCATGCTCTCTGTGTCAAATTGTTAAAGTTGTTAAAATAAGAAATATCATTAAAAAGGTGGTAGCGGGGCAGACTGCCCAGAGCACCTAGACAAAGTGACCTTTTATGTGCGATAACGATGATAGAAAAGTCAAATATGTATTAGATTGACGTAAGCTATCGAAAAGCTTATGTTAATCCTGTTGGGAGTCGTTGTAAAAGTATAAAACGCTTTGAAAGCGGTTACCACTTAGTCTTCTTGCGGTTGGATATATTCTTCTTATTTTTTATCGCCACGAACTACAGGGTCAAATTAAATTAGCTAGCGAAACTCCGACACCTGATGGGTATCGATATCTAAACATGATAAAACAAAGAAGAAATTAATTTGACGTTTTTTTTTGTTGGTGTCATTGACCGCTGTTAGGTAGTCACTTGAAATATCAGTTTACAAAATTTGTTTTTTTAATGTAAACTTCACAAACGTAATGAGTATCGATATCTAAACGCGATAAAAAAATCCAAAAGTGCACGCCTCACAATCTCATTCAATTGTATAAAAAGAAATAACAAAATATTTAAAGAATAGAGAATTAATTGATTAAAAGAGAGGATGTGATGTAGTATCCAGCTACTTAGCAATTTTTTTCTGAATTTATAAATCTACGGGTTTACTTATGAAAAAGTTGAAAAGTAACATAAAAAACTACATTGAATCAGACCGTGATTTTCGAACGGACTTAGTTTTCGATAATACTGAAGCGTGTAAAAATAATAGTTACGTTTTTCTGGAGTTATCGTGACCACGCCAGGATTCATGCATACAGACACACGGACGTTCACAAAATAGTTTTTTAAACAGTTTTTTCATTATTTTAAATATAAAAATGCCTTTTGTAAATAACATGAGTGTTGAAAGTAGTGTTTTTTCTTGACGTTTGTGTGTGAATATTTGCTACATGTGCGATGTGAAGTAAATAGAGAGATTTTTAACTCAAGGAATTACTTGTTCCTTGTAAGGCGAGAGTTGTGCACTACCTCACTCGCTTCGCTATGAGGCGTGCAATAAAACGATTTTCTCAACTAATACTTCAAATAACTACACAACCAGGGGTCACTGACCGCAAAAAAATTAAAACAAATCGTTTTTATATTTATTTTATCAAGTTTACATTTCGATACCCATCACATCTGCAAAGTTTCTATAGCTAATTGAATTTGACCCTGTATGTGAGAATTGCCCATGCTTTGGTAAATATTAACCAATCAACAAGATGGTAGTAGGCTGCCTATGGTGTTCGGGATGTAGGTACATTTAAAGTCTCGCTACACGTGAAGTCAATGTTACTGTAACACCATTGTCGGTCATGCGTGGCAATATATGACTCACACGTCGCTGATCGTTTAAGATGTAGTGTGCGCTTCTATGATATTGTGAATATATTGGTTTAACTGACGTCAGAGTTACACTGGTGGTTACGTTAGTTATAGGATTTCCTTCTAAAAGTACTTCTAAAGGAATAATTGCGAACTTCCAGCAAAAATAGCACTAATAAGCTTGATCAAGAATAATTGATTTTTCTCGTGATATTGGAATTTAATTAAATGAAAATTTTCCAATCGATGGAAGATGATAGAGTAAATTAAAATACTTTTTTGGTCCTTCGAGCCGGATGCATTAATTTGACGAGTAGTTTCGACAGCTTATGAATATATGCCTCGTTGCAGAACGTGCTACTTATCAAAATTTTAAAGATTACCATATTTATCGCGCTACAAGGGATAAAGGACTATTCAAACTGAGGTAAAACCCACGCAGGATGCCAATGGGCGTGTCGATTGTTTCAACGATTAGAAAGTCACGCAGCAAATAGTCGTATATTTGCAGCAGTTCCAACACATACAAGTTAATTGACACAATCGGCGTGCGATACGAGCAAATTTCATCCCGCATCCCGCGCGTGATTCGCCGCAGTTTGAGCTGCTCAGCTTAATGCAGTTTCTGTCCCCCTGAAATAATACATGCATGTTTTTTTTAAAGTCCCACAGGAAGAGAGGGTGTGGTTTATTTTACGTCAAGGATAACACGGAACAATTTCCGTTGATAACGTTTGAAACATCTTACTGTTACTGTTAGCCTGCATCAGCCCACTGCTGGGCAAAGGCGCCTCCCAATGACTTCCAGCTCTTTCGATCCAAGGCTAATGTGGACGACTGGTTGTTTGTTTAAAACATGCTAACCAATTAAAGTCGTTAAGCTCCTAAAACTTTCCATTTTAATTCTAGACTGACCCATTTCAATTTATATTGTCGAAATATAGTACAAACTGATTATTTTACGCCGAAAGCAATTTATGTAAATGCTCGGTAAAAGATTACAATTAAAATAATCTTGTTAGATAAATTCGTTTTGGGAATACGGATTTCAATTTAGATTTTGGGAATAATAATAATGGTTGGAGGAATTCGGTCTATGCCTGATTGTACTACTTTTTCAAGGTTGTTTTTAAGTATTAGAGATATAAACGTAGAAGCTAAAATATATTTTTTCTGTTATATTTTGAGATAGAGGATTGGGCCACACTAGCTCAAGACGTAATGGAATGGAAAGGAGAAAGGTAGGCCTTTGCCCTTACATAATCAGCCTATAATGTTCCCACTGCTGGGACACAGGCCTCCTCTCTGAGAGAGGGAGTGGGCCATAATCCACCACGCGGGCCAAGTGCGCGTTGGCTGATGTCACATGTCTTCGAATTTTTGGTTCTAGGACATGCCGGTTTCCTGACGATGTTTTCCCAGGCCCACTGCAGGGCAAAGGCCTACTGTGGGACAACATAGACTAAAAATAAATAAATAATAATAATATATCTTCTTAGCGTGCTTAGGCCAACCTGGGTCTGGAGTCTATTTAGAGACTTCCAAGTAAGCCTGTCATATTATTTTAAATAACAAAACGTCTTGTATATACTAACCTGTCATTCCATTCAGAGACAGTATTAAAAGTCTAATCATATTTGTTATTTCTCCAAAACTCTTCAAAGGGAACCGCCGATCTATTCTGTAAAACTTGCAACGTGAAAACTTAGGTAAAGTAAGAAAGAAAGAAAGAAAGAAAGAAAGAAAGAAATATTTTTTTTTTATTTGCGGCACGCACTGGAAATTCAACTAGAGTAATATTAAAAATTATATAAAAAGGAGTATTTAAAACTAACAAGCGTAAGCGTACCTAGTAAGCGTGAAGCTGTCAATTGTGACATTTTCAAGGTGAGATTTTATAGAATAGATCGGCAATTTTGTTTGAAGAGTATTAGTGAGCTGATGTTCTTTCCCTTGGCTTATTAGTGTCCCCCTTATTTGCAGCTAAACAATTGATATGAAATTTAGGAAGAAAGCGCAGGCATAATTATATGCCGAGGTCTTATAGTCTCGTCTACTTTACTGACTCTATCTCCTAGCTTCCAAAAACGCAACACTACAAAATTGTCGTCACGAGAACACAATGAGTAAAACAAAATATACCAAAATGTTTCCCTGAAAAGGAAACACGATAAAACCTTCGCTTAATTCAAGGCCCGTGTACAAGATGTATGTCCTTACAACAAAAAATGGGCCCGTGTGGTGGATTATGGCCCACTCCTTCTCATAGAGATTAGGCCTGTGTCTCAGCAGTGAGAACATTTTAAGCTGATTATGACACAAGATGTTTTCATATAAATAGTTGTTGAAAAGAAAGATCTGTTATAATATTATTTCTGGCACTACAAAATAGATCTCTAGATTTGGTTCTGTAGATTTATATATTTAGTAAGAATGAGTTATTTGGTTCAACACACGTTTCTAGTTAAAATACGATAAAGTTCTAAGGATTAGGAGAATCAAATAGTTTCGGATGTTTTCAATTGGGTAATATCGGGTAATGTAAGTAAAAAAATTGTCTTTGGATAGGAATTTATAAAGCAAAAACATGATGCTTTTATGATTTGGGACAATTAAATTATCTAGAAATCCTAATATCAAAAGTATTGCTGACATAATTTTCCAGTTTATACATATTTATTTAAGAAATAACCCTGTATAAACAAAATTCTACGACAAATAGAAAGATACAAAGACCAACTTGGTGAAAGTATAAGCGTTACTTGTATATCGAACCCTAAAAACGCAAAAGAAAAACGCCATAAGTAGAAATAAGCCGACGTACAAACAACATTACAGAAAATTCTTTTCTGCGCTAATCAGTAACGGAACTTCCTCTACCAAGGCAGTTTATCACAACTTCCCAACGAAATTTCTCTTTTGTGACATCGAAACGGTAGGGTTACCATGTGAACGTAATATATTGGACAATAATGGACAACGTCCCGTTTTCCTCTAGCTATTTCAGAGATACCATATTTTTGTGCTGTGTTCGGGCAAACGTATCCGTTTGTTATCTTTAAGATGTATTTTTGGTAAGAATTGTAGGTTGGTAATAAGCTTACTGGGGCGAACGTTCTTATATTTTGGGAAATGTGTTTTTCCTAGCAGTGTTTGGTATAAAAATCTTTATATATATAAAAATTACGTGTCACGTTTTTTGAGCTGTTGCTGAGGCTAAGGTATAACCTAAATTGATTTTGTATTAAACGAAATACAGTGAAATTCAATTATTCTTACCTTTTCAATTTTTGGTGTTAGTATAGTCGGCCACGTGTTACTTAAACCGAAGTATAAATTAAATTCATATTCTCCGAGTGACATAGGCTATATTATATTATACTTTGCTACCCGGGCGAAGCCGGGGCGGATCGCTATAATATTATAAAGAGAAAAGATATGATTGTTTGTTTGTATTGAATAGGCTCCGAAACTACTGAACCGATTTCAAAAATTCTTTCACTGTTGGGAAGCTACACTATCTCCGAGTGACAAAGGCTATATTATATTATGCTTTGCTACCCGGGCGAAGCCGAGGCGGGTCGCTAGTAATTTATATTTAGTTTGAGATAAAAAAAAAACACTACTTATTATATAACGACCATCTTATCCTTATAATTAAAAACTTATCTAAACAAAGTCTTATAGCTGGGTCCACACCGGACGATCCAGTGTGCTCCGATTGCGCGCGGATCCTCCGCACCGACTGCGTATTGGTCTTGCCGCACCCGATCGGAGCGCACTGGATCGTCCGGTGTGGACCCAGGGTTATTTATAAATATTGCTTAGTAGTTAAGTAATGATTCGTTACTGTTTAATAAATACATTTTTGACTTCTAAACGTCTCTTAACTTTAAGCAACGTTTATAAATAGAGGGGCTAAGTTCCTCCCACACAATCTATAAAACATCAGATTAATAATTATTTACTTATAAAAATGATGCAACCGTTCCCTAGTTACCTGCTTGACATACTGATAAACTCAATAGCTTTCATTTTACCAATCGACCGAAATCCATCGCTCCATTTTGATGGAAAAAATTATTTAGTTTAACAAGAAGAACCTGATATAATGAAAAACCTGTCTAGTCAAAATGTCAAACCTACAGTTTTATGACAGCTGCGCGCACAGATTATTAAAGCACGGCGGCGCATGAGTCGTTGCCCGGAATGTTACCACTTTATAAATATTATGTTTATATGAATTTTGAACTAGGTATAGTGTATTTATTTTATTTCTTATTTTTGTGTTTATTTTTAATTTTCGTATGTTTTACACTGGTTGACGTCATCACGTCAACGCTGGCTATCGCTGAAAACTAGCGCTGGGACTCTGTCTCGCATAGGGTCGTAGTATTATGCTGAGCGATTGCCGTTTTGCGTGGATATGTCGCATATATTCCCCCAACTCTTTCTTTTTTGTGTTTGTGTGTTTTTTCTTTGCGTCATGTTTACCGCAAATAAACATATTTTCTTTCATTCTTTCTTTCTAGTTCCACAATTAGGGTGCACATCCTCAATACTGACTCACGCCTCGTCCCGGCAACAGGGCCCAATGACAGCATCGGGACCATCCCACTAATTTCCACAGGGTGTTCACCCTAACACAGGCAGTATGAGGCGAGGTTACTAACGAATAAATTGCACAAACCGTCACACGTTTCCTGCGGGACAATAATTAACGTAACACAAAAATGCTGGGGGAAACTTTACAGTGAAGATGTCAGTGTCTAGATTATTCATGTGCTCTTATGTTTGTGCATCCTGTATAAGAGTTAGCTCACTCAACTGTTACGCGATTTTGTTTTCTTTTTTATGGAAATAATCGTAAATTATTTGAAAGAAATGGTTCTTTTTTTTTTGTTTAATATATAAGCCCTTTGTACACGACATGGTTTATCTACGGCACGGCCTATAAACCGCGCCGTAGAAAAAACGTGTCAGTGAACAAGCTTCCATAGTGATCCATACAACACTGGCGAGCTGACGACCGTGCGTACACACGGCGAATAAACCATAGTTTTTCACGGCAAGAAAAACGTGTGCGTACAAAGGGCCTTACGATCGCAAAGATGACCAGCTTTTATCTTAGTCGGCTACATTAGCCGTGCTTGAAGCCCAGAATACTCCCGAAGTACCATAAACCGATGTGGCTCTGGCCACACTAAGGCGCGCGGGTTTCGGGACAGTATTGCGCGCGTCCTTGGTTTTAATGATTTACCAGTCACTACTCGCGACTATTCGACTTCCATTCGAATTCCATTCGATTCCAGCGACTATTCGAATGGCGGCCTAGCCGAAAGCGTCTGTCGCGCGAATACGCGATTATACGATCCTTCACCAGAATAATGACGTACCTACATACGCAGCATGATTGATCGCGCGACTATGTCATATTTATTTAAAAGAACGCGACGATTGCGCTCTCGCGACGATTGCGCTCTCGCGACGATCCCCTTTGGTCAGGACGTGACCTTAGTTGACACAATTGGCGGGATTTACATCAGTTTAAAAAGAGCTTAAAACGAAACGACCCCCTGATCCCATTTACACGGTGCAAGTTTCCGGAAGATTCGAGTTGAAGATCGCATACCATAAAGCACGTTCAATTATTGCTATTCAAGAATTGCATGCAAGTATTTGCACGCGTGCAATTCCATAAATAGCATACAATAATTGAATGCAAGTTTTTCCATTCAGTAATTGCATGCGACTTCTATTTACACCCAGGCAATTATTGCATGTAAGTTTTGCCTCGTTTAAACACACGGTTGCACGTCCATGTACAATTGATTCAAGTATTGCCCGTATTTGCGGTGCCAAATATTTCATTTTTTATTGAACCTCTTCTCAAAATTTTGGGAACTAGTTTCGTTCATACATGGTTGAATGATAGAAAATTTTCATGCCACAATTGAATGCAATTTTAGTGTATGTGCAATTTTATTGTACGTGCAATTTTATTATTCGTGCTGTTTTCACTTACACCAGTTTTGGACGGCAACTATTTTGACCGTATCGTGCAACAATTGTACGTGTGATTTAGACGGCGTCAGTCAATTGTTGCTTCAATTTGATGGTATGCCACAGGCAAAAAATTTGCACGGTGTAAATGAGACTTTAGGTTTACTTCTAAGGGACCGTTGTTTGATACACAGTTAAAAATTACCATTAGTTAAACATTAGTCACTTGACAATAGTCAATAGCTGTCAAAGTTTAACTACTCTGTCTGAGCATGATTAACTTTTATAGCAAATTGACATTTTCTTTAACTATAGTTAGCTTAACCATTTGTCAAACAACATACTTCTGTAATTTTTAACAAATTGTTAGTTTAACTAACGCATTTTAACTATTAGTATGTTTGACTACTGATCAAACAACGGGCCCTTACGAATTTAAAACTTTAAACACAATCAGAAATCGAAAGAAGAAAGATTTAAAGAATCAGCAATTCGCACAGCTATACATAAAAGAATCCATTAAGAATGTCTTAATAAGCTTGTTTAAAAGAACAAGCAACAAACGAGGTAAAAAAGTGCAGCAGAGAAACATCAGCTGCGCTCCACGATTACCGGTTTTTACCCCTTTTACCGCTAAAGCATTTCAGTACGGTTTTTCTGTTTTTGTTGAAAACAATATCGGGAACGCGGAAACCATCAATGTTTTTAAAACTCCACTTGGTATACGAGAAGCGAAATAATAAGGGAAAATTTTAAAGAGTATTGAGAAGATCTTTTTGTTCCTTGTTATGTCTTTTTTTGCTTTTTACCCTTCTAACGTTACCGATATGTATACAAAGTGGGGACGATGATACGACAGTAAAATTAATTTTATAGGTATATCTAATGAAGTCTTCAGTCTGCATACAAACATTAAATCAAATATATCCAATAGTTTAGTCACTATAGCTAGTCAAAGATTGGCAAAACCCAAGTCGGCCCATCATCTTACGATACTTATTTTTTTTTTTTTTTTTGTTTGGGATATCATCAAATGTCCTCTCCCGCTCTGGGCGGAGCGGAAGGGCGTGTCAGACTCTTACTGACTAAAACCCACCCGTGTTCCTTCAGTTGCCTGTGCGCCAGGGCCACGGTAACTCTTTCGAACAATCCGCAGTGGCGTAAAAAAATCGGCCCACCCCGTGCTTTCAATTTGAGAGACGATATCTCAAAAATCTTAATGAATATAATTTATTAATTTATATTGTGTGAAAGTAGGTAAGGTACAGTTATTTGCACATACACTATATTTGGATAAAAGCAATATTCTTGACAAGATCGACTCAATTCTTCAGATGTGCTCATGGCTCACTTTTGCTCGGATAAAGTGCGTGACTTTTTTTTGCCAATAAAAGTTGACAAAAGAATATATAAACTCTATTTAACCCCTTTGGTGATTTTTCAAAAATCCTTTCTTAGTGCTCACTTTTACTATTTATGAACTCTCGTGTAAAATGTCATGTCAATCACAATCATGTGTGTCATGTTGTGGTTGTGTAATGTCATATTTATTAAGTAGAAAATAAAGGCACACGAAGATCGACAACCGCAATAATAATTATTATTTATCAAAGATAGTCTATATGGCGCAGCTTTCCAAACTATGTTGGGGCCGGTTTCCAGTCTAACAGCATGCAGGTACCACCAGTATTTTACATGAAGCGACTGCCTTTCAGCCCACTACAACCCAGTTACTGGGTAACACGATAATCCTTGGTAAGACAGGTTGTCAAACTTTTAGGCTTCTGACTACCCGTAACGACTGTCAAAGATCTATGAATGGCAGCCGAGAAGAACAGCTTAAGGGTCAAAATCACCAAGGTGGAGAATCAGCTTTACCAGCAAATAAACGTCTAAATTTAATTTATTTAAACAAATCGTTATTGTAAATATTACTTAACTCTGTTCATATTAACTATACATAATATTTTATACTGAAAAAGTAAATCACATTTATTATTATTTGAAGAAATAAGTACAAAATATCATTTCGAGAACGCGTCCTATGTAGCAATCTTCAGAAACTAACTTTGGAAATATTCATAAAATAAAATAAATTGAAAAGTTTTTCTTACTTAATGGGCTACAATTTTATCTTATATCAATTAATTATTTTTATTACTAAAGAAAGAAAATTAATTAAAGAAAATCAAGTCAATATATTGTGTCCGGCAATGTAATCATCATTTTAGTGAATGCAACTTTTATTCTCAGTAAAAAATCAGTTTTTGAACGCAACCTTTAGTTGTCTATGGTACAGTGATGTAAACGATGTAAACAAACGGTTGTTGTCTCTCGTTTCCGCCAAAACAATTGAAAATAAGTGGTAAGTATCTTTCAATTCATTATTTATAGGGCGTACATCAATACGTCATCATACCGGGAATGCGTTTTTCAACTTGGAATATTGAAAAATAAGTTTTGTAGTGTTTTATAGCAAATAGTAACCTCAAATATTTTACAATAACAAAGCCTAACATGATGTCAAAGATGGCTGCCGTCTAAAAAGGGCGCGTTTATTTAAAAAAGTCATTTAGGGAACGGTCATTTCGGGACCATTCCTGGACTTGACGGAGTGTTTTCGAAATTATGATGACGTTCCCGAAATTACTTTTTCAAATAAACGCGCCCTGTTATTATAACTATTGGTTAATTAATTTAGTGTATGTTGTGCTAACATATTTTTTTTATATTTTTTAGCAATATGGAGTCTGATGTGGTTGAAAAAAATAAAAAACGTCCGAAAGAGCAAGTTAAAAAAAATAGTTCGGCTTACTTGCGACAACGAGAGAAAGCCAATGCCAGGAAAAGGAAATTTTTAGATAAGATGACAGAGGAAGAGAGAGGAATAAAAAGGGCTAAGGACAGAGCGTACTATCAGAAAAAAAAAGCTGAAAAGAAACTTAAAAACATTGATGAGATGACTGAGAGAGAAAAGCGAAAGCAGAGAAAAATTTGGAAAGAAGCATCAAAAAAATACAGAGAAAAGAAGAAGGCAATATCAAGTATAGTAAAGAATACTCCGCCCCATTCTGATGATGAATTAGCTACAGAACGGTCTTTAGTGAGAAGAACAGTGGGAAGAAAAATTGTTCGGAAGGATAGAGCCAAAGCATACCGTAAAATAAAACGACTAGAGAAAACAATTTATAACATAAAACGTAAATATGAAACCTTAATGAAAAGACTAAGGAGAAAGGAAAAAAGAGAACAGGAAAAAGTTCAGGTACCAACAACTCCTAACAGGAAAGTTGACACATTGATTAAAAATGTCGACGTGCCTCCTGAAGTGCGCAAAAATCTCTTATTCAACGAAGTACTGACTGCGCAATTAAAAGAAAAGGCTTGTACTTTAAGAAAAAATTCCAAAGAGAGGGAAGTCTTCCAAAAATGTGTTAGCGGTGACATGGTACGTAAATATAAATTGCTTCATGTGGCTAAGACTTTTTTGCCAAAAGAGAGAACCAGTACATCGATTCTGAAGTCTGATACCAAAATTCGTGAGTTTGTTTTGAAGGAGGAAGTGCGTAAAAAAGTAAAAGATTTCTTCGAAAGAGATGATGTCAGCAGGATGTGCCCAGCCAAGAGAGATTTTGTGAAGAAAAACGGTGTCAAGAAGCAAAGACGCCTCCTTTTATTCACAGTTAAAGAACTGACGTCAAAATTCGTTAGAGAAACTGGAATAAATGTATCTTATGCAACATTATTAAGAGCAAAACCGTTTTGGGTGGTAGCTCCAACATTCAGAGACAGAGAATCTTGTTTATGTGTCAAACACGAAAATTTCGAATTTAAACTGAACAAATTAAAAATCTTACAACAAATTAATCACGGGAGTGTAGAGAAAAACATCGAGGAATATAGTTGCGACATAACTTCTTATGACTGCATGAATGGTTTGTGTGATACTTGTAAAAACCCGAAGCTTGAGTCAGCTGATAATGCAGATTCTGTGACATATTTCCAATGGAAGTCTGTCATTGAAGAAAAAATTGTAAAAGGCGAGAATAAGAAGATCAAGACCACAAAAAAGGTTGCAATTTCAAGTACAGTGAATGAATTAAAAACGGCTTTTATTGAAGATATTCCAGTTATGAAAAAACATCTGTATGGCATTTATAGTTACAACAAACTGAAAAAAGAGCTGAAAGAAAATTTAACTGAAGAAGAGGTAATAATACAGATAGACTTTTCGGAGAACTACACAACAAAATACGCAAATGAAATCCAGTCGACACATTTTGCAAAAAATCAATTGTCTATTCATACAGGTGTATATTATACACGAAACGTTGACAATGGTTTAAAATCCCGATCTTTTGCTACCGTGAGTGAAAATTTGGATCATCAAGCCCATGCGGTATGGGCTCATATGAAACCGATCCTACAAACAATATTGGAAAATAAAGATATTAACACCCTTCATATCTACTCTGATGGACCAACATCGCAATACCGTAACCGAACTAACATACACCTCTGGTTACAAACATTAATAAAGGAATTCAAACAGATAACAAAAGCTACTTGGACATACAGTGAACCTGGCCATGGCAAAGGACCCATGGATGGCGTAGGTGGTACTCTTAAAAGAACTGCCGAGAGACATGTGTTAATGGGACAAGATATTAAAACATCCTCAGACTTAGTAAATTTGTTTACGGAGTCTACTATACTGGTAAAAGAGATTCCTGTTGATGACATTTCGAGAGCAAAAGACTTGGTTCCGAAAACTATAGATGCCATACCAGGTATCATGAATATTACAAAAATTAAATGGCAAAGAGGACCAGAAGTTACAATTAAAATATACCGACACGAACGTTTTGAAAAGCAACTGAAAATGTCTGTATTATCTGGCAGTTTATATCCGAACTCTGAACCAAAAAACATGGGAATACGTTCTAGAAGGTCTACTGAACCAAATGAGCCTATGAATACAATTGATGTACAAAATTTGCTGAAATTGAAGAAACGGAACATTTACAATACCATTTACTCATCATCTTCCGATGATGACGAGAATTTAATGTCCATTTCTCTTCGTCAGCAGACTGCGCAAAAATCAATTACTGTTGAAGCTGGTACATCTTACAATCAAGACAAGGAAAACCTACACCCAAATTTAATATCCCCTGGAACCTTTATTTTAATTAAAGTACCTACACAAAAGAAAACTGTCAATTACAGATATGTTGCCACCTGTAAGACAGGTGTCGATAAATATGATGGAGAAATCCTAGTCACATTCTTGAATTCGGTGCGAAATAATGCAAAAAAATTTAAATTAGATCCGAGTGATGTATCCTACATTGCATTTGAGCAAATAATAAGTATTATTTCAACGCCATTGCTGAAAAAAGAAAATAATAGAGAGTATTATTACTTTGAGACTGATATTGATGTTTATGAAAAATTCTAATGTTTGTTTCTTTTTATATAATATTATATTCATGTGTTTAATTAATATGATTAGGAGGGTTTGTTTTTGATGTAAAGTTTATTTAATATTAACTACAAATCAATTAGTATAATGTTTAGATGGTTTGATTATTACCATCATAATAAAAGTTTAATATGATTATTAAGAATTTCTAATCGGCTGTGTACAGCAATTAAAAGACTGTAAAGTGATTTAAGTTACGTTTTTGTTAATTAAGAACCTTATGCCAAAATGAATAAATAAGTACGACGTACAAAAACATTGCTTATGATTTTATAAACCTAAATTGTATCTATATCGTCATTTAGGGAACACACGCATCATTCCGCGAACACCTCATCATTTTCGGGAACATCACTAAACTCACAGATAACACATTATTATTTTAGATATTTTAAAAAAGGCCCTGGTCATATTAAAATAAGGCGAACTTCTTATACCTATAGCATGTTAATTTATATATAAGACAGCGATATTTCTCATATTTACATATTTTAGACAAAGAAATCGTCATAATAGCTCCATTTGCACTATATTTTGCATTTTAACGTCTTTATTGGCAATTTCATTACATTTCTTTAGATTCTATTTATAAATAATATATATCCGCTATTGAACAAGGAAAAAAATAAATACTTATGTTATATTTTAATATTATTATAAACCTCACAAAAACGTTCCCGTAATGAGTTTTTTCAGCGATAGCTCTCTTTAAAAATAAAATTACAAGAGTAGTAATCAATTCCATGCTCTGCCAACGCAAATATTCTTTAAACATAACTTTAGTGATCATTTAGGCTGATCATCAAAGTAATAGCTGCTAGGTAAATTCATCATAAAACAGAATTTGGAATTTGCCACCTTGGTGATTTTGACCCTTAACGTGCTTTCCGAGGCACGGAAGGGTCTCGATATGTAATGGATAACATAATAATTATATAAACACAGAACAAAAACATCCTTTGAAGTCACATAGCTGAAATTTTTGGCTTATTTTTGTTCTGGGTGAAGAATATTTTCAGGTTTATTTTTGCCTTTATTGAGACAAATATGCAAAAAAAAACCTTAAAATATTCATCACCCAGAACAAAAATAAGCGAAAAGTGTATATATGAACGGACCAATATTCAAATCACCAGTAATTTGGCTAAACAAAATTTTCTCCCCGAATTTAGCATGCTTGAACGAACACACAGACAAACATCAATTCAAATCAAGGAACCCCTCGTGTTGCCTCCGCGGTTGGTTAAATGGCTTGGAATTATATATTCAGCTATTTAGGGGAGTTTATTGCTTATAGCATTAATATACTTAAGTATTTTCTTCCGTGTGTGTGTGTATGTGAATGAGGCTTCAAATTGTGGAGCACATTTTCTTGTACATAAGGCCGTGCGCAGACCTAGTAAAAACTACATTTTTATAGTACTTTTAGTAAACAGCACCCTAATTGCGCAACACACTATCAATCATAATCTGCATCATTTTGAAGGATAATGCTTATCTATTGCTTCATAATGTTCGAAAAATTTGTCTGCTCGGCAACGTAAATAACGCAATGAATGTTGTTGAACTGTCAAAATGAAAGCCATTCCTACTGTTAGTGTGTTACGCAATTACCCAGCTGGACTGTTTTGCTGTGACGTTCGCTCCATCATTATTTTCATAGACCTATGTTATACGTTTACTTGTATAGTCTGATATAAACCAGCTCTGTTTAGGTCTACAACGGTCCAATTAAAATAAATTAGTAGTCGGCTAGAAAAGAAGGTATTCAGGCTTCAATAATTTGATAACTTTCAAATACTTTTTCAGATTACCATCTATAAAAACATGTCGAGCAGATTTTTCAAAGTGAATGCCTTGAAACGTTTGAAGAAGATATAGAATAAATAGTAACCCATTGAGTATATTATTACTAACAAATTGCTTCACTACTCACATAATACTATTAAACTGAGTAATTTATTTTGTGATGTCACGTGCGTAGGTACTCAACTCACAGAAAAATCCTCAGAATGTGATTTAGATTCTACGACGCATTACAAATTGTTATTAACCAGTCTTTTTTCTTCAATTACCATAAAGACAGACTTGTGAGTCTCAACTATCTTGGTACTTTGGTTGATTAGATTTAACACCACTTCTCAAGTTTTAGGTTAAATTCTCTTCTAACTTAACTGACAGCTGTGCTACTAGGGAATTTGTTGCGCCATTTCTTCCTAGCTAATGCACTAGGAAGTAGTGAAGAGCGGGCGTCTGTCTTTTTTATTTTTATTTATTTATTTATTTAGGTTAGCCAACAATTGTTTACACAATACATTTACAATAATTTCCATAATAGTATATACATTTATAAGTGCAACAATCACTTACAGGCTAACACAACATGCACCATAAAATGGTTTACATAATAATACACAGCCAAAAAGGATATTTACAATTAAAGTTATTCAATAATTTTGGTGATTCGCGCGTAACAATAATGATAACAAAAATTTTATTCGTTGTCTTATGTAGTGACGTTCAAAAAGTGCTGATTCTCAGCCTAGTTTGACTAAATGATTATTGATTTTGAATTTAATATTTTGTTCTTTCACGCAACTACAAAAACTATTTTACAGAAAAAAAAAAACATTAGAAACTGAAAAATAACCCTAATTTTGGAAGTCGGTGTCTTTGGTTTCGTTTTTTGCCACCGAGTTTCGAAATGAAAGTAATTTTTCACTTTTTAGTTGTGGTAGCTATCCCACACAAATTCGTATACCACTACTTGATATGTAAATAACAGTGATAGGAAGTTATTAAAACATCATCTATATATATATATGTTTAGTGGAAGAAATACGCATTATTAAGGATAACTCAAAAACTGCTAGTCAGATCTTGATGAAATTTATACGGGGCTACATAAGAAGCACCAGCTTTCAAATAAAAATAGAATCATTAAAATCGGCTCACCTAGAAAAAGTTGAGACGTATGACACAAAAAAAAATACAGTCAAATTGAGTACCTCCTCCGTTTTTTGAAGTCGGTTAAAAACTATACAGCGTGATTCCAGCATGATTCCAGTCCCTTTGTCTAACATCCGAAATCGTGATTGAAAACGTATTCAAGCGTCGATAGTTTTTATTTTAAAACTTGTGTCAAACGAGTTTCGGTTGGTGGACAGCGGAGCGAAATTGGTTTTCCACTTTTGAGCCCACGTTTCGTATCGGCCTGTTTTGTTTTCATTCGTTAAAACTGACGCCCAAGTGTGTCAGCGCATTGTCGGGCGGGATACGGTGCTTCGTTAAAGAGACTCGGGAATTAAATGTTGGCTGTGCGGACTTTTTTTAATGAAGGTATGGAGGGTAAGCTGAGGGTACCAATTATTGGGAGCAGTTCGATGATGTTGAGTGTACTGATGTGTGGAAAAATGTTGATTATTACGCTTGGTGGATGCGTTGCAGGTTTATCGTTATTGGCAAACAGAAGGATGCTGCTGCATATTCTCGTGACGTAATCCTTTTGGGGATAAAGCAGATGACAGAATGTTTGTGCGAATGAGTCTCTCTTTTATTTTTTCGAATAGTTTCTAGATTTTTTGTATACCTATATCGTGTAAAGTTTTTGTAATGTGACTTGTGCAGAATAAAGTATTTTTCTTTGTTTTTTTTTTCCTGCCACGCAATATATATTTACATATTTTTGCTCATCAGTTGCATGGCTTTGGTACACATTTTTGATATTGCGCATTGTCCAATTCAGTGTTCACAACACTCACAGCAAAAACGGAAAAGTTATCTTAACCAAAAGCCACAGTCTACCCAAAAACACTCTATACCAATCGTAAAACTGACCAATTGCAGTACCCACTTGTCCAGTCCTATCTAATCTGTGTCCGGTATTTATTTCACGTTGTAAACGCGTAAATTTAAACGATAGTGTTCCACGCTGAACAGTATCGGTCCTTTACAGATCACTGAATGTGCTCCGGTTACGGTCCGGTTTTATATTGTTTTAATGACTCTCGAGGTTGTTGTGTTTTCTGCAGGGATATAAAATTTTGGAGTGCTTATAATTGTGATCATCATTTTCTTTTTCCTACTCGTGGTATCTGTTTCTTCTTCTCCTTGATTCTCCCTGTTTCCTTTAGCGTGGACTCATTCTGTCATTATAACGGAATTATTTTCTTGTGTTGTGCACATGTAGGTCTTACCCATGGTATTTTAAGGCCCATTTAGCATCTTGTCTCCTAAAAAATATCTTCTTGCGTCTCGACAATCATTCTATTATGATTTTTACAATCTTTGCTAGTGAAAACAAAATAATACATCTGTTAAATACGTACTACGTGCTTATAACAATGACCAAATTAAAAATTGATAGTGACTGCTGATAGACACAGAAATGACGACTTGAATATTAACGAAGGACAAACACGGAAATTGCTTAAAATTAAAACCGTAATGATTTTTAGAGCGCGTAGAAGCTGAAGGCACTTTGCAAGCGACAGCGAACTAGGCAATGGCAGCCATCGGACCCGTCAGTGTCAACTGTCAAACGCAGCGCTTGGCGGCATGTCGAATCATGGCAGTATTTGCCTCGAAACGGGGGCAATTTCCTTCCAAATGGCTCTCACTGTGAAACAGAACAAGAAAAATAACTCGACTAGGAACAAAACTAAAACCATTATATATATATTTATATATTTGTCTATTACTAAAACCACGATATTTGAAATCATGGTATAGTGCCCGCCATTTTGAATTCTTGTGACGACATTTTGAATCAAAAATAATTCAGCTACACCTCATTTTTAACCGACTTCAAAAAGGAGGAGGTTATCAATTCGGATGTTTATATTTTTTTTTTTTATGTATGTTCGGGCATAACTCCGTCATATAAAGACGGATTTGCAAAATTCTTTTTTTGTTTGAAAGGGTATACTGTCGAGGTGGTCCCATTGTCACCAAGTCAGAATCTGATGAAGGGATCCCATGGAAATTGAGGGAAATCCTCAAATTTTATAGACACACCAATAGCGATTTGGGTATTTTTTATAGTTACTCGTGCATTTGCTCTCGGAAAGCACCATTCCGTGAAGTGGAACTGATGATGAAGACCAGAGGTGGCCACCGGAACTACTCAATAATAAGTATTTCACGGGTTGCGATTCGATTTCTTTGATATGCTTGCTAAGCAATTTTTGCTCGTCACAATGCATATGGTGAAATGGAGCTAATGGTGCATTCACCATCAGCTCCAATTCTTTTCCAGGAGAACTCCTCAATAATTAACGCATCGGAAAAGGGAATATTTTGTAATGGCTACAATTTAAATGCTCACCAAAATAATTTTTAGACCCTAAGACTATGTACCAAGTGAAATATGTTAACTTCAAATAAAATAAACCCACTCTATACCGAGGGGCCTAAAGAACAACGTTTTAAGTTCCAAAATAATTGTACACTCATCAGAATAATTGTACGTGTTGTATTTATATTCTTTTTGTCTACCAAAATGGATAAATGCTCATAAAATCTTGTTTAAGTTGCTCACCAAAAATAAGTTTGCATCAAAATGCAAGGGTGGGATAGGATGCAAGAGCGAGCGAAGCGAGCTCGGGACTTGGGGCACCCCGACTCGGACAGGTTAGGTCCGCATAGCGGGGCTCCGTCGGCTACGCCTTATAAATAAAAAAGGAAAATAGGTTCATTTCTACAGAACTTTATGAAACACAATTTGGTGAGCATTTATCCATTCTGGTGGACACAATTTGGTGAGTATTTTGATTTTTTTGGTTGTAAAATAGGTACTTTTCTGGTAGGCCTTCGAACACAAGCCTTTTTGTAATAGGTGATGAGCAGTTGACATAAGGCTATTGTAACTTAGATAAATTAATAACTGAATCACTAAAAAGTGAAAAATAAAAAACTTTTTTACAAAAAAAAACAACCAACTTCAAAAAAGACACTACATAGTGCAAAATAACTTTAATTTCGGAAGTCGGTGGCAAAAACCTGTAATACAGATCCAAGGTCACCGACTTCCGAAATTAAAGTTATTTTGCACTATGTAGTGTCTTTTTTGAAGTTGGTTGTTTTTTTTTGTAAAAAAGTTTTTTTTGTTTCCCTGTTGAACAAAATTTAAGTTATATGATAGGTATTTATTTCATAAAATGACATTTATTGTCCGGTATTTTAAATACCTGTGATGTCATTTTGGATCAAAAAGAATTCACCGACGCGTCATTTGTTTTAACCGGTTCAGTAGTTTCGATTATACAAGGTAACAAACTACATTCTTTTCAGTCTGACTTACGTAACCTGAAAGATTTATAGCCCTTCCTTTCAAAAAAGGACAGAAACAAATTCGTACTAAACACATCACAGAACTAGAAAAAATCTCATCTATCCATAGCTTTGCATAGTGATCAGACGCGTGATTTGGCATAAAATATGTGCCCTACCCTCCATATTAAAATAATATCGGTCCACAAACGCTAGGATTTACCAAATAGTATTCCGTTAGCACAAACAAACCATAAATTCGGAGATTTAAAAAGCTTTTATCTCTTTGTTTGCCTGCTGTTTGGCGCAATACCACGTTGAATATAAAACTCGTGCTTAAAATATCATGCCTCAATGTGGGATATGCTTAACTGCGATTTCTGATATGAATATCTTAAAACTGAGCTGAAAATCGTAGGATGTATGGCTTGTATATCATACCTATTGGTGGTAGCGATAAAATTTTGAGAAAATGTACCGATATTCTAAGCCACGTTTGTGACACTTTGAATCAAATCGCGCGTGCTCATTGGATGATTGATTGCGTGTGCTGCCACAAAATGAAATGTGGTCAATCAGCATACTCCATTTAAGCACTTTAGACATAAGTACAATACGTTCCACTTTTTATGTGTGCTTTGAAAAGTAATTAATTACTCCAACGATAAATACCTTTTAATGAGTGGTCTTTATCAAATGAATGTGGTATTCATTAAAGTCATTAACGGAAAAAATACCTCCCTTTACTTAACAGCCACGCATACATTTCAATACTAAATACGCACGTACTACCAGGCAATAATAAGTTGAAGAAGTATTAAGTGGCAGATTTGGAGAGCAAAAAGCCACGATAACAGCAGGGACGTCGTTTAGCGTTATAGCCCAACTTCTAACGAGCTGTCATAAAGTAGGTACCTACCTATTTACTTGACGCACCTCCAAGAGTGATCAAAGTAAAAATGTACTGTACGAGCGCTATCGTAAAATCTTATGATGTTACCTCCTTGCTTCGTCTGGTATCCTAGTACCAAAAAAGAAGTGAAAAATTTTAAGCCATCACGGTAATGTGGAATGTTTCAATTAATATCGTGTGTTTTCTGAGTTAATTCGTGTTAGTGGAATCTTGTTCAGAGAAGATTTTGGTTAAAGTGCACTTTTGTTGCTGTTTTTTTTTTTCGGTTGCAAAGGATTTTAACAACGTATTTTGAACTTAAATTAACTCATCGATTTTTGGTGGTACCTACAATATTCAGCCGTTATATTATTCTCATATGTCTTTAGATTTTAAAATACAGAGATTTTTGAATATTTATTGAAGGATAATATAACTTTAATTAATAATTGGGTTACTTACTGATGGTAATAACTACGGATTTCGAGATTTATTTATAACTTATATAATATGAACACATGTAACCAGGTTAATATGAATGTTGTATACCTAATTACCTACTAACTAAAAATCCCTTTTTTGTTGGTTAGGGTATCAAACATCCTTTCTATAATATAATAATAAACAAATCATGATAATGTTACAGGCTACAAAAATTCATACTTTTATTCCAGTTCCCCCATTTTCATCAACACGATACCTAAAGTAAGAAAATTAAAACGTCACAAAAACAAAATATAGTGATCATAAAAAAACACTTCACAGTTTCCACCTAAAAAAATTCGCACCTCTGAATGTTGTTACTTTTACTCTATGGCACTAAACAAAAAAGTAACGAAGAAGCTGTTTCGTCATTGTCAGTGCCCCGAAGTAAGTTATTAACTTTTATACGTTGTGTCAGAGAAGTGACAATAAAAATAAATTGCCTATTACGACTGACTTTATTATTAAGTCCAGCAATGTCTTTTTCCTTCATACATTTAATTTTTTGGGAAGTTCTGGCGTTTTTTTTCCTTAAATGAGTTACAATTAGGTAAAGTCCAGTGAAGAACGGGCTTTTTCTTTCGTGTTGGAACGAGTTCTAATGATAACTACGAGCATCCGTGTAGAATAAAAAAAGGACTAGAAGTAGCTACTATTCATTTAATTATGATGATTTATAGTATGTATAATTATGTCAAAAATACATAATTGCCCTTTTTTAGGGTTCCGTACCCAAAGGGTAAAAACGGGACCATATTACTAAGACTTCGCTGTCTGTCTGTCCATCCGTCTGTCTGTCACCAGGCTGTATCTCAAGAACCGCGATAGCTAGATAGTTGAAATTTGCACAAATTATGTATTTCTGTTGCTGCTATAACAACAAATACTAAAAACAAAATAAAATAAATATTTAAAGGGGGCTCCCATAGAACAAACGCGATTCTTTTGCCCTTTTTTGCTCGATATCAATAATGGCAACAGCTAGGCACTTGCAATATTCACAAAATACTCAGTTGTATTTTTACTTTAATAATAAATAATAAAATTAAAATAACATAAATATTTAAGGGAGGCTCCCATACAAAAAACGCCGTTTTTAGCCTATTTTTTTTATAGATAATGGTACGGAACCCTTCGTGCGCGAGTCCGACTCGCACCTGGCCGGTTTTTTTTTTTACATTGCATACAACTTCCTAAATTAGATTAACAACGTTTGCCACTTAATAGGTACAGCTACTCAGAATTTTCCAAATTGCGTTAACGCAGTACCTATAATGACAGATTTATTTGTATTATAGCCTTCCTAAAATGGGATTCATGCAAATAAAGTTTTGCCTCTACCACAAAACTACAGTCAATAAACATACCTGATACTTAGAAGGCACTAACAATTTCAATTTTGTCCCCAGGTACAGTGAATTCACTCAAATCGCTTCAGATCCACGTGCCTAAAGCGGTGCTGACGGGCCACGACGCGGAACTACTGTGTTCCTATGAACTGGAAGGGGCACAGTTGTACTCCATCAGATGGTACAGAAATATGATCGAGTTCTATAGATTCGTGCCGAAGGAATCACCCGCGACGAAGGTCTTCCCTGTAGCTGAAATTAAAGTTGATGTAAGTAGAACATAATTTATGATTAAATACAAAGAATTTTTGTTGTAGTGGATAATATAAAACAGCAAAAATTATTATCGTGTAGCTCCATTGAGCTCTACGATTTACAATATCTTATTCCTTTGTCGGAGACCACGTGGCCACGATTCTCACTGAAACAGAGTAAATTAGTAATTCCACTAGTATTTCATTTGTAATATTATGCATACAATACAAAACCTAGTCAGGTTTTTTTAACTTACGGTGACCAAAAATGGATGAAGAAGAAATAGTAAATTATGATTAAAATAACATAACATCAAGCCTATATTCCTGAAGGGTTAGACAGAGGTGTATTCTCGCGGAAAATCACTTGAATCAAACAAAGAAGACTTGGTTGTAATAATACAAATTTACTTTAAACAGGTAGCAGCGTCAGACCAAAACCGTGTGGTGCTAACAGAGGTGGACCGGACTCTGACTGGAGAGTACCAGTGTGAAGTATCAGCTGATGCGCCACTCTTTCACACAGACATCAAGGCGGCCATGATGGTAGTAGTCGGTGAGTTACTTAAACATTATAATAAGAAGAAAGAAGTTGTGTATTACCAATTACCTGTAATGATTTGTACTGACTTATACATAGACTTAAGCAACGAGAAATTGGTCCTATTAGTAATAACATTCTGAACTTCTACAAAGATACGATGTTCAGCTTATTCGGAAGAGAGCGCCTAATGAGTAGGATAAGTGAAAAATATGATGAGTTACATGTAGTTGTAGGCCTCAATCTCTCGCGTCCGGCCCTGGTTCAGGCCAGAGTACGGAGCGAGAGGGAATGGGAAGCCGTCGCATCCTTTTGCGAAGCAGTAATGCTCGCGAAGGAGGAGGCGGAGCGCCTGAGGGAGAGGCAATCGTTGCGCCCTAATGCCCCCAGTCGCCGCAGGAGACACCCTGGGCGTCGGGAGTCGATTGCCGACTCCCGGCCACCGTAGGCGCGGGCTTGCGGACGGCGAGCAATGGGCAGCTCGTCGTCCGATAAGGACCAGGCCCAGGTCGACGGCGCGTCGTGTTTCACGCGCGCCTCTAAGAGATGTGAGCATAATTGACAGGGTCCGATAGGGCCGATGCCTGCCGGGGTCGCGGTTTGTTTGAAAGAGTTACCGTGGCTTGGGCGCACAGGCAACTGAAGGAACACGGGTGGATTTTAGTCAGTAAGAGTCTGACACGCCCTTCCGCTCCACCCAGAGCGGGAGAGGTCATTTGATGACATTCAATGCAAAAAAAAAAAAAAGAAATGGCCACAATCTAGAAAAGCATTATGCTAACAAGATGCAAAGCTAGGCAAAAGTGTTGGCACTTCTAAAGTAGACGATTGATGAATATTACGATTACTTGACGGCTGCCTATATTAGTGTTACTTATACTTTTGGAACGTTTACATATATTTTACCTTTAAAAAAACAATAGTTATATTATTATTTTGACTAAAATAGGTTTGCCATAAATTTTAAAAATCTCGAAAATTCTATCTATCCTTCATAATTAAAACCTCTTCATTCTTCCTACCACCTCCTTTCCTATAATCCTCAGACTTGGCTTTGTCTACAGACAACAAACAACATTATTCAAGCCTACACCTAATCCCACCAGCTGTTCACAAAAATCTCCAAATTTTAATTCATTCTCTTGGAAATTTTCGGGGGAAAATATGCAAAAGTGTTCTATCCAACATTTACATAAATAAATTGCAGTATTTCCTTACCGAGGGCTAGGGTTAATGTCTTGTAAAACAAATTTTCTTTTAAATTCCTCCCTAGTTTCTCTGAATAATTTGCCAGCTTTTTGGGAAGTAATAAAAGGTAGGGGTTATTTATTTAATAATGTTCATTTCGTTTTATTATGTTTAATTAGGTCTGCTGCTAATCTGGCAATGCCAGGCGCAAACTCTTTGATTAACGACTTATGGACGGAATATTTTCCTATGTAAAGTGTAATGAACGAGTCTAACTCACCTAACTTTTAATTTAAGTTAATCTATTGGTAAAACACATTATTTATGATTAAAAGTCTGGCTCAGGTGACATTGCATACCTAAATAAATAAACATTAATCAAAAAATTATTCCAGATTTGTTTAAACAATTTAATAGAGTAGACACAAATGTTGAGTTCATGAATCATAAAAAATGGAATTTAATAATTATCAAACACCATAAAGTAAAATCAATCAGCTTTTCTACCAACAGTGTTGATAATAATTCTATAATTATGAAAATGTACCTGACTATCGGCCATTTGTTTTCTTTCCATCAAAATTTTCAAGTTACTTATTATTATGTTTAGTCATTTGCTACAGCATAATCCAGCGTTCAATCAAAACTGAAAACAACTCCGGATAATCCTTCACATCGAACTCCGCTTCCCAAATTATATAGTTTCAAACAAAAGCGTACAGTTATCAGTGAGAAAGGGTCGTTCGCCATCTGCCACCGATACCCTTTCACCAAATCTTTTATTGGGTACCCTAAAATATTGCATATTCACAATACAGCTGGCTTTTTGTCGGCAAAAAATAATCGACCGGTTCGTTTTCAATGAGAGTGCACGGCGCTTTCAGTTTTCACCAATCAGTAAACGCAGGCCGAACGCAGATGGTCGCTTTTTTGTCTATAACTGTTTTTTTAAGGCTGACGCAAATTTGGGCGGGCTGTACCGCATTGCAAAAATCCTTCTACACCACTTTTGTACTTTTCTGCCCCGTATGTCCCTAAAAAATGCAGACTTAGTGACCTCTGCATTGCCACCGATGATGCAGCGGAAGTGGCGAAGTATTGGGCCTGCAAAATCCAATTCTGTATTATCCACACGACGAAGAAAAAGACTTTCATATATTGTTTTATTTCTATATCTGTCCGTCATATCACAGCAGCGGGCCCTATCAGAATACCAGCGCTCTGACACTTATTTTTTAAATGTCGCAGCCTCATGCTGAGATAGGGCCTTTTGGCCTTATACGGGAGTTTCTGTTGTTATTTTCATTTCACTTTTGTTTTTGTTTTTATGAGTGTGTTTGGTTTAGTTTGTGATAATCCTGTGCCCAATAAATACTTTTTCTTTCTTTCTTTATATAAACCATCGCACACTGCAAGCGAGCCACACCGCGTTATTTTGTACTGAAGTCCGCCTTTGTAGAGTTTTTTTTTTACTTGTGCATAAAGTTTTAATAAATAAATAAATACGCTGTGGCCCAATGCGACTGTAATGTGCGCTTAGCTTTATATGGAAAACGGTCGGCTTTGGTCGATGAAAATCGTCCGGTTTTGCGTCAACTCAACACTGCGGACCGAAATATGCGTTAGAATGTTCACGAGTTTGTTCTGTTCGAGTTTATGAGAGACACGGATGTCTCTAACACGCCACTGACAAAAATAGGATTGGTTCTTCGAGAATCAGTCATATGACTGATTCTCGAAAAACAGTTGACAAGTGCACTTAATATTTAATTATAATACAGTAAACACATTAGAGTCATTTTTGGCAACAAACTATATTATTTTAATGTTAAAATTCCTTTTAAAGTTTCGTCTCGATTCACCCCGTTTGACGGTACCTAATGAAGCAATGGATTAGGGCTTTCCTTCAAAATCCTTCGGATTCTGATAGAAACTGTGTTACGCAATTAGGATGCGGTTTACGTTTAGAGAGAGTGCAATACCAAAATATTTGATTGAAAACGGCGTTTATGTCGGAATCGACTCGTAAAACAAGTAACATGTATTGTTTTTCAGCTTAACATCCATCATAATTATGAGTGTCATACCCAAGGGCCTTATAAAAAAGGTCAATTAAGGTGAAGGGCTTATTGAAATTAAATTAAATGATATGAAATGTTTATGAAATGACATGAAATGTTTATGAAATGTAATGTTTGTAATGTAAGTAGATCGTTGAAGACACTTTTACACGTCAATATTTTGTTGGTCAATATTTAAAAACTAGATTAGAAATTAGAAAAAAAGTATTTTCAATGGGAAAAATATTTCTATAAAGATAGCAAAAGTATCATGTTCTAAGAAACTACATAAAGATTAACTCAGAATTTCGTTTTTATACTTATTTCGAAGAACTGTTTTATTTATAGAACGATACTAAAGCTCTTGTAGGAGCTTATTACCATTCCCACTAAAAGCTCAAAGAAGGCTCTATCCTTCAGGACTCACTATTTCCATGCGAACACTGTTAGTAAGGCAAAATCAGGGAAAATACTTGTCAAGCAAACTGACTACCTACTTAAATTGGCCGTATATTCAAGTCACAACTGCCATTCTTTGATGATGGTTATAAAACGGAAAATTGACATAGGGTGTCAATAACTCAACAATTTATATCCCTGGCTGGTACCTAATCCTTAAAGTATAAAATGGTATGTTAGTAGGTATGCATGTTTCACGTTACAAATAGCAATTAAAACCTACTACACCAATAGGCTGTCTACCTATTGGTGCGGAGATAACGAAGAAATGCTAACGATAATTAATTGAATTTTACTAAATTCACTTGACGCAATGCTAGGGGAATTCTATAGAGTAATGACGATATCCTGGCGTTGCACTTCTTCGCTCCAATGGGGAGGATATTCATGGTGTAAGGCACATTGACGCGCAAACTGTTGCCATGAATTCAGCACAATAATAATAATAATAATTCCTTTAATTCAGACATAGTCCATACATTAATAATAAAAATAAAATGATAAAAACACATTACATTAAAATAATCAAAAACAAATTTAACAAAATTACACATACACATTAGAATTGAATGAAAAACACATTGAAATAATCAAATAATAAAATTAGACATACACAATTATAATTATAAAAAAACTGTCAAATAATGCGAGGAGAAGCGCTAACAATACATGATTCTAGATCCTCCAGCACAAAGACTTTTAGTCGGTTATTTAAAAAACAACTGCTGTTTCATACAAATGTGCTGAACCTACGTGGTCAAAATGTATTGAAAAGCTGTTTTTTATTATAACCGGCGAAAATTCTTTAGATACTAAATCCACCTTCAATACAACTACCGCCAAGACACTCTCATCGTTAAATAGATGCCTTCAAAACTGAACTAAAAGTGTCCTTTTCCTTCCACAGAACCGCCTCTAACAAGTCCAAACGTGACGTCAGATCGTAGCTCCTACATCGGCGGAGACCACATAAGGGCGAACTGTTCGTCACCACCGTCCCTACCCGCTGCCAATGTAACGTGGTACGTCAATGAGCAAATGGTGAGTTATGACGTCGGCTAATCAGTGTAGGACACAAATTGGATTTGGAAAATTAATCGGTCAATATCATTCCAATAGTAATCATGAAATACTATACCACGGGATAATCAGTATGGGACCACAGAGTATGTAGTGGGCAGAGACTAAACACCAAATTGGATTTGGAGAATTAATCGCTCAACGTCATTTCAACCGTAATCATGAAATACTATAGGACTATTTGTATGGTCCAAAATAAATTAAAATTAATCAATTTAACATCAGATAAATAGTGTGAAGCAGTGAGTATGAGAAAAGGTAGTTACTTCCTCACTCAATATACTTTATAGGAACCTTCGCAATATTCTACAGTGACTGGCTAATACACAGCAAATCTTTCGACTGTCCTGTGACGCGCCTGATACTGATTTTAATATTTCAAGCAGTACTTTCTACTATTTTAAATTAATGAAAACATGAACACGCCTAATAATACTTAACTTTCAGGTTCCCGGCTTCACTGCCAACCATGTGCTTAACTTCAGTAATGGCTACGCGTCCAGCCTAGCAACGCTAGAGTTGGAGGCAGCCGTGCATTCGCCAGTGCCTACACTCATGATACGGTAAGAAAGAAAGAAAGAAAGTAAGAAAAATATTTTATTTGGGACACGCACAGAAAATACAAAGAGTAAAAAAAAGAAGCATTTAAAACTAAAAAAATTAACAATAATAAAAAATAAAAAAAGCCTGTGCGAGGCCAAAAAGGCTCCTATCTCAGCATAATGCTGTGATATTTAAAAAAATATAAGTACCGCAGCGCTGGTATTCTGATCTGGTAAGCTACTACTACCATCATCACCTGCCTAGCCTTTTCCCAGCTATATTAGGGTTGGCTTCCAGTCTGACCGGATGCAGCTGAATATCAGTATTTTACACGGAGCACGTGCCTATCTGACCTCCACAACCCAGGTACTGGATAATACGATACCTCTTTGAAAGACTGGTTGCCATACTTTCGGGCTTCTGACGATCCGTGACGGCTTTCAAAGATCTACGATTGACAGCCAGGAGCAACGTCTTAACGTGCTTGCCCGACGCACAAAGGTTAAAAAAGTCACGTTACGGTATGTAAAGATGGTCACTCATCCACGGACCGACCGCGGCAAGCGTAGCTTAACCTGATAGATCGATCTGTTGTTATTATTTAGCCACGAACCCTTCCCCTCCTCCTTCAAGTAAAGTAAGCTACCAGTACTTTATTGCATAAATTACACTAATGAATAGAAAAGAGGGTTTCTTATTAGCCTCTACAAACGTTTTGGTCAAAGGACGATGTAAAATCAATTCTCTTGACAAAATTCCTTGTTGGTTCTTAGCAAATCCACCGTTTTTCTGCATGCTGACTTCTTACAGATTGGTTGTTCAAATTAAAGCCTTTATTGAACTTAAAACTGCCCTGTACTGACTATTTATTGCCATGACTACATTTGGTTTATAGACTGATTAATAATATCTAGATCGCACCATCTGTCGCATCTCAGAGGAGCAATGCGCAAAAACAATAATTCAATGGATCCGTAATAGCAGGAAACGACTACATAGCAGGCCCAGAAAGAGATGATCTTTCTTAAACGATTGTCCCGCAATCGCAGTAGACCAGGAAAAGTGAAAAAAGAGGAGGGAGGCCTGTGCCCTGCAGTAGAACAACACATGCTTATAATAGTTTATTATATGCATCGACGACAAAATTTGTGCGTCACTCTCGTGAATATAACCACTTATTGTTTCCTTGTTGCAGATGTGAAGCATCGATTTTCGACGTTTGGAGATCGACAAGTCACACGATAGTGTTACGGGAGCGAAGCGCTAATCCTGCTTCTGCTTTAGGCAGAAGTTTTACAGGTAAATTTATACATCTACATACATTTATCCTACTTAATATTATAAATGTGAAAGTGTGGATGTTTGGATGTTTGTTACTCAATCACGCTAAAACGGCTGAACGGATTTGGATAAAATTTGGCACATGGGTAGACTATGACCTGAATTAGGACATAGGATACTTTTTATCCCGATATTCCCACGGGATCGAGATTTCTGCGGGTGAAATCGCGGGGCGCAGCTAGTACATATTATAAATTAAAGTGACTTTTCTTGCATGGCTGTGTGACCCCGTTGCTCCAACGTACATATAAATAAATTCTCGATGTTTTGGCAAGTCGTAACAACCGTGTAAAGCAGAGGCGGGTCGCTAGTACTAATATAATTAGCTATTATTGCAGTAAAATTTATCGATAGATGAAACCTTGAAACGTGAATAGGCTTAGCGAAATACCAATGTACTGGGAAACCACAAAAAAAGAAATGACAAAAACTTTTCCTTGTAGTTTTTATCAACGATATACCAAATAGAATAAGGTGAAAAATCTGGGGAGCAATTAAAGCTACTAACAAAGGGCTCTTTGAAGCATTTTTAATTGGCAGAATCACAGCATTGGCATTTTTAAGTAGGCACATTTTTTGGTCCAGAGGTAATAAGAAGCATAAACACTGCGTGGGTTTAGACAACATATATTGTAATTTTGGCGTTTACTTCTCATTAAGGTCAGAAGGCCGATTCCCGTAATTAAAAACGTTCAAAATGTAATCAATATCAGCGACAGTTAATGTCAAAAACTTGTCAAGAATGTAGGAAAATTAGAGGTATTTTTGATAGATTTACATTGAGATAACGAACGAACGTTCTTATAAATATGAGAATTACGCCTCTGGTCTTTCGTTTGTTTATTGGAGGAATAAAGAATTAATCAACAATATTTTCTACACAGGTGCTGCGACCGAAACCTGCCTGCCAACCATAATGGTTTTGCTCCTTCAATTCTTCCTACAACTACTTCTTCAAAGATACAGCGGGACTTCAATAAGATAGCTGTAGCGCTTACGTGTTTTAGAAAAAATCATTTGTACGTAAAATATGGTATTTAGAAATGTCAGGGTTTGAAACAATTCGATTGGAATGAAAAGAAAAATGTATAGCTTTCAAGTTTTTTTTTTTTGTATTTTTGTGTACCTACTGATTTTTGTCACGGAAGAATGTGAAAATTATTTCAGTTTTCCTCTACTCAACAATAGGAATTTTCTAAGATAAATTCACACACGACAAGTCTTGAACTTGTGTTGCGTATAATTATCACTCGCATAAAACATTTTTCACACAGGAAACACAATTTATCTTTAGCTGAAAATGAGACTAGCACTCCATTCGTTTGACCATCTATGTCTTGACCGTTTAGCGTCACTAAGTACGTAAGGTGATTGACGTACTGCACCGACCCTAATAAATTGGGATAAGAGTAAGAGCATGATGAAGTGGGTAAGTTGATTGGCCAGTCCTAGTCGCCTACTACGAAGTGTATCTCATTAGCACAGCTCCTTAACAAAATTGCCCGATTCACGAATGGAATTAAATAAGAAAGGGAAGTGTGTACCTACTTTTTTTTGTCTTTTTGCCCGTTTATCATTCCATGTTAAGGAATTGAAAGTAAAAATTATGAATGTTCCGATGTTTATAGTTAATGTCTAATTAATTGATAACTAGTTATATTAGAGCGTGCATTTTTTTAAACAATACCTTTTTGTATTAAAGCATTATTTCCCATAAGTTCACCAGAAAAAAATTATTTGTAAAAATAATGCGCGCTTAAAATATTACTAAATCATATTTAGGAAATATACTGTTAACATAGACTGATTATATAGAATAATTTGTGTAAATAAAATTATTATAGTAATTGTTTGTAAAAATTTACAAACTAATTTATTAATAATGTTAATTTTTAATCAGAATAATGTTAATATTTCTTATAAATAAGTGTTAGTCCAAATAATTATTGTATGCGAGAGAAACGAAAATTTAAGTATACTGTTTTATTAAATAATTATGAAATTATATAAAATAATTTACATTTTAAAGTGTTTTAATTTTTATTAAGCGACCAGTTTTAATTTCTCAGACAAACATTCCTACGTAAACATTATACACATGTCAGAAAAATAATAATCCATTATTTGTTTATTCTTTTAAATTAATTACGTAGAAAACTATGTAAATAAAATATTTGGGTATTTTTTTTTAAATATAAAACATAACGTTATACTTATTAAGTCAAAACAATAAAACCAAATGAAAAGTAGCTACGAGGCTGTGTTTAAAATAAAAAAAACGAGCTATGAAAATGTAATAAGTTGGTTTTATTTGCTATACTTTAAAATTGATGGTGCATTAAATAATTAATATAATAAAAATTGTTAAATACTATGAACAATATTATTAATATTATTAATTGTATATAATTATGAAATTGGTTAAGAATTATGTTTGCAAGGAAAGGAATTTGTGCATAAAATTATTTGTTCAATTCTAAAATTGTATAATCCTAAAACATAAAACTATGTGAGCTATATATACCTCAAAGTATTAAACCATAAAGTATTAACAAGACAAGCTAGAGAGTGTGACATTAATTTTAAAAACAGATGACTGTACATATTATTATTTTTAAGTAACATTCATACTTTATCCAGAATGATTAATTGCTAAAATAACAATCGATTTTTACGAAGCCAAGAAAACTATTCACACAATATAATTATTGAGAAGAAAAACGCTCAATAGTTTGTCTTATTTATACGGCATATGTCAGCCCACGTTGCAAAATTACCAAAAACATATTTCATTATAGCTGGCTCTTCACCTCTATTATCTGGTTTTCAGGTAGTTCTTTTCCTGGATTGCCTATTTGATTGAATACAAAACGCAGGCTTGACACTCTGAAACTAAATTAATTGACTCTTCATAGTCCAATTCACTCAAATCTACCCAAAGGTATATAATTTTCCAATATGCCCAACAATAAATACTTCCCCGAAAGTAGAAACTGTAAAAAGATACATCGTTGATTAGTTATACCTTTGATTACTATATACTCTGTGTTTTTCTGTATCGTAATTAATGCCCTTTGGAATGTTTTTGTTTTAAAATACTATCTACCTACATTTTGTTATGTAACAGGAAACATCATTCTATATAATTTTATTTTTAACATAAAAATATTTCCTACATTCTTAACTACAATATATTCACCTAATTGTGCATTAAATTGAACATAATTCTAGCTGATAATGTATTGATAAAATAAACGGGAAATAAAAAAATAAAGAAAGTAATAATTGTAAACTTGTTTATTTTTATTTTATTAATCCTTCGACACCAAATAAGTAGTCTACGCTGAGTAGAAGATCAAAACTTAACACAATATTACACTTTTTTAGAAAGAGCTAAGAAGACGTCAAAACTATGCTAATTATCAATCATTCTACGCAGCCTATCATAGTCCACTGCTGAACAAAGGCGTCTCCCATGCTGCGCCATAACATCCTGGTCTCCGCCTTCCGCATCCAGTCTGTCCCAGCCAACTTTTTACAGTCGTCGGTCCATCTAGCAGGGGCGTCCCACAGTCTACGTTTGCTAATACGTGGTCTCCACTCCAAGCCTCGTCTGCTCCACCGGCCATCTATCCTTCGACAAATATGGCCAGCTCACTGCCACTTCAGCTTGCTTACTCTGCAAGCTATGTCGGTAACTCCGGTTCTAGCAGTACATAGGTAGCCAAAATCAAGATCTACAAATAAAAAATTGCTACAAATTAATTAGTAACCACAGTTAGTATACTAACACAAATGCACAGAAACAAGTATGACGGTGCATCCAAGGAATTGGTTTTGCGACGCTAAACTTACAGAATTAATTTCAGAACAAATTTGACCACTGTCAAATTGACATAAGCCCGGGTACAGAGGCGACAGTCCGCCAAAATGAAAACAAATGAGGATCGACATTGCAGCATTGCGGCATTGGATTGGCATTGCATTGGAGCATTGTGACTACTGGTGACTACCCTTGCAGTGCAGTGAGTTGATTGATATGCGCTTGCGCCTCATGTACTCGGTGGAACGTCGTTTACATTATTGCTCATTCACTAATGTAATTAGAGACTTGTGATTATTCAGAACATAATTGACTTTCAGTAGCTAACCTACATATCCTCGCCCTCATACTCACTAACAAGAAATAAAAATACCTCTTCTGATAAAGATGACGTGTTGACTTTAAGTGCGTTTCCGCTTTGCAGTAAATAAAAACGACGGTTTTCATAACCAACAACAAACGGTGATTTTGAAACTATGAATGTTTACGAAATAATGCGGCCGATAGACACAAAAATACCTTTTTCTGTTAATAGTTGGAGAACCGACTGCAAAATTTCGTACCTAGTAGGTACTTGATACCACGATATAATGTACAATGGTTTCCCATAAAAGTAATGCTAAGTCCGAATGTAATAGTCTGCCAAACCCCGAACATGTCGAAAGTAAAAAAATAAACAATCATTCCGGTGCAAAAAAGCGGGCGTATTTTACCCATCTGATACCGGAATAACTGTTATGGCGATCAGTTAGGAATTTACTGATAGATACAGAAAATCGAAATCTGTCAGTATTATTCTTGACGGAAGTGCTTGGCTGACGCTCTCAAAGTTGACCACCGTGATACCAGAATGAAACCCACTCCAGTCAGTAGGTATGAACCCTCACTTCAAGAATATATATAAGCCTGCCAAGGCTTTTTCTGCCGAAACCCCACGACAGACGAGATTATGTAAGCAGCATCCGTGGAACCCATATTTTGGAATTGTATATAGGCTACAGAGGCTTAGATAAATATTAATTATAAAATAAAATAATTTCACATTACAATATCATTTATTACCTATATGAATAAAATTATTATTATTACGTAAATGCACGTGACACATTAATTATCTCAAGAGCTTAAATAATATTTTTTATAGTAATTGCAGGTAAAATCATCAATGCCTTCATCTTCACTGTTAATGACTATGTCATCGACATGTAAAGGAGAAGGCTCCCCGTCAAACCAAAAGGGTTCGTATTACTGATTATTTAACGTTCAACCATAATCGGTGACATTCAGTTTTATACAACCTTTTTGAGTGGCACTAAGCCACGTGGAGGCAACGTATACTGGTCTCAGAATTTTCTGTTTTATTGCCTTCCAACACAGTGGTATTTTATTGGAACTATAAGTTTTTACTTTAATAAAATAATGTTTTGTGTTAAGAGGGCCCTTCCCGGTCCATCTATCGTCAACCCGGGCATGATTGAAAAGCTTGTGGTTTCATCCAACGCAATATTTGAATAAAGAACAAAGAAGCAAGAGTGAGAACGCGATAACATCGAATGAAAATTGGCGCGCAAAGATTTTACAAAACTTCTTCCAGGAAATACGTAATTTTGAAAAAGTTTTACAAGTTTTTGGAAAAAATGTTTATCATTTGGAATCTCCGTTACAAGTGCGAGATTTCTATGAAGATGTTTTCTTAACTTTTAAAATTTATGGGTACATTATGAACGGCTAAAATTCAAGTAAAATTTGTGCAAAAAAGCAGATTTTTGGAGGCTTATCATGAATTTGTTTCTCCAAATTTAGATTATTTGCTTGCATAGAAACCTAGATAAAGTGCACAAGATACCTATTAGTTCAAAAATTTCAATGAAAGATGTGTTACAACGCCATAATTACGTACGAGCGTTTCTATGACAAATATGACGGGTTGGCCGCTCTTAAGCGACGTAGCTAAACTTTTTTGAAAAAATTGCAGTCGTGCTGAATTTACACTTTTGCACTGTTTGAACCCATACATACAAGCTGTAAACTCTTCAATTGCATTTGTAATTTGTTTGTCAGATAATTTGAATTCTTAATTTAGATTTTCGAACGCATTTTGAAAACGTTTGTTTTTTTGTAATAAATTAAATGGTTTCACTTTTCCCTGGCGATAAAAGCTGGCGGTGTAATCACACCCAGTAAAGGTATGAAATGCGGGTAATGCGCGACAGAATGTATGTCCCAAACACGTTGGATAACTCTGTGCAATTGCTGCAGTTCATATCATATCTTTGTCCAGGCGCGCCTCGTATAACCAAGTAAATATTTTCTCCCCTAATTTGTTTATATTTTCTACACATAAATAGTAGATTGTTATACAAGGGGCTAAAATAACCCATTATATAAGAAGTTGTTGTACTCCCGAGCTCTAGCGATTTACTCCCAGTAAATAGAAACCGAGTTATAATGGGTTTTAACGCCGTATAACGCACTATACTTTTCACTACGATTGCGAGAAAATAAAATAATCCAATACAATATTAAAAATAAATTACGGTCATCAATTCAATTTGTAATTAGAGAAAAATTCTAAAGATTTCGCGGCAATGCCTTTTTAATTTCTTCTGTAGCCGCAACGCAATGCACGCATTCTACCGAAAAGATCGCCACTTTTAGTTCCATTTTCAAAAATTAAATGTTCTTCTTTTTTTATGAAAGAGTAATAAGTCGAGTCTTTATTCATGACTATTCTACATATGAATAAAGACTTTTTAGTTTTTGTGGGCTCGTTAGTAACAGACAAAAATCAAAAATAAAGTTTTTCCGCTAGACGAAAATATTCTATTTTATCCCCGATCTGGTACGCCACAGTGACGGTCTTTTTGAGCAAGAGGAGTGAAAACAGTATTTGATCGTAACAAAACAATCAAAAAGTTCGTTTTTTAAACCCAGATACTAATTTGACAAGTGTAATGCCCAACTAATTTATTTAATAATAATAATTTTGTTCATACAGGTAATAACTAACTAATAAAGCATATCGTAATCTAAAATTATTTTATTTTATCATTAATATTTATGTAAGCCTCTGTAGCCTATGTACAATTCTAAAAAACGGGTTCCACGGATGCCGCTTGCATAATCTCGTCTATCGAGGGGTTTCGACAGAAAAACCTTGGTAGACTTATATATTCTTGAAGTGAGGATTCATACCTACTGACTGGAGTTTGTTTCATTCTGATATCAGACGGGTATATTTAGAGGTCCCAATGGTCACCTTTGAGAGCGTCAGCCAAGCACTTCCAGCAAAAAAATACTGGCAGATTGCGATTTTTTGCATCTACCAGTAAATACCTAACTGATACCATAACAGTTATTCCGGTATCAGATGGGTAAAATACGCCCGCTTTTTCGCACCGAAAATGATAGCTTTTTCTACTTTCGCCAAGTTCGGGCTTGGCAGACTATTACATTCGGACTTAGCATCACTTTTATAGAAAACCATTGTGCATTTCATCGTGGTATCAAGTAGGTACGAAATTTTGCAGCCGACTCTCCTACTATAATCACAGCGTGTAGGTTTGCTCAAAAAAGTACTGCAGGCAATCACCCATCAGGATAGAGTTATTATGTACCATGGTCTACTGTGCAGACCGCTAAAAAATCCTGAAATTCCACCAATAAATCTACTACAGTATCGCCCGTCCAGTTCGTTACCAAACCTTCGCCATTCACAAAAAAAAATTAAAAGAAAAAGTGCGCGTTCTAAATTCGTAAAAACCGCGTGATTTTTTCTGAAGGAACAAAACCCGGGTACAAATCATGAACGGTAGGTGCCTACCTTTTGAATAATTCATATTTTTCACCACAACAATAATCGCACAGGTGAACATTATTTTTCTTTTTTGTATTGCCTGTGCGTCAGTGAATAGAAGCCTGCGAGCGAGCGATAATAACTCATCGATTGTTTACTACTAGCAGGGCGGTCGAATGGGGCGTTCTTTTTTTAAATGATGAATCGCTCGTTATTGGAGGTTTTCAGCGGATACAATACTGTTTTGTAAAGTGCCTATGTTAATTTGTTGCAATTTTTGGAAGGAGGTTTTGTTCTTTTGGCTATTCCTCACTTTTATTCAGGGTTTTCGTTTTTTAAATTGGCTTTTCACAGTTCATTGTTATAATCGAATTTGCAGTTTTAACCCCTTTTGGGAAAGTTTTGTGAATATTTTTCCGGGCGTGAAAGAGTGACTAATCAATTTACTGTGTAGAAATATAAAGCCCATTTTTTCTCCCTCACAAAACAGCATTACACACGTCATGGTGAATTGTAGCGTAAAATGCTGTTTTGTCCAGCTTGTATACAATTTACAAACTCCACAAATCGCCAAAAAAAGACCCAAAATGAAAACATTACTTCCCATATCATCCGAAAACTTCACACAGATCCCGAATAGTTGTGTGGGAAAAAGGAAACATTTTTATAACATGTCTATCTGTACGGCCGTCACTTGGTAGCACATCCGAATGCAATTCATACAAAAAGCCTCGTATATCGTTAAAAATACGAGGGATTCCCAGCTTTGTTTCAAGTTGCTACCGGTTGTAACAAGCGTTGGGGGCAACGGAGATGTTTTAACTATAGAAAGTATCGAGTTCGAAACTTTAGTCGAGTCAACATTCGACTCGAACTAAATTCGAGATACTTTAATTGTTTTGAGTCAACGGTGCAGGAACAGCTCGGTCTAATTATTGGCTTGCAAATTATTTTTCTTCCAAATCATGAAATTCATCGAAATGCGATTGCTATTAAAGGTCTTTTAATTATGCCAAACAATGCTTAGTATTTTATTTTTTTGACTGATTGCGATTCTGGTTCGGTCTCAATCGACGTTTGACATAATAATAATTTGTTTTACTTTATCTTTTGCGGCTAAAGGCCAATTGAATTATAATATTTTCGATGCATGTCCCGCTACACCAGACAATCGGACTCAAGTTATTAAAATTATTGAGATTTTATAATAATGTAAACTCACACGTTCTTCCCATTAGGGTAGGCAGAAACTACAGAACACCACCTGCAACGATCCTTAAATATTCCATACATTTAATAACAATCGACTAAAAATCGAATGACACGTCGCCAAAGCGCATCACTAGTTGTGACATAGTGCTTCGGGACGTTTATACTGAGATAATAGTTCCAGTATAGTGCGGCTCAAATTTATGGCTGTTTGCTACCCCCGTCAAGTGGAAACGCTAGCCATTTCACAATTTTGATCTGTGATAGTAAGTTGTATGATTAGGCTATGGATTGCGATTTTCCGGCTTAGGGATTGAATCGATTTCTCTTGTAGACGATTTCTTTTTGGTGTCTATTGTGAAAGGGAATCGTGTTTTGTTTTGGATTATGGGTATGACTGTGTATAATATATTATATTATATACTTTGTTTACGTAATGGCGGAGTAGCGTACTATAGAATTAGTTTTGCGTAATATTTTCGTATTCTCGCGATATTTTTTCCTGATTACTTTTCCATGGCCATAAACAAACCAAAAAACAAAATTCGCATAGCCATCGTTTGAATCGTGAGTTATGGTCTTGAGTTTATACAATAATCCCATAGAAAAAAGGACGTTTAGATTTTTCCGAATTTGAAAATATTCCGGGAAACTTTTCCAATTTTTCTTTCCATAAAAACCTCATTCAGACTACTATAAAAAAAACAAAGAAAATTAAAATAACAGAAGAAAATAATACACGAGGATTAAAAAGTACGGTATTGATAGATCATTATGCATGGTTAAGTTGATGTTGACTCTAATCACTCTAAGGTTGAATGTCACATGCATGTCATAAGAAAGAAAGGAAAAAAAGAAAGAAAGAAAAATTGTTTATTTGCACAAACAACACGCACAATACAAAAATACTATTGTAGACAAAATACATACACTAATAAAAAGTTGCCAAAAGCCTCGTACTTAAAACTTAAAATGTTTGAAAACGATAACGTCTATATTTATCTATGTGTCAGTAAGATAGTTTCAACACTTTCAACCTTAATGAAATTTTAAATTACTGTGTTTATTTTTTACAGCTTTAACGGGATCGAATACACTAGTATATTAAATTAAACTTATTTTATAAACGGTAAATTTTGAAAACTATTTAGTTTGATTTATTAAATATTCAAGTTGATTTACTTACAATACTGATGCTGTTTCCAATTTTTTATGTGTACCTAACAATGATTTATGGCAGGGTGCCGAGATGGGAATGCTTCGTGGGCATAATAAATAAATTCATGGGTGCCAAGATGGGAAGGTGCCGAGACGGGACTAAACCGATTATACCAACCGTTTTGCCAATTTAGGTCGAATTTCACCAATGAAAGTGAACGCGTTCAGCACATCAAAACTGCGTTCACGAGCTGTCAGTGTCAAAATTGTTGTGGAATATTGATACTGACAGCTCTTAAACGCGATTTTCGCATTGCTGATCGCGTTCCGTTTCATTGGTGAAATTCGCACGTAGACTTTTTTATACTCGTTTCGTGATATTTTTGAATAAATGTATGACACTCCTTCGGGGTAGTGTCAGATGTCAGAAATTATCCCTACTTGATCGACCTTCGTGATACCGACATACACTTCTCCGTTCCCATTCACGGAATAAGGGCGTGTAATAATATTTGTTTATATTATTGCAGTGACACATTTTATTTATGCACTAGCTGCTGCCCGCGGCGTCGCCCGCGTTGATGTCGGAAATTATCCCACGGGAACGTGCTACCGCGACAAAAAGTAACCTATAACCATCACATTTCTTATAACATCAGCTATCTGTCAGTGCTGTTAAAATCGGTTCAGCCGTTTCAGAGATTAGCCGGAACAAACAGACAGACAGACAATTTAAAAAATATTTTTTTGTTGTTAGTACCGTATGTACTTTCATATGCATTTAGTAAAAAGCTGTTATTTTGGCATTACAAACATACACTTCAATTTTATTTATTTGTAGTTAAAGATAATATCTGAGTGTCCTGCTAAATAAATCAAAGACCGAAGTATATTGGTACCCTAAATACATACATAATAATGTAAACTAACATACATTAAATGTATTCGCGGCGACCATTAAAAGCTCTGCTATTATTGTATTATTAATAGATTCAGCCCCAACAGCTGTGAACGCAAATGGAGATGTATTTGCTGATTATTGTAAACTCTGCCATTGTATTTGCAGAATGATAAGCAGAATTGTGATGTAAATTAAATTAATGATTTTAGGTGCTAATAAAGCTACTTTATTCCTATTAGCAGACTGTGCATTAGAAGGTTATTTGGGTGCAATAAAATAGCATGAGGTCTTGGGTTCAATTCCCAGGTCGGGTAAAATTTGACTCTGTCCGCCCACCGAGTGACCCCAGGGAAGACGATGGCACAGTGGTCACGTGCAGCCGTGCAAAGCGAGGCTCAGAGGAAGCCCCTTTACAGTCTCCCCAGGGATGTGCCTTACAGGCGTTGCACAGGGAGGTTCCGGAATTGGTATTTTAAGAGGAACCGGGACCTCCTCTATGTGCTGATGGTGATCACCGGGGTGGTTTTAGTGAGGTAAAAATCCCACACTCCCCGACTTCCCTCCCCAGACGTCTGGTGCCTTCTGAACGTAACCCCAAAAAAAAAGGTCTGGTAAAATGGTGTTGGGTTTTTCTATCAGGGATTACTCAGTAGCAGCTCGGAGTCTGCATTTTTGCCGAGTTGATGGCAACAAGCTCGCTCCCTATTATATGGAACTTATACATAACCTATTAAATAATAATATAAACGCAGCGACGTAAAAATCGGACCGATTGTCGTCGAACTAACATCATCTATATTAAAAATTGACTTTTTGAATTCGGCCCGCACGTACAACAGAGGAAACAAAGATAAATTATGTGCAAAACATCTAGGATTTACTACTAATGAATACACCCCAATCTACGTATCACAGCAGCTCACCACTAAGGGTGCGCGCTTATATTTTCTGGCCCGCGATCTAGTTAAATCCAAAGCCTACAAATACTGTTGGAATTCCTTTGGCCAAGTCTGCGTCAAAAAAGATGATGTCTCGCCAAAAATAATAATAAAAAGCGAAATGCAAGTTAATAAGCTTATGCAACAAATATGACTAGTCCTAATTGATCACTACGTCACATGTATAAATTATAAGCACAATAGTCTTTCTTACTGTTATTTGTTTAATTCTATTAGCTCTAAGGTTACTATTAATATGTTGAAATTAGTTATCATTATTTTATTACTAACTAGATTAAGGAGTACAAAGTCTGTAATTATAACGCACACACACACAAACAAAATATACACTATTAAACCTTTCATACAGACCATTTCATACATATTACGTACAAAAACACATACACTTAAAACCCTATATGACTACAATCTTTTGCACCTAAGCCCTGTTAGAGACAATTATGGATAGAACGCTGGAAACAATAACTGAAATAGATAACATAGAATTAGCCCAAGTATCAAACTTTTCCCTTAGCAAATTTAGTACGACTGTAAAGATTAAAAACTCTGATTTTACGATTATCTCACAAAATATAAGAAGTATCTATTTAAATTTTGATGACTTGCAGTTGAACCTAGCCGATCTACATTTTAACACAGATCTTATTGTTTTAAGTGAATGCAGGCTAAACCCAAATAAAAATATTCCTCAAATACGAAACTACACTTCAAGCTGCACCACTAAGCATATAAATAAAGCTGACGGTGTCGTCGTCTTTGTTAGTAACAGGTGCATCTTTAAAACAAAAGAGATAAAATTAACTCACGCTTCTTGTATACAGGTTGAAATTAAACCCGATCTCATAGTCATAGGGATATATCGATCTCCATCAAATACAAATGCAGATGATTTCATAAACTCTTTATCTCAACACTTAGCTACCCTTTCTTCAAATAAAAATGTAATTATTACGGGTGACATCAATATAAACTTAATACACAAGCAAGAAGAGCAATAATACGAAAAATTGAATCGACTTCATTATTTAAACATGTTAGCAATGCACGGCCTACTACCTGGACATACGCATCCCACTCGAGACAAAAGCTGTCTAGATCATTTTATTCTAAAGCTTAGACCTAATAAAAAATCAGCATCCATAGCAATTATCGAGACTACTATCACCGATCACTTTATGATTTTCCTAAAACTGTCTGATTTGATGAACAAACACAAATCTTTTAAAACTAAAACCTCAATTAACGTAGAATATTCACTCGAGCTCTTACAAAGTAGCAACATTCAAGAACTTTTAGACCTAAATAACCCCAACATACTAATAAATAATTTAATAACTTTACTACAAAAATGTCTTGCTGCCAGTACACTTGTAATAAAAATCCCCCTGAAAAATAGATTAATCAAACCTTGGATGACCATAGGCTTGCTGCGCTGTATACATAACCGCAACAATATGCAAAAAAAGTTAAAACTAGACCCTCATAATGAGATACTAAAAATCACTTACAGGAGATACAGGAACTACTGCAACAGCGTTATTAAGAAACAAAAACGTAAATACGATCGCGAACAGCTTTATAAGACACATAAAAACTCTAAAAAGCTATGGCAAACAATAAACAATATTACCCAACGAAAACCACCTGAGACACAAAACACAGAATTACTGGAATCAGCCGCTACCCTTATCGAGGCGGTGAATAAAGTAAATGAATACTTCTCAACCGTTGGAAAGCATCTTGCTGACGAAATAATAAATAATCCTGAGAGACAGGCTCACAAATACCCCAACATACTTACGAACGTTCCAAACCCACCGGTCTCATCATTTGTACTGCTCAACTCTGACGCTGAAGAAGTAGCAACCGTAATTACAAGCCTAAAATCCGACAGTGCTACTGGCTGGGACAAAATCCCCGTAAGTTTTTTAAAATCTGCCAAGTTTATTATTTCACCAATCATTTCACACTTTATTAACCTATGTTTTGAACAAGGAAGCTTCCCCACGGCCCTGAAACAAGCTGTAATAACACCTGTCCATAATTGTGGTGACAGAGCTGATCCGTCCAACTATAGGCCAATATCCGTCCTCCCGTCCCTGTCTAAAATTGTCCAAAGATTAATAAATAAACGCTTAAGTACATATTTAACACAAAATAAAATAATTTCACCCTCACAGTTTGGCTTTAGACAGGGAAAGTCTACTGAAGACGCAATCCTAGCGCTGACATCTACCGTCACTCAAAGAGTGGACGATCGAAAAAGGTGTCTGGCCGTCTTTTTGGACATCAAAAAAGCCTTCGACACAGTCTCTGTCCCCACACTTTTACATAGGCTAGAAGACATTGGTATAAGAGGATTACCACTTAGACTTTTCACGGAATACCTGAGTGAACGCAGGTACGTGGTTAAAATAGGATCAGTCACTAGTTCCGAAGAAATAGTCACTTACGGAGTAGGGCAGGGTAGCGTGCTCGGGCCGCCGCTGTTCCTCATTTATATAAACACCCTATGTAACATGAGTATCTAAGGTGCCCACATTTTCTCTTATGCTGACGATACAGCAATTGTTTTCTCGGGAGAAACATGGGACAGCGTCGGTCGCTTCGCCGAACATGGTCTGTCTACAGTAGCTACCTAGCTCGATCAGAACCTTTTAACTTTGAATATTTCAAAGACCAATTACATCTGCTTTTCTATATTTGACCGTGCTCAGCCATCACAAGATCTTCAGATTAAAATCCATACCTGCTCCAGCTCTACTAACACTACCTGCTCTTGTTAAAAAATCAACAAAGTATCCAGTACTAAATACCTTGGTGTTATGCTTGATCAAAGGCTATCGTGGCACTTGCACCTAGAACTAATAATGAACAGAGTGAGGAAGTTGATTTGGACTTTCAAATCTCTTCGACATGTGGCTACTAAGGATCTTATCCAGCAAATTTATGTCTCCCTGGGTCAATCTATACTTACGTACTGTTTGCCAATCTGGGGCGGAGCATCTAAAATAAAGTTTTTGGAGCTGGAGAGGGCACAGAGAGCTTTACTAAAAGTCATGTACTTCAAACTGATTAGATTCCCCACGGAAAGTTTATACTTAACCTCAAACCTTTTGTCTGTTAGGAAACTCTATGTCCTGCAGATTACATTAAAAAAACACAAATCTCTTCCCTTCATTACTTCCAAGACACATTCTAGGAGAAAGAATAAAGTAGCTGAAGATTGTCCAGTAAATACTACATTTGCTACAAGGCAATTTATTAAACAATCTCCCCGTATATATAACGCTCTCAATGAACAATGTGCCATCTACTCTATGACATACCACGACTGCAAAAAAACACTAACTGGATGGCTCAAGAGCAAAAGTTACGAAGAAATCGAAGATATCCTACACAAGATCACATAACTAGGAAACACATATAATTTGTACACATATACACACCACACACCCCCACGGTACACAAAACCACATTTATCTTACACACATGCCCACTACATCCCGACACCCACACAAGCACACACACACACACACGCACACAAACGAACCCACACACAAACTCACAAACATATTCTACACCCAGTGCCCTTACTAATTTAATAATGGGTTATAAAATGTTAATTAGTTTTAAATGAATCTTTTGGCTTATTTCTCACACATTTGTAGAATTATTGTAAACTGGAGGAGCGGAATCACCTAATACAAGCAAATCTATGCTTAAAAGGTTACCTAACATAGTTATTTACTTAAGTGAGGAAATAAACATTTTTATTTATTATTATTACTATTACATGGGACTTATTCATAACTGGCGAGATGTGGGTGTACTTACTGTATACCTATAGTAAGTGTGGGTGTACTTAATGTGAAGACTATGTGGGTCATTGTTGCTTTTTTTCTTCTCAGTTAATTTTAATCATGGTATGGCAGTTTGAGTAATTTTTGTGGCCTACCCAAATGTCTTTTCTTTCGTATTGTTCGTCGAATCGTTAAGATCGTTAAGTTCTGAGTTGAGCTGCTCGATTACTGACAAATGCGTGCACTGACTGGACAGGTCCACTCAATCTGTGTGGTTTTTCCTCAAAAGACCATTTCAGACACAGATGGTTTTTCACATGATCTGACCAAGATTATGTCTGGACTTTAAAAAAGACTGTGACTTCTGAGTTTGTTTCGGCTTTTCTTCTCAGAGTAGTCAGATAGGAAACGCCGACCTCATCTAGTTTTTAAAATATGATTGACGTGTAAAAGTGTTTGTTCAAACCTACTTATAGAACTAAAATCATTTATCATTTACTTATTTATTATACTATAGTCGTTTATTGTATAGTTTAGTTTATTAGTAGTCTTTATTTTATAGTTACACCTCTGCCTAACCCATCGGGGTGTACAGGCGTGATGTTATGTTACGTTATTAAAACAGCCTCCACGAATGAGGATGATAAGGACTTTGTTCCGTCAGGCAGTTCCTGAATAAGCAGCTTCGCTACCAATCTGGCGGACAGGCTTATCTTTTTACCAAGGTATATGAGTTTAACGTTTAACTCATGCCGACATAATAACAAAAACAGCGTAACTGAAAACCAAACTGCAGTGCACATCTGGTAATCAATTTGGGCCTCCTAAATATTTAATAACCTTTCGGGTCAACCACGTTAGGTCGCAAAGGAAGATTGCCAAATTCATCGGTGAATCGTTATTCAATACTTCATTTATTTATTTACTCTGGGGCTCGTGACTAAGTTATAACAGCCGGACGGGTCAATCGATCAGGTTAAGCTACGCTTGCCGCGGACGCTCCGTGGATGGGTGACCTTTACATACCAAGATCCCTCCGTGCCTCGGAAAACTCTTTCAGCCGTTGGTCCGTCATTCTTGGACCTTCGAGAGTCGTTACGAGTCGCCAGAAGCCCGAAAGTCTAACAACCAGTCTTACCTAGGGGTATCGTGTTACCCAGTAACTGGGTTGTGGAGGTCAGATAGGCAGTTGCTCCATGTAAAGTACTGGTATTCAGCTGCATCCGCTTAGACTGGAAGCCGACCCCAACATAGTTGAGAAAAGGCTAGGGAGATTTTTGCCCTGGAAGACATACGGCTGACGAAAGCAGACTAAAACTAGTAAATGATGTCATCCAAATACAAGTCTTCACTGTCGCATGATACCGCATAGCTTCATAAGAGCAAGCGCTCGAAATTTCAATTGAATCTCATAGGTTCACAACTACTGTCATGGCCACCGTCGGCATTGGTATTCACCATAAGTCCTTAAGTCGGTAAACGGAGGTCGGGCAGTCCAGAGGTTAGACTCCACAGAATAGTCTGTGAGCAATACAGTACTGCCCACAAAACAAGAGAACATAAAAGCTTAAAATTAAATATAACATAACATAATATCACGCCTGTATTCCCCGAAGGGAAATGCAGAGGTGTATCTATAGTGCACCCACATCGCCAGTTATGTTTAAGTCCCATGTAAGGTAAGGTTGCGTTAGACGTATCAGCGCCTAAGTGGTACTACAGCGATATCTGAAACTGACATGTAAAGAAAGAAAGAAAGAAAATATGTTTATTGATGTAGAAATGTGCTATTTAATCCCGTGATTTAACTAAAAGAAGTGGTATCATCCATCACGTCCGCAGAGTTTCGCTAGCTAATTTAATTTAACCCTGTGTACATCCCAACATGATAATGGCCAAGACTAAGCAAGAATATAAGTGACAAACTCAATAACTATCTAGTAACATTATAGAACCAGGAAGTGTTACCAACCTAAATTTAATTTACTGCCAAATTCAAATTATGGTAGCGATGTTAATTACGGCAATTTGAAACATCAGTTTACCAAAACAAATAGTGGAACTAAATATTAGGCGTTCACCGAGTTTAAATTCAAACTGCGGGTGGTGCAAGTCATAGCACTATCGCTTATAGGTATAAAAATTGCTCAAAATAATAAAGCTTTTTAATATCGACTGTATTTATTTGTTTTGTTAGGGCCGGCCCGCTCGCACGTACCACAACCACACCACAACGACAATACGTGCACGGGCGATAATTTGTATGAAAATGAATAGTTCATTCACACGGACCACGTTTGGCCGTCAAAATCAACCGTTTGGGCGATACCGACCACATCAAGGCCACGTCGCAGCCACAACGCAACCAATAGCGAGACCGCGCACTAGCGACCGGCCACATCGCAGCCATAATGCAACTACCAGCGAGACCGCGCGCTAGCGGCCGACCACATCGCAGCCACAACGCAACTACCAGCGAGACCGTGCACTAGCGGCCGACTACAACGTAACCACATCGCAACTACCAGCGATAACGCAACCACATCAAAATTTGTTAAGTTACCACAACGTAACTGCAAGAAGCTGCAGCGACACTATTCACACGTAACCACTGCTTGCCCACATTTTGTCGCTGCGATGTGGTGTGGTTGTGGTACGTGTGATCGGGCCCTTAGAACTGCGCAGACTTACCTTAGTTTAAGCAGGCATATAGTAGACCTTTCAATAGACCCGGCAACATAGTAGACCTATCTAAACAGCCATGATTTTTTTGCCATCCAGCTTTGCCCCTTGAATGTCATTACATAGAAACCCGTCGTGTAATTACAGGCACTATAGAGATATTTTGACATCATTTCAAGGTTGGTAAACCATCACAATTACTTCGGTGAGGGTCAATTGAGTATCCTCTAGGACGCTAGGTAAACTATCTACGTTTATGGTCAATACCGCTAGTTCAATTTCAGAGTATTCCTATTCATAGGATTGGGAGTTTGTGCTTCCTCTATCGTTCTCTTAATTTAGAATGGCCTTTGCGTTCTGCATCTGGATCACTTTAGGGGGAAGCGCCTTGGTAGCCCGCGAAATCCAAATTTACTTACGTGTTTTGCAATTTGCAGGTCAGTGTTAGGTTGTATGTTGATTAAAATATGATTCGGAACCGTAACAAATATGGCTTTACAGAATTATAATCATTAGAATTAGCAATACATTTCCTTAAGTTAGAATTGGCCTCAAATGTCATGATTTCATGAAATAGTCATTCAGTAGGGTAATATGAACTTAGAGAGACTTCTTGATGATTTTGTATGATTATAATTCTATAAATAAATACTTGTTACGCCCGCGAATCATATTTAGATCAACATACAAGATGATATTGACCTGCAAATTGCAAAAAACGTAACGAAATTTGAATTTAGCGGGCTACCCCAACGCATAACTATTTAGGAACAATAACCATGTGTGACAATGATGATTATACTAATCGCTGTAATCATTTAACTTTCACCAATCATTTTCTAAACACTAACTCGTGAACTACAATTTTGCCACGAAAGCTATCAAGAACTTTAACTATGTATCCATGCAGCATAACACAAGCTATTAGCAATTTATCGAAATAATATTAACAAGATTGAGCATTGTGGTGTACTTCCAAGAAGCTGTGCACGACTGCAGGCTGTAGTGTTAAAGCTACGTGAGCAGATAAGATTTTGGCTGTCAAAAGGCTATAGGATAATTAGGTAGTGTATAAATTAATCGTTCTACAAGGCGGAGACAACAATAAATTAAACTTCGTATACGTAATAATGTCCCCAGTCTGCATACAAAAATTTAACCAAATATATCCAATAGTTTTGTCAATATAGCTAGTCAATGATTGGCAAAACCCATAGTCGGACCATCATTGCTATTTAGTTTGTTTGAAAAAATCATATACATAATATGGTGAAATGGAGCTGATGGTGGCTTCACCATCTTAGTTCTTCTGGTCTTTAACCAGGAGAACTCATAAAAAATTAACGATCCTGAATCGGGAAAAGCAATATTTTGTAAAAGGTGATGAGCAGTTAAAATTAGGCTATTTTAACATAAATAAATTAATAACTGACTTACTAAAAAGTGAAATATAAAAAACTTTTTTACGATAAAAACAACCAACTTCTAAAAAAAAACACTAAAAAGTGAAAAATAACTTTAATTTCGGAAGTCGGTGGCAAAAAACTAAATACAGATCCAAAGACACCGAATTCCGAAATTAAAGTAATTTTTCACTTAATAGTGTTTTTGTTTAGAAATCGGTTGTTTTTTTTTGTAAAAATGTTTTTTTGAGTGTTACTTCTAGGTAACTTTACCGCAGAGAATCTTTCCTACTAACTGGTTACTAGTAGCAGATTACTCTATTGCTTATAAAACCTCCAATTTTGCTGAATATGCTTACTAATCAGTGCTAATTTGGTATGTTTATGGAAACATACATTTCATACATATGACTATAATACCAACCCTTTACTGTCCCACTGCAGGGCAAAGGCTTCATCTCATACAAAGAAGACACGAGCATTAATCATCACGCTTGCTGAAGATGGGTTGGCGATTTCAGACGTATATTAACTATAAGTCCAGGTTTCCTCACGAGTTTTTCCTTCACCGATGTCATTAATGTCCAAGACAAACCCAGAAAGTACTTATGAATTGAAAAAGTCACTTTGGCACTTGTCCGGATTTGAACCCACAACTACGTGGATGAGAGGCGAGGCCTTAAGGGGAAAGCGAAAGAGTAGCCCGCGAAATTAAAATTTTCTTAGGTTTTTTGCAATTTGCAGGTCAGTGTCAGGTTGTATGTTGAACAAAATAAGATTCGCGACCGTAACAAGTATGTATTTACAGAATTATGATCATTAAAATAATTGTAGGGGTATCTTCATCGCCACATGCGAGCTACGCGTCACACTGACGTCACGCAAAATCCTGCATCGCGCAAGCAGAGTTTACCACGCAACTAGAATATATACAACGTCCCGACATCAATCGTCGGGCAGTTGCCCATCAGATACAACACCCGTCTGGTCGGAGGATCCTCCCTTTTCTATGGAGGTATGAGTGAACTTTACACTGTGTTCCTCATACCAATATATCATCAATACAACCCTCTAAGTTCATATAATCCCATTGAATTGCTTTTTCATGAAATAGTCATTCAATTGGGGTGGAGTCGAAAGTGTTAATTACAGTGAAGGCAAACGTTACAAGGAAGAGGGTTGATTATTGAGAGATTTAATGTTGTATTATTTATTTGAAGTAGGAATAAAAGCAAACCTTTACTGAAACTTTACGTTATATTTAATTATCCATCTTACTCCAAACAAACAAGTACCTATATTTATAAATACATCCATTCATTTACAAAGTTGGCAACGGCAGCCTTTTAGCTCAATACTAAATAAATAAAATAAACAACAAACCATCTCATAATAAATTATTTATTATGTAGACTTTATATGAAAACTTTTTATAGAATTGATAGCATATTTGGCATGGAACTGGCAATCTGTGCCGATTCATTTATTGTTCTTCAGACCTATTTCGTAGATTAATGTCGAAACTATCAAGACTGTTTGGTAGTAACCTAATACGAGGTAAACAAGGTATATTGGGTTATACAGCGTGTATCAGAAATGAAGGGTACCTTTACACCTCTTTATACCTTCACCTTACCCTTCTTTCCCTGTAGGTAATTGTCAGTATTTGTTTAATATTGAGTTGACAATGCCATCGAAGAGAAAGTTCATGAAGCTTTAAGACTAAAAAACAATAGATCGCTAAAAGAGATCAGTGTAATCATGCGACTCAAAAATTGTTTGTATGGCTGTTAGAAAAAAAAATGATCATGGTCACCGCTGTTGTTTAAAAAAAGGTCATTGTCTATGGACTCTGATCTTTTTTTTTCGTTTTAAGGTTATGATTTAGTGAATTAATTAATACTTCAGATTAAGTGACAGGTACATACTATAATTATTGTACCTATTGCCTTCTTAATGCAGTAGTAAAATATGTCAGAAAACATTTTAAAATAAATGGGTTATTAAAGTGATTAGAGTTTTTAATTTTCTCAAAAAATATATAACAATATGACAATGATCCTTCTTTCCCTGTACCCTTCAAATATGTGGTGAGAAAAAAATGGTCAGCTGTCCCATACTTTGGGTCGAGTAGATATTGAAGCTTTTTTTTGGGACAGTTGATAATTATTTAGCGATTACGATGTTGGCCCTATGGAGAAAATTGTCCAGTTCACCCATAAAATATGAACACACTTTTTTGATACACGCTGTATAATGACTTGGCCTTGTCTGAGTTTGGGGCTATTCTGGTAGAACATCTAGCCTTTGAAATCTTAGAAGTTGGTTAACCTACTAAACTATTTTAGAAATGTAAGTTTAGTCAAAGAGTTCCACCAGGTCACAAGAAAACTTACGTTAAATTCTTCTTTTTGTTAAAGCCGGTTTTCATTTTTTTAATTAACATTCATAAAGGATATCTTGTCGTACTATTTATAGTACAACAAGTAGTAGTAGTGTAGTTGTTGTTGTGTTGTGTTGTTGTTGTTTTCATTGTCGTTGTTGTTGTCGTTGTCGTTGTGTGTAGTTTGTAGTTAATTTTTTTCAGAATTGAGAAAATTGGTTGGCAAAAGCAGAAAACAAGAAACATTCTTGAATAAAATTAAAATAAACTTGATTGGCTTGGCAGATCTGAGTGGAAACGCCGGGAGGTGACGCCCTAAGAGGACATATAGCCTTATACCTTATTGGTGATGTTCTTTAGACAGATCAGGTGCGCAATACTCGCAACCGGCGTGCGTTTCAGATGTATGAACGTAAACGAGGCAAAAGGAGTATGTAAGGATAGTAGTAGGTGGCGTTCTGTAGTTTATGCTTACCCCCATGGGAAGAAGCCGTGAGTTTATGTATGTATGTAAACTTGGTTTTTAAGTCGCTTAACCTCTTGCGCGTCGCATGATACCGCATAGGTTCATAAAAGAAAGAGCTCGAAATGTCAACTGAACCTCATAGATTCTCCATTGTCCATTCCATTGTTTCAGTTGTCCTCGAGATTACATCGCCAATTAGCGCAAGGTAGGTAAACGGAGGTCCGGCAGACCAGAGGTTATAAATAAATAAATAAAATATTATATATAAAAGATTAAAAAAAATAAGGAAAGCAACTCTCCTTTAGAAACAAGCAGAATGTAAAAGAGATACAAACTAATATAATACACTAGGTACCTATCATCACAATCATTAGTTACTAAACGCCAATCATTACCTGTCGTTATACTTGAGACCTTATCAAAAAAATTGCGATGCTAGATACCGAGGCAAACTTGCGCCAAATTCAGTCACACGGCTTCAGTTCCAAACGACCGCAGTTTGTAAAGAACTACACTATAGGTCAGGGATGGCGAACCTATGGCGCTACAGCATGAAACAGAAAATTCTGAGAACGACGAAAACCGAAGTAATTCGTTTATTCGATGCTTTTCCAATTTTAGCACAGATAAAAAATGCAGTATTATTGTTTGTCTTTTCGTTTTTAGCTATTCACTGTTCACACATTCAAGTTTCATTAATTTTAATATAAGTTTGAGTTGACCGACGAATGAGCACCAACCGAAGGTCTTGAGAATCCGCTGGATGCGAGAAGCATAAGACGGCTGTTGTGGCGATATATAGATAATGTCCAGCAGTAGACGTCATTTGGCTGAGTGATGATAATGATGAAAGAAAGAATGAAATCAAGATATCTATGTCAACTAATGGCCACAGTTTTTAAAAGCGCTATCCAAGTTGGAAAAGGCTCACCATCCCTGCCATAGGTAGGTTCACAGTACAGTAACCTATTTGTTAAATTTCGTGGAAGAATTTAAGAAAAATATATGACGTAGCGCGGCATTCTGCGAATTTATTTCTTTTCTTAGTACGGAGTTATTAAATGTTCGGCTTCCGGAGTAGGTGCAAAATATAGTCGTATATTCCTGCCGTTAGCAATAATTTGTTTCGCAAGAAATTTTCTTTAGTTGTATCTTTAAAATTAGACACGGAAGGACATTATTGTTATGTGGTTTGATTAAGTTAACTTCAGACAAATCTTTTACTACAATTTGAATCATCTGTTGTTATTTTGTATTGATGATCTTTTTCGTGGCTTTCGCGTGGCTCGTGGCTAAATGATAACAGCCACACGGGCCGATCGAAGGTAAAGCTACGCTTGCCGCGGTCAGTTCATGGATGGGTGACCATTCATTACATACCGAGTCCCCTCCGTGCCTTAGAAAGCCGTTGGTCCCGGCTGTCATTCATACATCTTTGACAGTCGTTACGGGTAGTCAGAAGCAGGGCAAACAGTCTAATAACGAGTCTTACCCAGTAACTGGGTTGTGGAGGTCAGATAGGCACTCCCTCCTTTTAAAATACTGGTATTCAGCTGCATCCTGCAGACTGGAAGCCTATCCCAACAAAGTTGGGTAAAGGCTAAGCAGATTAATTTGAATTTTTATTATTTTGGTTTGAGTTCCTTAGTTGATCTGCTTAGACTATAGATAATATAAATAATTTATCCAGCTGTGCCAACTCAAGTAAAGATTATGTCTATAGGAAGTGTGGTTGAAGTAATTCAAGTCGCTTGCTTTAAGCAGCCGTGGTTGCCAAAATTGAACCCCCGTACTTTGCTCGCTGCTACCGTGGTTGCGAACCGCCACACAATGGATCCTTCAACATTTTACTTTATTTTTAACTAGCGACCCGCCCCGGCTTCGCCCAGGTAGCAAAGCGTAATATAATATAGAAATGTTTGTGTTTTTAACATAGCGCCATCTATTGAATACTTACTCAATCCTGTCAGCAGATATCGCCATCTGGTAGAATCGTTTGGAGCTAACAGATAATTGTGACTGTCAAATAATAGACGAATAATTTGCAATAAAATAATATTGCGACTATAAATTAAGATGTTAGCTATCCTATCTTTCAAGTTGGATCAAATTGCACACGGTGTGCAAATCAAATTTAAAATCGGTTCAGTAGTTTAGGAGTCCATCGCGGACAAACAAAGTGACACGTAATTTTTATATATATAAAGATAATAATAATAATAATACCCACCTGCTCCATAAATCAGGTAGCACTGCGGAACCCAAAAATTATAGACCGATCACGTGTTTACCGATGGTCTATAAAGTTCTTACATCCATTTTGAGAGCTAAAATTAACAAACATATAGACACCAACTCTATCATGTCTCCTTCTCAAAATGGATGTAGGAACGGGTCCCGTGGTACTAAGGAGCTACTCCTCATTGATATGGCCATTAGCCAACAAGTTCGTCGATCCCGAAAGGATCTGTCAACATTTTGGATAGATTACAAGAAGGCCTATGACTCGGTGCCACATACATGGCTTATGAGGGTGCTGGAGTTGTATAAAGTAGGTGCAACTCTGCGCACTTTCCTGATGTCATGTATGGGGCAATGGAGAACGGTCCTTCACTATCCAGGATGTCGAAATATCCAGAGGAATTGCGAACCAATAAGGATCGAGCGAGGCATATTTCAGGGTGATAGTTTGAGTCCGCTTTGGTTCTGCTTAGCCTTGAATCCTCTAAGCACACTGCTGGAAGATTCAGGTCTAGGCTATCGGCTGAGAAGAGGTGGTCAGGTTATATCTCACCTCCTTTACACGGATTACCTAAAATTCTTTACCCCCAACAATTTGCAACTGATGGAGCTACTGAAAGTAACTGAAATTTTCAGTAGTGCCATCAGAATGGAATTTGGTGTGGACAAATGTGCGGTCATGCATATAAAGCGAGGGGAGATTGTGGAATCCGTCGGAACCTAACTCTCGGATTCCACAAACCTTAGAACCCTCTCCGCATCCGAAACATATAAGTATTTAGGTATGTCGGAAGCATTGGGCTCAGACCGAACTCGACGCCCTGGATAGGAAGGTCCGTACACTACTGACTGCAAATCAAATGCATCACCCACGGTCATCGGTAATGAGGCTGTATATCCCGCGAAAATGTGGAGGTCAAGGCTTTTTAAATGCTAAGATCCTCCATAATCGCGAGATATGCAGTCTCAGGGAATATTTCTTAGAGGCCGATGTGGAGATGCATCGAGATGTGGTCAAAGTGGACAAGGGCCTCACCCCGCTCTCCTTGGCTAAAGACAACTGGTGCAAGCCAGTAGTACTTGACACTAATGATCGCATGGAAGTGTGGCAGAGTAAGGAGCTTCACGGACGCTTTTTTCGGGCCCTACATGGACCTGATGTAGACCAACTAGCATCCGTAGCCTGGCTGCGTTTCGGTGACCTTTTTGGAGAAACCGAAGGTTTTGTCTGTGCAATTATGGACGAAGTTATGATGACAAACAACTACCGGAGATTTATTGTGAAAGATGGCACGGTTGACATTTGTCGGGCATGCCACCGCCCGGATGAATCAATCAGACACATTATCTCCGGATGTTCTAGTCTAGCTAACGAAGCATACTTGCATAGACACAACCTTGTAGCCAGGATTATCCATCAGCAACTTGCTCTCAAATACAGCCTTGTAGAATCGGAAGTGCCGTACTACAGGTATGTGCCGGACCCAGTTCTTGAAAATGGAAATATCACATTGTACTGGGATCGATCCATCATCACTGACAGGACTATTGTTGCCAATAAGCCTGATATAGTGATGGTGAATCGATTTGAGCGGCGCGCAATGATTGTTGACATAGCGGTCCCACATGACGGGAACCTCGTGAAAGCCGAGAAAGATAAACAAACCAAATATCTTGACTTAGCTCGCGAGGTTGTCGACATGTGGGATGTGGACTCAGCGATCATTGTACCGATAGTCGTGACAGCCAATGGATTAATAGCCAAGAGCCTCGACCAACACCTGAGGAGGGTCTCGTTGGGCAGCTGGATCAAGGGCTTGATTCAGAAGGCAGTACTTCTAGACACGGCCCGCATTTTTAGGAGGTTCCTCTCTTTGGAGCTCTGACCGCCGGTAGCGTGGACCCTGTTCCCGATACCGGTGGGCCACTATTTTTATATTTTTAAATGTTTTTATATTCTTTTATATTTTAATATTTAAAAATATAATTTATATGTACATAATGAAATAAAGGATATAATCATAAAACCAGTCTATTATTGTCCTTCTGCAGGGTAAAGGCCTCTTCTCATACAGAGAAGGCACGAAAATTGATCACCATGCTTGCTCAAGATGGGTTGGCGATTTCAGACTTATATTAACTATAAGACCAGACACTAATTATCTTTTTTACATTATTATATCACCGATGTCAGTAATTTGATAAACTCAGAAAATATATATGAATTGAAAAATTTATCTTGGTACTTGCCCAGATTTAAACCCACAACCTCATTTATGGGAGGCATGACCTAAACCAATAGGACATCAAGACTATTACTTTATTTACTTTACTTATTTCAAACAGAAAGAAAGCAAAGAAAGAAAAATTGTTTATTCTGCACAAACAAGACGCACGTTAGAAATAAACTAGACAAAATACATACACTAACAAAAAGTAGCCAAAAGCCTTGTATTCAAAACGTTAAAAGTTTGACAACGTTGTCAATTGCCTAATGTCAGGGCAGATATAGGTAGGTTTGGTCGAGGCCACTCTCCCGATCCGCAGCAGACGTGCCGGGCGTCGGCGGAGGGCGGATAGCGCCCTCTTCCGGCCCCCATAAACGGGTTCAGAGGGACGGCGGACCTGGGGACGTCCGCCGCCCCTCATATTACAGGACCCGAGGCGGCGGCGCGTAGTGTTCCACGCGCGCCCCTATTGGACGTCGCGGGGGGAGTTTTACACCTCACTCCCCCCGCGGACTTGAGGAAGCCCGCAGAGGCGGGCCGGCACTAGCCGGGGATTGTGGAAGGCGCACAAGTTCCCATGATCCCCGGTGCAAGTGTGGGAAGGGAACACCGGGGTGGTTTTTAGTCAGTAAGAGTCTGACAGACCCCTCCGCCCCCCCAGGACGGAGGACATCCATGAGGATTTTCCACCCCGGAACAAAAAAAAAAAAAAAGATATAGGTAGGTTTGCATATATAATATATAAGATAATATTAAAAGAATAAGTAAATTTATACAAATAAAAAATACATAATTGGATATAAATTAATTCAAACTAACAAGGAAAATTATTAAAGCGCTCTTCCTCTCTCAACTTATTAAAAAAAATTGCTGTGCCCCACAGAGTCCATAATTGTTTCTATTATTTTTTATTTACCACCTGTAAGTATACATTATGGATTGCAATAAACGATTTTGATTTGATTTGATTTGATCGAAACCAAATACATTATTACATATTGCGTTGCGACACTGGCAAAATGACAACAACAAACACAAACAACATGAAATAATAATGTATTACTTTTCCAGCTCACTGCTCTCCCTACTTGTAAAACTTGCTGCATGAGCTCCTTGAAAAAGATATTGTAACTTCGATATCTACTTAAAATATCATCTTTACCATAATGTTCGCCGGTCGAATGGCTAGTATACTAGCATAGTTGAGAGGCCAGTAACTGGCTTGAAACTCACCTCGTTTGAGCGGTGCTTTGTAAGCATAAGCACGTAATATTAGCCAAGTCAGAGACAAGACTGGTGAGTACCTGTAAGTACTCTAAACGTTTGTGTGGTAAGTTATTCCACGCTGTTTTCTATGGCAACCTTAAGTTTATACAAAAAGCGGCCCAGTACGAGTTCGACTCGCACATAAAGGGCTCCTTAAGACCCTTTCAATATGTAACAATACACTGCCTAATTTAAAAAAAATACACGTTTCTTGTGTGACCCCTTTAATTTTTAACTTTATTTTATTTTTATTATTTGTTGTTATAGCGGCAATGGAAATACACAGTGTGAAAATTTTAATTGTCTACCTATTACGGTTCATGAGATGCAGTGCGCTGACAGACAAGCGGACGGTCAAAGTCAAAGTCAAATCATTTATTTCAAATAGGCACAAAAGGCACTTTTGAACGTCAAAATTAGCACGTCACTTTTGAATGTCAAACTGACAGCGGAGACTTAGTAATAGGGTTCCGTTGGCACCCTGTGGGTACGCAACCCTAAAACATCATAATTCCAAAGAAACTAAGTCTTAGCGTTGGTGCGTGTATATAGGTACGTTTTGTCTTAAGCTACTGTTGCAGAAGCAGTTGTAGAAATAATTCAATTTCTTACAATTCTTTTTCCCACATCTGAGTGTTCACGTACGTCGGCAAACTACCCTGATACCTAAATATAAGGTATAAAAAAGCGTATGTGTGCTTATAATCACACGATACAAGAGGAAACTTACGACTTTTAGAATATGTAACTACATTAACTCACACACAAAATTATTATGTGTTAAATTTTTATAAAAATCATCTACTTTTCAATTTTTTTTAAATATGTGAGCACCATGTATCTATCACATAATTAATTTACCTGTCATTGCTTTATATTTAATTCTTTTTACCTATTGTGGATAGTAATTTTATTCTAGGTGCATCGTCTTTACGTATAATTATATAATTAATGTATACATAATATTGTAAAACATTTTAAAAGAGTAACGGTGGAGTTTCTTGGCCATTCTTCTTTTGGAAGGGTCAACTAGAATCAGTTCTAATTTCTTATAAATTTTGACGTTCAAAAGAGCCTTTAATGTGCCTATTTGAAATAAATGATTTGACTTTGACTTTCACTTTGACTGGAGCCAAGTATATGAGATTCAGCGCCGAGTATACGCGATTCAGCGTCACCGACCAACTGGAGCCGAGTATACCCGATTCAACGTCACCGACGCGAGCGTGACCGTTCAGTTTCGTTTACTGATCAGAAAGAGCGCTAAGTGCTCCTAAAGAAATTTTCACTTCAAAAATACATTTCATAAACTAGTGACGATTTGTCTACTGTACTCTTTTACTGTCTCTATACTCTTTTTATTTTAACATAATATATCTTACATAATCTAGTTTTATATTATTATACCCACATAGTTACTCGTTAAGTTATTGAAAATATTATATCTTCTTTTTAATTTACCTTCTAATAAATTTATTGTCGTCTTCTTTTTAAATGTTTGATGTAAATTGATGACCTGAAACACAGGTTTTTATAAACCTAGATCAGGCAGGTCTACATTACAGTTAGAATTAAATTTGCCTCGATTGTAATTAATGTAAATCATAATTTTACGTTATACTTAAATAAATTTGTATTCTTAGTATATTATTTATTACTCTCTCGACTACTGTCCTAGTGCCCGACTAAGTTCAAACGCAACATCACCTGCCTGAACTTAACTATAACTTTGCGCAAGTTTATTTTAATTATCTCGGCTGGTTGCACTATTGTTTCACTTAATTAATCTTCGAATCTTCTATTATGGTTTTATTTAATAAATCAGCTCTTAAACTTTGTAGTGTTTAATTTTTTTTGCGTTTTGCTGAAATGCGTTTTATTTTAGTTTTGTGAAACTGTTCTTTCGCGTGGAGATAGTTAGTAGAGTTTTCTGGTATAGAACAATTACTCTACTGCACTACTGAATGTTCTATTGCATTGTAATTATAACCTAAAACTCAAAGCATTTATTTAAAATAAAACAAATACAGGCCCGTTTGAATTGTTAAGAGGTCGGTCAGTCAGAAAGATGAAGCTAGTATGGACGGCGAGCAATGGGTAGCTCGCCCGGGTTGACGGCGCGTTGTGCTCCACGCGCGCCTCAAAGAGATGTCAGCATACATTGATGAGGTCCGTTAGGGCCGATGCCTACCAGGGTCGCGGGTTTCTCCAAAAGCGCTACCGTAGCCCTGGCACATAGGCAACTGAAGGTACACGGGTAGGTTTTAGTCAGTAAAAGTCTGACACGCCCTCCCGCTCCATCCAGAGCGGGGGAAATTATTTGAAAATGTCCCACCCAAAAAAAAAAGACAAATGGGTCGGTCAGTTAGAAAGATGAAGCTAGTTGCCCATTCCAAAGAGTAGCAGGTATCTATAGAGAAGAACGGGTACGAAACTCCACGGACGCTATTTTAAATCAAAATATGGAACATAATAAAATATTGGTTACATCATTCATGGTGAAATTATACATGTGAGAACGATGCAGAACGTTAAAAGCGTCCGTAATAAAAAGATTACGGGATTCACAAAAGGAAAAATAGGCATGATGTAACGTTATGTAGTTTTACTATAACGAGGGCCATAGAAAGTCATATTCAGTGCATTATTGTTATTAATTTAATATTAATTATAACTTAAAAATTTATAACAATGTTCTATGAACGGGCTTAGTGATGCATTAACGGGAAATCATTATTTAAGTTATCAGCTTTCATTGAAGGCAGCAGGGGCGTGAGGATGAGGCAATCGTTGCACCCTCGCGCCCCTAGTCGCCGCAGGAGGAGACACCCTGGGCGTCGGTAGTCGATAGCTGCCTCCCGCCTCCCGGCCACCGTAGGCGCGGGCTTGCAGACGACGAGCAATGGGCAGCTCGCCGTCCGGTAAGGACCAGGCCCGGGTCGACGGCGCGACGTGTTTCACGCGCGCCTCAAAGAGATGTCAGCACCATTGACGGGGTCCGATAGGACCGATGCCTGCCGGGCTCGCGGATTGTTCGAAAGAGTTACCGTGGCCCTGGCGTACAGGCAACTGAAGGAACACGGGTGGGTTTTAGTCAGTAAGAGTCTGAGACGCTCTTCCGATGCTAATTTCCCACAAAAAAAAAAAGAAAAAAGGGTCAACATCACGACGATGTTAATGGAGTTGTTTACTTTCACACTACATAACTTATTGAATTTTTTGTGCTACAAAAGAAGGTAATTCATAATTTTTGATATTAAAGTCATTGTATCAATAATGTTCCTTTTTAACTGAATGAAAAACGTTTGTGCGATTCTTTGTGTCAAAGTGATCATTTGTGTCACAATTGTTTGTTTCTGGTAAAAGTAATCGATTGTGACAAAGTTGATCGTTTGAAACAAAAAGTGACCGCCTATGATACACTCACCCGTTTCAGTCTTACAACAAACGTGACTTGTTCTAACAAAAGACGATCTAAGAAAAAACTACCAGGGACATTTTCAGGGCTTGGCAAGTGGCAGTCGCTTTCAAACCTTTTCGAATTTCTACAACGACTTTCAACAGGAGTCACAAAAGATTTCCGCAGTGACTTAAGTCAGAACAATATTTTTTTGAGTTTTCCATCATTGTTATCGCGAATGTGACTATGACTAGGCCCTAAAATATCACCTTCATCCCCTAGACTTCAAAGTAGGTCCATCCACTACAACTTAATCAGTTAAAACATAACATTCCTGTGCGGTTGACCGCGTGAATTATTCAAGTGTCGTGGCAGCTTACTGACCTAAGACTCACAAATAGAATTGTATAGCAGTTGAGTCCTTTCAAGTGTAAATTCTGTAGGTATTTTAGTGGATAGTGGTGAAATATTTGGCATTGTTTTGGGTAGTGTTACGCTGAACTTTCAACTTCAGAAGATTACTTCAATATCTTAACGCAATTTTTTTTTCCTACTTTTATTGTCCACTGGCGGGCTAAGGTCTCACTCACAGTTTTCTACTCTTCCCTGTGTGTTGCCGTCTCCGGCCAATATCAATAATCATTCATGTTGAAATTATACATGTGAAAACTATTTAGAAATACGTGCACGTTAAAAGTGTCCGTAATAAAAACATAAAAACAAAAAAAAAAATAAGCTGTGGCAGCTAAGAGATGACCAGTCTCTACTGACGGCGCCCGCTCACGAACATGACAAGTCCAAACGATCTCTGTTCTACTACTGCCGAATACTTTGTATTTCCCTAACTTCTCCGTTAAAACATCGCTACCAGGAAATCAAGGCTTCCAAATAGTACCAGCAACATTATCACAAATTCACAATGTTTGGCTGTAAGAAACAAAGAACAAATGCATTTTTACATTAGCAACAATTCTAAACACCGTGCTACAGTACGCCGTAATAGCTTAGCGGGACACACTGGCGAATAACTTAAATTATATTATTATAATAAACTAGATCCTGCCCGCAATTTCGTCCGCGTGAAATTTCTTACTCCCCCGAACCACCCCGTCGCATCGCATCGCCTGCCCGCGCGTTTTTCGTTTTTGCTTTGGGTTCTTTCTGAATTTTTTTCTTTTTGCTCAGCCCCTTTAGGTAGTAGGGTGATATTAAATAGCTTATAACCTTCCGCAAGGATGTTTCAAATCCAACCAGGAGTTCCAGGAATTAGCGCGTTCAAACAACCAAACAAAAAAGTAAACAAACTCTTCAGCTTTAGTATTACTTTTAGTATATAGATTATTTAATTAAACTTCATCCGTGTATGGCTGACCATACACTTCATACAGAAGCTCCACCGTGCCTCGGAAAGCAGGTTAAGCTGTCGGTCCCAGCTATCATTCATAGATATATCTTTGACAGTTGTTACGGCCATTCAGAAGCTCAAAAGTCTGACAGTCAGTCTGACCGACAGGTATGATGCTACCCAGTTTGGGGTGTTTGTTGCGCTACTTCTACTCCCCAGCTAAACCGCTAGGAAGTGGTGAAGGGCGGGTGGTTTGGGGGACTGTCTTATGTAATTTTGACGTTCGAATAGTGCTGATTCTCAGCCTGATTTGAATAAATGACTTTATTTCGATTTTTTTGAATAACGGGGTTGTGGAGGTCACATATCAGTCTCTCCATGTAGAGTACTGGTATTAAGTTGGATTCACTTCGAATGGAACCCAATATAGTTAGGAAGAGACTTGGCAGATTATAATTTCTACAAGGCTTCTTCGGTCTTCATTATTCAGTTTATAGTTGATATTTGGAGAAGCTCGCCACATTATTACTAACCACTGACTCCTTTAAGCCAGAATTTACAGAGATGAAACATTTGACTAGGTATCTTGGAGCCTGGGGTCTACGTCTTGAGCATGAAATTTGTAGTTTCAGCCGAAATTACGGGCGTTTCCAACTCCGTATCACTACGGATATAAGATTAGTTTGGGGCTCGAACTAAGAATGAATGTCAACACGATTTGGTGATCAAAACCTCTCGCTTCTGCCGCGCACCACGCAGCGTAGCGCGTGAATGCGTGTTTTAACGTTGCTTGTAAGCATCTCCGTTTGTATAGAAAACACGCATAGTCCAACACACAGAAAGTGCATCCACGCGCGTTCATTCAGGTGCGTTGACATGCAACATGCAGCGTGATGCGTGGCAGTGTGATAATCGCCTTAGACTTGACTCTAATCCCGATGTGTTTTTGCCCGTTCGGAAACGTTTATTTGTCACTTTTTTTGACGGATCAATTACTTTCGAACGGGCCCGTGTCTTCGTTGACGGACTTAAAGAGTAGATTCCCAGTAACGAAATCAGTTGTAAAATAATTACCTACTTTGTTTTTAGACAAACATAATTATGTAACTTCAAGCGACGCATTAACACTTCTTTTTCTGTTCTACAAAGAGTAGACGTATCTCTTCTATCCGGCTTGACATTTCTTCTCTTTTGACATCGCGCTGTAGAAAAATCTTTCCACAATCTGTCATTTTGTTTTTTGTTTCTGCGGTGATCATGCCACGCGTACTTAAAGACTTGAATTTAAGAAACAATATACGCAGGCGAAACGTATGCCACAGCAAGTAAAAAAGTTATTCACAAATGACCAAATACACAGATAATACAAACAAACAAAAAGTCTCTAAGACTTAAAATCTTCCAAGTTGATTACGCGAAACGTAAACTCCAGAATGTCGCTAGGGAGCCACAATTTTTACAATGAGAGCCCATTGCCATTCCTTCATTTGGACCCAGAATTATCTAGCCCCGAATTATTAAGACCATTCTTTGGAGACTTTAAGAAAACCACTTCCAGTTTTCTAATAATTCCTGGGAATTTAACAGGTGTGTTCGGAACTTTATATTTTTGTTGGAGACCTTAATGTACCTAACCTCGTTTTCAGTTTCGGAATTATGTCTTTTTTGTTTGTTAATTTGACTGTTTTAAGCTTCAAAACTTTCACAATTATAACAATAACCCATTGGTTATTATTATGATTGTGAAAGTTTGGAAACTTTAGTTAAATTATCAACCCATAACGGTTCACAAAGCTTCTATTTTTTTTATATCAGCTGTTTGTTTTTTCATTTCTGCTGTACTAACTGTGAGTTATAGTACCTTTAATCTTAAAAAAACTGGGCGGCAACTATCATCCTATCCTACTAATATTATAAATGTAAAAGTTCGTGAGGATGGATGGATGTATGGATGGATGTTTGTTACTCTTTCACGCAAAAACTACTTAACGGATTTGGATGGAATTTGGAACACAGATAGTTTAGAACCTGGATTAACACATAGGATACTTTTTATCTCGATAGGACGTGCCCGTGGGATAATTTCCGACCTTCACGCGGACGAAGCCGCGGGCAAATACTAGTGCAAAATATGCATGACAGTGTTTCTATATATTTTGTAAGAACCATAATTTCCGCTAGAAGATTATCGACTCAGGGCTAATCTTATCACACCGCGCTCGGTATGAGCTAACTCACATTTAGAGATAACGCCGACCAGGCTAGCCAAATGTACAGTAATATCACAATTTAACGGTCGAACTTTACGTTTACGTCTCGCAGGTAAAATTACTGTTGTAAAACTAAATAGCACAACCATAAGCGTAATCTGCCTATAATGTTCCCACTGCTGGGACACAGGCCTCATGTGGCCGGGCCGTGGGCCGTAGTCCATCACGCGGGCCCAGTAAAGGTTGAAAGAAGTCACATGTGCTTGAATTTTCGGTTCTAGAACATGTCAATTTCCTCACTATGTTTTTCTCCACTGTTTTGAGAGCAGTGGTGATGAAATTATTTACACAAAGTAGAAAATACACATTTTCGAACACCTTACAACAAAATAACTCATAAAAAATAACTGTAACAAAAACCTAACCCGCAGAACGCTCCCGTCCGTGTGTCCGAAAGTACTCGTAACATTTCCCTCGCCACGTCTGCAGCTGCATCTAAAGGGTTATTTCTCAAACACGTCGCCCGCGCCAACTTAATGGGTATCATTTATACCGGTGATCACTGCTGCCGGTTACGAGTGGAATTCTATATTTTATGACGGAATCGGTTTAAGACGGGCACTGTTGTTTGACTTCGTGGAGGAGATAGTTCTGTTTGAGAGATCTAATTTGAGAAATGGAAGAATTAATGAAATATTTATTTATTAGAGGTAGTTTAGGCTTGTCTGTATCGGTTCCAAGGCACGTATGAGCAAGAGAATATTTTCTGTGTAACAATATAATGTATTGGCAGTATCGGCAAGCGTAGTGTGGAACGCCATCCAACTAGATGGACTGACGACCTCAAAAAGGTGGCTGGGACAGACTGGATGTAGAAGGCGGAGGACAGGGTGTTGTGGCGCAGCATGGGAGAGGCCTATGTCCAGGAGTGGACTACAATAAGCTGAGTTATTGATGGTCTTTGTTGATGGAGTATAATGTTTTTTAAGATAAGCAAGAACGGCTTATAAAGATGCATCAACGTAAATGCACGTGCGTGTAAGCCTTCTTGTCACAGTCATGACGTGCAGCTGTCGACTATTTCTGTTTTGTGCTCGTGATTATAGATCTAGTTTGTTTGTTTTTATTTAACATTATTACCAGAGCTAATTATCTTTTTTGTATGCACGTGTTTCTGTGACAAATAAACCTATTTTCTTTCTTTCTTTTTCTTTTACCAGCACTGAGCGGAGCCAGTGCTGGTACCATCTTTCATAGATCATCCTTAACACAATTAAATATCCACGCTGCCCCTTATTCAGAAAAGAACAAGGAAAAGTTAAACACCTACATTTTATTGACCATGAATCTAGATCGGAAGTGTCTTTCAGAAGATTTATTTAGCCAAGTGCTAATAAAAGTAATTTTATGAGCAAGCTGTCTTATTATCTTATTCCTAGATTTTCCTTCCATGTAAAGTATATTCGTCCATTTAATCTTTAAATTGTTTTAACAACATCAAAGACACTTTGGTCCAGAACTATCCAGAGTTCTTTAAAATAGAAAGTAAACAACACACGACATATTTTTGGAACCGATCCATTTCCTTTTAACCACAACAAACATAGTTTGTTAATTGACTACAGATTTATGGAGTGATCAAATTACATATCGAACTGGTTATCTAAGGGAATACGTAGGTAGTACCATGGTATAATAATATACTTCGCCAGGCATAGCATTCCGAGACACAGTGGTCACGTGGGTGACACAAGCCTACGTCATCACCGCTGTGTTACCAGTAGTGTGTCATAATAACTCCCCAACCACCTTTGTTACCTGTGCGAATCCGATAAATCAATGAGGTTTAAACTAACAATTACGTCGGTATAAGTTTAAATTGAATTGTTTCGTTTGATTAGAAAAACAAAACGACAATTTAAATGCTTGATATATATTTTTAACAGAATAGTGACAGAAAATGTTTCCATACTTCTTGTTTTGTTGCAATAAAGTGGCAACTGGATAGTGACGTAAGCTTGTGTCACTCTCGGAGTGCCAGATGGAGTGCCAGACATTGTTTTGTAAGACCATGGGTAGTACGTAAATAATTACATAATCAGAAAAGGTACCAAATCCTTGGCGTGTCACAAAAAAAAAAGAACGAGAAAACTCATGATTTTCTTGTTTATATTTTGTTAGTATTTTTGTGGGTTCGAGAGGAACTATGCACTAATTTCTGTTATTATCTATTAGCTCTGCTGTAATCAATCAAATGAACTGTAGAAAGTAGTGCTCGGCGCTATGATGACCTAACACACCTTTCTCGTGTTGATAGGATAATATGGTATATTATTATGGTAAAAGTTAAAGTCTTGAATTATAAAGGAATAGCTATATTGTATCACTAGCACTTAGTTACAAGAAATGGTAAAAATGGTAAACTATATAACTAACTTATTGGTAAAATATATGGTACAATGGTAATGGTAATGGTTATGAGTACGTGGTGTCTCTAGTGAGGTCTAAGCGCGAACTCGCCCATGTTTTGGTGAACGAGCGAATATGCATACTTGCATTCGACGCAATTATACATTTTCGCTGAGTGTTCGATTGAAACTCGAACATGAACCTTTACTAACTAGAAGAGTTCTCCCAAGCTTTAGACATACCTGACGGAGAAAGTACGTCTCTCTCGTTATCATCAGCCATATTTTAACTACTGAGGGCGTACTATGGGAAGTGTTGGTTATTGCGCAATAGAAAAATCGTTTGCAGTTAGAATCAAATTATAATTTACAAACAAATTAAATTATACTACCGATTCACACACTGAAGGTACATGACACAACTAACCAGGAGGCTTAGCATGACGCTTTCTATTTCTTCGAAGAATAGACACAGCTATTTCTATATAAAGTGACATTTCTTTTCTCCATTTTTGACATCGCACCGTAAAAATCCTTCTACAATCTGTCATTTTGTCTTTCGTTTCTACCGATCGTTGTCTAGGTCCTTTTTATGTAGACTATTTCAGAAGAAAGTTTTCTATCCCAAACTGTCAAAATCACACTGACAACTGACAGTTTTCTAAGGTAGTGAAGACAATTTGATTTTGTAATCGCCATGCTAAAAACAGTAGAAAACTTTTATTCGACGGCCACAAAGTATAAAAATGGAATGGAAAAATGGATTTTTTCAATTTTTGAATGGAAAATGCGAAAAATGATTACCTAGATGTTGAGTTTTAGGGGTTTAAGGGTTTTATAAAGAGGGACGAAATTTTCATTATTTTTGGGATATAAGCAAAAAACCACAGATCAAAAATCCACGAATGACAGCCGAAACCAACGCCTTAACGTGCTTTCCGAGGTACAGATGGGTCTTGGTATGTAAAGATGGTCACCCATTCACGGAGGAACCGCGGCAAGCGTAGCTTAACCTGATCGATCGCCCCATGCGGCTGTTATAGCGAAGTCACAATCCCCACAGTTAGATGTACGAAGTTTAATTTATTGAAAGTGTCAGTACCCCCCCCCCCCCCCCGATTTAAGGCTGATAAACACACGCCAGGCATATGACTTCTTAAACATAAGTATAATTTAACTCAGTAATAAAGTTAACGTCAAAGCGATTTCATATCTGTTCGAGTTATTATCTTTTCAAAATATGGAGTCGATGTACTGTCGTAAAACTGACGGGATTTTAACGACCTCAAACGCTTTGAAGGCTGCCAGATAGATTTTATATTGCAGCTTCCTTTGGAGGTTTATCGTATGATGTGGAGAAGATAAAATATTTTTGGTTCATATTTTAAGGGGCTCGTGGCAAAATGATAACAGCCGCACGGGTCGAAGTTATGCTTGTCGCGGTCGGGTCGTGGATGGGTAACCATCGAGATCCCTTTGTGCTTCGGAAAGCATGTTAAGCCGTTGGTCCGGGCTTTCATTAGAGTAGTCAGCATCCCAAAAGTCTGACAACCAGTCTTGAAGGGGTCTAGTGTTACACAGTAACTGGGTTGTGATCAGATAGGCAGTCGCTCCAAGTAAAATACTGATATTCAGCTGCGTCCGGTTTGATTGGAAGCCGACCCCAATATAGTTGGTAAAAGGCTATGATTATGATTATTTTGAGTTGTAGGAGTTCAGGTGGTAGTCGTTCAACGTATCTTTATATTCCTAGATACAATAAATTGCGTGTTTCTAAACTAAGCCTTACACATTAGCCTTATTAATTAAAAACTCTTTAATCACTGATTAGCCACTCTTTAGCTTACCAATTAATTAGCTCTTGATCAATGGTTGGTCTTGATTCTTTATTTATAAACGCTAGTTAGCACGTGATTAGTAGCAAAACGAAATAGAGGTGATCAGGTGAAATTATGCGTTCAGCACAGATTATAATCAAAATAGTCGACTACAAAACAGAATTTTAAGAATAAAGTTGTCAAAACCATGATTTTTGTATCTGTCGTGACTTTGACAGATATAAGTCAAAAATTTCTTCCGAAAAATTTAATTGAAATAAAATTATTTATTAGATTTATTTCATTGTGTTTGCGATCGTAGCAATAATTGGAAATAATTAGATGGTAGCAAGAATTGAAAATAATTGCAGTAAACAGGAAAAGGATATTTATCTCTGAATTTATATCTACTTAATAAACTAACCAAATGAATGTTAAAGCATTAGCATGAGGCAGTAGCCGTTAATAGCTGTAATATATTTTCATGTCCTTTATGCTTGTTAACACAAATAAAATAAAATATGTAGGTGTTGTTGTGTCTATTTTATATTACTTCCTATTGCTTTTGCACCGGGGTTTCAGTATCTTTTAATAAGAAATATTATAACTTGTTTACAGGTACAAGTTTGACTGCTGCTATGAAAGCCACCTAGCACCAATACTATTCAACCTCGCAAAGACAGCGAGGGAGGAGACCATGCTACGTGAAAAATAAGAGGAATGAGAGTGGCATGAGAAAAGCATGGCACAGTCCATGTCTTTAAGGGAAGAATATTTGAAATAAAAAATAATGAATTTATAACAAAAATGTAGCTTTATTATGTATCAAAATAAATTGTTTCTACAAAATGTCTCTTGTTATTTGTGTGTGACTGCCACAACGTGACTTTTCTTTAGTTCTGGGCCTTAGAACTGGCGTCATAAGATGAGAGGCACATGGGATATGGGATGATCACTATCTCCGATGAGCTTACGTACGAACTCATTCTCTTCAAACCTCCTGAGCCTCCTCCTGATTGAAGTTTCCCTATAAATCCTTTCATTATTCGAATGAAAATATTATGTAATAGGTAATCATTCTCGTAATGGGTTTAAACGAGCTTTGTAGGTCTCCCTCCGTCTAGTTCCCGCTGGCATTTCAAAATTATTTCATTCTTTTGCATCGCTATATTGTCGAATTCTATATTTACTAAGGCACGACTCGATATTAAGAACAAAAAAACCTCGAAGCTCAAAATAGTCCTATTGAATCGATCAGCTGATTCAAATAAAATCCGCCATCTCGTCTCTTAGCTTCCTCTCTTAACAGTGCACCGGTGGTGTTCAATTTTGTCACTCCCGACTCATAGTCATACTAGTTATCACACCAGTATGACAAACAAGTTTTTATTTCTTGTTTGTCACACTACGGGTTTTACTATACCTTTTATAATCTTAACTTTGTCAGCTACTAATCAATTGCTTAGCTACCTCGTAACGCTAAATAGCGTTTGTTAATAAAAATGTTGGTAATCTGTTGCTTAGCAATTGATTAAAATTTAAGAGACGTTTATAAATAAGACTGTTTAATTGTTAACTGTCAAACCACATACGAAAACCCTGTCAACTGCTCTCGAGTACCAACGTTAACGTTATTATCTGTGGTTATTACACGCAGATTTGAAAGTTTCCGTCACGACCAAAGAGTACAATAACTATATGTCACGACGAGGAAAAGTCAACTATTTCAGCACGTAATTTCAACTTTTCTTTTTCCAGTTTTCAGAATTAATATTCTTACATAGGTATGCACTAAAGCACGTAATGAAAATACCGTAAAGGCGTCAAATAGCTTTAGACTATAAAAGAAAAAGTAATTGCGGAATTTTAAATCCTAAAGTTTAACACGTGTATGGCTACGTAAAAAAAAAAATAGAGAAAAATATCAGCGAAATTAAATAAATTTAAATCTTAAATTAGTATAACTGCGCACGATAGCCTTTAACAGAAGTGGTCATCGTATTAGTGGTTCAGCAGCTTCAATATCATCAGGACTGTGTTGGAATATAGCAGTTCGTTGTAGTCGTGGTGCCAGCGCGGCTTCCCTGAAACCATCTGTTATCAGAAGACAGCCGCCATGCAACCAACTGCATGATGGTGTGACTGTCACCAGCCAGTGTCCCTCTTATCCGACCTTTTTGGTAATTCCAGTAGCTTCGTAACAAGTATATTATAAAATTAAAAAAATCAGTAAACTCCCGACACAAAAATGGTTTGAACCAATTTTAATAAAACATGTCTAAGAACCACCACTATAAAACCTGCTATCAAATAAAAAAAACCGCATCCAAATCGGTTCACCCGTTTATGAGCTGCGGTGCCACAGACTGACACACGCACACACACATAGCGGTTAAACTTATAACACCCCTCTTTTTGCGTCGGGGGTTAAAAATCACTTTTTCGTGTGTCCGAGTATGGCACGTATGTCGATACCTAATTTAAAAAACAGCGACAAAATAAACAAACAATTTCACCATTTTATTTATTTATTTAAAAGCTTTTTAACAATGAGTACACTGTTAATTTACAAAATTGTACATTGCTAACTTATGTCTAAGCGCCTCATTACTTTTAGAAAAGCACAGTATGCACTAAATTATGCGCAAATACACAATTCATTAATAAAAACAAGTAATACTTAACATTATTTCCCATAAGTGTATGATTTCTTCTGTATTTCAATACAAATGTTGAATGCCGTGACCCAAACCTCAAGCAAATATCTGTAGGCCATACAAATATTTGTTCCGTGCCCGCGACCGGAACACTTATTGTATGCGGCCTATCGAACCTCCCGTTAGCTAGTCGTAGTGTGCCAAACGAGTTGTCAAAAACTGTTCCCAGTATATATGTACCTATGTATTTATTGTATGGTAGTTGTATGCGTGCAGGCCGTGTGCATGGTTGATTTTGAAACGTGGCATCAACCCGTTTTTTTGTTTTCTAAAGCTTTTATTTTAGTAACTTTTTAAAGACAATAGGGATGATGACTAATGTTAGAAATGTTCGAAAAAATTATGTAATTTCAAAGAAGGCATAGTAAAAAATATATATATATATACGAGTCGACTTGAGAACCTCCTCCTTTTGTTTCGTCGGTTAAAAGTGAGATAATCGAGAAAATCTGTAATATCGATGGAAATATGGAGAAGCTACACGCTCTTAAAGTTTTTGGAAGGGATTATTCCCGTCCTTGTCGCGCGGTACGGATGATGTATGGCGCTAGTATGAAGTTACACAGTAGTGACGTCACTTCTATGATAGTGCCGTCTTTGTCTAGCAGTTATTTAAAAAAAAAATTATAACTTGGTAATTTTTTAAGCTTTTACACTTTTTATAACATTGTTTGCAATATTTGCCAACAATATTTCATAGAGTATAAAATGCTTTTCGGGTGTTGCTGGGGCTTCCACGGTTCTGTAGTGCGTCGGGCATGTTTGCCGAAGCAGGCATTGATAGTTTTGAGGCTATCATGCGCAAAAGAACGGCGTCCCTAATGCGTAGGATACGGGGAAGCTCCAATAGCATCCTGAAGGTTATTGTGGAGAGGCCAGACTGCCCTTTTCTGATGCACTGGTCCAGTAGACATAGCTGCGGGCCTGGTGCTGAAGAAAGATATTTAAATTGAATTTTGGTTCAGAAGTTAAGTTATGGTCATGTTTAGTTTAATTTTAATTTGATTGGACATAATTTTGATTTAATTTTAATTTGATTTGATATTGATTTAATTTGTTTTGTTTGTAATTTATTTTTTATTTAATTCTAACGTAATATTGACTTTAGTTTTATTTTTGATTACGATTATAATTTTGATTGATTATTATTGAAATTTAAATTTTGTTTGAAATTTGATTTTGATTGTAATTTAATTTCTGGTTTTGATTGTAATTATTTATTTTTTGTGATTTTAATGCTACTAACATATTTGTCTAAGTTTATTTTATACTAATACAATATGGATGTTTATTTTTTCCGATTTAAATAAATTGAATTGAACTGAATTGAATAAAATAAAAATAAATGTCATCATCCCTAATCAATGCTTATTAAGATGCCACCTAGATCAGAGCAGAAAGCGGCTCTGTAAAATGTTTGGATCACTTCTCTTCTTAGTTCAGTGACCGCACACAATTCGTAAGCAAACTAACTGACGGACGGCACGGTTGGCGCAGTGGTTAAGCGATTGACTGCTGCGCTGCGAGTCGCGAGTTCGATTCCCGCACGGAACAAATATTTGTATGACCTACAAATTGTTGTTCCCGGTTGTTACGACCGCTGGTACTTTTGTTACTGAAATAAGAGTTGAAAAAATGTGTTTTATCGTGTTGAGATATCGATATCAATCACGTCTGTGAAGTTTACACAAAAAAACAGAATTTTAAATAGATATCTCAAGTGAATACACTAATAGCGGTCGATGACCCTGCAAAAATAACTTGGTCTTTTTGGTTTTTTTATCTTTAGTTATCGATACCTATCACGTCTGCGGAGTTTCGCTAGCTAATTTAATTGGACCCTATAGTACTCGTACGTGATAATATTTCCCTAACAATCTCATTCAGACTTCAACTGCTAGTTACATAATAACAATGTACATGTACAATGTGTAATGTATATTATGTTTATAATAATAATAATAATAATAAACATTTATTTCAGACAAAATCCATATTTTAACACACACATTTTAAAAAAAACTAATTCACATAAAAAATAATACAAAACAAAACAACACACACAAAATAAAAACACTTAAGGACAGAGTTACACACATAAGGACCGGGAGGAACCTTCCACTGCTCACAGTGCAGTGTGCAAACGTATCCAGTGGCGCAGCAGTGGAGAGTCCCACCTGTCCGCGAACACGCTTATCAAACTGTTGCTACTGGACCTAACACGACTCAGCAGCGACGCACACTGCTTCCTAGTAAGAGCATGAAACCCATCCGTGTGCGTTTCTGCGAACATAGTCGAAGCACTGCAGAAACGTGACAGCCCCAGCAGCACTCTAAACGCGTTGTTGTATTGAACACGTAGGGCGTTGTATGACCCAAGTGTGTAGTTAACCCACAGGCTGCACGTGTAAAGTGTTTGGCAGTAAGACTTAAAAAGAGTCACTTTCACTTGATTACTGCTACGCGCGAACCTGCGGGCCAACATATTACACCGAACAGCCAACGCCCTACGTGCCCTTTCCACATCCGCGTTATCCTTTAGGTCCTCGGAGACCCAGTGGCCCAGATACTTGAATTGGGCGACTCTGTTCAAGGGGGTACCAGCTAAGGTGACAGTAGGTACAGTCACGTAATTTTTGCCCCGCCCCTTAAATACAAGGAGTTCACTTTTCTTCGCGTTGTATCTGAGCCCATGGGCCTCCGCATAGGTTTCACAAATCCGTACCAACTTACGCAAACCCCCGATCGATGGACTCAGCAGTACCATATCATCTGCGTAACTTATATTGTTGAGACAAACGCCGTCTATGTAGCACCCGACACTGGCACTGCTGAGTTCACCGACAAGTCGGTTAATGTACAGGTTGAAGAGCTTCGGTGAGGTCAGTCCACCCTGTCTCACCCCGCATTGCAACCTGTTTTTTGTTTATTTTTAATTTTCGTATGCTGCACTGGTTGACGCCATCACGACAGCGCCGGCTGTCGCTGAAAACCAGCGCTGGGACTCTGTCTCGCATAGGGTCGTAGTATTATGCTGAGTGATTGCCGTTTTGCGTGAATGTAACGCATATATTCCCCCAACTCGTTCTTTTTTGTATCTATGTGTTTTTTCTTTGCGTCATGTTTACCGCAAATGTATTTTCTTTCTTTCCTTCTTTCTCAGTATTTCGGGGAAATGAGGCATGTCTATTGTCACTATATATTATTATTATTTGAGGGCCATAAATACTAGAGAGAGAGAGAGAGATAGAGCTTAGATGGTTTGGTCATGTTGAGAGGCTGAATGAAAGGTGACTAACAAAAGGTATTTTTTACAAGGCAGATGTGAGTGGAAACTCCTGGAGAGGACGCCCTAGGAGGACATAATATAGTGACCTTATTGTGATGTTCTTCAGAAAGGTCAGGTGCGTAATACTCGCAACCGGCGTGCGTGTATGACGTAAACGAGGCAAATGGAGTATGTAGCTATCGTAGCAGGTGGCGTTCTGTAATTTTTGCTTACCCCTTTGGGGCGAAGGCGGAGGCTTTGGTGTATGTATGTATACTATATTATATGAAGGCAAGTATAACTACTAAAAACTCAATCAAAATCCCAACGACGCCGACGTCTCAATCTCGAACAAAAACAAAGCCCCCGAAAACCTATTGTGGCTAACGTTTAAAAGTAAACACATAATTTGGAGATCCCTCCCCCCTCTATACCCCTCCGTTTTATAACTTCATTTTACGGTTGGAGTATTCCGGTAATGATCTGGCCTCCACAAAGTTGGGACGGATTTTTTTCTCGTTCAGTGTCTTGATATTCTTGCCAAGGTCTTGCAGTTTTATTAAGCATGTTTATCTAATGTAAATAAGATTGGATTTGAGGGAGTTTGTTGTTCTTTTTAATGCTTATGGGGAAGGTAGTTGAAATGTGGTTTGGTTGTTAAGTTTTCCATGTTTAGTCAAACGTAACACTTGGCAGATATCATATCACTAAAATTGGGCTACCAATCGGTTGTGCCAAGAATGATAATTATTAATTTTTAATGTCAAGTGTGACTGCTTGTGGGTTGATAATAATTATTATACTAACTATCAGGAGAATAGGTTAATAGAAAGGATAGAAAATAGATTAAAACTCTTGCTGTCAATTTTGTGAAATTAATGCTCTATGTCCCTTTTTGGCCTTTGGAAAAACGAAAGCAGGCAGCAGGCATACAAAAAAAAACAACCGACTTCCATAAAAACACTACTAAGTGAGAAATAACTTTAATTTCGGAAATCGGTGGCAAAAAACGAAAATACAAAACCAAAGAGATAGACTTTTGAAATTAAAGTTATTATTCACTTTGTAGTGTTTTTTTGGAAGTCAGTTGTTTTTTTTTTTTTGTAAAAATATTTTTTATTAAAGCCTTCTTTCGTTTTGCCAAAGGCCAAAAAGGGACATAGGGCAATAATTTCTCAAAATTTACTGCAAGGTTTTTATAGTGTTCTTTTTTGGAAGTCGATTGTTTTTTTTTTTTGTAAAAAGGTTTTTTAATTTTATCTTTTTAGCTGTGCTACCTGCCCCACACAAATTCATATACCACTACTTGTTATGTAAATAAAAGTGACAGGAAGTTATTAAAACATCATCAATATGTATATATTTTGTAATTGAAAAAAACTTTTTTTTTTTTTATATTAATTACTAAGTGGAAAAAATACGCATTCTTAAGAATGCGTATTTTTTCGAGTTTTTAGTGTTATCCTTCAGGATAACTCAAAAAATGGATCCCATATAAATCAAATTTATATGGGACCGCATGAGAAGCACCAGCTATCAAATAAAAAAAGAATCATTAAAATCGGTTCACCTAGACAATAGTTCTGAGGTAACACACATATAAAAATACAGTTGAATTGAGAATCTCCTCCTTTTTTTGAAGTCAGTTAAAAAGCAAGTACTCAATTTTATTTATATGTAAACTAGAGGGTGCCAGTTATAAAGACCTAAAATTTCCAACAACCAGTGAGCAAACATGCCAATCAATGCTCATTCATTTTATGAACCTCTGAAGCCAGCGGAAAATTTACAGGATGATATTAACTCAATTTAAAATCCAAATACCAAACATAATGATATTAAGAGCCCCATAAAATCGGACTGTTAGTACATAAATTCTCATAAACAACTTAGAGCCGGCCCTTCAAATGTTTATGGCACACACATGTAATAAAAATTGTATGAGCTATATAAAGCACGTTTACACTGGAAGGAAAACGCTCACGGTAATGGTGAGAAATTTATTTTTGATTTGCTCGGTTTTATAAGCCGTTGCATTGGGAATTTTCGCGTTTCGTGAGAGGATTTATCAGTAAAACAGACTCAGTACAATAATTTTTAAGTCATAGGTATATGTTTATGCAGAGTGAGGGAATTCAGCTCACTTAGAGCAGCAGCCTCTGTGTGTAATCGAATACTAAGGGTGAAATTTTCTTAATTAGGAATATACTAGTACTATAATCAAAGTGAATAAATAGTGCGAGTGTTTACAGACATCAGGCCTGCTAATGGTAATAGACTCGCTTATTACATGAAGCTTGAACATAATAGTATCTTGAATTTATTCACTGATAGATGGGATTCTCCAATGCTGCGACATTGGATGAAACTCCACAATAAATGAAACGTGTATGTCTACTAACACTAGTTTTTAAGACCATTGGTACTAACACTATGAGCGTAGCCTGAATTAAATGCTATAATAATAATAATAAATAACTGGCGAAATTTACGTGTAGCATACACATCTGTCAGCCTCTTCAATATAAATGGATTATATTATGGAAGTCTTATTGAAAACCTTCTATATTAATGGCAATATTGATCCACTAAAACCTGAAGCTACAGCAAGTTTCAACAACCATAAAAAAATAACTAAGCTATCTTTCGGATCAACAGCCCATGTAACAGACCTTTACACCCTTATAAATGAGACAGCCAGTGTGGTCCGGCAGTAAACAGCACGCATATAGTTCACGTGAACGGAATAGCTCACTCACTCTAAATTATTCACTCACAACTTTCGATTCGGCGACTTATAGCCGTCTTTCAAGTTTACAGCCGATAAACATGTGTGTAGACAGCCTAATAAAGTTTTGGGTTGTAGCAGAAAATTTTAGGTTTTATCATAACAACATAACATAATGCTTGTAATCCCCGAAGGGTTCGGCAGAGGTGTACCTAGTACACCCACATTTCTAGTTTAGTTTAAGTCTAATTGGAGTGAGGTTATGGTCATCAACCGGACACAGATTCACACTCCGGGCTGCTACTGAGAAATTCCTGATGGAAAAAGTCAATAACACTTTGCCTGACCTGGGAATTGAACCCTAGATCTCATGCTCAGCTGTAGCGCTTGCGACCACTAGTCAAACGAGGCGAGGAATTTTAGGTTTTGTTACCTACATTTTCATAAAGTTTATATTGTTTGTGGCTTTGCTTATGTTGTTGTTTGAGTAACAAGGTATAACAATAAAACAAAAAACCGTAAAGTCTGAATTTCGTCAAGCAGCTGCCATATTGTAACTCATGTTACAATATTTTGTTCCAAATCTAACTTTGTGGGGTCTTACAAAGTAGTTGTTGGGGTGGAAAACCTTGAAATTATAATTATTTGGTGAAAAAAAGACTATTTCGTAAAAATGTTTAAGGGTTCCATCTTTATATAATGTTGAAAGCTATATTATTTTTAATGTTTTAAATTATTATTATTCAATTTATAAAATCGTAAGAATTTCGCGCGCTACTTTGAAAGAATCATTCAGCGTGAAATTAAAAGAAAAGGAAGTCTGAACGTGCGTGATCGCTAGACGCGAAGTATGCAAGGAAGGTGTATGCCTTACCCGGTTATCCCGATGTAAGGGTAGGTCTCTACCCTCACACCACATAAGTCAGTCCAGGCGGTGCTGACGTCGTGCACCAATAGATTCCGGGTATCCTAAAGAACACTAAACTGACGGCTTTGTCCTGAAGTCTCCACGGAAAGAAGTTTCTTGACATAAAAACAAAAACACCAAGTCTTCATAAGTGTTCAGGAAACACTTGCGGGTTTTTTCAGGGGTTCTATTTGAAGTGATAGGTTGTATAAAGTACCTTGCTGATGACTACGAATTAATAAAATTTACATGAGCGCTTAAGTACCGACGACCTTTACCGTAACGAGGACCGCAAATTGCTTCCTGATTTAAACATTTATTTGTTCTTATTTTGCCTATCTTTACAGTATTTCTTATAGCCAAACTTCGTTAAATATACAGGTACAGAAGACACGTTGTATATCACCAAATTTCTTATAAAATTACTTACCTATCTACTGAGGCTACTATTTATATATTATTTACTATATTTATTCTAGCTGAAAAGATATTTCAGTGTAACTAACATAACTTTTTAATTAAAAACTGTTTTACATGCTAAATTACTGGAAAAGTACTGAACCATATCCCAAGTTACACAAACCTCAGGCTGGTTTATTGATTAACAAACAAAAAGAAAGGGCTGGTTATGGACCTAAACAAATCTAATATTTAAAACGACACATCTACGTTTTTAAGGCCGTGACGCGCCTCTGAAAGCAGGTTGGCTAAACCATATTTACGAAATTAGCAAACTATTAGTGTTACAACTTATAAACTCAATTAAATTTGCTTTTATTATGGACTAGATATCTGAAAGTTAGGTCTAGGACTAGGTCTCGGTCTAGGGTACCTGGACGTACTAAAAGAACTATAAATTACGGATATATGGCCTACTTAATTGAGATTATAAAGGTTGTACTTACGATTTCTTTTTAAAATCACTATAAGAGCACAATTTTGATGCTAACTAGGTTAATATATACCACTAGATAATTCAAATTTTTGGTGACGCATCTTAGCGAAAACGAAGAGCGCGTGCGGAGGTGTAAACAAATTCAAGTGAAAAATGTACTTACATCAAATGACTTAAGGCGATAGCGTCGGGGTAGCCCGCGAAATTCAAATTTTCTTAAGTTTCTTGCAATTTGCAGGTCAGTGTCGCGTTCGTATCAAATATTTATTTATAGAATTATAAGCCTAAAAATCATCAATACAACTCTCTAAGTTCATAATACTCTATTGAATTACTATTTCTTGAAATCATGACATTTGAGGCTAATTCTAACTTAGACTGGTATTGTCTAATGATTATAATTCTGTAAAGCCATATTTGTTATGGTCGCGAATCATATTTAAATCAATATACAACTTGATACTGACCTGCAAATTGCAAAAACAGTTAATTTGAATTTCGCGGGCTATCTATGCGCATCCCCCTTAAGGCCTCGCCTCTCATCCACGTGGTTGTGGGTTCAAATCCGGACAAGTGCCAAAGTGACTTTATCAATTCATAAGTACTTTCTGGGTTTATCTTGGACATTAATGACGTCGGTGAAGGAAAAATTCGTGAGGAAACCTGGACTTATAGTTAATATACGTCTCAAAACGCCAACCCGTCTTCAGCAAGCGTGGTGATTAATGCTCGTGTCTTCTCTGTATGAGAAGAAGCCTTTGCCCTGCAGTGGGACAGTAAAGGGTTGGTATTATAGTCATATGTATGAAATGTATGTTTCCATAAACATACCAAATTAGCACTGATTAGTAAGCATATTCAGCAAAATTGGAGGTGTTATAAGTAATAGAGTAATCTACTACTAGTAACCAGTTAGTAGGAAAGATTCTCTGTTAGCGGTAAAGTTACCTAGAAGTAACACTCAAAAAAAAAACAACCGATTTCTAAAAAAAAAAACACTATTAAGTGAAAAATAACTTTAATTTCGGAAGTCGGTATCTTTGGATCTGTTTTTAGTTTTTCTCCACCGACTTCCGAAATTAAAGTTATTTTTCACATTTTAGTGTTTTTTTTTAGAAGTTGGTTGCTTTTTTCGTAAAAAAGTTTTTTATTTTTCACTTTCTAGTGGGTCAGTTATTAATTTGAATTTCGCGGGCTATCTATGCGCATCCCCCTTAAGGCATAATTCTCAATGCGCAAAATGACACGAGGAGACGCGCGGGGCATGCGACCGCGACGGTATGATTCACTCGGTTCGACGCCGGAATCCTTGACTTACTTTATTATACTGTGCTTGAGGGATTTTATGGATATTTTGATTAGTTTCTTGTTTTAATTGTGATAGGATACGCTAATCCGATATTATTCGTTTTAGCATAATTAAGTGGTGGGACTGTGTACTGTTTTATCATTTTTTGTTTGTGACGAAAATTGGTTTGGTCATGTTGAGAGGATCAATGAAAGTTGACTAACAAAAGGTATTTACAAGGCAGATGTGAGTGGAAACACCGAGAGGGGACGTCCTATAAGAACATAATTATAGTGACCTTATTGGTGATGTTCTTCAGAAAGGTCAAGTGCGTAGTATTCCCAACCGGCGCGCGGCGTACGTGTATGACCAGCACGCTAATTACGTAACACACTATCTATCACAATCTGAATCATTTTGAAGCCTTATTGCTAATCCATTGCTTCATAAATGATCGAAAAATTTGTCTGCTCAACAAAGTAAATAACTCAATGAATGCTGTTGTACTGTCAAAATGAAACTCATTCCTACTGTTAGTGTGTTACGTAATTACCTCGCTGATGCTGCAAACGAAGCAAAAGGAGTATCTACGGGCCGTAGCAGGTGGCGTTCTGTAATTTCTGCCTACCCCCATTGAAAAAGGCGTGAATTTATGTTTCTGTAGAAATTTATTGAGTGTAAACTTGAGTGCTAAAGAGTGATTATTTGGATAAAAACAATACCATATTTCTTTCTTTTTTGGGTTGGGAAATCATCAAATGACCTCTCCCGCTCTGGGCGGAGCGGAAGGACGTGTCAGACTCTTACTGACTAAAACCCACCCGTGTTGCTTCAGTTGCCTGTGCGCCAGGGCCACGGTAACTCTTTCGAACAATCCGCGACCCCGGCAGAACAATCCGCGACCCCGGCAGAAAAACAATACCATAAGTTTGTGTTTGTGTTACAATCGCCCTGCACGTCCGTATACTGTCTTCATGCTGCAAGTACCTACGTTGATAGCACGACCGCGTGTGTACGGCTTTTAAAGGCTAATATTATCAAGGATGAAATATTTTTGACAATTTTTACGCCATTTATTTAGTTTGAAACTGATCTTTTCAGACATAGGACCAGTTTCTCGAACGAAAATTATCGCAATATTAATGTGGCGAATTGTCAAGCGCGCGTAAACCACTGCAATTGGCTGTTTATAAATCATAGAACCAATCACAGCAGTTTACGCGTGCTTGACAATATTTGACAGTCGTTACGGGCAGTCAGAAGCCCAAAAGTCTGACAAACATTGTTACCAGGGGGTATAGTATCACCTAATAAATGGGTTTCGGAGGTCAGATAGGCAGTCACTCAAGCGCTAGGCAGATTGAATTATAAAGAACCAGTTATCGTTTGTCAGACCATAAAACATATTGGAAGCAAAACCCCGCAAAATCCTTCAATACCAAGCCCTTTATATTTGAAAACCTCATCTATCGTATATAAACGTTCTTTATTACATAATATAATAATAGAACTTAGTTGATTCTTTGTTCGCTTCACAATGCGTTCAATTGCATTAGGAGCCTGGCAACACATAAATTGTATCACTCGATCTCGCGACCTCGATTTATCTCTTTCTTTAAGAACCAAGCAATTCTGTCTTGAATTGAAAATCGTTTAAAGTTTTATTATACTTCTGATTCTATTGTGGTCTAATTTTATTGGTATTCGTCAGCAAATCTTCGGTTTTAATACCGTTTTAAGGGATTTTTTTGAATTGGTTTTTCTACCTATAATATTAATGTTATCTAGTGTAGCGGCATCTACAACGCCACATGCGGGCTACGCGTCACACTGATGTCACATAAAATCTTGCATCGCGCAAGCAGAGTTTACCGCGCAACTAGCATATACAGGATGTAAAAAGACACATAACATAGTCGAACTACGCATTCTGTACATCAAACTAAGTAACATAATTATCTTAAAAATAATTACTGGGAAACGAATTTTATTTTTGGTGTGAAAATTTTCTGTTTGCGGTAATGCGCAATTTAACACACGCAAAACATTGTGCTTATGGGTGCATGCAACGGTACAGGGGTCGTGGGAGTATTTAAAGTTGTGTTATAAAATAAAAAAACTTGTTTTCGTAAAAAAACGTCAGTAAAAGTCGGAATTTTTACCTTCAATATCTCCGTAACCAGAAGGTTCCCATGTATGGTCCAGTACAAAAAAAAAATTACAATGATGGGGAGTACAAGTGATTCTCGGCTTCGTTAAGTGTCTTTTACACCCTTTATACAACGTCCCGACATCAATCGTAGGGTATTGTCCACCAGACACGACACTCGTCTGGTCGGTGGATCCTCCCTTTTCCATAGAGTGTCAGTGAACTTTACACCCTGTTCCTTATACGTCTATACTAGTAGTAAAGTAATGGCTCTTTATTTCAAATTTCAATAACGGCAAGTTTTTATATTTTACTCAAATAATAATTTTACTGCAAACTGAATTTTTCATAAAATCGTATAGAAAACGAATCGTACGTATGTATAACGGATTTGGATGAAATGTGGCAAACATATACTTTATAACCTGGATTAACACCTATGATACTTTTTATCACGGTAAATGACATGGCTTAGCAACTGTTATCAATTTATGTTAAAACTGGACCCAATTCTGAAGTCCACGCAGATGAAGTCGCGGGTAAAGGCTACTGACAAATATTGGGGACGAAAAAATGCGTGTTTTATCATAATACATTCGCAGGCTATGTTAAAAATAAACAGACTACATGAAAGTTTTCTGTTTAATATATCTTTTAAAACATTATAAAGAAAAGAAAGAAAGAAAAAAAAAATTGACCTAGGTTATGGCACACAATATTAATACAAAAACAAAAAATGGACAAAAACTTAAAACAATATTGTGTGCCTCACGGCTGCGCCAAATAGGCCAATCGTCATAGGAAATCATCATGTTATGATAATAAAGATCAGAATAAAAAATTAAAAAATAATGAGATAACACCTGAAATTACTTACGGAAGGTCGAAGCTTTAATACTCTAAACATTATAAACAACATCTTTAACCCACATCCTGCGCCAAAACGCTAAAACAACAAATTCCTGACAAATTTCAGAGAACCACAATAACCGTAAAACATAGTAGCTCTAAGAATATTTTTTAAATGCTTTGTTTTAACAAAATGCTCGAAGAAGACCGCAGGAACCATTAGTTAGGTCGGCCTGCCCACAACTATTAAAGGGGATGTGCTAAGGTAGCCCGCGAAATTCAAATTACCTACGGTTTTTGCAATTTGCAGTTCAGTGTCAGGTTGTGTGTTGATTCGCGACCGAAACAAATAATGTCTTTACAGAATTATAATCTTTAGAATCATCAATACAACTTCAAGTTAGAATAGACCTCAAAAGTCGTAATTTCATGAAATAGACATTCAATAGGGTAATTTGAAACTAAAGAGTTGCATTGATGAATCTAATGATTATAATTCAATAAATACATATTTGTTACAGTCGCGAATCATATTTTAATCAACATGCAACCTGATACTGACCTGCAAATTACAAAAAAAACGTAGGTAAATTTGAATTTCGCGGGCTACTCTGGCGTTCCTTGCCCACTCTTCTCCATACGAAACTACCTTTTGGAAGGGGCAACAAGAATTAATTAGAAAAAAAAAAAAATTGTACATTTTGACGTTTAAAAGTGCCTTTTATGTGCCTATTTGAAATAAATGATTTGACTTTGACCCATTTTCGTTCAGTTTAGTCTTCCACCTTACAGACATGAGGGAAAGTGAAGAACTTACTAACAATACGCACCGTCTTCAGGAGTACTTACTGATTTTTGTTTCAGCCCAGGGACCTTATTACCAAATATAAATCTCTGCCCTAGTCTGTGTAGTGGTTACAAGCGCTACTGCAGAGCATGAGGTCCTGGGTTCGATTCCCAGGTCGAGCAAAGTGTTATTGGGTATTTCCATCTGGAATTTTTCAGAAACAGCCCGGAGTCTAGATTTGTGCCCGGTTGATGACAATAAGCTCGCCCCCTATTACATGGGACTTAGCAAGGCTGGCGAAATGTGGGCGTACTATAGGTATGCCTCTGCATAACCCTTCCGGGAAAGAAGGCGTGATGTTATGTTTTATTTAATTTAATTTTAATTCAAAAGGAACAACAAAGAGCTATTACATAAAACATAGAAACAAGAAATACATTAAAATTATAGACAATATTGCAGCCCACAACGCTGTCCATAGATTAGCTACATGATACATAACAATGAATATTATCACTAGGGTTACAAATACAAGTTTTTTTGCTGTGTTTAATATATCTCTATGTCGGAAATACGTTAAATCAGTCGTTTCACTTTCGGGACAGCAGCGCCATCAGGCGGCGCTCGACAGAGTCTACAACATAATATTCGACCATGTTAAAGCAAGGTTGGTCGGTGGCGGTCAAGCAGTGAACACGTTTAGAAACTGTCGCGCGTTCTGTTTAGTTGTGTCGTGTACCTACAGTGTGTGATTAGCTAGTGTGATTAATTGGTTCGTAAATTATAATTTGATTTGAACTGCAAACGGTTTCTCTATTGCGCAATAACCAACACTTTCCATAGTACCTACGCTTAAGGTAGTTAAAATATGGCTGATGATAACGAGAGAGACGTACCTTCTCCGTCATATATAATATTTAAGATATGGCACAAAAACAGGATAAATGTTCAAGAAAGCTTCTTAAGCATAAGACTTTTGAACGTATAGGGAGCACATGCAAAAATATCATATGTTCAAAAGTCCCATTATACGAATCAACCATTCTGCGAACAGGCAAACGCAAGCCATGTTATGTTATAAAAATCTTTGCATGTCACTACACGCAAAGATTAATTTATTTATTTATTGGTCGTTCCATTTAAAGTCTATCAATACCGTTATTACATATTCCATGTACATAGTCATTTTAAGTTCCACCTAACATGATGAGTAATTAACAAACACCGTTCATTTTTGGTTCTGTAAACATTACAAAACACAAAACCACATACATTTAATTTAACAATCATTGTAATATTTCTCTCGCCACAAAACAACACGAACGTGACTTGAAATTCTTTCGTGGCCATGCTAATGCTAAACGCTGGACGTTGTTAGCCCAACTGTGACCATGGGCGTGTGGGTCTGATATTGAATATTCAGGGAGCCAGGGTGTATTAGCATTTAGGACAGTTTTTATTTTTTTTGTATTTCGCTGAATAATTGTGTAGGAAAAACTGCCTTGGTAAAGGATTTATCGGAAAAGACAACTCAAAGTGCGGTGCCAGGTTTATTTATTTATTTATATACTAGATTTACTCGGCCCGGCTTCGCACAGGGAGCACTAAGTATTTAACACCTACCCTACCTACCTTACGTACATACCTACCCTACCTACTTACCGTACGCTACCTACCCTACCCTATCTACCTACCCTACCTACCTAGCCTACTTACCTACCCTACTTACCTACCGTACCCTATCTACCTACCTACTCTACCTACCTACCTACTCTACCTACCCTACCCACCCTACCTACCTACCTAGCCTACGTACCTACCCTGCCTACCCTACCTACCTACCTACCTACCTCTGCTGTCTCATTCACTCACTTTTTTTAAATTTTCTTTTATAGATACCTTGTCCTGACAATAACGAACACAAAAATAAAGAATTATCCAATTTAATGAAGTCGTTCAGAAGTTATGCGCATACATACTGTAGTGTATGTAGATATCAATATATCACACTACAAACCGATAACAGTATTATGACGTTGCCTCGGGCGCGCACGTCGCTCGGTTATAAATACCGGTCCGAAAGGTGAGGGGGGCAGTCGTGTTCGGACTGTCGGCCTGTGCGGTGGTGCGTTGGCGAGTCAACTATTACTATCAATAAATAAGCATATTTTACATTAGCGACGAGGAGAAAACCGTGAGTTTTTATATTTTATTATAAATTGTAATAATGATGATTCCTGATGTTTATAAGAAAAAGAAAATAACATTTATTTTTGAAGGTAGATTGAAATAAAGTTATTTTTCTTAAATGTATTGTTTTGTAACTATTTCAATGCTATCTTGATTGTTGAGGAAAAAACATATTGATTTAATTATTTAACATAAACATAACATCACGCCTATGTTCCCTGAGGGGATAGGCAAAGATGTGTGGTGCAACCATGTTTCACCAGTTATGTTGGGCATGCCTGTTGCCATTAACCGGGTGCGAGTTCGGCATCCGGTCTGTTGTTGGGAGGTTCTTGATGGAGAAACTGAGTGACGCTGCCCGACCTGGGAGTCGAACTCGGTACTTCATGCTCAGTTATTTGATTTGTGCTACATGATTAGTTCTAAATTAATGAATCAAAGAGCACATAAATGTGAAAGCAGTAGAATATACCTACTGGTCATTAAATTGACAAGTCATCAGAGAATGACAGTAATAGCAGTACAAAATACCTACTGGTCATTAAATTGACAAGTCATCAGAGAATGACAGTTACAGCAGTATAAAATACGTACTGGTCATTAAATTGACAAGTCATCAAGAGAATGACGGTAACAGCAGTAGAAAATACCTACTGGTCATTAAATTGACAAGTCATCAGAGAATGACAGTAACAGCAGTAGACAATACCTACTGGTCATTAAATTGACAAGTCATCAGAGAATGACAGTAATAGCAGTAGATTAAACCTACTGGTCATTAAATTGACAGAAGGTTAGCAGTAGTGGTGCTTTTATTTTGTACATACTGGTCATTAAATTGACAAATATTTTAACTTTGCAGATTAGTGCAAATCATTAATTTATTGGTTCCAGGTAATTAATTAATAACATGAGTTCTCAACTTACGTTAGAGAAATTTGATTGTGAGGGGGAACCTTCATCAGTAGGAACAAGATGGGAACGCTGGAAGCGGGCACTCTCCATCTACCTAGAAGCTGCTGGCATCGAGAGTAGTGAGAAGAAACGTGCTTCACTACCACATTTTGGTGGACTAGAATTGCAGGAAATATTTTATAATATACCAGATGCAAATGTTTCACCAGCAGATGGAGTGGATGTCTTCAGAGTGGCTATCACCAAACTCGATGCATATTTTCTACCTACACAAAGTAAGATCTATGAACGTCACCTTTTTCGATTGATTAAACAAGAGGCAAATGAAAAGTTTGAAAAATTCTTAGTACGGCTTAGACAACAAGCAGACAAATGTCAGTTTAAGGACAAAGACGATCAAATAATCGATCAAATTACAGAAAAGTGTTCCTCTAAAGAGCTTAGAAAGAGGATTCTACAAACAGGAGATACAATAACACTAACAAATATAATTGTTGAAGCAAATACTCTTGAAGCTGTAAGTCGACAAATAGAAGAATTCGGAGAAAGCAGCACATCAACTGAAAACATAAACAGAGTAATGAACATGAAAACAGAAATGAAAGGAAAAAATGATAAGAAGTGGAAAGGAAAATCAGGATGTGGAAGATGTGGGAGCTTAGGACACGCGTCCCAAGCTAGCAAATGCCCAGCAAAAGAAAAAGATTGCCACAAATGTGGGCTAAAGGGACATTTTAGACAATTCTGCAGGACAGTGACACGGAACGGAGCGAATAAAAGGAAACATGAGGGAAATAGCAACAAAGAAACTGAAAATAAAAAAATTAAAAGAAATAACAAAAGGAACGACACCAACCAGATAGATCAAACAGAGTCCGAAGACATACAATATGTGTTCAAAATCGATGATGACAGTATATTAGATTGCCATATTGGCGGAATGAAGGTCAAAATGTTAGTAGACTCTGGGTGTAAATGCAACTTGATCACAAACAAAACCTGGGACAATATAAAACATAAAAAGGTACAGGTTAGTAACCAAACATTCAATTGCAATAAAACTTTTTATGGTTATGGGAGTAAGAAACCCCTTGACCTAATAGGATCATTTGACGCAAATATAAAAATCGCAGATAGATCAGAAGATGCAACTTTTTACGTCATCGCTGATGGAACTAGAGATCTGCTTGGGAAAGAAACTGCCATGGCTATGGGTGTGCTTAAAATCGGATTAGAAATTGACCAAATGGAAACTAAGACTGAGTTTCCGAAATTCAAGGATGTTTTAGTGGAGGTACCAATCGATGAGAAAGTACAACCAGTTTCTCAACCATTAAGAAGGATCCCCATTCCACTGGAAGAAAAAGTTAATAAAAAAATAAAAGAACTGTTGGAGAAAGATATTATTGAAGAAGTTCAAGGATCCTCGAGATGGGTATCGCCAATAGTGCCGGTTTTGAAAAACACCGGAGATGTTCGCATTTGCGTAGACATTAGGCGGGCCAATAAAGCAATATTACGTGAAAATCACCCATTGCCCACTATGGACAAGCTACTACCGAAAATGAAAAGTGCGAAGTACTTTTCAAAACTAGATATAAAAGATGCTTTTCACCAGATTGAATTACATGCCGATTCTCGACACATTACAACCTTTATAACAAGTAAAGGCCTATTCAGATACAAAAGACTAATGTTTGGAATACCCTGTGCCCCGGAAATTTTTCAAAAAACCTTAGAACGAATGTTATTGAGATGTAATGGTACTATTAATTTTATAGATGACATTTTGATATACGGAAAGGATTTGAAAGAACACGATCAAAGATTAGAAATAGTAATGAAAACTCTAGAAGAAAATAATGTAGTACTGAGAAAGGATAAGTGCATATTCAGGGAAGAAAAGGTTCAATTTTTAGGACACGAATTATCACACAAAGGTGTAAAACCATTAGATAAGTACGTGAAAACCATTCAAGAATTTCGTCCACCTATAAATATAGGTGAGCTTCAGAGCTTCTTGGGATTAATAAATTATGTTGGAAAATGGATTCCAAATTTGGCAACAGCTACTGAACCATTAAAAGAACTGCTTAGGAAGAAACAGAGCAAAACCACAGAATTAAAAAGTCTTTGGGGCAGTAAACAGGAATTTGCATTTAATGAATTAAAATTGGCTTTGTCTAATATTCCTACTCTAGGATACTATGACGTCAAAGATCGGACTATAGTAATAGCAGATGCCAGTCCAGTAGGACTAGGAGGAGTATTAGTTCAAATTAATGACCATGGACCTCGCATTATAGCATATGGTCATCGGACACTAACAGACTGTGAAAGGCGATATTGCCAGACAGAAAAAGAAGCCTTAGCTCTGGTCTGGGCTGTGGAACATTTTTATGTTTTTCTGTTTGGAAAAGAGTTTGAATTGGTGACCGACCATAAACCACTTGAGGTTATATTTGGTCCTAAATCAAAACCATGCGCAAGGATAGAAAGATGGATACTACGCCTTCAAGCATATACATTTAAAGTAATATACAAGCCTGGCAAAGAAAATATAGCAGATAGTTTATCAAGATTATGTAAATTAAATAAAACATCACAGGACAAGTCGGAAAACTATATACATCAAATTGTTGAAGGAAGCAGGCCAATAGCAGTATCACTGGAAGAAATTATGGAAGCATCAAAACAAGACAAGGAAATATTAAAAGTAAGGGAAGGCCTGTATAACAACAAATGGGATGAAGAGGTAAAAAATTTCAAAATCTTCCAAAACGAATTATGCTTTTACGACGGAGTATTATTGAGAGGCACTAGAATTGTGATTCCAAAAAAATTGCGCAGTCAGGTTCTGATAGCGGCTCACGAAGGGCACCCAGGAATAGTCCTAATGAAGGCGAGACTAAGAACCAAAGTATGGTGGCCTAGATATGACAAAGAAACTGAGAAATTGGTCAAATGCTGCAAAGGCTGTACGTTAGTTTCAGCTCCAAATCCTCCAAACCCATTGAAGCGACGAGCATTACCATGTGAACCTTGGGTAGATACATGTATTGATTTGATGGGCCCTTTACCAAGTAGCGATTACATATTGGTAATCGTCGATTACTTTAGTCGATACAAGGAGGTGAAGATTTGTCGTAAAATTACCAGTGCAGACATAATAAAATCTCTAAAAGAGATTTTTAGCAGACTTGGTAACCCGATGACGATAACAGCTGATAATGGTAGACAGTTCTGCAGCGAGGAGTTCAAAAAATTCTGTATTGAAAGGAATATAGTTTTGCATAACACGGTACCATACTGGCCTCAACAGAACGGAGAAGTCGAACGTCAAAACCGAGACATTTTAAAGCGACTAAAAATTAGTCAAGTTGAGCATAGAAACTGGCAAGAGGCTTTGTTAGAATATTTGGCTATGTATAACAGTACACCGCATAGTGTTACAGGTAAAACTCCTGCAGAATTATTTTTTAAACGGCAATACCGTGACAATATACCTATGGCTGGAGACATTACACATACACATAAACCGGAAGATTCAGATGTTAGAGACAAAGACCAACAAAAGAAACAAACTGGGAAAGAATATACAGATAATAAAAGAAGAGCTCATGAATGTCAATTAGTGCCTGGGGATAAAGTTTACGTTAAGAATATGGTCAAAGATAAATTAAGCCTAAATTATGACCCAACTTCCCATACAGTAGAAAATAGTAAAGGTGGAGACATAAGTGTTCGAAACGATATAACTGGGAAAGTATCACGAAGAAATGTAGTTCATTTGAAGAAAGTTGAAGGAAAATGGGAAGTTATAAGTGACCAAAATAAAGAAATTAATATAGGAAAAGATATAAATGAATCAGAAAATGGAATAGAAGAAGAAGAGGAAGGGTAAATAGAAACACTAAATTAAACCATAAAATGATTTTCAAATATTATTGAACTATGATTTTGTTATGCCAGAAATGTAAATTAATTATAAAAAAAAAATATATATATATTTAAAATGATATATGCTAAATGTCTTATTAATCATTCTGGTTACATACAACTAGTTAAAACAAGGAAGGGAATGTAGTGTATGTAGATATCAATATATCACACTACAAACCGATAACAGTATTATGACGTTGCCTCGGGCGCGCACGTCGCTCGGTTATAAATACCGGTCCGAAAGGTGAGGGGGGCAGTCGTGTTCGGACTGTCGGCCTGTGCGGTGGTGCGTTGGCGAGTCAACTATTACTATCAATAAATAAGCATATTTTACACATACATTTCGGCGATTCATTTTTATTTATATAGATTCTCTGTTGTAAAAGTATGTGTGTATTCTTAATTGTACCACAAAATACATAACAAAAAACGAATCAACACTACAAAATATACAATGGGAGGCCTGATCGCTTTCTGCGATTTCTTCCGGATAACCTTGGAATGGACAATGAATGGCATATATTATTATAGTACTAGCGACTCACCCCTGCTTCGCACCGTTTTACGACTTGACAAAACATCGTGATTTATCTTAATATATATAATTCTTTTGTACGTGGGTTTGTCACCTAACTCCTTCTAAACAGCTGGACCGATTTGGATGAAATTTTGTGTGTATATTTCAAAGGGTTCCTGGGTGGTTTGAAAACTCAATTGGACCCGGTAGGTGGCGCTGCTGTCGGTATTTCACCAAATTTGATTTGCTGTACAATTGACAACATTACTTAATTTTGAACGGTACAATATTTAATGAGGCGCTGCTTTTCCGGGCAGGAGGACGTCTGCCGGGTCCGCTAGTTTATTATAATATGTAATATTAATAGATTATAGACTTACATTCTCTAAATGGTTGTGAAAACCACTTCAAAATCCATTGCGTAGTTTAGAGGACAACGCGGTCACAAAGACAGTAACGAAAACGTGTGGAAAGGGTTGACAAAGCCGCCTCTAGCAGTGGACGCCAACGTCTCCGTGATGTGTGTTGTGTCTCGCTCTTACCTACATACATCTCTACCTACCCTTACTAGGAAAACAGACAGCATGTCATAATGCCATTCAACCATTATCTGTAATTTTTTCAGCATTTTCATCCAAAATATACTCATTTCAAGATTTACCGTATGCACGTATAAAAGATTTCTGATACTTAAGCAATATGCACGAATAACCTGAAACTCTTTCACTTCACGAAATTGAAACTGCAAAGCAGATTTCGCGCATTCCGCTACCGGTAAGGCTGTGTTCAGACGAGCCACTCATAAACCATGTCGTGGCTACAAAATTTTGCTCAAATGTTTTATCACAACCAACGTTTTTTTTTTAACCACGATGCGTTGCTTGGTGATGTATGTCTATGTACAATCGCCAACACATCAAGTTACCACAACTGTCAGTTTTTCTCATTCGATTTTGAACTTAACCACCAACATTGTAAGGTTTAAAATCGTTTGGCGAAATTTGACAATTTCGTGTAGCTTGACCCGCTGGCGACTGTACATTAAAAAAATAAAGGTTGCCTACGGAACCCTATTAGTAAGGCTCCGCTGTCCGTCCGTCCGTCTGTCACAAGGTTGTATCTTTTGAACCGTAATAGGTAAACACTTAAAAAAAATCACAGAGTGTGAACTACTATGACCGTTATAAAAAAAATATAAAAATAAAATTGTTATTTAAACAATTTTTTGTCTGTGGCTTGTTTCTTTTTTAAATGATAAATTATTTTATTATCGTAGTTTAGCTTAGTTTGTACTTGTAAAACAAATTTAAACGTGAATCGTATTACGAAATTATATGAGGCAGCATTTATTATCCGACTACTCTGAGAAGAAAGGCGGAAGCAAACTCAAAGTCTCTTTTAAAGTCCAGACATAATCTTGGTCAGATCATGTGAGGCTGAGGACCATGTAGGTTTCTGAAATGGCCTAGGTTTGAGAAATCTAATAAAATCAGTCAAGTACTTTATTGCCACTCCATCAGGCATACAAAATTTCTTTATTTGCGAGTCGATTCCACCATATCATTGCTATCATGCTGAGCGATTGCCGTTTTCCGTGGATGTGACGCATATTTTCCCCTAACTCGTTCTTTTTTTGTATTTGTGTGTTTTTTCTTTGCGTCATGTTTATCGCAAATAAACGTATTTTCTTTCTTTCTTATCTTTCTTATTGTCATGATGTATTCCTATATTTCCTGGGTAGGAGGATGTTATAGCGGCCACTCACAAAACGCTTCCCCACATTTAGAACCGCACGTTACGGTCAACTAATTAACTCGTCCATTTGATGAGAAACCGCGAGGAGGTGTAAAATAATTATCATAATATGGAACTTAACCCCTTATTAGAGTTATACAAGGATGTTTTGGTGCGTGGTCAAAATTGGAACTAACGCTGCCATATTATTTTTTCCATACATTTCACAAAACAATATTGCACAAATCTTTATGAACAGCGCCCTCTATCAGTGTCATTAGAGCGCCTAGAGATCCATGTAGCAGTGTACATGGTTATTTCTTTATCTCTTTTTTGACTTTGAGAATGGTGGTTAAGACACCGTCAATTTCATACACCACCATTTTGCTCAGAAGTCGCGTTATCATCATCATCATTATCATTTCAGCCGAAAGACGTCCACTGCTGGACATAGGCCTCCCCCAAGCATCGCCACTTTGACCAGTTATGGGGTTTTCGCATCCAGCGGATTCCTGCGGCCTTCACAAGGTCGTCGGTCTACTTATTTGGAGGCCTTCCAACGCTACGTCTTCTTCGTCTTCGTTGTGATATTATACTAGCCAATAACAGGTCTAAGGACTCTTATCATATAGAGACGGCACGAGCATTGATCACCACGCTTATTTCATGCAGATCGGCGACTTCAGACTTATACTAATTGTAAGTCCAAGTTTCCTCACGATGTATTCCATCACCGATACCACTGATGTCCAAGATAACTTAGAAAGTACATTTGAATTTGAAAAACTCACATAGGCCACTCACCTGCCACCCTGCCTTTCTGACTAGTCACTTGCCTGGTGTCGAATCCACATTCTCGAGTATGAGAAGCGTCTTAAGTACGCGAGGTTTCGGTAGTCGTCAATAATCATCACGATCAGCTCTTAAATTGTAATTCGTGGACAATTCCATTTATTGTTACATAAAAAGGAGGGTATGTGCTTATGACCACACGATAGAAGTGAAATCTTATGACTGGAGCCAAATATACTCGATTCAGCGCCGAGTTTACATTCCTCCTGCGCTGATTTCGGTCGCGTACGTCGGTTGCACGTACGAATATACATTGTGTTTTATATAGCACCACACTACGACGTTGACATCAGCGGCGCGTACGTTGTTACACGCCGCGTATCGCGTGCGTAGGACTCGCTCATCAGCGCCGCGTACGTCGGTCGGCTGACGAGCATGGAATTGTGCGAGCGCCCTAAGGCCTGCATTCCTCCTGCGCTGAACTCGGTCGCGTACGTCGGTTGCGCATACGCACTTACATTGTTTTCGATATAGCACCACACTGCGACGCTGATGACGGCGGCGGGTACGTTGCCACGTCTGGTACGCGACCGACCGTACGCGACCGACATCAGCGTAGGAAAAATTCAGGCCTTACTTTTTAGAAAGAGCGCAAAGTGCACCTAAAGAAGGTTTCACTTCAAAAACGGATTCGAAAGTGATTCATCAGACCAAGTCCCTACGTTAGAGTAAGGTAGGTACACACTCAACTTGATTGAGCTAGCTTTTACGAGATCGGAAGCTATTAAAATTGTTGGTCAAATATTTGAGTTCAGTGTTTGTGTTGCGGGTCTTATGTTTGTATTTCTTATCGAAAAAGTCGATCAAGGTCTGTGCAAACAAATATTATATTGTTATGAGCGCACTTGTATTAATTAATTGGCATCAATCTTGTTAATAGTTTTATTCAGCTGGGAAAATGTTCTCGAGTCACCAAAAAGTAACCAGGGTCATCGAAACTGGAAAAAGGAACTATCAACCATAGAAAGCTCAATTAGTTCAGCCTGTTATGCTCTTAGAAGTCTCAGAGTTGAGATCGACATTAAACAATTAAAACTGGTATATTATTCACTTGTCGAATCCAGACTTAGTTATAGTATTTTTCTATGGGGCGGAAGTTATGCGTACAATGTGAATACTGCTTTCGTAGTACAAAAAAGGGCCATAAGAACCATGGTGAGAATTCCGCAATGGGTATCGTGTAAGCAGTATTTTAAGGATCTACAGATTTTAACCATCCCATCCTTGTATATTTTTGTTGTACTCACGGATCTTCTAAAGAAACTTAACAGATTAGAAACAACTGAACAAAGAAATAAGAGAGAAGCTACTAGGCGCAAGGACTTGCAACATAACATAGTCCCACATATCAAAGTTGTTACTCATGCTGCAAGCTTTCAATCCATCAAGCTGTATAATAGACTTCCAGGAGATTTGAAGTCTGTTTACAATATTAACCAATTTAAGCAAAAATTGAAATCATTTTTGGTAGAGAAATGCTATTATGCTATTGATGAGTTTCTGTCTGACGTGTTTACCTAGGCCAATAAAATTGTATAATAATGATAGTATCTATGTTGACATAATCCTGACCGTGTTAAGTTTTGACATTATTATTCTTCTACATTACCTATTATTTTACATGATTCTTTTACATTGCCTATTATTTTACATTATTCTTTTACATTATTATTTTGCATTATTCTTGACTTTATGATCATAATTTAGACTCAAATCTCTATGTTATTACTGTTAATAACAGTGATAAGCTCATAAGATCGCTATTAATAAATATAATTAAATGCACGTGTGTAATTTTTAAGTGATTTCGACACAATGTAAAAATTGTTATGAAATAAATGAAATGAAATGAATGATATAGTTGAAGTTTAGTAAGAAACCGATGAATGTTTTCAAATGAAATTTAATTCGATAAATTAACTGTTGGTTTTCTATTAATTAAGTTAAATTTTATTCGAAAATATCCATCGGTTTATTAATAAACTTCAACTATATCCGACGACCCTGGTTACTTATCACATTTGGTGACCGTACCTCTATTATTTACCTTGAGGTAAGTTTATTTCAGGGAAACATTTTCATGCAAAGTTAAATCATTTATTTCAGGTAAGCCATTAAAAGGCACATTGGATAGTCAAAATATCTTCTACATTATTATACGCTCTAAAATTATTATATGATCAAACATAATTATTATTAAGTACTAATTTTTGGGACAAACTATATTATATTAACTACTACTGTATTTATTTTATTTCCTTTTTTTTTGTTTGTTTTTATTTTTCGTATGCTGCACTGGTTGACGTCATCACGTCAGCGCTGGCTATCGCTGAAAACCAGCGCTGGGGCTCTATCTCGCATAGGGTCGTAGCATTATGCTGAGCGATCGCCGTTTTGCGTGAATGTGACGCAAATTTTCCCCTAACTCGTTCTTTTTTGTGTTTTTTCTTTGCGTCATTTTTACCGCAAACAAATGTATTTTCTTTCTTTCTTCTTTCTTTATAACGTTATAGCGACTGGCCTTTGTAAGCATTTTGTTTTAACAGTTTCACAAAAAAAAAAATATTTTCATGTGATCATTAGCGATAATATTACACGATAACACAGCATGGTAGGGACATGAACGCGCAATCTGTTACCTCACTGCGTTGAAATTTTTCGCAGGTTATTAAAAAAATTATTCGCTACTCCATACATTTTGACCACGTAGGTATTGCACTTTTCTATGAAACAGCAGATTTTTTTTTGATAACCTACAAAAAAATTCTACGCTAAAATAATCCTACTTCATACTAATCTTAATAATATTATAATCCTACTAATATTATAAATGTGAAAGTTTGTGAGGATGGATGGATGTTTGTTACTCTTTCACGCAAAAACTACTGAAAGGATTTGGATGGAATTTGGAACACAGATAGATTATAGCCTGGATTAACATGTAGGACACCTTTTATCCCGGTAGTATGTTCCCGTGGGATAATTTCCAACATCCACGCGGGCGAAGCCGCGGAAAAAAGCTAGTATATAATACATCCGAATTTAAAATAATACAAAACACCAAACCAACTATAAATAATAACACTCTTCACAAATAAACCCCAGCATTATTTATACAAAAAAAAACTTACCTACCTAGCATGTGCACTCAGGTTTAAAGGTTTGCAATAAGTGTAATGGAGTCTGGGCGCAGAGCAACCGTGTCCGTTCTGATTTGAAAATGCTTAGGTAAATCATTTGTCTGCCATCCGCTTTATTTTTAAACGCCCGAGTTCAAACGCGGCGGAATTTTCTCTCCACATGTACATTTTTGGGGCCAAAATATTTTTCGGGAGTAGATGAATAAATTAGGGGAGTAATTAACACTGTGTGTTCTGGATAGGGTGGTTTAATAGTTGGGTAACTACGTTCTCTATGCTTTTGACATGAGTACCATATTTTGTCAGATTGCCCATTACGCGTTACGTCCAAGGTTTTTCGCAAATACACAAGAGAATCCATGTTAATATTACATATGTGAAAGTATCTGTCTGTCAGTTACCTTTTCACGCCTAAATCACTGTACTGATCCTTATGAATTGTGACGAATAAGTAGCTTGGGACCTGAAGAAATATAGGGCACTTCTTTTTGTTTAAAAATGTCAAAATACATGCAGATGAAGGCCCGGTCAGCAGCTAGTAGTCTTCATATAAATAGTTCGCGATTTCAAGAAACTCAGTGGCGTAATTTGGCCTTTCAGTGAATCGCATAACTCACACAAACCTAGGAGTAAACAAAACAAAACGCATAAAACATTTACTAAACATCGAATAGCTACGAGGTTGCTACGGCGTAGCTGACGTAGCTGCTACGCTAGCTACGACGTAGCAGCAAATAGCAATTCGTTGAGCGCCGATTTATTTCAGTCTTTGTTGTTCGGACATGTGTGAAAGTCCAATGTATTGTAGAAGTTCTACATAAAGAACATAATAACAGTAAGTTTGGAACCTTATAAGAGTTCTGGATCTGGCGTGACCAAATCATATGATCATCACCAACTCATCTGAAACACGTCCAATGTTGGTCACAAGTCTCCCATGACCTTAGCGAACCATACTGCACCGATTCTGGTTTGGTGGATCGGAAATTGCCGAGCATTTGCCCAAACACCTTTCTTCCCAATTTGACCTTTCATTGTTTACGTAAAATCGAGGAATTTGTTGCGAAGGACTTTGTTGTAGGTATTTTGTGAGTCGTGCCTAGCGGAGTAGACCATAAGGGTATTAACCGTGATATTGAGTTATTTTATTATATGATGGAACAGAGTCACCATAGAAAACAGTTTTTAATCGACTTAAAAAAAGAGGAGGTTCTATGTTCGACAGCATGTATTTTTTTTTAAATGTATGTTCATCGATTTTTTCATCAATTGTGGATCGATTTTGAACATTATTTTTCCCTGTGTAGTGTGTATTTTTTTTGGACGTTCGTTGTAATAAAGTTTTTCTTTCTGTCGTGTTTATGAAAGTAAAATTTTTAAGTTTTCCGGTTATGGCAATAATTAGAAAGCAGAGCCGTTCTCGACTACATAAAATATATTTTTAGAATCTAGAACATGCTTCTTTAAGCTGAATGTCGCTATTGTTGGTGAATGCCGGGTGACGGCGCACTTACCGTTAAAACTCGCTTCGAGCTGCGCCCTGCTGTAAAAATCAATTGAGGTTACTGTGTTAGTAAGTGTTTGTAAAGTCGATACTCTTAGTTTGTGTTGATTTTATGGTGGCTTGAGTTCAATACTATAAAGCCCCTTTTGAAAGATATATAGGTAACACTTTATTTTACAAAATTATATTTACAATTTATATTTACAAAATGGTAAAGGGTATGGATAGTAAAAAGTCATTTGGACACGATGAAATACCGCTGACCATAATTAAGGATAATATAGATATACTGGCATACCCAATATCTGAAATAATAAATAACTGCGTCAATGAAGGCGTCTTTCCTGACCAATTTAAGTTAGCCAGAGTTCTACCTCTATTTAAGAAAGGTGCTAAAACAGATCCGGGCAATTACAGGCCCATTTCACTGTTACCGGTTCTATCCAAACTTTTTGAAAAAGTGATCAAATCTAGGCTTGTAAGACATTTGAGTAGTTTAAAAATAATAAACCGTAATCAGTTTGGATACCAAAAAAGGAAAGGGACACTGGATGCAATAGACTCGTTAGTTAATAACGTGGTAAATAAGCTGAACAATAAACTTAAAGTTGCTGGCTTATTCCTAGACTTAAGTTCTGCATTTGATACTGTAGAACATTGCATTCTAATGGATAAGTTGGAGCATTACGGTATAAGAGAAAATGTTTTAAAACTTTTTAGTTCTTATTTGACCAATAGGAAACAGTACGTCGAAATTAAATCACTTCACGAAGGTGTGGAAGAAATCCATAAATCGAAATCATTTACTGTAACTAGAGGTGTTCCGCAGGGTTCGGTGTTGGGACCCATTTTCTTTATAATATTTCTTAACGACCTAACTGAATACATTAAAAACATTTTACCAGAAGCTGACTTGATAATATTTGCTGACGATACGAGTGCTGTTATAGCTGCTGACAATATAGAGACCTTAAAATGTAAATTAAATGTATTAATAGCTGCTTGTGAAAGCTGGTTTTCTATGAATAATCTTAAATTAAATGTAAGTAAGACAAAATGTATGATATTTAGATCTACAGTTAGGAACAAATCTTTAGTAAACGTAGAATCCTTAGGCAGTAAAATTGATATAGTAGACAGTTTAAAATTTTTGGGGGTACAAATTGATTCTTTACTTAATTGGAAGCCAGAATTAGATTTTATTACGAATTCAATAAGTAGTGCGTGTTATGCTATCCGATCTCTGAGAGATATTTTGTCTATTGATCAACTTCGTACCGTCTATTTTGCTCTAGTTGAATCTAAACTTAGATATAGCATTACATTTTGGGGAAATAGCTATAAATATAATGTTAAGGCAGCCTTTACTATACAAAAGCGAGCATTAAGAACCATGCTTCGTTTAAACCAGACAGAATCATGTAGGGAATATTTTATTAAACTTAGAATTTTAACGGTACCATGTCTTTATATTTTAGTTCTCCTTACTCACTTAAACAAAAACTTAAACGAGTTTGAAACAGACGATGAAAGAAAAATTAGAGTAGATACTCGCAGAAAAGATCTTGCTACGATTCTACAGGCAAAGCTTAATGTTGTCAAACACTCGTCACACGTGCAGTCTGTCAATCTGTTTAATAAATTACCCGCAGAATTAAAGAATATTCAGAATGTGAACATATTTAAAAATAAACTCAGGGCTTTGTTAATCAACAAAGCCTATTACAGCATTGACGAATATTATAATGACAAAAATCTTAAAACTAGTATTTTATTAAACTTAAATTAAATATGTGTACTCTTTGACTTTATAAATGTTGTTTTTTTTATTCTTTATATTTTGACATTAAATGTATTTTGTAGAATTTTGCTAGGGACTTTGTATACACAAGAATATTAATGTTTGTAAAATTTGTATTTTGTATTTGGATAGACGTTCTAACTTTGATGAACGGTGAGGAACGAGGTTACATATTATATTATAATTCGTTATGTTGCTTCTTTTGTGTACCTACTGTGTAAATATTTCGACACAAATGTTATTTTGTTATGAAATAAATAACTTGAACTTGAACTTTTACAAAGCCAAAGTCTAATCATTTATTTCAAATAGCACATAAAAGGCACTTTTGAACGTCAAAATTTACAAGTAAATAGAATTGATTCTAGTTGCCCCTTACAAAGGGTATTTTTGTATGGAGAAGAATTGGCAAGAAACTCCACCGTCATTTTTAAAAAATGATTTACATAATTTTGTATACATATTTATATTATTATATGAAGACGATGCACCTAGAATAACATTACTATATCAGATTAGGTAAAAAGAATTAAATATAAAGCAATGACTGGTAAATTAATTATGTGATAGATACATGGTGCTCACATATTTACAAATATTGAAAAGTAGATGATTTTTAAAAATTTTAACAAGTATTAATTTAGTGCTTGAGTTAAAGTAGCTAAGTACATAATGTAACCATCAATGTCATAAAAATTATAAATTATACAATTAAATTAGCAACCAGTTTGATTTTGTCTACACTCTAGATTGTCCTATGGAGCAGGACAATCATGTTTCCAAGCATTCTTATCTAGGATATAATCCTTTTGTAATATGCTTGTTATAAAGTGTACTTTTTATATGAGTTTAAAATTTTCTTTCATTTAATTGCAATATGTCACAAGGTACATACACCATAGTAAATGACAATTAAGGCTTCCAAAGACAGGCGCGACGCGACAGCGCTACACAAAGGCGCCGCACGTCGCGCGACACGCGGTGCCTTTGTGTCGGGCGTCGCGTTGCGCCAGTGTGTACGAACCTTTAAACGTATGAGAATCAAATAAAGATGTCGCAATGGGCCTAGGGCCCCTTATGATAAACGCGGAGTAAAGTTACATCATTATAACATTAGTTTATATTTACCGAGGTTTAAACCTAGGTAAATATAAACTGTTTGGCGTAACTTTATTGTGGGTTTATTAAGAGGTTGGTTAGGGCACATTGTGGCATCTTATGTGAGTGCCACAATGTAATGTTCCAATTGTAATGTATTATGGTGTACAATTAATAGTATCCTGACTTAATGTTATAAATGCGAATGTAACTTTGTTTGTTTTTTTGTTACGCTTTCACGCTAAAACGGCTGAACGGATTTGGATGATATTCGGCACTTGTATAGACCATAACCTGGGTTAGGACATAGAATACTTTTTATCACAAAACTAATATTACAAAATGCAAAAGTAAGTTTGTTTGTTAGTTACGCTTACACGCTAAAACGGCTGAACGGATTTGGATGAATTTTGACACGTGTGTAGACCATGATCTGGATTAGGACATTAGATAATTTTTATCCCGATATTCCCACGGGATCGAGACTTATTCGGGTGGAACCGCGGGGTGCATTTAGTTATCTATATTTCAAGAGCATGTCTCCAGATAGGCATAGATCACAAAAAAAAAACCGAAATGGAAATGAATTTATCTACCAGATAAGTAGGTTTATTTATGAAGGTTGTTTAAAGTTATGATAGTGACAATTTAACCATACATTTTTGACTTTTAAACGTCACTTAACTTTAAGCAATGTACTTAAATAAAGGGGAAGATGGTTGTTCCGGAGTAGGCAAAATAAGCTATTTGAACTTGACTAAGGCTTAAAAATATGAAGAGCATCCGAACACTCTGTAAGTGTAATACCATAATATGTTTGGCAACACTCAATTTGAAGACAATTTATCACACTTACATACGCATACGCCTCTCTTCTCTTTTGCCAATCCCCACGCTCCTGTGCCAGCCTCATCCAGGTTTTACCCGTGATGGCAACCATGTCATCCGCCCGTCTCGCCGCTGGACGACCGACACTTCGTCTTCCAATCCTTGAACGCCACTCAGTCACAGCCTTATTCAACCTGCCATTTCTGCGCCTTGCCAGGTGTCCTGTCCAACTCCGTTTGAGTTTCATAATTTGTTTCCGATATCAAAGACTTAAGTACATCGTCGAATCTCGACGTTTGGAATTCGGTCTAGCATGGAACGCTCCGTGACAAAACACAACACAACAACAATAATTGGTTAGTATGAAATAGGTAATAGGTAATCCGGGCTGGTGTCAACAACTCCACGTCAGAGCGCGTATTTTGCGCACAATATAAAATAATATGAAATTATTATTATTATTTGGTTTGAAATAATTTCAATAAAAGTATTTCATAGAATAGAATAGAATAGAATACTCTTTATTATGTACACCATAAAAATTACAGATATAAATGTAGACATTTTACACAGGGTGACACAATGGGCGGTCTTATCGCTAAAAGCGATCTTTTACAGACAACCTTTGCTTTCCTGTCATCAAATTACTGTGAAAGCGGAGTGTGAATTTGTAAGCAGGACAAACACCTCTCTTTTGTGCATTTTTGATCAGGTTATCGCCAGTAATCCATCACCTGCCACCGTATCCCAATACGAAATGAAAATCTACGACAGCATGCGATGGGTTATGGGTTCCATGCATAGAAATATAAAGGTTCCATGGGTTTTTCTTTTTACTTTTAATAACAATCTTTAAGGCTGTAATATATTTATGAAAAATGCACCAACAAGATTTTTTCTATGAAGGTTTAAGATTCCGTCCTGTGTAGATAATTTATTATATTTGATACCTTAATAGATATTAAGGTATCAAATATAATAAATTATCTACGCAGATGCCCAATTTCTCTCAAACATATAAAAAAATAGACGTCTCCTTAAGCAAATATGATAACTCTGTATTTTCATAGACAAACTGATAAACAAAATCAGTACATTCACCGACAAAAAGTCAAACATCCAAAAACTAATCTAAGAAAGAAAAAAAGGAAAGAATAAAGTATTTGGACACAGTTCGTGAAACACAAAATACATATAACAAAATAATAATAATAATAATATATTTATTTAATTTGACAACATTGGTCGATTGGTTAGTAAGAAACTTATCAACTAAGAGTTAGTACTTATTAATTACACAATATATTATTCACCACTGCCACACGTGCAACCGGACAAAGCTTTAAAAAAAAACTAAAGAAAAATAAAATAGTGAAAATGTTTTAACAACAACAGTGTGTGCCTCACGGCTGCACCAAAAAGGTTCATTACAGCATTAATGCCAGACAGATGCTGTCTGACGCTGGTTTTCTAATGAACCTTTAGGGACAAGAGACGGGGAGTACAAACAATTTCAACATACCTAATACATTCATTTTATACTTTTGTATAAAAACTATCCAATTTAAAACACGCTTGTTACGAAAGCACGTATCACAATGACAAAATCAGTCGCAGTCTAAAATAAAAGCAGGATTCCTTTACTGGGCGCCGGCCAAGCGAGTAACATCCCGTTTAGATTGATTTATCAACCGAGGCGAGGCGAATAGCGACATCAGATACTTTGTAATACGATGGCATAAGCTATAACATTGATATTATGGGTTAACGTTTCATCATAGTGAAGTATTTTTCGATAGCCAGTGCTCGTGAAATGCATTACTGGCCAGATGTATGTCCGATCGCGGGTACCTAAAGCCCGGTATACACGGTGTGCTTTAAGTGCCTGTGGCATACCATAAGTTGGCGCAATATTAACAGTTACACTGTTTAAATAGTGTTCATAGGATGCACGTTATTTGTTGCTTCAATTTTATTGTATACCACAAGCATAAAAACTTACATCCTGTGGTAATATTCAGTAAGATTACTAAAGCACACAATTATAGAAAGAAAGAAAAGAAGAAAGAAAATAGGTTTATTTGTCACAGAAACACGTGTATACAAAAAAGACAATTAGCTCTAAAAATAAAGAAGAAAAAAAAAATTGATCTATAACCACGAGCACAAAACAGAAATGTCGACAGATGCACGACATTACTGTGACAAGAAGGCTTCCACTCAGCATGATACTGTGCTATGGCGACCCAAACAAAGCACAGCGCTGATTTTCAGTGGTTAACCCAAAAGGACATACGGAAACCAAGTCAGGTTTAATGATTGATATAGCACCCTTGCGCAATTATGGCATTGTACAAGTGTAATACCCATATACTTGTGCAATGTATACAGTGGTATTCTTTTTGTGTATGTGTGTGTAGATATAGTAAATACCAGTAGCCGTACTATGACGTCTTAATACCATCATGGTTCCACTGCGAAAAAAAGATAGTGCTATCGGTCATATATAGCTCCATCTCTCTTTCACGCTGGAACAATGATGGCTTTAACACGTCATAGTACGGCCTTAGATATCTTAGAAAATTGCAAAGTCACGGAAGTTTTCTGCAACTTGGACGAATTTCACCACAACTGTCAGTATCAATATTTCATGACATTGATGACACTGACGGCTCTCGAACGTCGTTTACATGTGCCGTTCCCGTTCAGTTTCATTGATAAATTCTGCCATTGACAGGAAAAAAAATTGTATGACAAAACGAGAACCTCCTCCATTTTTAAGTTGGTTCAAAATAGAAGCCAAAGCAATCGGCTACTAGTGCTGTGGTGTTCTTTGATGATACCATCCACCTCTGTTGACTCTGGCACTACATGATGGTGTAGATATCAACCATACGCGTTCCAGATTTCGGTTTTGACAGATATTTTGCCGATAATTGCGATTCGGCTCTGAGTTTTAGGGAATAAGGGAGATTTTCGTGTTGTTTCAAGCTTTTAATCAGAAGACTTGAGTTTGCTTGTAGGTGAAAACATCAAGGTTTATTATTTTTACCTAGAAGTAAAACTTAGAAAAGGACTTGAATTTTTACTTTTCAACTTTAAAGCGCTTCACAATCTTCACATACGTAGCAACTTTAGCTGACGCTACTCTTCACTTTTTAAAAGATTTTTCTTAACTGTTTCTAGTTGCAAAAACGAAACAATTTTCTTTTAATTTTCCTCTTACCTGCGATCAGCTTTTTATCTATAACCATATGGGATCTTCGTGTGCAAAATTTTTAATTTATTTAGGTACTGAAATTAGATATACAAAAAAACGTCATAAACGGCAACAACAGACACCGCAGCGCAAATCAACAAAAAAAAAACAGCTGATTTCAAAAAACATACACTTCAAAGTGAAACTTTAATTTCGGAAGTCTATGTCTCTGTATCTGTATTTTAGTTTATTGCCACCAACTTCCGAAATTAAAGTTATTTTTCACTGTGTGGTGTTTTTGAGGTGAAAACTTCTATAGCCCCGTTGTGATTTGAATCTCGAAGAAACGAAAAAGTGACATTAAAAAGAGACAAACACATCTATAGGATTGAACGTGCGAGACAATGAGGTAGAATACATTATACAGTCTTGAAGTTCACATTTTTGAAGGTTCTTAAAGTTCACATTTTTTAATGTTTCACTTCTACCGCGTGTGAACTGCACACGTATTTTTTTTTCGGAAGTTGTTTACTTATATAATTTTATTTTTATATTTAGATAGGGTACCTGCACTACTTGTTAAGTAAACAACAGTGACAGGTCGTATTATAATAATAATCATATCATCAAGATACACAAAGTGAATTAAATACGTATTAGCGAAGCTATCTCAATAACTACCCAAGCAAAGGTTATAAAATTTATATTGGACTACCTGGGAAACTGTTTCAAACAAAAAAGATTTTTCCGGATCGATCCAGCCGTCTTTGAGTACTCGGAGAACATACATAAAAGAAATAAAGGATTCCGACGAACTGAGAACCTCCTCCTTTTTTTGAAGTCTGTTAAAAATATTCCAAAACTGCCTTTGTTATGCCAAATAGTCATAAATATACACATATGATACATATGTGTATATTAGGTCTTTACCTATGAAATTGCCGTTCTGCAGTACTGGCCATTTCAAATCAAAATAATTTTTGTTTGGCTATGAATTCTAATTTCAAATTAATTTTATTTTAAAAACATGGATTTTTTTTTCTAAAAGTAGTCATTTCTTTATTGATTAGTGTTACATTTTCATCGCATTTCAATCTTTTTCGTCATCATGGATACGTTAAAAATTCGAGTAATTATGGAATATGAGTACCGTCGTGGCAGCAACGCGGCACAAGCGGCACGCAACATCAACGACGTTTACGGAGCTAACTCTACAAACCAACGCACCACCTGTTATTGGTTTGCTCGCTTCCGTTCTGGAAATTTCGACCTGAAAAATGAACCTCGCGGTCGTCCGAAGACTTTGGTCGACAATGACGAATTAAAGGCGATTGTGGAAGCTGATGATACACAATCTACGGCTGAATTAGCAGCAGCTTTCGACGTTAGCGTCAAAACAATATTGGTCCATTTGCGTCAAATTGGCAAGGTAAAAAAGCTTGACAAATGGGTGCCCCACGAACTCAATGATCGCCAGCGCGAAGTACGCGTCGAGACGTGCCTTGCACTGCTCAACAGACACACAAATGAAGGAATTTTGAACCGCATTGTTACCTGCGATGAAAAATGGATTCTGTTTGATAACCGTAAGCGCTCAGCAAGTTGGTTGGATCCTGGTTCAGCACCTAAACAATGCCCTAAACGAAAACTTACCCCTAGAAAAGTGATGGTCACTGTTTGGTGGTCTAGCACCGGTGTGATTCATCACAGCTTCTTACCAAACGGGGTGAGCATTACTGCAGATGTGTACTGTGAAGAACTGAACACAATGATGGAGAAGCTGGCGCATCTCCAACCAGCATTGGTCAATCGCTCGTCTCCGCTGCTCCTGCACGACAACGCGCGACCTCATACTGCACAGCAGACGGTCTCCAAGTTGCAAGAACTGGGGTTGGAAGCTCTCCGTCATCCGCCCTACTCACCAGACCTTGCGCCTACAGACTACTACTTTTTCCAGAATTTGGATAACTTCTTAGCGGGAAAAAAAATTTAATACCCGAGAGGCAGTACAAAATGCCTTTGAAGAATTTGTTGCCTCCCGTCCAGCTGATTTCTTTAAGAAGGGCATCAATAAACTGCCACTGCGATGGCAAAGATGCATTGATTGCATGGGTGATTACTTCGATTAATACAAATAAAAAAATCATGAAAAAAATTCGTTTAAATTTTTTCATACAAAACGGCAATTTCATAGGTAAAGACCTATTATAAATGTATTTTAACCTTCCGGTGCATACATATAATTATATATGTATTGTAATTTATTTATGTAATTCATGTACCTATAATGTGTATGCATGTATGTAAACTAAGATCATCATCTGCCTTATCTGCCTGCCTTTTCGCAACTATATTTGGGTCAGCTTACAGTCTAACCGGATGCAACTGAATACTAGTATTTTACATGAAGCGACTGCCTATCTGACTTCCACAACCCAGTTACAAGGTAATACCCCTTGGTAAGACTGGTTGTCAGACTTTCGGGCTTCTGATGATCCGTAACGACTTCCAAGGATCCACGAATGACAGCCAGGACGAACGGCTTAACGTAGTTTTCAAGGCACGGCGGGGTCTTAATATGTAAAGATGGTCACCCATCCACGGACTGACTGCAGCAAGCGCAGCTTAACCTGATCGATCGAACCGTGCGGCTGTTATTACTTAACCACAAGTTAAACTAATCCTACTAATATTATAAATGTGAAAGTGTGGATGTTTGGATGTTTGTTACTCAATCACGCTAAAACGGCTGAACGGATTTGGATAAAATTTGGCACATGGGTAGACTATGACCTGGATTAGGCCATAGGATACTTTCTATCCCGATATTCCCACGGGATTGCGATTTCTGCGGGTGAAACCGCGGGGCGCAGCTAGTATAATATAATAATGAAATTTCAATTGTTTTTGCATAGCAGGGGCGGCTCGCTAGTTAATTTCATTCAGAAGAGCTTATAGAGTTTCGCAAGTCTTTATAATAGAGGAAAATACTGTACCTCAGAGTAACATCAACATAACAACTATTTATCCAACTTAGAAGTTGGATGAATAGTTGGCCACCAAATCGAAGTTAGATTTCTGCCCAATCGCGAACCCCCTCATTGTTTCAGTTAGCCTTTATCTCGTCAAAGGAACACAACACTTTTGGAATGAATCCAACACAGGAATTGATATTTCCTTACGTACAATAAATGGAAAAACATCAATATGGCTTTGCACGGAAGTATTTTTCGTGGCGCTTTTAGCGTGAACCAATTAGGTTAAAACCAACTGATAAAATAAATATTTCCTTCATTAATTAACTATTAAGCTAAGCTAACACCATGACGTAATAACGTGTGTCCTAAGATTTTCAAAGAAAAATAACGTGTTTATCTGAATGATTTCAAAAGTAGTTTATCTCCATGGACTAGTGATCGCAAGCTTAATGACTGTTGAGGTTATTGGTTATTATTATTATTTATTGGTTCCCGGGTCCGATACCCGGGTCAGACAAAGTATTATTCATTAATTAGTGCTTTGCGTAAGACTATTGTTAGTAGAAGCGTAGTCTGGATCACTTACCAACACGAGAAAAAAAAATTGGAACACGCACAGGAAATCCATATATAAAAAGGAGCATTTAAAACTAACAAAATTAACATAAAAACAACAATAAACAATTAAAATATAAAAGACCTGTGCCAGGTCAATAGGGATCCTATCTCAGCATAATGCTGCGATATTTAAAAAAAAATACCGCAGCGCTGATATTCTGCTAAAGCCCGCTGTGGTGCCACGGACACACTCACTGATATTAATAAGTCCCACTAGGGGATTTTTTATTTTTATTATTATCAAATACCCGACTAGACTACGCTTCTAGTCTTAATGGCAGTAGTCTTTCCTACATTAAAACTTGTAACATAACTATCGAAACGTGTGTGGACTATACACCTCTGCCCAGCTCTTCGGAGAATATCGAACATATACATATTATGTTGAAACCAAAAACCCCAGGTGAGAACAACATTATCGATACTTAGATACTAATATTAATGTGAAAGCCACTGTATCTGTCAGCCTGTCTGTAAAATTTTCACTCGAACAACTGAACGGATTTCGATGAAATGTGGTACACAGATACACCATGATCCGGGTTAGGTCATAAACTACTTTTTATCCTGGTAGTACGATCCCGTGGGATAAATTCCCAAGCAAGCGTGACTGTTCAGCCTAGGGTCTTAAGTATGATTCTTGGCTCGGGAAAAATGTTTGATAGATTTTTTCATTAAGAAAGAAAGAAAATACGTTTATTAGGTAATATAACGTATCATTACGCCTGTATTTCCCGAAGGGTTAGGCAGAGGTGTACCTATAGTACACCCACATTTGGCCAGTCATGTTTAAGTCCCATGTAATATGGGGCGAGCATACTGCCATCAACCGGAAACAAATCCAGACTCCGGACTGCTATTGAGAAATTCCTGATGGATAAATCCCACACTTTGCCCGACCTGGGAATCGAACCCAGGACCATTAGAACATTAGGTAATACATTATTTTTAGTAGCACGCACGCAGTCTGGATTCGTGGTCAGTTAATGGGACTAAATAGGCTTAGTATGGAATGTTCTGTACAGGCTGTAATTTGAAACACCATCAATCTTTTAAGGGGTCATTGTACTCATTATTATGAACAACTTTTACTATGGGACCAAGACAGAAATCGCGAAAAAAATATGGGCTGTTCCCTACATTTTGACGAGTTATGCGAACATAAGTTGACCTTAAGTTCTGAGTTGAGCTGCACGGTTACTGACAAATGCATGCACTGACTAGACAGGTCCACTTAATCTGTGTGGTTCTTTCCTCAAAAGACCATTTCAGATACCAATCTGCATGGTCTTCGCATGATTTGACCAAGATTATGTCTGGACTTTAAAAGTGACTGTGACCTTCGAGTTTGTTTCGGCCTTTCTTCTCAGAGTAGTCAGATAGGAAACGCCGACCTCGTCTAATTTAAAAAAACATGATTGACGTGTAAAAGTGTTTGTACAAACCTACTTACAGAAATAAAATGATTTCTCATTTAACAACTTTTACTATGGGACCAAGACAGAAATCGCGAAAAAAATATGGGCTGTTCCCTACATTTTGACGAGTTATGCGAACATAAATGTAGGTAAAAGCTGATTCTTTTTTCGCGATTTCAGGTTTGGTCCCGTAGTAAAAGTTGTTTATAATGATGAGTACAATGTACCCCTTAAGAGGTTGATAGAGTTGAAAATTACACCCTGTATACGTATAAATTAATTTTAATTAAATAAATTAATGTCGCTTTTCGCATCTGTCTGTGTGACCCAGTTGATCTTCTAAAGTACATAACGGATTTGGATGTGGTTTCCACCATCATTTAGGGGATTTATTCCGGAAGGCGTACGTGTATAATATAGTAATATTAAAGTTACATTATAATAAAGAAATCTCGATTCTTTGTGAAGTCGTAAAAACCATGCGAAGCAGGGGCGGGTCGCTAGTCTAAACTAATATTATAAAGAGAAAAGATTTGATTTTTTGTATGTTTGTTGGTTACGCTTTCACGCTAAAACGGTTTCACGGATTTGGATGAAATTAGGCTCATGGGCAGATCATGACCTGGATTGGGACAATGGATACTTTTTATTCCGATTTTCTCACGGAATCGAGACTTATGCGGGTGAAACCGCGTTATGCAGCTAGTATAACATAATTCGCGAAATGAGGCAGTGCAATATTCCACTTCCTTTCCCTTCGGAGTATACAGGCGTAGTAGGAGTAATATGTAGGTGTATATATTAAATTTACATTGCACTCAAATAAAATGTGACTAAATCTATCATCAGACCTCAACTGTCTACCTATCAGAAAATACCAGTGTTAGAAAATACCAGCATTAGAAAAACCGCAACACTATTATCAACTAAACGTTCGAATCAAAATCACTGTTCCAAAATTGAATGAATTCGACTACGTTCAAAGCAAACAAATTTATCTGCGATTCCGGAACTCAATGCTCCGATAGCATGTGGTATTATTAATAATGGGTACTATTAATAATAGTATTATTTAGTGCTGGGTGTTTGTTTCAACACGTTGTTACCGGAATATATGGTTAGGTGTGAATTGTTTAACTAAAGCGGTATTTGTTTGATGAGGTCTGTAGCAATATTTGTGAATGGATTGCCTGTATTTGCATTTTTTTTTTGTTGTTGATTGGCTGACGATTAATAATGCATAGATAGTGGTGTTTTAGAATACACTTTTTAGCCGACTGCGCGACATCAAAGACAGGGCTTTGTAACTTCTCGAAGCATCTTAACGGCTAAATGTAGTAATGTAAATCAGACGAAGGGCAGACCCACAGACCTTGTAGCTGTAATTTTGTGAAATAGCCTTTACTGTAATTGGTATCATTACTATTGTTGTTGCTAGTCATGTTGTGCGATTACGCTTTGGGTGATAATCACCAGCAGGCTTAGCACGAGCACCGTTTTGTCAATGGAAGAATAGACAAAAATTACATTTCGCGAAGACAGTACGACGGCAGCAAAGTAGAAAGAGTCAACTGCACTTTTTACGAAATTCAGTAGTTTATTCACGTTTTTCTTTTATTTTGCTTATATCTCGAAAATGGTCTGTCGTATCGCAAAAATAATGACAATTTCGACCTCCTTTAGGAAACCCCTAAAACTCAACATGTAGGTAATCATTTTTCACATTTTCCATACAAAAAGTGAAAAAATATATTTTTCCATTCCATTTTTATACTTTGTGGCTGCCGAGTAAAAAGTTTTCTACTGTCTTTAGCATGGCGATTACAAAATCAAATTTTCTTCACTACCTTAGACAACTGTCAGTTGTCAGTGTGATTTTGACAGTTCGGGATAGAAAACTTTCTTCTGAAATAATCTACATAAAAAAGGCCCTAGACAACGATCGGTAGAAACGAAAGACAAAATGAAAGATTGTAGAAGGATTTTTACGGTGCGATGTCAAAAATGGAGACACAAAATGTCACTTTGTATTGAAATTGCTGTGTCTATTCTTCCAAGAAATAGAAAGCGTCATGCTAAACCTGCTGTTGTAGTTGCCTTGTGAATAAATGAATAAAGATTTTAATACATGAGGTGTCTTTCGACTCGTCTAAGTCGTGTGATGGCTTTAGTTTTTATAAAATCTAAATGGCAGGTTTTAGACGTCAAAAAATAATGTTTTTAAATAAAAAATATACTACCATGACCATGTGGGGTATCAAAATAAAGGACTTCGATATTTGGGACTTTTAATGACCATTACTATAAAGTTAAAATAATTAATTTATTAATTTATTTTATGACATTGGAAAAATATAACTCTGCAAGACCATGTCCCGGTCTAGTGATAAATGGTATGGTATGATACATGTGTGAGTACTATGAAAGCTACCATTTACTAGTTTTGTCTTTCATTGACTTGAATGTGCCCTGGCGGCTGAGAGTATGTCATGCTCACTCAAATGTCTCGCTGGTGGTGGCGTATGTGTTGGATCATTAAGTTCCCTTCAAAATGGTTGAGCTAAATGGTGCTGATCCATACGTCATGTTCGTGAACGGGCGCCGTCAGTAGGGACTGGTCATCTCTTAGCTGCCACGGCTTATTTTAATTTAATTTAATATTTGAATTGTTTTTGTCTCTTCATTACGGACGCTTTTAACGTTCTGCATTGTTCTTACATCCATAAATTTCAACAAGAATGATGTAACCAATATTTTGTAACCATATTTTGATTTAAAAGAGTGACCATGAAGTTTCTTGCTCGTTCTTCTTCATAGGTACCTACTACGCTTTGAAATGGGCAACTAGCTTCATCTTTCTGACTGACCGACCCCTTGACAATTCAAAAGTGCCTGTAATTGGTTTATTTGAAATAAATGCTTTAAGTTCGAGTTTGAGTATGGTATTCAGTAAAACCGGTTCGGTCGGTTCGGTCCGGTTATGCCAAAAGGCTCGTTTTCAATTGGAACTTATAACGGAATTGGCAAAATATTTTACATCATATTCTGAATCTACTTAGCACCTAAGTGGAAATAGCTTATCAACGTAAACAGCAGGCACAAATGTTACTAACAACCAAAAAGCTATTACCTATACTAATGATTTTCATAACAAAACACTGTAATAATAGTTGAATGTCCAACTTAAGTTCCGTGGGCGCGGTATTTAGGTGAGGTGTGACTGACAGCGATTTTAAACATACTGAAACTCACACCTTCTTGCCATGGCAGGCAACAACTACAGAAAACGATGATACTGTAGGGACGCCATAGCGACAGTGTGGACGTAGGTACCTATCTAGATGTAAGACTATACTTTATAATGTAAGGCGCACAAGAGAGGTGGCCACTCGTACGCGATCACTGTAAGGTATGGATATATCAACTCTTGGTGAATACACGTGAATTGAATTAATATATTGTTTTATTGAGGTACTACTCCTAAAATACGATCCTTACATACTCGTTTTTCTTCGTTTACGGTCACAAATGTGATCATAAACGTACGCTGGTTGAGAGTACTCCTGTTGAAATTTAACACGACCAATAAGCTGCCACACCTGTCATCTGTCAATTTATGTGGCCGTCATTGCCCTTGTTTTTTTTTTGTATCACGTAGCTCTGTACAACTGTGAAACTTCTTGCAATATATTGTTCAATCTGCAAGGTCCTTGTTCTTTATTATTTAACACAATCGGTTAGTGTCCCACAACTACGCACCTGGCCTTTCTGAAGAACTTCACCAATAAATTAAATAAAAGCATTCTTGCGAAACGACGTCACAGGCACCCAATTATGTTATCAAACCAGTCACTTAAATTAATGGAGCAATGATATAAAAAAATAAAAAATAGAAGGAAAAGTCTATGATTAAAGGAAATAGCACACATATCAAATCGGAAAGGGATCGACACCGTATCTACTCGAGCCATTCAGTATTCTTTGTATGAAACTCCCTACTGCAACGCAAACTAATCGGAATCGTAACGTAATCGCCTCGCTTCGGGGACGTCGAGCCGTAAACGCGGCATCCGCGTCTCCTCGCCGTAGCCAAGTCGACGTATCGGAGCTGCTGATCCGCTTTGGTTACGAGCTTACGTTAGGTTGACGCCTGTTTGACGGCGCGGCGAAAGGCGGTACGCTGACGATCCCTTTCCGAGTTGATATGTATAATATGACCTTTATAAACCGGCCGTCAAATCTGTATTGTTTTATTAGCTGATATGATTACATACACATACATACATGAACTAGCTAACTACCTCTTTTGTTTTTTTTTTTTTTTTTAAATAAACATTATTATTCATTATCTGTGCCCATTTCTTCATAACCTATGAAATTCAAGCCAATTTGTACTGTAATGAAAAGTAGGTAAGTATACTTTTTAACTTACCAAAAACCGAAAAAAAAAGGATAAGTTGGATAGGAAAACTGGGAGGCTATGGAAGCAAACTGGACAGCTTAAAGGCACAAACGGGGATTGTGGTGAAACATAGGGCTTAGTGGCTTGCGCAGCATTCATGACATAACTACAACTCCTGTAGATTTATGTAGTGAAAACTTCTTTATACGCACTTGGCGTTCTTTCTGAACATTGAACGCAACTTTAGGCCTAGACAAAGTGACATTCTGTCAACGATAACGGTGATGGAAAAGTCAAAAATGTATTGAATTGAGATAAGCTACCGAAAAGCTTATGTCAATCTTGTTGAAAGACGTTTCAGAAATACGAAACGCTTTGAAAGCGATTGCCACCTTGTCTAGGTCCTCTGTACAATCACGCTCGGGTCGGTGACGCTGAATCGGGTATACTCGGCTCCGATCGGTGGGTGACGCTGGATCGCGTATACTCGGCTCCATACGTAAGTATTCCCTTCTATCGTGTGGCCATTATTATTATTATTATTTTTATTATTATTTATTTATTTCGAACACAAATGATCAATATAATGGTTAGTAACACTTATACAACTATGTTAGTAAAATTTCACCTTATAATAAGTAAACTAAGACTAACAAAATATATAACTAATTCATAAACCTATAATTAACATATCCGTTTCCCGCTGCACCCGACCTGCAGCTGTGCATCCTGGTCCAGTGCCGCAGGAACGGGCTATCAGGCTTATTCACTATCACCCTTAAGATTAGCACATCCATTTTTTTTGGGACATTAGTGGCTATGAAATCTCCGCTCACACTAGAACCACAGTTCTTTCGACTCATTCACATAATCATTATAGGTTTTCGCAACTGAATCGCTTGGTATCACGTGAACGACACATTACGGATGAGTTGTGTATTTTACTTAATATCTCATGTTATTATACGCGTAAGCTTGCTAATAGCTTGCTAAAAATATGCTTGTTCTTGGGTAGAATAGAAGAGTAATATAGTTATCTGATAGATTTTCTTGTACTTTTCTAAACAAATCAGAGTTTAAAGCCTCGTCCAGATATGTTTCTTTTGGTCGTATCGTTCGTCCGTTCTGTATCCGCGTCGCGATCCAAGCATGCCTGTTTGGACGCCATTCGGGATGATACCGCGTTACGGCGCCTCGGAACGCATCGAGGTACGCCCCGATCCCTGGCGTCCTAACTAGCGTTCTTGGGTAACGACGCGGATATGGAACGGAGGAACGGTACGGACAAAAGAACATATCTGGCCCTGCAGTCTCGACATGAATAGCGACAAAAATCTGCCACTAAGTCGTATCGATGTCAATTTTCTTTAATAGATTTTCAACCTTATGCTTTGGAAATAAAGTTGAAAATCGATTAAAGGAATTTGACATCGATACGACTTAACGACCGATTTCTGTCGCTATCTATGTCGAGACGCCGGCCCTGGACGCAGCTTTAGACTCACCACGTTTGGTGCTTCTATCCTTGGCTCATAAATTAAAAAATGACCTTAGATTGTTGCTTATGATACTTGAACGTGTGAATGAGAGAAAGGAAAAGTTTTTGAAGACGCAACTTTGATTAGATTGCTCAAGTCAGACAAACACATTTCAAATTTATTTGACATTAAAATTATGATTTTTAAAGTTACAGACACAAACCACAACTAATATTATATCACAGTATAAAGCAAACGAAAGTTTTTAAAATTTAAAAACAACTTTAATAAAGAAACAGTTATTGATGACACATTATTGATAACATCAGTAACGACATTAAAAAATAAAGGAAATATATAAATTTATTTGACTCAGATTAAACATTATGGGCCTCCCTGACTGAATAAACAAGTAAAAGATAAAATTACAGAAGATTCACAACTATATCTTCTTACATCAAGCTGCAATCGTAAACGAAACAGCCAAGATTGCTCATTACGGCTTCATCTTAAAATAGTTTAACGTTACAATTTCCCGAAAACACCTCGTAACAATTGAAGAATAATTCCATTCATTAAACCTTAATTAAATTTATAAAGGTAAAGAACACGGCTCTCCCTAAAGTATCCTACAAAAAACAAACACCGAAATTCCGTGAAACGATAAAGAAAGCCTTAGAGAATCAGCAATTATCTCGGAAACTTCCCCTTAACTGCTAATCGTTAAGGGTTAACTCTCAACGCAGCCAAGTTTCCACATTTACAGAAATAATTACATGCTACCCTTTGCTTCCCCTTGAAGGGGGATTGTTTAAATACCAACCTTTCTATTTACCTTTCGACTGGTCTTATTGAAAAACTTTTTAGACACATTTCTTTGTATCTTTGACAGTCGTTACGTGTAGTTAGAAGCCTAAAAGTCTGACAACCAGTCTTACCAAGGAGTATCATGTTACGCAGTAACTGGGCTGTGGAGGTCAGATAGGCAGTCGCTCCATGTAAAATACTGGTATTCAGCTGCATTCGGTTAGACTGTAAGCCAACCCCAACACAGTTGGGATAAGGCTAGGCAGATTGATTGCTGGTCTACTTTGTAGGACTGTTTAGGAAGGCTGTCTACTTGAAGGTAAATAATTTTTTCTCCAACTGTACAAATTCAAATGATAATAAGAGAAAGGAATTGTTCCAAAATGTATGGAGCCTGGGCCAAATCCTTGTACAGTCACGAGCACTAATATGTCAACGAATGCAATGTTGAAATACGACATATTACACAAACATATGGGTTTGAAAATACTATGTTTGTAACAACATAAAATTTCATTAAAAAATTAAGGAGAAAATCGCTTTTGTTTTTTGCCAAGTGTATACATATTTATGCTCGTCACTGTACACTATACTTAAAAATAGGAAAACATATTTAGGACAATTCTCAACTATCCAATTATTTTAAAATGGCTTTATTTTCTGGTAAACCACAAGAAATTGCACTTGAAGTTGCAACAGACTAAAACCCGACATGGCGGTGAGCTGTTATTTCGGTTGATTAATGACGTTTGACATGTTTATTGACACTGTATACTCTTTCTATGATCAATGGTCGATCTATGGTTTACTGTTATTGTTTTTAAGCACAGAGTAACTAAATCAGTGAGACGCCATGTTGAAAGTCACAAAAAATAATAGATCATTTTCAATTAACTACCATAACAGTATAAATTTTGATGAATTATCAGTATTTTTCCCGAATTTTCTCTTTATTTTGAGGTAGTGTATATACAGCGTGTTTGGCAGAACGTTGAACATACGAAAATTGTGGATAGGTGGGGTCATCTGCTACTTACTCAGCCCTAATTTATTTGGCCCTGACAATTTTTTTTTTTTTAGATGCAAGTTGAAATTAAGATTTAAGTATTTTTTACATCTTTCTGTAAGTTTGAGGACTCATAACTTATTTTCTAGCTAACGTCTGAATAAAGCAATAATTTTATAATAATCTGCCAACATTAAAGATTTAAAATAAAACAAAAATATAGCCTGTTTTAACGTAGTTGAGAAAGTTAAGTATTTGGGCCACATTGTCACTATTGACCTACGCTATGACAGTGATATAGAGCGGGAGCGCAGGGCGTTGGCGGTGAGGAGCAATATGCTCGCCCGTAGGTTTGCTCGCTGCACGGCAGACGTTAAGGTGACCTTATTTAAAGCGTTCTGTCAGTCCTTTTATTCGAGCGGCCTGTGGGTGTCATATACAAGCCGAGCCTACAACATCCTGCGTTTACAATATAACAACGCTTTCAGGATGCTGCTGCGGCTGCCGCGGCGTTGTAGTGCATCGGGCATGTTTGCCGAAGCTCGCACGGATGGTCTTCATGCCATAATGCGTAAAAAAGCGGCTTCCTTGCTACAACGCTTGCGTAGCACTCGCAATGGCATCCTGAAAATGATTGTTAACAGGCCAGACTGTCCTATACAATGGCGCTGGGTAGAATTAGCTATAGGTACACGAAGATAATTATTATTAGGTGTACCTATGGTGCTACCACACTGAGCCATGAGGGCGGGCTTGGGCAATTTAACTGTGTTTGTGTCCTTACTAACGATACTAATATACTATAAGTCCTTTCTGTTACTAGCCCATCACTAAACAACATATGGACTGTTCATGTCTGAAATAAAGATTTATTATTATTTACCCATTTTTAATAAAAATTACACTTTAAAGTTAAGAAAGTGGTGAAAGTAGAGAAATATTTTTTTTTGTTTTTCGTTTTCAGGGCGGCAGTGTCAAATAAATTAGGGCTGAGTAAGTAGCAGATGACCCTACCTATCCACCATTTTCGTATGTTCAACGTTCTGCCAAACACCCTGTAGACCTGGCCCATTTGGAAACATCTCCTTTAACAACGTTTTTGTTCATGTAAATTAAAGGGCCAAGAGTTTCCTCGAAAATTGCCGTGAGCAATTCGGAAAATCGTATTCGAAAACCAATTATTCGGAGATTAACTCGAGCGTCGGGTTGTTAGGGAGGCTGCAACAATCAAATGAATTCATTCAACATCGTCGGTACCTTCAGTTTAAGAAAATATTGGCAGTCCTCTTCATTTTGACGACTTTCACAATGGTAGATCAAGAGTGCTAGGTGTTGAGGCATTAGCAACACGACAAGGATAAGACATTGTCTGAGGATCAGTTCGATACCAACACAGGGAGTCGTATTGCTGATATACGACAGCGTAGGACTATAAATAAACAGGGGTGTCCATTAAGGCTGGTTTTCGACCAGAGATGTGCAATGCGATGTTGTTATGGATGCGTTTGATATCCACCAATCATATTCATTGGTCCACATAGCATAGCACTGGTGAAAACGGGTTCAACTAAGCTATGTTTTTTATATGGAAGAATGCATGCTATGGATGAGAGCTATGGATGCGCGAGTGGTGTAGGTATGTGCACCGCGCAGCAGCCGCTCCTCGTGCCTTCCCGATGGTCAATGCATCGCATAGCTCGACCTGCGCATATTCCTAGCATAGCTACCGCGCGGCGGCGCATCTTCATAGTACATCTTACTCGCTCCGCTACACAGCTTATCATTAGAGGTATAGCGGTATGAGGAACAGGGTGTAAAGCTCACTCATACCTGCACAGAAAAGGGAACAGACGGGTGTCGTGTCTGGTGGGAAACTGCCCGACATTTGATGACGGGACGTTGTATATTTGCTAGTTGCGTGGTAAACTCTGCTTGCGCGATGCAGGATCTTGCGTGACGTCAGTGTGACGTGTAGCTCGCATGTGGCGATGTAGATACCGCTACAGAGGAAACGGTCACATAGTTTCGTAGCTTAGCTTTTACATCCTCGCAGCATAGCTGCATAGCACATCTCTGGTGGAAAAGCAGTCTTACTCTGGTTAAAGTTGCATTCATCGGAGGTGACGTAACGGAAATGATAGCTCGGAGGGCCTAAAGAAGTGACAATCGCTTCCAAAGCGTTTCGTTTTTCTACGGCTTTCAACAGGGTTGACATAATCTTTTCGGTAGCTTATGTCAGTCTCATACATTTTTAACTTTTTTATCACCGTTATTGCTGATAGAATGTCACTTGTTAATTTTGTTTTATTAAGGCAGGTTTTAATAAATTGTCATGAAAGGTTCACTTTGTGCAGTATTTTGTCCCTTCCCATTGCTTATAAACCAGATTAGCCGTAAGATGCAAAGACAAAGTCTAAGTCAAATTTCAAATACGCGCATAAAAGGCACTTTTTAACGTCAAAATTTACAAGAAGATATAATTGATTCCAGTTGCCCCTTCCAAAAGGTAGTTTAGTATCGATAAGAATGGGCAAAAAACTCCGCACTTACTCTTTTAAAATGCTTTAAAATATTTTTATATACTTTAACTATATAATTAATTGCAGTTATATTCATGTAAAAGTAGAATGTACATATTCGCATCTTATTTCAATAAATTAATGAGTTTAAAACTTGTGTCTGAATTTTGCCAAACGTAGGAATGAACATTTCCAAAACTCGCCACTTGACGTAACTTTGGGGGGCGAAATTTTCCTTGCCGACGGATAAAGGATTAAGATGGGAAGTTAAGAGTTTTATCTATGTTATTGGTATATTTGGCCAACTTCAGGAAGCATGCGTAGTTAAAATGTTTTACGTTGATAAATATCAAGTCCAAACTTGGGTAATTACAATATATCTTATGTTCCGATTGGTGATTTCACCAATAATTGAATTTTGTGTTTATTTATCGTTGAACCTTTTGCCTGAACAGTTTAGAAGTTGTCTCGAGATTTAGTGGCACCAGCATTGTGAAAAACAAAACTGTTGTTACTAGGCACAACTTTGCGGGTTCAAATCCGGGAAAGTATTAATGTGACTTTTTCAATTTATATGTACTTTTTGAGTTTAAGATAAAAACTTTTTTACAAAAAAAACATCCGACTCCCAAACAAAACACTACAGATTGAAAAATAACTTTAATTTCGGAAATCGGTCTTTGGTTTTGTATTTTCGTTGTTTGCCACTGACTTCCGAAATTAAAGTTATTTTTCACTTAAAAGTGTTTTTTTTTTTTTTTGGAAAACGATTTTTTTTTTATAGTTTTTTATTTTTCACTTTATATTTGTGGTACCTACCCCACACAAATTCGTATACCACTACTTGATATGTAAATAACAATGACAGGAAGTTATTAAACCATCATCAATATATACTAAGTGGAAAAAATACGCATTATCAAGGACAACTCAAAAATTACTGGTCAGATCTTGATAATTTTTTTAAGGGACCATATGAAAAGCACCAGCTTTCAAATAAAAAAGAATCTTCAAAATCGGTTAACCTAGAAAAAGTTTTGAGGTAACACACATAAAAAAAATACAGTCGAATTGAGAAACTCCTCCTTTTTCTGAAGTTACATGACATGACATGACATGTTGCGCTAATTTCAAATACATCGGGATAAGAGCAGGAGAACGATGATGACGTACTTTTAAGTTTATTTTGGACATAACTGACATCAGTGAAGGAAAAACATCGTGAAGATACCTGAACTTATGGATAACATAAGTCTGAAATCGCCAATCCATCCTGAGCAAGCGTCGTGAGCAATGCTCGTGCTTTCTCTTTATGAGAAGACGCCTTTGCCCTGCAGGGAGACAATAGTAGGATCACCCTTATTACATGGGACTTTGCTGGTTAGTTATTCATTGACATATAATACAGTATCAACTATTACGGAGGGTATTGTGACTGTTACTGGCGGCCTTATATTATAATGTCAAAAGTAAATAATTTTTTTTTTTTTTTTTTTTAAATACTTATTAAATTTATTAATTTAATTAAATTGTGCACAAATAAATAAATAAATGAACAGAACAAAATGAATGAATGAATGAATGAATGAGAATGATGATGATGATGATGGTTATGAACAGGAAACAAAATTACTTTTTGTTACAGCCTACAAAACAAGTTGCCATGAGAGTAATTTATTAAATTGTATCACCTGCGATGTTTAATTGTTAATAATATTGAAAAGGTTTATTATTTCCCTCTATTATTTAAAACTATGGCTGCGCTCAGTACAGTTTAAAAAATAAACATAACTGGCTAAATGTGTGTGTACTAAAGGTGCACCTCTACCTAACCCTTTGTGGATTACAGGCGTGATGTTACGTTTATTATTATCTCAATCAAAAATAATGCTGATTATTTTTTGTTTCATCATAGTCATCTCCTTGCTAGCTGATATACGACTGTTGCCATCAGCAAATTTCATCGTAGCTTTTGTAATTAGTCCGTCTACGATTTTGTCCTATTTTAAACTTCTTTAAGACAGAAAAAGTCTAACCCAAGTACTAACTTTTACCTCAAGCAGTCATAATTCCAGCACCCTAATTGCGTGACACACTATTAATCAGAATTTGAATCATTTCGAATGCTATTGCTAATCCATTGCTTCAAATGTTCGAAAAATTTGTCTGCTCAACAACGTAAATAACGCAATGAATGTGTTTGAACTGTCAAAATTAAAGCCATTCCTACTATTAATGTGTTACGCAATTACCCCGTTGTTTATAAACTTCTAATTGTTTGGTTCTTAAAAAGCATCTGGCTCGACCTACGGAATAATTGAATATAAAATAAAATGACAGTTGATCGCATCAATAACGCAATGAATGTACCTATTTGAACTGTCAAAATGAAAGCCATTCCTACTATTAATGTGTTACGCAATTACCCCGCTGTTTATAAACTTTTAATTGTTTTGTTCTTAAAAAGCATCTGGCAGGACCTGCGGGGTAATTGACATATAAAATGACAATTGATCGTAATGCCTTTCATTTTGACAGTTCAGCCATGTTCATTGCGTTATTTAGGTTGTTTATCAGACGATTTTGTCAAACCTACAAAGCAAAGGATTATTATAAATTTTCTTCAAAACCCTCGGATTGTGGTTGAAAGTGTGTTACGCAATTAGGTTGCTGTTTTCTCCCTTCTTCCATAACTAAATCAAAACAATGTATTAAAAGCATTTATATATTTTCAATATTAAAATTCTCAAATTTATGATTTATAAATAACAAACTCAGCTCCGAATTTTTCAAAAACTTTAACAACACGTTGAATGGAATATTTATGACGCACATTCTCAGTTGTTTTGCCAAAAATCTTACGAACATTCATGCATGGCTGTCCTAGAGTGCGTCAAACAAGGTGCATCAGATAAAAGATGGCGGACAACTTTTGTCATAAAATTAAATTTGTTTTTGGAGGTAGAACCGTGAAAGATGTGTTTCCTAAAGACTGTGTTTTCCAAGTTTCGAAGATAGGGAGATACTGTGCAGTGATGTTGAAGATATATCTCGGAAAACTTTTCTTTTCTTTTATTATTTCTTCTAGCGTATGACCTGTATGTGAAGTTTATAATATATATATATATATTATCTATACAGGATGGATAAGTTCTTCTATCATTAAATAGGTATTTTGCTCTGCTTTTACAATAATATTAATTTATTTGAGGACATTCTCTCGACTATCCATCCTGTCGAAAACGTAGAAATATTTTTAAAACTATCTTATGCCCGCGGCTTCGCCCGCGTGGAGGTCGGAAATTACCCACGGGATCGTACTACCGAGATACAAAGAATTAATGTGTTAATCCAGGCTATAAACTATCTGTGTGCCAAATTTCATCCAGATCCGTTTAGCAATTTTTGCGTTATTGAGTAACGAACATACAAACATAAAAACTATCCCATTTATAATATTAGCAGGATTAGTAGGATTTATTTTTGATCTTACAAAGTTGTTCCATTAAGCGTATGAGCTGTAAGTGAAGTTCAAAATATGGATGGGTGGATCAGTCCTTCTAACATTAATTGATTGGTATTCTACTCTTCTTTTAAAATCTTTTTATTTTGTGCGATTTTATTCTCTTAATTATCTACCTTGGCGAAAATGTAGAAATACACTCGCGGACTCCAAAAGGCCTTAGATATCAAAATAATTCTGAATCAGAGAAAAAGATTTTATGCAGTTTTGAAGCTAACTTATTGGCCATCATTTCGGTATCAATAAAGTTCCAAATTTGAAAAAAAGAACACAATCGGAGTTTAGTCGCTCTAAAATAAGCAACAAGCATAGATGAAAGCATCTCAAGTCAAACTTTATTTCGTTATTTGTTTTGTTTTGCATAAAAAAGTAACGAAATTATTTTTCCTTATTTTTTGTATCCATTTTGTCGTTCAAATTATGGATACTGCACCTGCAGCGGCCGCGCAAGCTGTGGCACTTCTTCAGTGTGGGCTTAATCAGCGAAACGTAAGTGCTTAACTTCATGCAAGTCGTTCTGCTGTTCAAAGAATTTACCATCGACACCTGGAGACTGGCGGCTTCGTGCACTGTCTAGAAGCACCACAAAACCGGGTCAGCACAGAACGACAAGATTGGTTTATCTAAATTACCATCTGCTTACGTAATCGTCACCTGGCCTCAGTACAGGTCCAAGAACAGCTTCGATACTTTCATGCACTGACTGTATGCGCTCGAACTGTTAGAAGACTCGAATAACGTAGTCTCATCATCATAACCAGCATATAATGTTCCCACTGCTGAGACACAGGCCTCCTCTCTGTGAGAGGGAGTGGGCCGTAATCCACCACGCGGGCCCAGTGCGGGTTGGTAGATGTCACATGTCTTCGAATTTTTGTTGCTAGAACATGCCGGTTTCCTCACGATGTTTTCCTTCACCGTTTTTGGGAGCAGTGGTAATGTAATTATTTACACAAAGTAAAGTGCCTGCCTGGGTTCGAACTCGTAAGTCGGAGGCGTTACCACTGGGCCACCACTGCACCTGAACGTAGTCTGAAACCTCATAAGTCAGCCAATGTTCCCAAACTGACACGAGCTCACAGAATGGCGCGCCTACAGTTTGCGAACATTTGCATTGGATTGAACGTCAATAGAGCCAGCATATTTTTACGGGTGAAACCAAAATAATGCTGTATGGCAATGATGGACGTAAGAAAGTCTACTAAAGACAGGGAAAACGTTTTAAGCAATGTAGCATTGAAGAGAAAGTGAGTTATGGTGGTGGGTCATGGGCAGTCAGGGGCGGAATTTGCACCAAAAGGAAAAATTGACCTTGAGGTTGTGACGGGACCACGGTTGCCGCCACTAAATAGCCATTCATCAATGCCTAACGGCTCATGTGATATGCTGAGTTTGTGGACTAGGATTTAATTTGTTTGCATGATAATGCGAGGGCGCTCACTGTAAGAATTGTTCGAAAATACCTGCGTGATATTAGTATTGCAGAAATGGAATGGCCAGCAAGAAGCCCTGATATCCTTCTGATGGGATGTGGTGACCTGTAATACAGGTTTTTTTTTCTAAAACCTTCTTCAGGCACCAGCTCTCACAATGTGAATTAATAAAGTTCAAAACTGTTAAGTGCTACAAAACTATTGTGAGAGAAAATAAATAAACGAATTTATTTATTTTATTTATTTATATGAATTCAATAGAGCACTTATAGGATAAGCTGAAGAGGCGTGGACAAACTAACCAACCAGCTCCAGAAACTTTGCAGGAGCTGAAAACTGCCATCTTGGAAGCATGGGAGATAATTCCACAGCACGTCATAGTGGCATTAAATAATTCCATGCCGAATCGCATGACGACTGCCGTAAATACTCTGGGAGGTAAGACAAGTTACTAAATAAACGTTTTCTCTATTTAAATCCATTGTTTTCTTAAAAAACAAACACGCTAATGTTACCCCTGAGAAACGCGAAAAGAAAATTTATTGCAATTAAACTGTTTTATTTTGGTATTCCGATTTCAAATTTGGAACATTGAAAAAGCGAAATGATAGTTTTTTCTCTGTACTACGATTACTTAAAATTATACTACCTTTAAACAAAAATATACAGGGTGTCTCGATTCAGGTATCCAATAGTTCATATTATACCTTTTTACTTACGCTTAATATCTTCTGGCTTGTATGTAAGAAATTACTCGGTAGGTAACTCATCATACTGGATACTACAAAACATAGCTTCCAATAAAAACGAGGATTCTGTTCAAACTTATTGAATTTTTTTAAAGAAAAGACGTTTCACAACGTTAGTATGAGAAACAAAATTTTTTTGTAATAAGTTATGTACTAATCAAATCATCCGTCTGACAAATAAACGTGATAACCAGAGATCGGATATTCGGATGCAAATTTACCTAAAGTAAATTTTTAGGTATGAAAGTATGGAAGCGGTTTCCTAAAACTTTTTTTTTTTCAAAAAAACATCCTGGATGCCAGGAACACCAGGAATGCATAACTAGTCGGATTTATAGTATGGAAGTAACTTCTGAAAAATATTTATTTGAACAAAAAACCCAGGGATTATTTATTTATTTATTTATTCTTGGATTATTGGATTGCATAACTATTTAGATGCATATTTGTTTAAAATTAATGTTTAACCCCCGATGTAAATATGTGTATGTAGGGTGTTGTGTTAGTTGGGAGTTAAGATTGTTTCGATACAAAAGCGCATTTCATATTAGCCAACATCTCAACTTTAGGTGAATATGCATCCGAATATCCGATCTCTGGTGATAACGTTACGAATTCTTACAGATTTATATCTGTTTTATTAGCCTTTCAAATATCTGGGTTTAATCTCAGACTTCAGTCCAATTACTAAAATAACTTTATTAGGAAACAATACCAAGTCCCCTAGTAACCGAGTCTAGTCAGCTGTTTCGAGTAACACTGTAATCATTTGTATCATTGTAACAATTGACTGGCGCCATCTAAACAACACGTATAATTGTTGCACGATACGGGCAAATTAGTTGCTGTTCTAAACTGGTCTAAGTGTAAACAGCACGTATAATAAAATTGCACATACAATAAAATCGCATTCAATTTTGGCATGACAATTTTCTATCATTCAAACATGAGCGGACGAAATAAGTAAAAAAAATACCTTGAAAAACCAAGAAAATTTTATTAAATATTTGGCAGCGCAAATACGGGTAATACTTAATTCAATTTTACAAGGACGTGCAAATCTGTGTTATGATGAGGCAAAACTTGCATGCAATAATCGCGTTGGTGTAAACAGAAGTCGCATGCAATTATTGCATGGCAAAACGTGCAATCAATAAGTGTATGCCAGTTTATGGAAATCACACACGTGTAAACACTTGCATGCAATTCTTGCATGCAATTCTTGAATGACAATAATTGAACGTGCTTTATGTCATGCTCTCTTGAACGTTCCAAAAACTTGCACCATGTGAATGGGGCTTAAATTGCAAAGTGACACTACATCAATTAGTCGTGTTATTGCAATTTCAAATTACTATATTAAAGAAAGTTAAATATGAGTTTACGGACAATTTTGGTGGTAATCAATTTGCTAAACAATAATTTTCCCTTACTTCACAGTAACAGTAAATTACGATTAGTAGTTTTTACTATCTACAATCCGAAAGTTGTTGGTTCAGGGCATTACTCTTCGTGGCTTAGCGTATCCTGTAACGTAAGTTAAGGAATCAAGTCGCTGGATTGAATTACAGATAATAGGATTACTACAAGAGGGATCAATAAGTGATGTATTAGCTGGTAATTTCATTATATTGGGTTTTAGATAGGAAAGGAAACAAAGTTCAATTACCTCAAAGATCAAAGTGACCTTGAAGCTATGTGCCAAAACTATGATATGATGATGATGATGATATATGATGTGTCCAAAGATAGTAGGGCAAACATAGAAAAAAAATTGTTTATTCAGCACAATTATGACGCATATTATAAAAAGTATCCAAAAGCGAATTAAATTGAAATAAAAAACAAAGTTATACAATATTGTCTATTCCCTGATGTTAGGGCAGCACCCTAATTGCGTGAGATTATACGATTATTATTATTATATTATAGACAACCTATCTCACACTATCTACCACAATCTGAATCATTTTAAAGCCTATTGCTAATCCATTGCTTAATATATTTGAAAAATTTGTCAGCTCAAAAACTGAAATAACGCAATGAATGTTGTTGAACTGTCAAAATTAAAGCCATTACTACTTTTAGTGTTGCGCAATTACTCCGATGATCACAATATAATGGTCACACCATAGAATACACACATTGCGTTACAATGCTACACAGTTGTACCCACATTTGTTATTAACCGACTGCGCGACGAAAAGGAGTGTAATGTGTTTATTAGCCTATATGTATGTATGTTTGTTCCTTTGTGGCGCTCTAGAGACCAAACGCGCATGCCGATTTTGATGGTTCTTACGTCAATCGATTTGTCTTAATCGTGAGATTGTGACCTTTGACTTTGTTTCGGCCTTTCTTCGCAGAGTAGTCAGATAGGAAACTTAGACCTCATCTAGCTTTTGAAATATGATTGCTTTGAAAAAGTGTTTGTACAAACCTACTTACAGAAATAAAATCATTCATCATTTATCACTTGTACGTGTCACGAAATACATGACAGTAATCAAAATTCAATATGGCGACAACCCGACACCATATTGTAAAAAAGAAAAAACTTGAAGTCGACGAATTATGTCAAGTGGGATATTATTGAATAGGTCTTTGAATATCATATTTAGGTTTCTCTAATCATTTTTAATTTCGAATGACCATTATTTTAGGATCTATAACGATTTTAAGTTGGTTAGCAACCAGCAAATTATTATAATACTAGCTTTTGCCCGCGGCTTCGCCCGCGTTAATTTAGACTTTGACTATCAATACGGGTTATAATTCAATCATGATTCGAAAGACACGTGGGTCCATCTATTATCATTAGAACGTTATTGTTGTTTTCCTCGGGAACAGTACTTTTTTGCGGGATGAAAGATACCCTATGTCCGCTTCTGTACCCCTGACAACGTATATGCAAAATTTCATGATGATCGGTTCAGTGGTTTAGGCGTGAAAAGGTAACAAACAAACAAACAAACAAACTTACTTTCGCATTTATAATATTATAGTTAGGAAGTTAGGATAATTCGATATAACTAAAAAAATCGAGTGACAAACCCAGAATTTTACTGCTTTTTAACGGCATTTACCTTAATATTTACTTAATATAGTGAGAGAAAAAAAACCTAATTAAGAAAAAATCAAAATAATAATAACTAAAAAATGTATAACAAAAAAATCTAAATCAAAAAACTCGACTTCGTAAAAAGTGAAAAAAAATAAGATGACCTATTATATCTCCAATCCCACAACACGTAAGTACACCCTAAGCGGTACAATCTCATGCAGTCGGAGGCATCGTCTTAAAGGATATCACCAAAATCTGTCCAAATGAAGTACCGAGATAGGTACACTTAGGCCGAATTTCACCATTCATTTTCATATTTTTTTTATTCTAGTATAAGTCTTATGACTTATACTAGAATAAAAGTTTGGTGAGAATAAATTTTGAATTTATGACAGCTTTTCCATACTAGACCTATCAGCCGTCAATTTTATTCCACGGATAAAAGATATCTGGCTTTGGTAAAATCAGCGCTTAGTAGCCTAAAATACTAGAATAACTGAATAATATTGCCTTAGTAAATATATTTTTCTTAGGGTTGCCAGGGGACGAGTATATATAATATAATATCACGATTTGTGCAAAATATAGCAAGTAATATCAATCACAAAATTACGAATTGTTTGCAAAATTATCAGTTAATCTGTAAATCTCAGATAAGCTCTCAATTAAAAAGCCATTGATTGATGTTAATAAACTTTCTCTGTTTTTCATTTTAATCAACATTGAAAATACCTGTAAATAACAACAATTATAAAACAAAAACAAATATATTCCCAACAATATACTAACCACAAAATATCGAAAATACATTTTATAAAATCTAATAGTGATGTCCATTTCCATTACAGGATAAACTTGTATAGCCGACAATATCGATAAAACGCATTCAGCCTAACCGCGGACGTTCTCGCATCGTGCGTTTAGATTAGTTTATTTTTAGATCAATATTGATAGACAGGTTTTATCGTGTCATAACACTAAACTGTGATAACAAAAGTACTGTGTCCAACACATAAATAAACTAGCTTTTGCCCGTGATGTTGTTCGCGTGGAAGTCGTAAGATACACAATATACTAAAATAACAGCAACATTTTTATAAAATTCCCTCGGCCGCCGACCCACCGCGTCGCATCGCATCGCCAGCCCGCGCTTTTACTTCGTTTTCGCTTAGCGTTCTTTTGACTTTTTTTCCATTTTGCTCGACTCATAAGGGCCGTAGCGTGATTTTAAATAGCCTACAACCTTCCTCAAGAATGAGGCTATCGAATGCAAAAAAATATTTTTTCACATCTTACTGGTAATTCCGGTGATTACAAAAAATAAACTTTTCAACTTTATTATTTTAGTATAAATTAGTTTATTTATTTTCTCTCACAATGGTTTTGTAGCACTTAACAGTTTTGAACTTTATAAATTCACATTGTGAGAGCAGCGGGGTAATTACGTAACACACTAACAGTAGGAATGGGTTTCATTTTGACAGTTCAACAACATTCATTGCGTTATTTACGTTGCTGAGCAGACACATGTTTCGAACATATGAAGCAATGGATTAGCAATAGGCTTCAAAATGATTCAGATTGCGATAGATAGTATGTTACGTAATTAGGGTGCTGGTGCCTGACGTAGGATTTAGAAAAAAAAAAACCTGTATTACAGGTCACCACATCCCACTTAGTGGCATCATAAATAAGCAGGCAGGTAACATGTATTTTTCTACTAAACAATCAAAAGAAAAATAAAAACTTGAATGTAAATAAATAAATTAAATAACAAAAGCAGTAACAGGGTGTGTGGTGAATGTGTAGGTGAATGGTAGTTAAAGTGAAGGTGAATGGTGGTGAGTATAGATTACAAATAAACGATTTTTGCTATATTCAAGGTATTTCTCTTCCATGAACAACTCAATCCAAAACATATTGAAATGTAGAGAAATAAAAATAAATAGGTTATGTAAACAATGTATTACGGAATTGATACATTGCTTACCTGGATTAACACACAGGGTACTTTTAATCCCGGTAGTACAGGCACCAAACGAGATAAGTTATCAAGGTCGTCGGATATAGTTGAAGTTTAGTAAGAAACCGATGGATGAGTTCGAATGAAATATAATTTGATAAATTAACTGTTTGTTTTATATTAGTTCAATAAAATGTTATTCGAAAACATCCATCAGTTTCTTACTAAACTTCAACTATATCCGACGACCCTAGTTACTCAGCTCTTTTGATGACCGTACGATCCCGTGGAATATTTTCCGGAAACCACGCGGGCGAAGTCGCTGAAAAACGCAAATTTTTACACATACATACATACACGCACATATAGACACACATACATATATATAAATACACACACACACCATGACACGCATACACACACACAAATATACGTATTATAAATTGAAGTCGCTTTTCGTGTCTGTCACGTCGCGTTGTTCTTTTAAACTACCCAACGGATTTTGTTGCGGTTTTCACCATCATTTAGAGAATATATTTCGGAAGGTTTATGTGTATTACACATTAATACAAAATCTCGATGGTTTGTCAAGTTGTAAAAACCGTGCGAAGCAGATGCGGGTCGCTCGTGCTAAAACAAGAATCCTCTTTACTCTTTCTAACCAAAAAGAAAACGATGATTCAGGAAAAAGGTTCCAGAAATCTATGTCATCAAAACAAACCCTTTCTCCCCACTTTCGCCTTACCGCCACATCCAATTAAAGGCTATTCTCCCCAGAAACGGAACAGAAAAAACACGAAATAATAAGACGATTAAATATCCCGAGTCCTAAATAAACATAAGGCTACTCGTCGAGATTTCTGCTTAGACAGCGCCTAGGGACAATCGTCACTAATTAAATTTCGTTTACTGTAGAATTTTTTGTTTAAAAAAGGAATGGAATTTGAAGGTCTGTGGAAGTGTTGTTTATTTTGTGTTAGGACCTTTTTTTTACTTAATAATGTGTGTGAAATGTCTTCGGCGTTATTATAATTAATTATAGGGGCGTTCTACTTTAATTTATGACCAGATATATGAACGTAAACGAGGCAAAAGAAGTACGAGTATGTAAGGATCGTAGCGGTGGCGTTCTGTAATTTCTGGCTACGCTCATGGAAAGAAGGCGTGAGTTTATGTATGTACTTTAATTTACCTAATATACTTGGGACTAAAATTGGAATTGAGGCTGACAAAAACTATCCCCTCTCCTCTCCTCTTTCTACTCTCGATTCTATTGTGTGCTGATTCTTGCCATCGATTTCCGGAAGAAATAATCATGAGATTATTAGATGTTTTATTTATAAGACTAATCCGGGTTTTTGACAAAAACAAGATTGGGAATCGACAAGGTTTTCGTGATATCCAATAAAAAAATGGGTTTACACACTTTACATTGAAAAAAGTTAAAAATAAAATAACGCTTACATTGTCATATGCTGTTATTTTAATGTCCGAGATACTGCCGACCGCAGCAAGCCTACCTGAAAGATACATTTTAATAAGCGTTATCCATTCTCACTGATAAGCGTCCAATAAAAAGAAATAAAAAAAACAACACAAAATTTTGCGCCCACGGCCATGACCCCGACTGCGGTAATCTGCATTCGGCCATTTTTATACAAAATACGCATACGCCAATGCAAGCCGCACCTTCGGCGGTAGTAATTAAACCGCGAGGGAATTGTTGGCTTTTCATTTGGCCTTTCCAGGGACCAGATAGTTGAGGTTTGTGTGACGCTTCCAGGTATCAAAGTTTTGTTTTAAACACGTCATTAAATAAAAGTTGAGCTGTATTTTCACTTATTCTCCGTATGTACTCCTTATGTCAACGTTCAATGTAACGAGACGCATGCGTCAAAGTTAATGCTTACAGATATTAACAGAAAATCAAAGAAAAATATTAAGCACCACTGACTACCTGCGTTATTGTCTCTCCTTCTCCCTTGAATCCATCCAAAGGTTGTCTGTAAAAGATCGCTTTTAGCGATAAGACCGCCCATAGTGTCACCCTATCTAAAACGTCTACATTTATATCTGTAATCTTTATTGTGTACATAATAAAGAGTATTCTATTCTATTCTATTAAGTAGAATATGATTATCACCTTAATTGTATGTCTCATATTGTACAATGGGGCTCGTGGCTTAATAATAACAGCCACATGGGTCGATCGAACTTGCCGCGGGCCGTTCGTGGATGGGTGACCTTCCGAGACCCCTCCGTGCCTCGGAAAGCACGTTAAGCCGTAGGTCTCAACTGTCATTCGTAGATCTTCGACAGTCATTACGTGTAGTCAGAAGCCCACAAGTCTGACAACCAATCTTACCAAGGGCGTGTTACCCAGTAACGGTTGTGGAGGTCAGAGATGCAGTCGCTCCATGTACAAATAATAGTCGTTAGACTGGAAGTTAACCCTAACATAGGAAAAGGCTATAGGCAGATTGATTGCGCATTGGTGATCATTGGTCTCTTCCTAGCTGCATCCGAGTCAAGGCTAAATCGTCACAGCTCACAAGTTGGTGTAAGCATCATTGTTTGCTGACGAACGATGATAGAGAGTCTCCTAAATTATATAGCCGAGATTAAACAATGGATATGGTGCACACAAAGACGCTAGCGTACAAAAACAAAGAAGAATACAAACTTGAAAACATCCTTTATCCAAATGAAACAGCTAAATAGCGTATTATTCAAGCTTCAACTGCAAAGCGGATACTTCACCGTATCATTTCGTTTTAAAAAGAATTTAATACCTTCTGAGACTGTTAGCGAATTTGAATAATGTTTTTCTTGAAAATAATCACGAGTTGGCAGTTTCAGCCATTTGTGGCGCTGAACAAAAGCGCTTTATGGTGAGACGGGTTTAAAACAGTTTCTTTTTTCTGTTAAAATTTAAAATGCAAACCTTTATTTAAGTTGTATTCTTTGGAGGAGTTTTATGCAAATGGCGAAGTATGTGATAAGTGGACGGGTTTTGGAGACAAATAATACCTAGGTTTTAAAAGTTGAGAAGAAAATTCTAGGTTCAAAATTAAAGCTAAATAAGAAAATTGGATTTCTGAACCGTCTTTGGTAGACGCTATGATTTCTGGACTTAATGATCTTAAGTTACTAATTTCGTTGCGAAGTACTTGGCTGAGAAAGTAGTTACTTGTACTTAGTAATCGTAATAAGCTTTTTCATTACATAAGAAAAATTTACTTTGCATGTACAATACTAGAAAAATCTGCCAAAACGGGAAACAATTAGGAAATACTGAAATATAATTATGAAATCTACAAAATCTAGCATGCTCGAAGGTGGCAAGTAATTTTTCAGTCCTCTTGCTCAAAAAGTCCGTAATTGTAGCATACCACAGCGGGGATAAAATAGCATATTTTCCTCTAGGGGAAAAAGTTTAATTTTTTATGTTGTACCAACTAGCCTACAAAAACGAAAAAGTCTAGAATAATCATGAATAAAGCCTCGACTTACTACTGTTTCATAAAAAAGAAAAACATTTTATTTTTGAAACTGAAGCTAAAAGCGGCGATCTCTTCAGTAGAATGCGTGCATTGCGTTGCGGCTACAGAAGAAATTAAAAAAAGTAAAGTAAGTATTTAATATTGTATTGGATTATTTTATTTTCTCGCAATCGTAGTGAAAAGTAGAGTGTTAAAAACACACAGTGCTAAAAACCCATTATAACTCGGTTTCAATTTACTCCCTCGCTAATAAAACTACCTCGTATATAATGGGTCATTTTAGCCCCTAGTATAACAATCAACTATTATTAACAGTCCAGGTTTAGTATGACTAGATATTTGCCCATGGTTCTTGTTCACTGGCACAAGGGTGGTGATCTATGCTCGTATCTTGTGCTCTGCAGTGGGATAGTAACAGGCTGTTCTTTTTATCTACGTATACGTAGATAAACTTAAGCATACTTATGCTAAAGCATAAACATAATCAGCCTATACCTTTCCCACTGCTGTGACACAGGCCTCCTCTCTAAGAAAGGGAAAGGGCCATAATCCACCACGCGGGCCCAGTGCGCACTGGCCTCGAATTTGAAGGCATGTGAATTGTGAATGCCTTTGAATTTTGAATCTAGGATATGAAATAAATTAACGTCCTACGACACGTATGACATGCTTCCCTAATACTTGCACGGACTGACGGACTATTCTATAAAAATCTCACCATGTAAACTAGAGTGAAATGAGCTTGAGGTGAGCTGTCATTCTTCCCGATGCTAGCATAAGCATAATCAGACTACAATGTTCCCACTGCTGGGACACATGCCTCTTCTCTTTAAGAGGGAGTGGGCTGTAATCTACCACGCGAGTCCAGTCCGGGTTGTTGGTTTTCTCAAGATGTTTTCCTTCACCGTTTTAAGAGCAGTGGTGATGAAATTATTTACACAAAGTAAAGCGCCTGGCTTGGTTCGAAACCACGACCTACAACTCGCAAGTTGGGGCCGATACCACTGGAACAGCACTACTTCTAGATGCTGGGGATTGACACTTAAGTGAGCTCACTTCACTTATGTTTTCACGGTAAGATTTTTGTAGAATAGCGCTACTGTTGTTACTGTGTTAACAAGAAGCTTTCAATCTTTTCTCACGAGTCCCTATGTCTTACTTACATTGTAATGTTGAAACTTAATAACCATCCTCTGTCTTCGCGGATCCCAGACCAAATTAATGAGCATCCCCTAAATTTGGACCCACAGGTCTATTTTAGTGTCACTAAAATTGAACCTAAATGAGTCACAAATCTTTGTGGACCCCAAATTGCGTCTTTTAGACATTTTAGTAACTATAAAGTGTTAATTCAACTGTGGTTATATTGCGTAGCTTATAATAATAGGTTTTTTTTGAATGATAATGTGGTGCCTTAAGATCCACTTACAAGAAGCACAGAACAGATTGAAGTGGCGATGCTAGGGGAAGGCCTGTGTCCAGCAGTGGACGTCTTTCGGCTGAAATGATTATAATGACGATAACAGATATTTATATGCTAACAGCCTTAAAATGGGACTGGTCTGGCCACGACTGCCGTATGCCCAATTAGCAGTGGGCCAAAATAACCACTACGTGGAGCCCTGACACAGCCAGAAGGCGTCGTTAGAGAAAACAACCGACCAGTGGTCCACATTAGCCCCGGATCAAAAGAGCTAGAAGTCATGGGGAGAGGCGTTTGCCCAGCAGTGGGATGATGCAGGCTAATAGTAGTAGTAGTAACCTTAAAAAATAATTATGACTTTTTCTCCCTTTTTTTAATAAAGATTAATAAAGTTTCAATAAGGATATAATAAGATTTAATTCTTGAGTTCTCAGTGTCCAGTTAAACTTAATTAGTTGAGCTATTTCCGTACTTGCATATTCCCTTTTATCACTTTCCAAGACACAGTAATCATTGAAAATTCTCAACTCACTTACTCAACGTTCTTCAAATGTGAACGTTATTAAGCGCTTAAATTAAGCAGCTTTTCAAAGCTAATTAAAAATAAAATTCTGCGAAACAAACTCAAGTTTTACCTTTTAAAGGTTGCAAAGTAAAGTGGATGCAGAATTAATTCGGATTACTTAGTAAATCCTAGTGTGCCCTGCATTTCACTTAGAGTCGGCCGTTCCAAATTATTTTTCATAATAATTTATTGCAAGCAGAGCTGAATTTTATTATATGATTTTTTTTCTTCGGACCTGCAACCTTGTTGATGCTGTTAATCATATTGGAAGTTAATTTATTTTGGTTTGAGTATTTTTTAATAAATATTAATTTATCTCATTGATTGGAATCATACAAACCATTATAATTGAATGGCATTTCAATTACTATAACGGAAAATCGTCTAAGGAGAAATTGTATCAAGCAGCACCTTTCAAGTACTGACTTTGTCTCATTCAATTTCGGTTCAGTATATACAACCATATTTTGATGAATGCATTAATAAATAAAACCACGTACCTACTATTTATCCCTAGTACAGCTGCAAAGGTACACTATACCATAATGAAATAGCCAGAAATAACAAGCATTCTTCCCTACACCAGCTTCATGAAACTTACCTAGGACAACAAACAGAAATTTTTCTTGACTCCAAGACGACTCCGGAAGAATTACACAATTAAATAAATCATCCTTTCTTTTCAGAGAAACTTGACGTACAAAAGTGGAACCTACTAGCGTTGCTATTATTTTAACTGCAAAGCAGTGAGAAAACTTGAAACATTCACAGAATTACGGTAGTTTTTATTTACCGTTTCCTTAGAGCCTTGGGGAGTCTTGAGAGCTGTTAGTTAGTGGTCTGGGAAACAATTTACTAAGAACTATAGTTGGTTAGGACATGTGGGGTGTTAATGGGAGATAATTTAGTGATGATAGTACATTACGTGGAAATGATGTACTTTTTGGAGGTCTAGGTAGGGCCCGAGTAGAGGTAAGTGGTGAATACACCACTCACTGTCTCAGTCCTTTATAACTGTTTAGTACCAAGGTACTCACTAAACAGTTATATTTATAGACTCTGAATTCTGGTTTTTGTGGGAATGTTCAGGTACCAATTAGCATTTAAGCATTACACACCCAAAGGCGCCTAAAGTTGTCTCTCGTAAAGATAAGAATTGCTTTCCGTCAAACGAGATTGTGTTGCAGTGTGAGGTGAGGAGCAGGCAGGATATCGTGAGGAGGTGGCACCTCACGATATAAAAAAAACTCAAATAATGTTATACAAATTCATTTTATTTCAGACAAAGTCCATTACAGTATATTAAAAACATAAAATTATAAAAATATTATAACATTAAAATTAAATTAAATTAAAATACAGACACGTAATTTAAATCAAATCAAACATAAAATACTTAATGACATTAAAAAAAATAAAAGTCTATTGAAGTTATGCAAAGATTATTTTAGTGACCTGTAAAAATAAATATTACAGATATCAAAAAGAAGATGGCAAAAAAGAAAGTGTGACAGATTTTAGAGGCTTGTGAATGAAAGTTCTAATAGGTAGTTGTCTAATTAATACATATTATTATTATTACAACGCTGAAATAAATATGGAAGGGCTGTTGACCTATAAAGGTTCAATGAACAAATCTTACAATACGCGCATTGTTTGAGAAGATACTTGAAAATGACAGTGCATGACATCACCTAGCTTTATACTGGATGTCTCAAAAGTAGGTATAGGATGTGTTTTTCAATAAAATGCGAACGGATTCGATTTCTTCGTAATTTTATTTTATTTTAAAAAGAGACGTTTACAATTTTATTGAAACAGAATATCTACCAAATTACCGCCATAAGCATTTTTACAAATGTCGATTCTATTGCTAACTTTTTCGTTACATTTTCACACATTTCACGGCTTATTCCACCAATAAGTAGGCGAATATTGTGTTTCAAGTCGTCAATGTTTTGTGGCTCGTTGCGTAGACTTTATCTTTGACGTAGCCCCAAAGAAAGAAATCCAGTAGCATCAGATCGCCAGATCTCGGGGGCCAATTGACATCGCCTGTTCAAATCCTATACGTACTTTTCGAACACCCATTAGTTCGTCTCTTGTAAGTCGTGTAATATCCTATTGAGGATACGTTGTATAATATATTTTCTCGTAAGTAGAGCTCAACCAGGCTCTTTAAAGGCTTCTAAAGTATGCACAACACGTCCGAAGTATGACTTGAAATGGTGCCAAAAAATCTCGTGGTCAGCATTTAGGATTTTATTCAACCAAGAAGTACTTATGTATGTTGATGGTACTCTTTTCTATTGTGCTATGCCCTAAATAGCATCTTCTTTAAGTGTCGTATGCTACTTATGTTAAATTAGAATGAACGATTCGGATAGATAGTGACCTTATTGGTGATGTTCTTCAGTGAGGTCAGGTGCGTAGTACTCGCAACCGGCGTGCGTGTATGACCAGATGTATGAACGTAAACGAGGCAAAAAGAGTATGTAAGGATCGTAGAAGGTGGCGTTCTGTAGTTTCTGCCCACCTCCATAGGAAGAAGGTGTGAGTTTATGTATGTATGGTTCGTCGTCAGGTCGACAGGGTCCCCGGTCCATCTACGCTCGGGCACAACAATACTTTAATTCCTATTTACTTTATTTATTTTGAAACATGGTACTATTCATATTTTATAAAATTGTTGTGCCCTTCAGGGTCCATGTGAACTTTATAATCATTATTAACCTTGTGTTATTCAATATAGATTTCAATTTGAATTTGAATCTAGCTGGTTGCTGTTACTGGGCTGTTTGAAAAGATTGACTGGGGCTTTGGACAGTAAGAACATATTTAATTTTATTCAGACGTTCTAGATGTCATATCAGGCAAGGTTTACTGTATTGGCCACAGTATTTTTTTTCGTATGCCCCTCCCTTACATTAGACATGCCAAACAAAAGGCTGGTAAAAAAAAATTGAATCAAAGATGGCCGCGGCAGATAACAGGACTGCGCTACCTAGTTTTCCCGTAATTAGCATTGTGTGTGGCAAACTGGATACAGTAGGGACTCTTTATTTGCCTGTGACACACACAAAGCATACTACAATATTATTAAAATTATTGACTTCAGCGGCTTCTTAATTTTTTCTATATCATTATATCATATGTATCATATATCATATATATCATTATTTCATAATTTCCATGTCAGAAAATAGAACAATTAATCGCTAAAAGCTGTAAGCTATTCCCTTAGTATTTGTACAAATACTAGGTCGCGTTCTTACAACGGAATTTGCACTTCTGTGCGCTTAATTTGATTGCATGCAAACTTGTATTTAAGTTATACATAAATGTGTAACCCCCGTAAGGTGAATCCTCAGCTGTATCCTGCCAAATTCAAATTTTCTTTGGTTTTTGCAAATTGCTGCTCTGTTTTACGTCGTATATTGTTCAAAATGCAATTCGCGACTGTAGAACTAATATATTGTCAAACTTTGCAAATTTCTTCCACTTAAGAATTTTTCATAATATTTCATATGAAAATTCTTGGGTAAAACAAATTTCCTAAGTTTGACGATTGATATGAAATTGATGATAATTAATCAATAAATATATCATTCCTACAGTCGTAAATCGCATTTTGATCAACAAACGACGTAAAACAGAGCTGCAATTTGCAAAAACCCAAAGAAAATTTGAACTTGGTGGGCTATAACTAAGGATCCTTCTTACGTGAGGATTTCTACCAATCAACTCCTACTGCAAGACGCGTTAACGAACTTCGTTCCAAAAACTACTGTATCTTTGGTCTAGTGGTTTTATACCTAGCTAATTAGGGTGGAGTCCTGCACCCCAATTGCGTATCACACTTGCTTCCCATTCCGAAGGATTTTGAATGAAATTTGTAATCCAAATTTCTTCCAATGTTTGAAAGTCTGCTCGACAACGTAAATAACGCAATGAATGTTGTCGAATTGTCAAAATAAAAGGCATTGCAATTGTTAGTGTTAAGCAATTCCCCTGTCGGGTTGAAGCACTGGGTCGAGCAGAGTGTGCTATTAAGAAATTCTAAATAACAGCCCGGATTCGGAATTTGTAGTAAATAGCAATATATTCGCACCTATTTCATGAGGCTTATAACATAACCAGCGATATGTGGGTGTAGTAAGTATGTTTGCTACACCCACGTATCGCCTCGGAGGTTACTTGTTAGGGACGGTAGTAATTCTAAGAACAATATAGTCTGTACGCTGAAAGCCAAAGCTTGCCACTTAAAACATGTTTGTAAGTAGATATAGATATCGTGATACGAGATAATGATGATTATGATGATGATGATTGATGAAATTATTGATTTACATTGAAAGACTTCAGAGGGCCCTTCTGAAAGTCACGTTTAGAAAACCATTCCGATTCTCAACTGACAAGCTCTGTAGAGAAATCCAAGTCCTGCGCGTGAAGCAATTTTTCATTGTAACTGCAATTGTCCGCACTCACAAGACCCTCACCAAAAGATCTGATAACTTGTCTTGATCTGGTCTGTTGTCTTGATCTGTAAACTTCTGTCAAAGCGGGTTTCCAGAATCCCAACTCCGCCTGCGATGTCCCTTTTGGCCTTTTGGCCAAACTTTCATTATTTCAGAAGACTTTAATGAATAATTGTGTTAGTAGATAGAGTAGCGAAATAAAATAAAGAATTCACTACATGTACACGTATAATGTATAATTGTTAAAAAATATACCGAAATTACAAATATATAAAAAGTAAAAAATATAATTAAATTTAAAAAAACAACATAGTCCAAAATAATTGCTGATAGGATTGTCGTTATTTATAATTTAAAAAAATTACACGAGAAAAACGTACAACTTAACAAGATCAATTATAATACCTTTAAGTTTTGTTTTCGCTATACGTCCTAAAGAGTTCGATTGCAATCGATATTCTAAGGACGCGCACGTTAAATATTAGGTTTCTAGGAAATACATTGTTTGATATACGGCTCTAAGTTAAACCATGGTTATCTTACTGTATTAAATTACGAGGTAAAAGATTTACAGTTTAAAATAATAAATATCTAGACCATCTTCCGATCGTCGTGTGTCGTCGAGACAGGAGAATACCAGGTTTCGTAGTGTAGTCCCGTCGCAGGCCGAAAGGTTATTTATTACGACTCACAGGCTAGACAAATAGCCCGGGGGGTGAGACTGAAATTCGACTTGATAAACACGGTTCATACCTAAGACAAATAATAGGGGATAAAGTCCGTCATACAAGCAGAATGTTTAATAATACAGAAGATGAGAAAATTTACATACCGTTTTGTTGAAGGTATGATTCCAATTGCTATAAGGCACTCGATGTAAAGCGTTCACTGAACGTTCCTATGACATAGAAATAAAATATAATATCGAGACAAAGAGACAAAGGTTTCGATAATTTGAACGAATAAGAAAGAATACGTACCCAGTTTACAACGGAATACCTATTAACTTCATTGGATAAATCGACTGATTACCGCTAAATCGACTTCATTATTGTATTTCAGTGGCGGATTTTGGCTTACATTGGCCTAATCTAAAAATCAACTAAGCATTTGGATCTACGAATTTTTCTGCAATGAAATCCATTGTAAGAAAATGTTGCTTGTCAAACGCAGAAGTTCTAAATTTCAAAAAGTTCTAGAACAAAATATTTTTGGTCAAGTAAAGCTTAAAACAGTTTGAATATGTTTTAAACGAAGGAGGTATATTACAAAAAAAATATGCAGATTTATATTACTGCAGTAGGTACTGCAATGAATCTCCATCAAGTCAAAATTAGAATGAAAACAAACAAAAGTAAGAAATAGGTAATTATACAATACAATAACAAATTGCCGTAAGCACTTACAAGTCGTAAGGAAAATACAATTTTATATTAATAATAACTTCGTTAACATTCAATTCGCGTGTTTTTGCTGAAATATTGTTTTTTAATGGAAGAACCCGTTGGAATAATATTTCTATTCATCCGTACTTTCAGATTGCATTATATTCTGGTCCTTCATTGTTTTATTATATCTTGGACTTATCAAAGTGGGCAGAATGATGTTGATAAATAAAAGATGGTGCATCGACGACTTAGTACAGAACCCTAATTGCATTACATACTTTCGATTACATTCCAAGGGTTTTGAAGGAAATTCCTAATCCATTGCTTCATAGGTTTAAATAACATGTCTGCTCACCCATTTAAATAATGCAATGAACGTAGCTGAACTGTCAAAATGAAAGGCATTGTGGTCGTAATTTTATGTGTGTTACGTTATTACCCCGCTGCTGGTCGCAACATACAGATGGATGCGGGTGTAGACTCATTCTATATTGAAGGACGTCTTCCAATGTGGAATGATGGTGATCTTTTATTGCAGCTTTTTAAAGTAAAGTTAATCATCGAACGCTATTGATGGTTGGACTCCAGAGAAAGGAACTTCCGAAATACGTAAGGTGTCCAGAAGTAACCCTTTCTGTGTCTTTGTGTGTCTGTGCTCTGTGTTCGGTGTGTGTGTGTGTACGTATTTTGGTTGTTTAATGAGAACTACTTTTAATATTGGTCGAGGCCTTTTATATTTAGCCTACGCCACTTACTATATCAAAGCCAATCTTCTAATTTGAAGCTGGCATTTAGACTACAGGCTTCATATCCTGTTTGATCATCGAGGAGAAAAATAAATCCTTCTTCTTTGTTCGCGGACTTCTGTAACACAGGTAGGTACCACCTATCTCAGGAGTTAGGGCTTCAATTGAAAATATACTTAACACCTTTTTTATGTCAATAAAACATGTTTTTATTATTCTTCAACAATCATTTTATTTATCGAAGATAATATGGAAAACCTATCATCACTTTCAAAATATATATTTTCCTCTCCGCAGAACAAAGATGTAGCAGTGATACTCGTACACAATATTCTCCTACTGAAGACATCAACGCCGCGCCCAATCAGCTTCGAAGCTTAGTATAAATAAATATGAATAATAAATTATTCAGGAGTTCTATGTATAACAATAATCTACACAACTATACATCACAATGTAAGCACGGTGATGACGCAGTAACTTAAGATATAGCGCGGTTTTTGATTGCATACGGGTCAATATTACGAGCAAGACGGAGTGGTTAATTTCAGTTTCTTCCTTATTTCAGTTTCTTCCTAATTTTAGTTTCTTCCTAATTTCAGTTTCTTCCTTATTTCAGTTTCTTCCTAATTTCAGCTTCTTCCTAATTTCAGTTTCTTCGTAATTTCAGTCTCTTCCTAAATTCAGTTTCTTCCTAATTTCCTTTTCTGCCTTATTTCAGTTTCTTCCTACCTACTCACAGGAGATTAGAGTTGTAGGACTGGCTGCGAATATTTGCCCCCAACTTCTTAAACGTATTTTCTTTCTTTTTTTTCTTTCAAGAAAGCGTGATGATCAATGCTCGTGTCTCGTGTGTCCATTTCCGTGCAGTGGAACATTAACAGGCTGGTATTATTTACTGTAGGTATTGATCATGTGTATTTCAAATGAAAAAATCAATGATAATACAGAGAAGCCGAAAATTGCAGGACCGGGCAATCGACTCTGCTGCTCGATAAATTTAAAAGTTGTTTGATTCAAATACTTTATAATTTATTTTTTATTTTTTGATTTATAATGTTGATTCTTATTTGTACATTGTAAGGAACAATCCCATTTTTTTTATTTTCCAACTTTTTTATTTTGTCCAATTTTTTTTTCGTTTTTATATACTTAATTAATTGTATTAAATTATTTATAAAATATTAAATTGAATTGAATTTTAATAATATATTTTTTATATATCTGAGTAATGCTAATCTAGTGGCACTTTTTACTTAAACTTAATTTTGTTAACATGCGGATAATGTAGTGGGCTGTAATCTTGTTAATACTACTTATGAGCCTATATTATTGTTATTTATAAACATTTTATATTGTAGCTGTTTATTGTCAGATAAAAAATAAATTTTGAAAAAAAACATACCGCAGTAGTGACACAATAGTTTGGATGCCCACATGCAACCTAGAATTAAATATTACAAACCTTTGGAAGGAAAGGTTTCAATAGAAAGGGCAATTCGATTGAACCATGCTATGATTCTGAAACCTTTGTGCAGTACAAAGGTCACTGTCAACTCCATCAAAGTTGCAAACTTTTGTAATAACAAATTTCAAGTTGCACCATCGACTTCAAGAAGCAGAAAAATCGGCATCAAACTCAGACTCAAAGTATTTATTTCAAATAAACAAATGACAGGCACTTTTGAATTGTCAAGGGGTCGGTCAGTCAGAAAGATGAAGCTAGTTGCCCATTCCAAAGCGAAGTAGGTATCCTACAGACACGTAGCGTTCCCGGTCCAACTTCCCTCCCCTACATCAAACCCACACTTGATCCAGATATCTCTAATCGCCGACGGCCATCAATGTAACTAATTGGGCATATAATTTATGCGGCGGTCACTTTGACTAATGACAACGGTTTACGCAAGCCGTATGCTTGAGGCCAATGCTGAGATCAGCAGATTATAGGATGTATCGGCGAAATGAGCGGGTTTCGAGCTGTCGATAATTAGTCGATGTTTTGATGGCACATCACTAGTATAGTTGTGTTTGTGAAGGATGATGGATCTCGTCTATTGAAGGGGTCGATTTTCGATGTAGCACAAGTATGAAAGTATTTTATACTGTAGCAATTCGTAAACATAATAGCGTTTTTCGTTGAATTGGTTCCAATATTTGTCATTACAATCTTAATGAGGCGCCGTTTCTTGTTACTAGAAGCCGTTTACATGTAAGCGCTCATCGGTTTTTAAGATTATATTTTTGTCGTTTCGAGTGTACCATTTTTCTTTTGAATAATCGCTGGTTCATATGACATTTGTCGGGTTAATTATATTATGGTTTCATAATTTTATTATTTTCAGTATTTTACATTTACTATTTAGATTTGACCTATATTAGTAACTAGCTGTTGCCCGCAACTTCATCTGCGATCAAGGTTAAAAGTATCCTATGTTCTTTTCCAGGTAATGGTTTACCCATGCGCCATATTCCATCCAAATCCGTTCAGCCGTTCTACCGTGAAAGCGTAACAAACAAACAAACAAACTTTCGCATTTATAAAATTAGTTAGAATTATCATTGAACAATGCGAACCATTTGTAACTGCATTATGTAAACCTATTTGACGTGATAATATTTTTAGAAAATTCAAAAACCATGGACTTAAAACAAATAGTGTAGTGGTGGCCCAGTGGTAACGGCCTCGACTTACGAGTTGTAGGTCGTGGGTTCGAACCCATGTAGGCGCTTTACTTTGTGTTAACAATTTCATTACCACTGTTCTCAAAAACGGTGAAGGAAAACATCGTGAGGAAACCGACATGTCCAAAAATTCGAAGACGTGTGACATCTACCAACCCGGACTGGGCCCGCGAGGTAAATTACAGCCCACTCCCACTCGAAGAGTGGAGGCGTGTTTCCCAGCAGTGGGAACATTATAGGCTGATTATGATAATGATGACGCATTTAAAATCCCTTAATTATTTCTATTCACAAGAACAGAAACCGAACATCTATTCAACCGCGCCTAATTGAAAGCAAACGCCATGTAAAAACACTTGCTGCCAACATTACGGAGAATCTAAAAGGATTGCCGGTCTAACAGGGCATACAACTTTGAAGTACTGAGAATTTTTAACCAGAAGTAAAGTTAAAAGAAACCGCGGTTGAGATATAGGAAGCTTCTAAGTTAATTAGTTTCATGTTTGTAACATACTTTTAAAGTTATAGGGATATGTACGATACGGAAGTTACATAAATATCAACACACGCCAGATTAATTGACTAGAAACTTTACCCGTTGATGTTAAAAATACATACATAAACTCACGACTCATATTCATGGGGGTAGGAAGAAACTACAGACCGCCAGTTACTATGCTCCTTACATACTCCTTTCGCTTCGTTTGAGTTCATACATCTGCACCCTAATTACGTAACACACTATCTATAGCAATCTGAATCATTTTGAAGCCTATTACTAACCCATTGCTTCATAAGTTCGAAAAATTTGTCAGCTCAACCACGTAAATAACGCAATGAATGTTGTTGAACTGTCAAAATGAAACCCATTCCTACTTATAATTACCCCGCTGGTCATACTCACACGCTGTATGCGAGTACTACGCACGTGACATTTCTGAAGAACATCACTAAATGGTCAGAATATGTCCTTCTAGATCATCCCCGCACAGCGTTTCTATTCACACCTGCCTGGTAATACGGAAGTTGACATAATAAAATGCAACATTATGCCTGGTATGACCCAGGCTAACGATCAAATGGGTTTATTAATGTAGGTAGTCACTGAGCGATTGATTTCGGATCACAATTTCGGTAAAAGCGATTCAGGAAATTCGAATAAGGATTCATATTCTCGAAAAGCGTGTTTGCATTGTACTATGATCCAAGGATTAAGTAGAGATTTATGACTGTCATCCAAAACGACATCATGACTACATCCCCATGGCCAAAGTGTGGAACTCTCTGCCAGCGTCTATGTTCCCTTCCACATATAACCCGTCAGGCCTTAAAGCAAGAGTGTAAAGGCATCTTGTGGCCGCATTCGTTCCATCGTAGACTTTATCCATCGCTTTCCATCAGGCGAGATCGGGGTCAAGAGCAGGACCATTTCACAAAAACATTTAAAAAATTTATAGAGGTCGAGTTTTAGGCCCAGATCCAGAATCTTCATCGGGAAGCCTATTATTTTGTACAAAATTGTCACTTATCTTTATACTGACAGCAGTAAGGCCAGCTTAACCTTCCGCATGAATAAACCTCGACAATGCCTTTAGGTATATACCTTTAAGAAAAAGATACTGATAAATGATAAATGATTTTATTTCTGTAAGTAGATTTGTACAGACACTGTTACACGTCAATCATATTTTAAAACTAGATGAGATCGGCGTTTCCTATCTGACTACTCTGAGAAGAAAGGCCAAAACAAACACAGAGGTCACAGTCTCTTTTAAAGTCCAGACATAATCTTAGTCAGATCATGTGAAGACCATGTAGATTTGTGTCTGAAATGGTCTTTTGAGGAAAAACCACACAGAATGAGTGGATCTGTCTAGTCAGTGCACGCATTTGTCAGTAATCGTGCAACTCAACTCAAAACTTAAGAAGCTCAACTGCTGCTAGCAGTCGATACAAAATCTTCACCAACATACTTGGTCCAAACATTTGACAGACTTACGAATTCCAGTCACATACTATTAAAGTAGTTTAATTGGGATTCGCATTAGGATATCCTCTACATCAAAAGATGAAGCACGTCCAGGAAAGCGTCATGAATATGTTACCTTCATTAGGTATTAATGCAATGTCCCTTCCAGGAATAACCCCAACAATAATAACACGAAACTGCCTTTTACAACTCTATCTAAAACTCATAAAAAGCTTAATGTAACTCCATAAAACTGAACTTCGAACGACAAAACAAAAGAACACGATGTAAATGAGTAATTGCTTATTTAAGTCACCACTGTAAGGAGTACCGGAGTTTTACTTTCAACAACAAACAGTAATGTATCTTGTTTAGTAACTTTAAAAGTTTTCCATCGTACGCGAAGCCACCAGACTTCTTTAAGTTATTGACTTATTGACTTTTAAAACTAGTGCTGTGGTAGTGCGAGGTCAATGGTTCAGATACGATAGGATTTATTTTTGAGAACGAAATGGATTTGTTGGCGGACTGTGGGTTTCAAAGTATTGTATTCCACATGGGATGTGTTTTTCTAAGAAATGGCTATGCTGTATTGACTATGCAATACGGTGTTTTAAAAAGTGAATGGAAAGAAAACTACATAACAAAACATAACATCACGCCTATAATCCCCGAAGAGTTAGGCAGAGGTGTACTTATAGTAGAGTATACCCACATTTCGCCAGTTATGCTTAAGTCCTATCTAATAACGGGGCGAGAAAAATTGTATACATTCATAAATAAATTAAAACGATTTCTATTATCAAAATGCTATTACAATATCAATGACTATTTAAATGACAAATTTTTAATTACATGTTTTATAAAATAATCACAATATAATTATAGTAACAACTAAGTAGTTAAATAAATACCCTCTTCCTAAATAAAAATAGTTCCAGTTCCACTCCAATAAAAATAGTTCTGTGAACCTACTAACGAAACACTATTTGAGAATTTCAGTCAAGTTCAAACGGAAAAAGATAATTAAAGTTTTATATCCACTCCACACTCCACCCAAACAACGTCGTATCTAAAACTAAGTCCACAATGAAACATTCCTCAAACATAGAACTACTAAAACCGGACAGATTAAAGACCAAATGAACCTCGAACGAGCCCTCAATAACAACAACATATAGAAGTTAAACCAGCACTAAACCAAACTTTGAGCTCTTGCATCAAAGTTACAACTCGTAACTACTTTAGCAGCACGTGATGGGAATCCATAAGACCACGTTCGCACGGACGTAAAAATATCGCGGTGGGATTTTATCATGCATTGGATTTTCAACGCTCGGTGTTGAACCGAGCATTGAGAATCCAAGAGAGTGCATCCCAGCTCATCGAAAAAACACACTGTTGGATTTTCAACTCTCGACGGTGAGCAGTGCGTTGAAGATCCAGTGCGCGAAAAAGTCCCGCTGCGATATTTTTACGTCCGTGTGAACGTGGACTTAGACTGTCAAATGTTTGGCCCAAGTAAGTTGGTAGTTGGGGGGGAGGGACTTTGTATCGACTGGTAGTATGTATATATATTTGTTTTAAAAGCTATGAAAAGGTACTAATGACTTTCTGTAGAAGGGATCTATCGATCGGTGAAGTTAAGTTGCGCTTACAGCGGTCAGTGTGACCATGGGTAGCCATCATTTACATTAATTATAATTGCTTATTTAAGTCACCATGGTAAACATACCATGGTGACTTAAATAAGCCTCCTCCTATCTGACTACTATGAGAAGAAAGGCCGAAACAAACTCAGAAGTCACAGTCTCTTCAAAGTCCAGACATAATATTGGTCAGATCATGTGAAGACCATGTCGATTGGTGACGGAAATGGTCTTTTGAGGAAAGATCCACCCAAATTGAGTGGAGCTGTCCAGTTAGTGCACGCATTTTTCAGTAATCGTGCAGCTCAACTCAGAACTTAAGGAGCTCAACGATTCGACGAACAGCACCAAAGAAAGGACAGTTGGGTAGGCCGCATTAATTTCTCAAACTACCAGACCATGATTAAAACTAACAGAAAAAGAAACAAAAAAGCAATGACCCACATAGAAGGTTTAAGACCTACAAGCTGCTTAAAAGTAATAAGTGCTTAAACCTCCTTAAATTTTTGTCTTAAAAACAATTCCATGACAAAAATTCCTTTGAAGACCCTGTCAATTCCGTTCATTTTCGAAATGAAATACGGAGTCGCTAACTGTCATCCTCTTACCGTCAAACTCTCAGAACCCCGAAACTTTACAGCTTGTAAAATTTCTCTAACCTCGATTTAAAATGAATTGAGTCCCTGCGGAGTTTGACTTATGAATCAGTAATGGCACCCGATTTGCTTAAATATTTTATAGCAAGTAACCCCGGTTAGTGATGTGCGTATTCGAATTATTCGATTGGTCAAACAAATTAATCCAAATTTGATCGATTTTTTTGTTGTGAATGCGACTTGTGCGTATTTGCAAAGAAATGGTGAGTATAGGTACATAATATCATTATCAAGACTACAACGATTTTAATCAGGCAGAGGTGGCTCTTGAATATTTTTTTAGGTTAATTGATATTTTTGAGCTTTTTAGGACAACTGCACTATTTATACATGGCAAAGACTCATTATTATTGATACAGATAGATCACGCAACAATTTTTAATAAAAAATATCGTATAGATTTTAAAATTGGTTCTAAACAAATCGGGCGCAACAATCGCCAACTAAGCCAATTAAATCCGACAGCTCAAACTCAGTCAAATCGAATAATTCGAATAACATTGCGATTGTTTATTCGAATGGGAAATCAGAACGAATGGAATCGAATGCTGTTTGCTCATCTCTAACCCGGATGGATAGATTCGTCCGGATACATTAATTTTGGGCAAGTATTTATTAGGATCCATTTACTGATCTTCTATGTTACTCAATTATGGGATGTCCTTTAAGTACTCTCAGTGATTGTACTTTTGTTGGGAAAGGAAACAGTGGTTTTGTTCCGATTGTCTTATTTATTTTTCAAGATCCTATTTCAAAGGATGCCTTTTTGTTTCCAGGTCGTTAATCGTAAAGAACGTTAATTATTAGTTCACGTTTCTATCTATCTACACTACCTTTACTAATAATAAAGCTGGAGAGTTTGTGTTGAGTATCAAGGTCCAGGTGTGCTGCTGGTGGCCCTAATTAATAAAACTAATTGATATCGATGATATGACTGTGTTTCTTGGGTAGGTTTTGATTACAATGTTTAATGAGACGACCGATGTGTGCGCACGCTCAAGGTGTCGGCAAGCGAGTGAGAGGCAGGAGGAAGCTCACGATCGCGGTGTGGTGTATAGCCCGTGGTGACGTCAGGAACAGTTTGTTAGTTTTTTTGTTTGTTTGCACGCGCTAATCTCTGGAAATACCAGTCGGATTCAAAAAAATATTTGTGCATTTGATAGCCCAATTCTCGAGGAAGGCTGTAACATCACGCTAGGAGCTGAGCAAATAGAAAAAAACCTGAAAGAACGCTAAGCGAAAATGAAGTATTAGCGCGGGCAGGCAATGCGCAACGACGCGACATCGCGGACGAAGTCGTGGGCTCAAGCCCTAAACTGTGTCCAAACTTCCTAAGAGACTAATTAATTTACGGTATATTTTAAAATAAGTATTTTGTTCCTCGCAGACTTAGGCCCGCTTGCACCACAAATGACTTAATATATTTAGCGCTAAATATATTTAAATCATAGTTCTATTTCTGTAAATCGTTTGAAAATGACTGACAGAATGATGTCAAATACCTTAAGCGCTAAGTCTATTTTTTTTACCTCTTTCAACTATCTTCACATTCATCATACGTTATGAATCTTAATCTACTACTTAAACAGCAATACCAACTAAACTAGAATTGAACAAAAAAATACCTACTTATCTAACTTGGTACTAAATATAAGTGCATCATCATTCTGACAAACAAAATAACTAAACAAGTAAACAAAAATAAATAAAGAGTTCTCTCTTTTATTAATTAACTAGCTGCCGCTTCGTCCGCGTGGTGTCCTACGCCTTTTTTTTTTTTTCCGGGTTGGAAAATCCTCATGGATGTCCCCCGCCCTGGGGGGGCGGAGGGGTCTGTCAGACTCTTACTGACTAAAAACCACCCCGGTGTTCCGTCTCACACCTACGCCGGGGGTCGCGGGAACGTACAAATCTTCCGCAACCCCCGGCCGTGGTGTCCTACCCCTTTTTTTTTTTTTTTTTTTTGTCGCTGAGAAATGCTTTATGCACTTCCGCTCGTCGGGGGACGAGACGGGGTATGTGGGACTCCTGTCCGAATGACAGTATACCCACTAAAACTCAGCGGTGTTCCCACATCGCCGTGGTGGGAGGGCCATGGGAAACCGGCTCAGCCTTTACATCCACAACCTTCCCGGCGCTTGCCCGCCTAGCTGGCGGGCCCCGCATGCCCCCCAGGCTGGGGGGCTACGGGAATGGCCGGGAACACCTGGCCACTCCCGTCCGACACTGGTGGAGGCCTGTGCAATACAGGCAAGGGTGCCCCCGCACCCGTTGCCTGCTGGTCTCCACCCGGGAGGAGTCGGAGATGACTATCAAACTGACGTCTTCTTCGACCCCTCCTCCGCCTTCGGAGCAGCGCCGCGTGAGGATCCTCCTCCCGCGCGCGCTCCGCCGCCTCCTTCTGGGACATGACGTGTTCGCAGAAGGAGGCGACTGCCGCCCAGGACCCCTCGTCCCCCAGCATGGCGTTAACCAAGCCAGGGAGTGAGAGGTCCGGTCCGATCACCGCGATGAGACTGCGGCGCGTTTCGGACCACGAGGGGCACACCTCGAGGGTGTGCTGCGCCGTGTCCTCCGCCGCGCCACAGTCGTGGCACGACGGCGTCTCCTCCCGTCCGATCCGGTGCAGGTACGATCCGAAGCAACCGTGTCCGGACAGCACCTGCACCAGACGGAACGAGAGGAACCCATGCGACCGCTCAAGCCAGTCTCGCAGGACAGGCCCGATCGCGTCGAGGGTTCGGCGGCCGAAGGCTGCGGTGGCGAGTTCCCCCGTCCAATGGACGACGATGGCGTCCCTCGCCTCCCGCCGGACGGCCTCCCGCTCTTCCGGGGCTGGGCGTTCTCCTCTCGCCCTCCGCCCCGCCGTCCATTCATATACTCTGGCGAGCACCCACGCCTCGAGTTCCCAAGGAGGGGTGCCGGCCAGAGCACATGCTGCCGCGAAGCCCACCGTGCGGTAGGCCCGCGCCACTCGCTGGGCTATGGCCCTTTGGGGTGCCCGCAATGCGGCGGCGTTCTCCCTCCTTCGGAGGGAGTCCTCCCAGATAGGAGCCCCGTAAAGGGCCATACTCCTCAAGATGCCGGCATAAAGTTGCCGGCATCGCGCGCTGGGCCTTCCCAGGTTGGGAAGCAGCCACGAGAGTGCGCCTGCGGCCTTCAGCAGGCGCGACGACAGCCCGCTAAGATGCGGACCGAAGCGCCACCTGCTGTCGAGTACAAGGCCCAGATATTTCATCTGGGCCTTCACCTCAATTCTGACGCCCTCCACGAAGATGTGGGCGTCAGATGGGGGGCGCTGCCGAGCTCCGTGGAAGAACACGGCCTCGGTTTTGTGCAGCGCCACCGTTAAACCTAGGCGGCGGATCCTCCCCGCGACCAAGGATCCGCCCGCCGAGGCCAGGTTGGCCGCCTCCCTGAAACTCCCCCCCCGGGCGGTGAGGAGAGTGTCATCCGCATAGCAGACGACACTCGTGCCCCGGAGGAGAGTTCCCCGCAAGAGCCAATCATAGGCGATGTTCCAGAGGAGAGGTCCTATGACTGACCCCTGAGGAACGCCAGCCTCGACGGCGTACCGCCGGACTTGGCCAGTCCTATCCGCCAGGACGATCGTCCGATGCTCTAGGTAGCTGGCCAGCAGACGACGCATGTATCGAGGCACTCCGTGGAATCGGAGCGCCTCTAGGATGGTGGAGTGGGGAACTGAGTTGAAGGCATTGGCTATGTCGAACGACACAGCCAACAATCCGTCCCGCGCCTCCATCGCCCCCTTCACCTGGCCCTTAAGGCGGGCCAGCGCGTCCACCGTGGAACGCTCAGCCCAAAAACCGAACTGAGCGTCCGACAAGTCCGGCCCGATACGCCGCAGATGACTTTTCAGGCGGGCAGCGATTATCCCCTCGAACATTTTTCCGACCTCATCGAGCAGCACGATGGGCCGGTATGCCGAGGGGGAGTCTGCTGGGCGGCCCTCCTTGCGAAGGAGGCACAACTGCCCCTCCTTCCACGGTTTCGGGAACCTCCCACACGCAAGACATGCGCTGAAGAGGTCCCGAAACCTCTCCTCCATTTGAGTGGCAGCGATGGCCACCACTCTTGCCGGAACACCGTCGGGGCCCGGAGCCGTCTTCTTGGCGCGGATATGCAGAATCGCCGCGCCGAGTTCCGACTCCGTGACCGGAGGGGCCTCCTCTTCTTCTTCAGCTGGCGGAGCTATCCTCAACGTGGCCCCCATCACTGGCGGGGCGAAGTTACTGTCCCTGCACGGGAACAGGGACTGAACCACCCCATCCAGAAATGAGGGCTCCAGGGTCTCGGCCACCGGGGGACCAAAGGGGCGCAATTTTTTGCGGGCCGTCTTGTATGGTCTCCCGTAGGGGTCATTGTCGAGACCCTCCAGCATCTCCGCTCTTGCCGAGTCTCTGGCGGCGGCGATGGACCTATCGAGGACCATTTTTGCCTTAATGTACAGCTCATAGAGGTGGTCCTCGTTGGCGTGGTCTCGTCGACGCCGCCTTCGGCTTCGCGTGTAGGCCCTCCTTGCCTCCACACACGCTGTTCGAAGCCCCGCCAGCTCCACCGACCACCAGTACACGGCGCGTTTGGGTGGTGGTCGGCTAGACCGAGGCATGCTAGAGTTGCATACCTCGGTCAGAGACTCCCTCAGGTGCCCCGCCACGGTGTCCACATCCAGGCCGGCGGAAGGCGCTGAAAACCAGTCCTGGATGAACGCCGCCTCCACCGCTGCCTCCCTGTCCAGGCGGGTGAGAGCCCACCGCGGGAACGGTGATTGCACCGAGGGGGGCCGCGACTCTCCGGGGCCACCGGTGGAGATGTCGAATCGTACGTAGCGGTGGTCCGACATAGTCTCCACCAGGTCCACCCGCCAGTTCAACACGCGCGCGGCCAACGCAGGGGTGGCGAAAGTGACGTCCACTATTGAGCCACCCTGCCGCCGCACGCATGTCTGGACGCTTCCTCTGTTCAAGAGGGAGAGTCCAGAGGAGGCTGCCCACATTTCCACTGCCCTCCCGCGAGCGTCGGTGGCCGGGTTGCCCCAGTTCACCGACTTGGCATTCAGGTCTCCCAGTACGGAGACCTGACGCGGCACCGCCCTGCCGACCACGGCGGCCAGGATTGCGAGATAATTCTCGAAATCCTGAAGAGGGCGGTTTGGGGAGAAATAGACGCCCACAAGGGCTAATTCTCCCCACGCGGCGGCCACGTATCCCGGTCCCCTCTCTAATAGCGAGAGGGGAGGGGAGTCTGTGGAAGACCGCGCCGCTAGTGCCACCAAGCCGTCCTCGTCACCCAGCCAGCTGCCGGGGACTGAGTAGGGCTCGGCGACCACCGCTACGTTCACCAACCACTCGGCCATAACCTGAACCACCAGGTCCTGGGCCGCCCTACAGTGGTTGGTGTTCGCCTGGAGGATGCGGTAGTTGGAAACCATTATTCCAACATCGCACATCCCTCCTCGGCTACCGCCGCTGGATCTGCAGCGGCGACAACGACGGCGGTGGTGGCAGCAGCAGGGCGAACCTGCGCCGGCACTATGCCTTTCCTCGCGGGAGGCTTACAGTTCCTGCCCGTCATCCTGTGGTCCGCGGGGCGGCCACTGGCGGCACACGCCGCGCAGCGCAGCGTGGTAGCGCGGCAAGCGGCACCCTTGTGTCCCTCCTGCCCGCATCGGAAGCATGAGTCTCCCCAGTCGAACTTGGAGGGACACGTGACTCGGGTGTGGCCGAACGCGAAGCACTTGAAGCAGCGCGTAGGTTGCTCTTCAAGCGGCCGGACCACAGCTGAACTGAGCCCCACAAGCAGCCGTCCCTTGGTCGCAGTAAGGACGGCCCCAGCCGTGGCGACCGGGCACTCGACGCGGATGGTGCCCATGCCGCGGCGGCCGAGCCTGATGGCTCCACCTTTCACCGCGCCAGCGTCGCAGCCTCCAGCCGCCGCAACGGCCGCCACCACGTCCTCTTTAGTGACCGAATCATCTAGATCGGCCACCTCCAAGGCTGCGGTCTTTACAGGCCTGACGACCGTTGCCGCATCCGCGATGACCTCTTGCACCATTTTCGCGAAGAGATCCGCGTTTGCGCCGCGCTGCTCCCCCGAGAACTCGAAAATTCGAGCCCCGGCTAGGGTTCGGCGACACGTGATGTTGCCGATCCCCAGCCGGGAGGGATCTGCGTTGGTACGAGCCCGTCTTAGGACGGACTCATACGTCTCGCCCCGCTCCACGGCCTCCGGGGTGATGGTCACCACGACGGCCGCGGTTTTGGGAGGAACCAGCTTCCCCCCGCCGGCTGGATCCTTTTTCGCTGCAGGAGCAGTCGCAGCGGGCTTGGGGGTCGACTTTTTCCCTTTTCCCCCCTTTACCACTTTCGTCCACGGCTGGTTGGACGGGGTGGTGGAGGGAAGAAGGGCGTCCTCTCCCTGCAAGTTCTGGGGGGCTGCTGGAGTGGCAGACGACCCAGACGCTCCCTCCGCGCTCGTGGTGGGCATTTGAGCGGGCACCGTAGTCCCCTTGCCCTTGCCCTTGCCCTTGGAGGGCTTTGGGGCCCGGGGCTGCTCGCCCGATGCCAGGCCTCCCAGAGGCGCAGGTTCCGGCTCCGTCGGCGGTGGTCTCATATCCGCCGCTAGCGGCGGGCGGAGCCGCCTTTCCGGCAAGAGTCGGTCCTCGATGCCCGCGAAGCAGCCTCTGATGAAGGCCCTCTCCTCCATGACAACCCCACGGATAATTGCCTCAAGGCTGGCAGGGGAAGAGGAGCCCTCCACCACCGCACCTGGGGCAGATTGGGCAGGTCGGGCCGTGACCTCAGCCAGCTTCTGGTGCAGCTGGCTGACCTCCGCCTGCAAACGATCGACCTTCGCCTGCAGCTGTCGCGTCTCGTCCGTGGCCGTCCGCTTCACCAGCTCCATCACGATGCCGTGCATGCTGGCGGCCCGGCATTTGAGGGCCTTCTGGAAGGTCCCCTTCAAATTGGAGGACTTTGAGGCGACCTCCAGAACTTCCTCCTTGTCCTCCTTTGCCATGCGCTCCAATTCCGCCAGGGAGTGGTCAGCATATAGCACATTGGGTGCACCATAGCCAGCCCTCGACCTGGCGGCTTGCGCCTGCCGCTCCTTGGCTGCAACCCTCTCCTCCAGGTCTTCCTGGAGTTGCGCCCTTTTCGCCAGGTTTAGCTGGCGCTCGGCGTCCACCAAGCCCACCTCGTGAGCATAAGCCGAAGGAGAAGTCGAAGCCTTTTTAGACTTCGACTTCTTCTTCGCCCTAGATCCGACCGACTCCGAGGAGCCCTCGGACCCGAGCCTCATGCCGGCCCTCTTCCGCTTGGGGCGGTCGTTTTCGGCCGCCGACGTGTCCATATTGGACTCGTCGGCGTCCGACAAATCGTCCGGCCTGCTGAAAAAGCTGGCCGCAGATGGTGCGCGGTCAGCTTCCGACGCCGAAGCGCCGCCGGCGTGGCCCTGAGAAGGCCCCCTACCCCAACCCTCAAACTTCGCGGGCGTATGAAGAAAAAGACACCAAAGTTTCATCAAAATCGGTCGAGCCCTTTCGGAGTCCATAGCACATGTGTGAGCACTATGTACCTACTAGAAGCCACCATTTACTAGGTTCGTCTTTCATTGACTTGAATGTGCCCTGGCGGCTGAGAGTATGTCATGCTCACTCAAATGTCTCGCTGGTGGTGGCATGTGTGTTGGATCATTAGGTTCCCTTCCAAATGGTTGAGCTAAATGGTGCTGATCCATACGTCATGTTCGTGAACGGGCGCCGTCAGTTGCGATTGGTCATCTCTTGGCTGCCACGGCTTATTTTAATTTTTGAATTGCTTTTATCTTTTTTATTACGGTCGCTTTAAACGTGCACGTCTTTCTACATCGTTCTCACGTGTATAATTTCAACATAAATGATGTAACCAATTTTTTGTAACTATATGTTGATTTAAAAGAGAGTCCATGGAGTTTCTTGCGCGTTCTTCTCCATAGGTACCTACTACGCTTTAGGATGGGCAACCGACCGACCGACCTCTTGACAATTCAAAAGTGCCTGTAATTAGTTTATTTGAAATAAATGCTTTCAGTTTCAGTTTGAGTTTGAGTTTGACAAACAAACAAACATTGATTTTTAATCATATAGATAGAAGATAGATTAATTTATGTATGAACGTAAACGAGGCAAAAAGAGTATGTAAATGTCGTAGCAGACGGCGTTCTGTAGTTTCTGCTTACCCCCATGGGAAGAAGGCGTAAGTTTATGTATTTATGCATGTAATTTAGTGGTTAGTGGTGCAAGTGGGCTTTATATTCTGTAGTGCACCAACTAAATTTAAACTAATGCTCTCTCTCGTACTCACATATGAAAGAAATAAGAGACAGAAACAGAGCTCCCAAAAAAATATCCCGCTGGACCAAGTTCAAGCAAGTTAATCAAATACATAGCCTATTCCAGATCACTAGGTCTAGCCATAAAAAAGTCACCATGATACATGACTTCACCAGTTAATATAGCCAACTTTTTATAAAAAAATAACCATTAAAATGAACGTTAACCCGAAAATAAAGTTATTTCAACGGGCTGAGTTTAAAGCGCCGGGCGGTTGGCTCCGCAGGAAGTATGCAAAATATATTACATACACTAAATCAGTTTTGCAATGAAAAAAAAAGTAAGTTTTTCGTGCACCCAGAATGAGTTTCTCGTTGCATATGGAGGGATTTCCTCAAAATGTGTCTGAAAGCGGTGGAGGGACCTATCCTCGAGTTATTACTACAAGAGTGATATAGAGCTACGAAGGTAGGAGATAGGATTGGTACCTATTTTTTAATTTTCTCGTTTTGTATTAGTAAGAACTCCTGTCTGTATGGCAGGCGATCATTAAGGGCCACGATTCCTTAAGAAACAATTCAAATATTCTTAACACCTATTGTGTTAAAAGTTATTTTAGTATGTCTCGGCTCAACCTAATTTAATTCTGCTGGCTTCTTATCCCTTTCACTTATCAGGGCTTCGATAGCCATCAGTAGATTTTACCTGACTGACAAAGTATTCTGTAAAACCCTGGGGTATTTAACTCTTCTACCTGTCAATTTAACTCGGTTTTCACACAGAAGAAGTCATTCTTTCTTTTTAAGCTATTGCATAGCTTTTATCGCGGGCTTTGAGCGCGGCGACCGAATCAAGAAATACCGTAACGAAAATAAAACCTAACACCCCCCACTCCGCCTACCATGTAGATCGGCCGAGCGTTCGCTTAACGAGTATGTATATGGTACGACTGTACTTGAATTAATATCAAAGAAAAAAAAAACTGAATAAATAAAAAATAAATAAATAATTATAATTGCATAAGTTGATAAAAAATGCTATGCAATAGCTTTACCGCGGCAGTCCCCGAGTGTCACACGTGTTTTTTTTTTTAGAACGTTGCCCCACACTAGGAATTTCTCCTGTATTGAGGGTGCGTTTACAAACATTCAAACTCACATACACAAACAGCCAGACCCGGCACAACTACTCGTATGTAGGTCATACAAATATTTGTTTGGTGCGGGAATCGAACCCGCGACACGCAGCACAGCAGTCAATCGCTCAACCACTGCACCAACCGTGCCACCGTGCAACCTCTATAGCAGGTTAAAAACAGAATAACACTCCCGAAAAGCCGGGAAATACTGGCAACAGCAGCAGTGCAGTGGAGCAGTAGTGGCCCAGTGGTAACGGCCGCAACTTATGGGTTGTAGGTCATAGGTTCGAACCCAGACAGGCACTTTACTTTGTGTTAATTATTTCATCACCACTGCTCTCAAAACGGTGAAGGAAAACATCGTGAGGAAACCGGCGTGTCCTAGAATCAAAAATTCGAAGGCATGTCACATCTACCAACTCGCACGGGGCCCACGTGGTGAATTACGGCCCACTCCCTCTCACCTAGAGGAGGCCTGTGTCCCAGCAGTAGCAACATTATAGGCTGATTATATACTGGCAACAGACAAAATAAAAAATATGGCACATCTATGAGATTCCTAGCCTCATTGGCAATCTTCACATGAAGGAAACTGCTAGAGGACGTTGAATTAAATAAAATAAATTAATTCTGGGTAATATTATTAAATCTGAAAAACTTTTATGCTATCCTGTGTGAACTGGCGTAAATCCTTGGTGATATTTAGACCGCAATTAGAATGAAATGAAAAGTTTTAAATCTCTTAACCCTCACGGGAATTTAGACTTTGGATCAGTAATACTAGAGCTTAGAATTTATTAAGTATTAATTAATACATGAATAACAAACATTATTGATGACCAAGAATAGGTAATGCCTAGTTTTCTTTCAAATCAAATCAAAATATTTTATTTCACATAAACCTACATGGGCACTTTTGAAATGTCAGAAACTAGGTGCACGGTTCCAATTGGTCTTTTCGTACGGAGAAGAGCCGGCAAGAAACTCCACGGTTACTCTTTTAAAAATAATTGGCTTAATAAAATGTTTTCAAATTACAGTGTTAATAGGTATGGGAGGTAGGTGGGGAGCGCGAGAGGGAGAGGCAATCACTGCGCCCTCGCGCCCCTAGTCGCCGCAGGAGGAGACACCCTGGGCGTCGGGAGTCGATTGCCGATTCCCGGCCACCGTAGGCGCGGGCTTGCGGACGTCGAGCAATGGGCAGCTCGCCGTCAGGTAAGGAACAGGCCCGGGTTGATGGCGCGTCGTGTTCCACGCGCGCCTCAAAGAGATGTCAGCACCATTGACGGGGTCCGAGAGGACCGATGCCTGCCGGGGCTGCGGATTGTTCGAAAGAGTTACCGTGGCCCTGGCGCACAGGCAACTGAAGGAACACGGGTGGGTTTTAGTCAGTAAGAGTCTGACACGCCCTTCCGCTCCGCCCAGAGCAGGAGAGGTCATTTGATGATTTCTCACCAAAAAAAAAAAAAAAAAAAAATGGGAGGTAGGTATGGGAGGACAGTGTAGGCCTGTCAACAAGTAACAGGTACTTAACAAAATAGAAAAAGGTCTACAAATCTTAAATCTTTGGCTGACTTAAGAGGTAAGAACTCATTGTTGCAGTCAGATTTCGTTTAATAAAAATATTAATCAATCATTAATTTTAATTGACCTGTAGGCAAACCTTGGAACGTTGTCAGTGAAAAATATAACAGATGGAGTACCTACATTTATTGACTGAAAAGATAATTATGTTTTTAATAAATACAATATTTTTAAAAGTAGGTAACAAAGACTCAAGAGATATGCAAGCCAAATAAAGTTAATTATTATTAAATGATATCTCTGAGTCTAGTAAGATGGATTTGGGACTATTGGCAAGTAATAACACATTTCCAACAAATTTCCATTTCTTTGCCAACAACATTTCCTAAGCGTGGTGATGTAGGAATTGTCACGGTTAGCGTAGTGACTGAGTGATTAGCTTTGTACCACGAATCGGCAGTTCAATTCCTGCTATAGATGCTCAGCTGTTTCAGGTTTGGGTGTTTGTGTACCTATGTGTTGTGTCTGTAAATGCAACCAACATACCTACAAAAGCACCCTTACAATTGTTACCTACTTGAATTGGGATATTATATGATGGTCTATCTGATGGGACTATTATGTATAGTCCCATCAGATTAGGTGCGGCATTTGTTATCATTAGATATTTTTGGGGAGTCTTAGGTGCTGGAGGACCGATGGCCGGTGGATCAGACGATTCCTGGAGTGGAGACCTCGTATCGGCAAGCGTAGTGTGAGACGCCCACCAGCGACGACGGTGAAATTATAATGGTGGCTGGGACAGACTGGATGCGAAAGGACGAGGATAGCGTGTTGTGGCGCAGCCTGGAAGAGGCCTATGTCCAGCAGTGGACTGCCACAGGTGGAGTTGATGGTGCAGTGAAAGAGCATCTAATAAATCAAACGTTTAATGGTGCCGGATCCGTATAAGAGCTCTAAATTTTAGTGCAACTAAAACTTCAATACAAATATAGCTGAAACGTCAAAACATATCGATTAAAAACACATGTTCAAGGCATGAACTAATTTGACATCACTAACTTAGTTATTTTCTGCCACCGTCCTTTTTTCAAGCTGAGTTTACGGTTTCCTAGAAAAGCGATGATCGCACATAACGGCCGCAGCGACGGCTATCATGAAAATGATGACAGTAGCATAGATTCAAATCGTTAGATAAACCCTACCGCGTCAAAAGATAGTCGCGTTTCTGTTTCGTTTTGACACCTCTAGCACACAATGACGCAGTGACTTGATTGTCATGGAAATGCTATATAATCATGTGTGAGGTCACTCTTTTCAGTATGGACACTTTTTCGCCCGACTAAGTAGGGTGAGGGCAAATCTAGCGATTTAAATATTTGGACAGCGGGGTTTGACTTTACTGTCAAGCGCTCTCTAGGAAAACACACCAACTTACTTTCATAAGTTACAAAGTTTCAGTGACATCTTTCACCGGTTAATTGCGGATGCTATGTGGCGGTCACCGTTCTTTTAAGAAACCGTAGCTTTAGAGGTGGCAGTTCTCTAATTGTGAAAACAAGGGAATTGGCGCTAATATTGTGTAATAGAAAACCGTCACTTGCTAGTCTTCAATTCACGTCAAAACAAAACACAATCACCTACAAACAATTCGCCCTAACTTTGAAACGTCGCGTCTTTTCAAAAATGGAACTAAATACGCAACAGTAATTACTGAAGCCTAACTTGTCAAGGTCTCGAGTTCCTCAAGTTTTGAGCGAACTCTGCTAATGTTCCAACAGTTACCACGCGTCAAAGTTACTCACTTTAGCTGGGAAGTACTCTTGGTAAGAACAATGGGAGAGAGGAGGCGGGAGCGGTTATTCAAAATATAGGAGAGAAAAGCATTAAATTTGTTTTATTCAAATACATTTTCTGACATTTGTAGAAGTGCTAGTTTTTTTTAAAATTATATTTTTACGTGAATTCCACAGGTACCACGCATTTTTCTGGGATAAAAAGACTCCTTTGTCACTTTGGTTAATAGGTAGCTTTCTAGAAGAGAAATAATTTTTATATCAGCGATTATTATTATTATTTCCAGACATACCTTTTACAAATAAACCAATAACTGAAACATTAATATTAGTACCTATGTATTATCTTGATAGCGAACTGAAGGCTACTAACAGAGAAGTATGGAAGGAAAAGACATTTTCCACAGATTCCCATTAAATTGGAATAAAGACAGGAGAATAATAATGATGGTATAGAATAGAATAGAATAGAATAGAATAGAATATACTTTATTTGCTATGAATGCAGGTACATACAAATAGGATCGTAAATAACATAATAAAGAACCGTGTACATTCTGCCTTGTTGGCATGCAAACACAACAATTATTATACAAGTTATCAAAATAGGTTATTAAGATGTATCATTTAAGAAATCCTGAACAGAATAATAACATTTATACACAAGTAATTCAGTAAAACATTTTTTAATTTTTTTTAGATATCCGCGATATACTGGGTGTCCGCGCAATAATTCGTGTCCGCTTTCCGGTCCTCTCATCCATAGTGTCCTCACACTTATTTGGACAAGGGCGTAAGGTGCCGCGAATTTTACCTAACTCAGAAGTTTGTCATATTTCAACGGAAACCGTTCAAAAAGCGATTTAAGTTATATTCCTGGAGTTAAACATTGACAACATTTTAGTGTTGACGGAATTTATAATTAACGGTTTATTATTTAGTGGCCACTAAATAAAAAATTAACTATTCATTTGAAATTCGTCGGACACTAAAATGTTTTTCCAATAAATTGGTTACTGAACAGATTGTTGAAATTGTATAAGCAATGAAGATTAACAAGTTTTTTGGTAGAAATACAGAGCATCTTCGCACCTTTGTCGCTAACAGCATCTAGAGATGACAGCACTAAAAAAATCTTGGCACCGAGAGTGCATTGAGCGCAGAACTACAACGAAAATATTGGCACCGAGAGTGCATTGAGCGCAGAACTACAACGAAAATATTGGCACCGAGAGTGCATTGAGCGCACAGCTACAACGAAAATCTTGGCACCGAGAGTGCATTGAGCGCAGAACTACAACGAAAATCTTGGCACCGAGACTGCATTGAGCGCACAACTACAACAAAAATCTTGGCACCTAGAGTGCATTGAGCGCACAACTACAGCGAAAATCTTGGCACCGAGAGTGCATTGAGTGCACAACTACAACGAAAATACTATACCGAGACTGCATTGAGCGCACAACTACAACAAAAATCTTGGCACCGAGAGTGCATTGAGCGCACAACTACAAGGAAAATACTGTACCGAAACATCCCGACAATGATCACATTCCATCAGTTGGTAAATTGGCCTATTTGTTAACCTAAAGAAAAAGATATTATTCTGACATTCCGTAGAACAGCTACGTAATGTAATGTGTAAAGGCCAAAGAGACAGACCCTCTATGAAATATTGGAATCGTTCTTAAAACATCCGGACCTACACATTAGTGAAATTCCGATCCGGAATTCCTTCCACTTGATTGAGATCTAACAAAGTATGCATTCCCATTCTTATTATACGATGTACCGTCTTTTTGCCAAGTAAATAATAAACGTGCATGGTTGCACGAAGTACAAAAATGTCACAAAGGAATTCTTGAGAGTACACTGAGGACTGAGGTGGCCTCGAGAAAAATCGTACATCTTTTGTTTATTATAAAGCTTGTCGTGTCAACCATGAAGCTGATGGATGGTGTTTATATTCAAAATGTCCCGAAATTAACATAAAAAATATAATTGATCTGTAAAAGTGTTTGTACAAACCTACTTAAGGAAATAAAATCATTTATCATTAACGCACGCCACCAAACACCCCAATTAGAATATTGTCTTATAATCATAATAAATACATGGAATTTTTACTATTATGTAGGTATAAAACATTGTTTATTCATTAAATTAGTTATACTGATTGTGGGAGAAACTTCTGGTCAAATTACAAATTTACGCACGAACACAGTCGCACACCTATAAGGGTCTAAAGTAGTAGGTACTTCGTCCATTTTGGTTTGTTTTGACCGTACAGCGGAAGTGTGACTGTAATTTACGTATTTTTAATTATTTTTGGGATAAAAAGTTTCCTATATAAAAATTACAAAAATCCATTCAGTGAACAATTCTGTACAAACTACTTTCATAATGTGCATTAATTCAGTTACACATTGTATTTATCTCGCCGCCAACAAGCTTAATTGGCCGTTCATGGAGTATAATAAATGAATAGCTAGTCAAAAATGTTGGAATGGGCGATAGGTAAATAGTTCGGCAGTTCAAAAGTTAGGTTAGAACTGTGATCAACCACGCGCGAGCCAAATTGGTCGCAGTAACTAAGCCAGGCCACCACGACTGAATGGGTTAGGTTAGGTTAGAACTATGACCAGCCGCGCGCGAGCCGAGCGAGGGAAGCGAGCTGAGTGAGGGAAGCGAGCAGTGCCAGACAGCGGCCGGTGAGCGCTACTTCCAAGTTAGATTTCTCACCGACTAATTCCAATTTGTTAACTACCCACACGTAACTACCCGTTTAGCCATTTTACTGCTAAATATTAATTTAATTACGTACTTCAATATTTGTTATGAGTGTTATGACTCATTCTTATTAATTTACTGCTCAGTTTAAACTGCCGAACTTGTTAATGCATTTTGTTATTTTAATTTTTCCAAATCTGCAATAATCAACTGCCGCTTTAAATCAGTGTCAATTTAAATGTCTGGGCTAGGCAAGTAGTTAAACGTCATCGATCCAAGTCATTTTCCTAACTGTATGATTGAATGGCTGAACATCTAGCAGGCCGCTAGTTGAACGGTGCCATTTATTTCGTAGATTTAGGACGTATTATAGTTCTAGTCAGATTGCCCCGTTGGTCTAGTGGTCAAAAGCGTGACTACTGAGCATGAGATCCTTGGTTCGATTCCCAGGTCGAGCAAAGGTTATTGGGTTTTTCATTAGGAATTTCTCAGTTGCAGCCCGGAGTCTGGATTTGTGCCCGGTTGATGCCAATAGGGTCTCCCTCTATTACATGGAACTTAAACATAACTGGCGAAATGTGGGGGTACTATTGGTAGGTACACCTCTGCCTAACCTTTCGGGGATTAGAAGCGTGATGTTACGCTATGTGTTATGAGAGTATAATCATTACTCACAAGGATTTTGGACAGCATAGCAGGATAGCAGTTTCAGTAGCTACTGCCGAAAAATTGGTTTTGGATGACATTCATCATCATTGTCTTTGGTAGCCTTGTTCCACCCACTGCTAAGTATAAGCTTCCCTTTTGTGCCATGCTTCCCTGGTCTGTGCGAGTCTCCTCCAGGTCTTCTCTTCTTTTTGGATGGCATTGTGCATAATAATTTAATATCTATGTGACACTATTTTCTAGTCTGTGTAAGAACGTCTCGGTTTACTGCTAGTATCCATAAGATTGCCAAAATGTTTTAATCTAAGAGTCGTGAGTTCAATCCACAAGCATCAGTAAGTTATGAAAATCCGGCAACCGCCTACAATAGTATACAACCATATTTCCACTGTAATCACAACACAGGAATCCCTGATTACAAACTACCCACATGTTGCTATTAAAGACCACACTACTTACATATTCCGCCGATGTTCGTGACTGTACTTCGTCGCTCTATTGGTTCGCCGGAAGTTCCGGCCAGCGGAACTGACTGACGCGATACATCACAAACACAGGCGTTTGAACTTGGAACGTTAATTTGTCATGTCGCGTTCAGAAATATTGTTTGATTAGGGTTGGCAGACTTTAATCAGTTACTTACAAGTATTTTATATGATGGTATGATACTTATGTTCTTTCTATTGTATTGTTCGTCGTCGTTGAGCGCCTTAAGTTCTGAGTTGAGCTACACGATTACTGAAAAATGCGTGCACTGACTAGCTAGGCCCACTCAAATCTGTATGGTACTTTACTCAAAAGACCATCTTAGACATTAATCTGTGTGGTCCTTATATGACCTGACCAAGATTATGTCTGGACTTTAAAAGAGACTGTGACCCCTGAGTCTGTTTCTGTCTTTCTTCTCAGAGTTGTCAGTTAGGAAACAACGAACTCATCTAGTTTTAAAACATAATTTAATTTTGACGTGTAAAAGTGTTTTTTTGGACAAGTTTACAGAAATAATATCATTTATCATTTGGGCCGGACTTTTTTTTAAAGACGCGCTTCTCTATAAAAGAAGTTGCAGTTTCAACCCTAGTAAGTTCCGATGTGACTTTTTTCATTTAAACTTTGCTATTACATTAAAACTATTGAGCTCCCTAAAATAGGGTTGAGCCACACGATGACTGATGCATGTCTCGTCGGTCGGGACAGGTCAACTCAAAGCTGCAATCGCTCTTTCTTCAAAAGGCCCTTCCAGACATGGCCCGGCATTGTTAGACTCACATAAATTCTTAATAATATAATGTTTGGTCTTTAAAAGGGACCATGACCGCTAAATTTGTTTCAGTATTTCTTCTCCGAGATCGGTCAACTACGAAATGCCGGTGCCATCTAGTTTTAAAATATTGATAAAAAAATTGACGTGTAAAAGAGTCTTAAAAGATCTACTTACAGAAATAAAAATCAGTTCATTTCATTTCTGTTTTGTCTCATGACTTGTTCAGCTTTGCCATCAACTGACGGCGAAGGGAAATAATATCATGGGCAAACTGAAATAAATGTTCAAGAGAACATTTATTTCAGTTTGTATTTCAGTTTCAGGACTAACCATTGATAACCACGCTGCCCAAGAGGGCAGCGTGGTTATCAATGGTTAGTCCTCCTCATTATGAGAAATAGCTTTTGGATTACAGTTGCATATAGTTACAGGTTCAGGGTTCAGGGACATTATTGTAATATCTTGATTTAAAAAGAGTGTCCTTGGAGTTTCTTGACCGTTCTTCTCCATAGAGATCTACGTTTTGGAATGGGCAACTAGCTTCAACTTTCTGACTAACTGACCGACTCTTTGACAACTCAAAAGTGCCTGTAAATGGTTTAATTGAAATGAATGCTTTGAGTTTGAGTTTGAATTAAAACTAGGAAGGGAGAGACTACCAGAGAGAGAGAATGAGAGCAATTCTCATGAGTCTTTTTTTCCTGCTTTTCTCTTCTGCCAACCCTACCACAGACACAGGCATCGCGTTGTTTCCTCATTTCCGACAGTCTGAGTGTTTGTTGGTTATTTTATTTTAAAAGTCTTATGAAATCGAATGTGGAATTGGTTACTTTGTGCTATTGCAGACAGTACTACATTTGGTTTAAAAATATCATTATTATTCACTCACTAAAGAGAATCAGCAACACATTAATCAGCGGGGTAATTGCGTAACACACTAACAGTAGGAATGGGTTTCATTTTGACAGTTCAACAACATTCATTGCGTTATTTACGTTGCTGAGCAGACAAATTTTTCGAACATATGAAGCAATGGATTAGCAATAGGCTTCAAAATGATTCAGATTGTGATAGATAGTGTGTTACGTAATTAGGGTGCTGGGTAGATTGAAAGAAACCAATGCGTAATGTAATGAGAAGATTGAGTATGTTTAAAAAACCGGTATTTTAAAAGCAGCAGCGATTGGTTAAATCAGATATAATGATAAAACTATTGATTTTAATCATCTGCCTTTTCCAAACTATGTTGAGGTTGGCTTCCCGTCTAACCGGACGCAGCAAAAACAGCTAATGTCCATTATGAAAGCTATAAAATGTTTGTCTCCATTTCATGAATGGAAAAACAATAAACGTAGGTACCTCCATACATAAACTTACGTCTTTATCCCATTTGGGTAGGCTGAAACCATAGGTCACCATCATAGCGACGATCCTTACATACTCCTTTTGTTTCGTTCACGTTCATACACCTGCACCCTAATTGCGTAACACACTATCTATCACAATCTGAATAATTTTGAAGCCTATTGCTAATCTATTACTTCATATGTTCGAAAAATTGGTCTGCTCAGCAACGTGAATAACGCAATGAATGTTGTTGAACTGTCAAAATGAAAGCTATTCCTACTGTTAGTGTGTTACGCAATTACCCCGCTGGTCATACACGCACGCTGGTTCGAGAACAATGATGCACCTGACCTTTCTGAAGAACATCACTAATAAGTACACTTACATGTCATTCTAGAGCGTTCCCTCGTGTCTATTCAAATGTGCCTTGTAAATGTAAATAACTTTTGTTAGTCGCTCAAACTCAAACTCAAAGCATTTATTTCAAATAAACCAAATAGAGGCACTTTTGAATTGTCAAGGGGTCGGTCAGTCAGAAAGATGAAGCTAGTTGCCCATTCCAAAGCGTAGTAGGTACCTATGGAGAAGAACGGGCAAGAAACTCCATGGACACTCTTTTAAATCAAAATATGGTTACAAATTATTGGTTACATCATTCATGTTGAAATTATGCATGTGAGAACGATGCAGAACGTTAAAAGCGTCCGTAATAAAGAGACGAAAACAATTCCAATATTAAATTAAAATAAGCCGTGGCAGCCAAGAGATGACCAGTCCCCACTGACGGCGCCTTTCGCATTTCATTCATCCTACCAACATGACCAAAATATTCTATCATACTCTTTTAATTTTTTGTCACTACATCTTCGTTTAAATCGCAATGTTGTCTTACCACATCTTTCCTCAAAACAACATCGACCTACATAATAAATGTGTAAATACACGTCGTTACATCACCACGTTTGCATTGATATTTTCGTCAAGTGAAGTTTTTGTTGTCAAGCCGAACTGACGCATATTGAACAAGTTTCCGTCTCAGAGAAGTACTGATGCATATTAGATTACAAGTTGCTACAACTTTATATGGATATGGCGAAGTTTCGGTCATCGTTGTTGCATTACCATACTCTTATTATGTGGCAACACCATAATATTATATGTGACGGAGAAGGTATGTCTCTCTCGTTATCATCAGCCATATTTTAACTACTGTGGACGTACTATGGGAAGTGTTGGTTATTGCGCAATAGAAAAACCGTTAACAGTTCAAATCAAATTATAATTTACAGACAAGTTAATCACACACTGTAGGTACATAAAAAACATGATTGACGTGTAAAAGTGTTTGTACAAACCTACTTACAGAAATAAAATCATGTATCATTTATTTATCATTTATCATAAATGATAAATGATTTTATTTTCGTAAGTAGGTTTGAACAAACACTTTTACACGTCAATCATATTTTAATAAAAACTAGACAAGGTCGGCGTTTCCTATCTGACTACTATGAGAAGAAAGGCCGAAACAAACTCAGAGGTCACAGTCTCTTTTAAAGTCCAGACATAATCTTGGTCAGATCATGTGAAGACCATGTAGATTTGTGACTGAAATGGTCTTTTGAGGAAAAACCACACAGATTGTGTGGACCTGTCCAGTCAGTGCACGCATTTGTTAGTAATCGTGCAGCTCAACTCAGAACTTAAGTAGCTCAACGACATGACACAACTATACAGTAAACGCCACAGTTTCTAAACGTATTCACTGGTTGACCGCCACCGACCAACCTCTGCTTTTACTCTGGTCGAGCGTTAGCGTTATGTTGTAGACTCTGCCGAGTGCCGCCTGGTGGCGCTAGCGTTCCTATTAGTCAAAGGCAAACAGTGGATTTAACGTATTTCCGACATAATTATGGCTATCTCTTTCTGGGTTATTGATTTGCAGATGCAGGGTTGAGCATTTAGTATATTTTTTATTACTACGAAGAATAATACCACATCATCATCATTATCTGCCTATTCTTTTCTCACCTATGTTGGGGTCAGCTTCCAGTCTTACTTGACGCAGCTGAATACCGGTATTTTACATCGGGCGACTGCCTATCTGATCTCCACAACCCAGTTACTGGGTAACACGATACCCCTTGGTAAGACTGGTTGTCAGACTTGGGCTTCTGACTAGCGTAACGACTATGAAAGATCCACGAATGACAGCCAGGACCAACGGCTTAACGTCCTTTCCGAGGCACGGAGGCATCTCGGTATGTAAGGATGGTCACCCATCCACTGAACGATCGCGGTAAACGTAGCTTAACCTGAGCGATCGACCCGTGAGGCTGTTATTACTTTGCCCCTTAGTTTTGTGATTACAATGAAGAATAATATCACATCAAGGCATGCAAAAACTTTTTAGCTAATTGACCTTTTTAACCTAATAAACGGTGTCGATACAATATAACCACATTACAACACTTCCCGGATAAGAACACATTTGTGATCAATACTACACATTCTGGGTAAATTCTGCTGTCCAACCACCATATCATATCAAATCAAATCATTTATTTCTTTGCAAACATGGGTATAGTAAGTACATAGGTGTTTTTATAATGAAGTTCTCCATATTTTACCGTCACGTGTACATGCAAAGGTTTACAATTCAACATAAAAAAATCTAAAATATGTGGCAGATAATTAGAATAACAAAAAAAAAAAATCTGTAAAAATGTCAGTGTGGTCACGGCATTAAACAAATATAAAATAAAATAAGACTATATAATATCAAACGGAAACAAAAAGTAATTCAACCATAATAATTACATTTCACAAAAGCATTGATCACATCAACAGACAGTAGGCACCTACCTATTTAATCACACAGTCAGATGTCCAAAACATTTTTACATCGACGTTAATTCATTTGAAGAAGATGTAGTGACAAAAATTGAAAAGAGTATCCTTAGATGGTTTGGTCATGTTGAGAGTGTGACTGTCTGTCACCTATTCCTAATTAATAACAAAATATTATATTTGTTTTAAAACTTTCCCACGATTTCGGGACTCTTAGAGACACATTAAATCTCTATTTTATGATCTGTCAGTTTGAAATGTTACCCTAATTAATAACAAAACACTTGTTTCCTTGAAATTGTATAATGGGTGGCACTTATGCCAGCCATTAGTCGAAGGGCAATATTTGACGTCAGTTAGGATGCAATAATTCAACTATTTCTAAAGAAAGAAGGCGATTATTGTCATCTGGCCGCCAAAACTTGATACCAAACGAACACTTAAAACAATTGAGGAATTCTACAGAAACGTATTCTGCGAACTTGCGAGAATTTGGGTTTATGTTACAAAAAACAGGAGGCTGGTGTAGTGATGGGGATGTTAGAAGATGAAAAGAAACGAATGGTATGGCAGTCGACTTAGCACCGCGGGAAGTGATAGACACGATATTCTAGCAGTCGACTTAGCACCGCGGGAAGTGATGGACACGATAGTCTAGGAGTTTGAATCAGGATCGCGAGAGGCGACAGACACTAGAGTCCAGGGTAGTTAAGTTAGGAGACTTAAGGAATGCCAGTCCATTACGACAGTAAGGGACCGAGCATTACTTATTAAGTTGATAGTGGGTTAAAGACCACGTTAGGTAGCGAACGACGTAGTGTACGCTAGACAATTGAGTTCAGTGAGTTGTGCCCGAGGTGAAACTGGTAATACATGCAGTATTCCGTAAGTATAATTCCCTCCAAGGAGATATTTGGTAAGTGTCAACTTTAATATTTAGTATCGTAGTTTATAATTAATGCTGTTTTCTCTTGTATTAAGTGACCACCTCCTAATCCGTACCTTGACAGATTTTGTCACTTGCGTTTGGTTATAGGGAAACGGAGAAGGCCTACCGCTAAACTTGACAATGAGCACCAACGCTCCTGACTCTTGACAATTGTTGACCCTTAACCGACGCACCACATATGGAAGGCAGAACCGTAAATACAGTTCATCTAAACCAAACTAGGCTATAAAGCCGATCTCTAATTACATTATGAATTAATCAAATGTTAGTGATGATTACTGCTTCCAAAAAGGTCTGGCCACAGAACACTTTGCGTGAGGCTTCGTACATGCACATATCCAGGGAGCGGGTTAGGCCTCAAATAGAATCACAACCTGGATTGGTAGTCGTTCTAAGAACGCTAGGGACCGTATCTCGATAAAAATCTACAACCGGCTATGGTATGCCATTTACTAAATCGACACTATTTATCGAGACACGTCAATATGGATGCTTTTGCGGTGAAAACCGCACTGCATTCTCTCAATGGGGAAGATTAAGGAAATGTGAAGTGACGAAATACCACTTCGGTGTGCACCAAGTACGATCGCATTGAGTTTTGCTACAGACTGAGTCTACGGTACGCTTGTACTAGTTTTCTATTATCTTAGTAAAAAGGGGCTAGGCCGCCGTAAGGGTGTCAATAACATTAGTACGCGTTTAGTACTAATCAACACTTGTCTCACTCAATGGCAGTTGGACTTCGCAGTACTCTGTCTTTAGGATTGAGTAAGACATTTATTTAGTGCATAGGAAACGTGTTCTATTAGAATCGTACTAGTGTCCGCAGAGGTTCTATGCGTTAGGTCTAGCAGGACACGTATAATGAGGCAGACGTTGTAAAACGGTTCCCGGTCTCACTAAAGTGGGTACATTGTAAACACATAAATTAACGTAGCTATAAATGATGAATGTAAGTGCAAGCGTAACGATCCCTTTACCCCTTCATATTATCAAAACGATTGCAGATATTTGCGCTCACCTGCGAGAAGGGAGACGACGGCGTTACGACATTTATAATACGAGTACTTAATCATATATTATATACGTTTGTATACCCTCTCGTCTTCTTAGCTTCACATATTTATAATTATAATACTTATATTTCCTAACTGTGAATTCCCAATATTAACATCACCTTGTGTCCCCTCCTTGTCACCAAGCTTTCTAAGTCGGGACAAGGCAGTCTAGTTTATGGGAATTCATTTCTTATAACGGTGGGAGGGTGTCCAAGTTTGGTGACGAGCCCTACAGGAACACGCGGCTGGGGGGGCGTGTTCCCTTTCCCTCAAAGGAAAGCCGATCTTAATACTAATATTAGCATAATTAGGAAAAACGAAAATTTTATCAGGCTGGGGTCCGGCGGGGACAGTCACAAGAGGATGAATGAAAGGCGACTAACAAAAGGTATTTTACAAGGCAGATGTGAGTGGGAACGCCGGAAGGGGATGCCCTAGGAGGACATATGGTGACCTTATTGGTGATGTTCTTCAGAAAAGTCAGGTGCGTAGTAGTCGCAATCGGCGGCGTGCGTGTATAGCCAGATGTATGAACGTAAAAGAGGCAAAAGGAATATGTAAGGATCGTAGCAGGTGGCTTTCTGTAGTTTGTGCCGTGAGAAGAAGGCGTGAGTTTATGTATGTAATTCATTAGATAGTCTACAAATTATACTTCTTAACATTGTATCAATGTGCGACGGCACGGTTGGCGCAGTTGTTAAACGATTGACTGCTGCGCTGCGTGTCGCGTGTAACAAATATTTGTATGACCTACAAGTAGTTGTTCCGGGTCTGGCTGTTGGTGTATGTGAGTTTGAATGTTTGTAAACGCACCCGCAATACAGGAGAAATTCCAAGTGTGGGGCAACGTTTAAAAAAAAAATGTGTAGCTACAATGAAGTACTCAATGTGAAACAGAAACAAAAAACAACAAACAACAAGAACAAACAACAACAATACAAACAACAGCAAACAAAACAACAAACAACAACAACAACAACAAACAAATACAACAACAATAACAATACAACAACAACAACAAACAACAACACAAACACAAATCAACAACAACAAACAAACAACAACAACAACAATATTGATACAGTATTATGGAATACAAATTGTAGACAAATAAATGAATTCTGGTCGATGTCAACATTTTTTTTGAGGGTGACTGTGCTACATCGAATCGTGACACCTTTTGCGATGTTATAATTTGTAACGTGACAATATTATCGTGAACGTCCACGTCACGGCACACAGTGGATCGTCCCCATACAAGACGTCGGACATAGAATTAAAAATTGAAAAAGTATTTAATTGAAAAAAATGAAATATACAGTTGCATTACTCTATTATGGAACTACAAAAAATGTTACTACATTTTTTTTATTTGACCAGTACTTTATGAGCAATTCGATGAAAACTGTTATTTTTCTATGGAAATGGTCACAAAAATGTCTGTATCTCATGATTCCCTCCTTGTTTCGATTTGCGGTTTTCACTACTGTTATTTACCCATTTTATGCCACATTTTCTTCAAGGACACATGGTGCCCCCAGCGATCCCCTTCCGAGATATTTTGCTTTTAGTAACTATACTTTTTATTGTATAACTGATGAAATGGAGGTACATTAAGTATATTCATTACTGAGAATAAGTCATCCCTAAGTAGTTCCTTAAATAACAGGTGCATTTGCGATTACTTTGATGACTTATGAACGCTTCTGTTGCCATACAACAAAAGCGTTAATGAGTCCTTGAGTAAAGATTACCAGTACTTGCTTAATCTAATTAGTTATTGTAATTACTATGTTAACAGCCCTTAATCTCTGCATTGTGATTGGATAATGTCATCATTAGCTTAGTAATGACTGAGTCGAATTTACAATAACACATCGAAAAGAAATAGAGTTTTATGATCAATAAGAAAATATGTAGGTATAAAAATATTTTTTATTTAAATAATATAACACTGTAAAAATAATTTAAAAATAAAACAACTATGTACCCTAAAACAAACTAAAAAATTAAACAACTACTAAGAACTAAATTATAATAGGAAATTAATTAATTAACACGACCATTTAGTTACTAACAACAATAGAAAGGAAAAAAAAAAAACATTTATTGGCCGATGGGTGGCATAACACAAAACAAAAAAAGAACAGAATAAAAAAAAAATACACAAAAACAAGAAATTAACAAAGAAACTGCTTGTTAATAATAATATTAGGTACTATAAGACTTAAACTATATTTTCTTCATCTTCATCAATAACGACATCATGAGCATTATTATCGTCATCATCTTCTTCAACGTCACTACATGCAGCAAGTGTATCAGTTGAAACGTCAATGAACTCCAATTCACTCTGATCAACTATGAGTAAATCGTCTAGTTCACTAAATGAAGACTTTTTGGCTTTATTTGTCATCTTCGGTCGTAAGCTGGTGAGAAGAGGATCGGAAGATAATAGCAGATTATGAAGAAGGTCTTCATTAGTGGCGATGCTACTATGCTTTCGTGTATGATATTCTCTAAATTTACGAAAATCCTTGTTTCTTGCTTCAGATGCTTCTTCAGACAAAAAACCTATAGGTACTACTGATAAGTGATCCACTATCTGTGATCCATGAATCAGCAATTTGTGTAAACTTGCTGGCATGTTATACCATGGATATAATTCCACGAATAAATTTGCTGTTTCATCACAATATAATTTAAATTTTTGGACTTGAATTTTTTCGCCTGAGGAAATGCATTGCAAAATAACGGCGAGTCTTCTAATTAAATTAACGTCTAATTTAGTAATTTCCGCAGTCGTTTCAGGGTTTGCAAAAAACCTTCTTGCAGCATTTCCAGTGTTTGTATTGCCACTACCCTGCTTAACAACGTCTAGAAGTAAGCCTGTGCTTCTTCGGAAAGCTTCTTGAATGGCTTCTTTCTTATCTTTAACTTTTTTTTTATTTTCGTCACCTTTTGCTTGCCATGATTTTATGTCCATTCTGTAAGCAATGTGTAATAAACACTCCATAGACCGAATCCAAGCATGCAATGAACTAAATCCATGCTTGTATAAATCTGTATTCACGGGTTTAGCTCTCACTTCTTCCAAGTTATTCATTTCGCTTGGGCGAGCTTTGCACAAATCACACACTGCTGCCGATGTACCAGATATGATTGAATGTACCTTACCATCAATCATGGTTAGCCATAGATTGTGAGTAACAGTAGCATTGCCGCAATCAGTCGGGTCCAGTTCACGAATCTCGGTCTCAAATATTTCCATTTCAGCCTTAACATTCGCTTCCGTTTCTTTCATAAATGTAAATGAAATCGGGCGACAATATGTGGTTGACGATGGCCGATCATTCTGCCACACTATACTTCCACTAGAAGTCACTAACTTAAGCGGTACAAGACTTGCCATAAATACACTGGATAAGTCTTGTTCACTTGTTGTTGTCGTTTGATGGTAAATGCTTTGACTTGAAGCTCCATCAAAACCCCATTTACTGTGAAGCACAAGTGGTTCACCAGCATCAAAATTTGATTCAAGTGAATCGATCAGCCTCCTAATTGTGAGATCAAGGAGGGCTTGGATCCGTATCTTTGCGGAAGTTTCAGTCACAGTTATGTCTTCTTTTGCCGGGTAGCATTTAAGCTTTTCTTTAACTAACAAGTAGTAGCTTGGGTATTTCGCATGACCTTCTTTTAAACTAAAGTCCCGAAGTGTGATGTAACGCCACTTGGATAACTGCAAGTAAACGTAAAGAGCAAGTGCTTTGTGAGTAGGAACTTCACGAAGCGAAGGATTCTGCTTAGTTTCCAGGACATTTAAAACTGTTGAGACGTGTTCAGGATTTTCCAGCAAATTTTTCATTATTCTGGCCATATAATTTTTTCCGGCAGACTTAAGTATACTTTCAACAGTATGCAAAAGCTCATCCGGACGACTGCAACTAGCAACATTTTCATTAACACGTCTTCTTTTGTGTCTAATTGATAAATCTTCAAAGCGTTTGCGAGGAGATGTATATGTTGAAGTTGATGCATCTGATTTTGATGGACTGACTACCTCTTCTGCCTCATTTTCATTTGCTTCTTCAGTGTCAACAACATTTTCTTTAAAGCAATCTGGCCAAACGATATCGGAATTTAACCACTCTCCGTTCTTGTTAATGAACCTGTCGACTGTCCTTCTTGATTGCACCCATTTGGTGTAAACCCTATAGTAAAATCGTCGACACCAGTTCTTGAGATCCGTCACATCACTTTCACTTAACTGGACGTTAGTACTCGACTTCAATGTGTTAAATAAATTGTCATAGTCACGAAGATCTTTATGATTACGAAGAGCAACGTAAAGATCTAGATAAGTAGAAAACCCACGGAAAGCCATAATGACAACACTTGATAGAAGTTATAATTACAACTGAATTACATTTGCTAAACACACTCAAATATATAGGGCAGCAAGTAGGCAACTAGCAATGAATTTGATAAGCTAATGATGACATTAGACAATCACAATGCAGAGATTAAGGGCTGTTAACATAGTAATTACAATAACTAATTAGATTAAGCAAGTACTGGTAATCTTTACTTAAGGACTCATTAACGCTTTTGTTGTATGGCAACAGAAGCGTTCATAAGTCATTAAAGTAATCGCAAATGCACCTGTTATTTAAGGAACTACTTAGGGATGACTTATTCTCAGTAATGAATATACTTAATGTACCTCCATTTCATCAGTTATACAATAAAAAGTATAGTTACTAAAAGCAAAATATCTCGGAAGGGGGTCGCTGGGGGCACCATGTGTCCTTGAAGAAAATGTGGCATAAAATGGGTAAATAACAGTAGTGAAAACCGCAAATCGAAACAAGGAGGGAATCATGAGATACAGACATTTTTGTGACCATTTCCATAGAAAAATAACAGTTTTCATCGAATTGCTCATAAAGTACTGGTCAAATAAAAAAAATGTAGTAACATTTTTTGTAGTTCCATAATAGAGTAATGCAACTGTATATTTCATTTTTTTCAATTAAATGCTTTTTCAATTTTTAATTCTATGTCCGACCTCTTGTATGGGGACGATCCACTGTGCGGCATCACGATAACATAGAGAAGTAAAATCTATGGAAATTATATGAAGACAAGACGCTTTTTTTCCGTCCACGACAACGTTATAACGTGCACGTATTTCCATACATTTTATGGACGTAGAAGTGGACGTTCACGATAATAGTGTCACGTTGAGATTATTAAAGCGCAAAATTGTGTTATAACTAGGTTTTCTTTCTGTTTTTTAGTGTTTACTGTGTGCCTTAACCTGGGTCAAATACATTTATTTTTTTATTTTCTTTGTCTATGATGTGGCTGTTTATCCTCGTCAGATAATTGCATAAACACCTCTGACGTCACTAACAGACCAAACACTCTTTACAAAAAATCATACGGTATAACCACAACCTTACTTTTTCCAGACATCTAACACCTTTTCCAAACTAAGGTAACAGCGCACCTCAAGCTACGAAAGATTACGTCAAGTCCCCAAGTACACTCAAAGTCACCCTATAAAGTCTCACCTATTTTCTCGAAACTTCAAACGCAACATAACTGCAGTACAAAAGCCGCACTTTTAACGACTTCAGCCACCATTTAAACGTATATAGGTCGCTGCGAAACCAGACTCCCTTAAGGGTCAGCGCAGACAGAGTGGCGGCTGCTTGAGCATGGTCGAGCAAAATCCGCCGCGTTAATTCGGGCTCGAGCAATCTTGCGGATACTCGCGTGTGCTATCATCACCTAAATAATAATAACAAAATCGAAAGTCGTTTGTTCAAATGAGGCTAAGAGTCAGCACTTTTCGAATGTCAAAATTACTTATGACAGTCCCCCAAAACTTCCGCCCTTCACCGTCCACTTCCTAGTGCGTTAGCTGGAAAGAAGAAGTGGTGCAACAAAATCCCCAGGAGCACATCTGTCTGTAAAGTTAGAAAACCAGATTCTATATAATAGTATGCAATTGCCAAATGAAAATTATATGCAGAATTCTCAATTATCGACAATTTAAAATCCCTCCTTAGAAGCTTGGCTTCTGTGTGGTATTCCCTCATGTGCTATGGCGATGATGATTCGCAAACGTCGATGACGCGAGCATGCTCGTGACGTCTTTGGTGGCTACGAGGACCGTACACCAACGCATGATGCACGGAATTATATCGTGCATGCTGTCTTCAACTTCACGTCAGTAGTATTCCAGTTCATTAATCAATGAAAACTGCTGCTATACTGACTTAGCTAAACATGCAACTGAGGTGAGAATGTTAAGAAGGAAGTGTAGTATTACACGAAGGGATAGAGAAATGAGTATGGCAGAAGAAGACATATAAATTGGGATAAGGGTAAAATGACGAATCAAAGAAAACTGCTCGAATATCTTGCTCTGTCTGCGCTGACCCTAATGTGAAGAGAGGCGAGATTATTATTTTAATGCAATAAACCTTCCATTCAAATGTAAAGCAAGTCTTGCAGCCCTTTTGTCTGGACAGATGAATTATAGTCCTTGACTTCTGCGATGTGAAAGCTGAATTTGTCGACAAAATGTGAAGATGTTTTGGTTTTTGTAGCTGGTTGGTAAGAGTGGCTATAAAAGCCACTTTTCATTCTTGGGCAGCAGGGGCTCGTGGCTAAATAATAACAGCCATACGGGTCGATCGAAGGTTAAGCTACGCTTGCCGCGGTCGGTTCGTGGATGAGTAACCATCTATTACATATCAAGACCCTACGTGCCTCGGAAAGAACGTTAAGCCGTTGGTCCTGGCTGGCTTTCGTTGATCTTTGACTGTCCTTACGGATAGTAAGAAGCACTAAAGTCTGATAACCATACTTACCAAGGGGTATCGTGTTACCCAGTTACTGGGTTATGGAGAACAGATAGGCAGTCGCTCCATATAAAATACTGGTATTCAGCTGCATCCAATTAGACTAAAAGTCGACCCTAACATAGTTGAGAAAAGGCTAGGCAGATTGATTAACTCGGTTTTATGATTATTTTGGTTTTAAAGCACTTGTTTTTAGGCAGTTTTTTTACTTGGTGTTTATCTAGTTTTACTTGTTATAGTCTGACCGATACCACTGTACCGGGCCTTAGGTATGTGTGCGGCGAGACGGAGGGCAGTGCAGGCCGCTCATTCGTCAACGCTCACGGTGTCCCGACCCCCGCCTCCGCACGAATACCTAAGGCGCGGTACAGCGCCATCGGTCAGGCTATAGTAAGTAAAGATAAATTCTTACAAACTAATTTTAGACAACGTACTCTTGACCTATCAAATTAAAACTTGGTTTCCTCGTTCTATTCCGATAGTAAAACGTTTATTATGGTCGAGAATATGACTTGATGGAGCTACCAAGATCGTCTCTATTATGAGGAAATTCTTTGAAGTTACTGATTTTTGATGTTAATTTAAATGGGTATATGAGTTCATATCTGATAGCTTGTTGAATTTTCTGCCACCTATTTCTCGTTTCATCCGCAAGGGAAAGATTTTACTTCAATTTCTGCCTAACAGAATTTTATAGATATTCTATCCCTCTTGCCTAAGTAAACTAAGTATTTGAATAAGCATTCGAGTAAAGTTTCGAGGTCGCAAAATAGTGAAGAATTAAAATCCCTTTGTTAAAATTTCAATTGTACAACTACTCACGAAAAATTTCTGGAATTCTCATTAATTATAAAATTTCTACTTAATTATGGTAATCTTACCGAGTCTGGCCGAAATTAAAGTGGAATCTGAAATAAAAGTTTAGCGATTGGGTTCTGTAGTCCCAACATTGATGTGTCTTGTCCCTTTGATAATTATATTACTACTAGCTGCGCCCCGCGGTTTCACCCGCAGAAATCTCGATCCCGTGGGAATATCGGGATAAAAAGTATCCTATGTCCTAATCCAGATCAATCTACCCACGTGCCAAATTTTATCCAAATCCGTTCAGCCGTTTTAGCGTGATTGAGTAACAAACATCCAAACATCCATACTTTCACATTTTTTTATATTATTATATTATATATTATATTATATTATATATTATATAGTAGGATATGGCCCTATTCCACAAACAATGAGATACTTAATATCATTTCCAACTTGTCCTGTTACACGCTAAAAAGATAATCAAATTCACAAAATCAAATTCTTGTCTTCTTGTTCTCACACACTATTGATTTTCATTTCTCCTTTCGCAGGTCTCCTGGAAGAAAATTTCTTAAGAAATAAGCAGTACCTTTGTACTCAATGCCGTATCTATATCTTTTTTACTGTGTGTACATTAATAATTAAATAAATTATATTTTTAACATCAACGGGCCAAGTTTCTAGTCAGTAAATTTATTTACATTCGTAGCAGACATTTATTTCTGATTACTTGAACAAAATCGGGTTATGGGACATCAAAAGGAATACGTATACTAACTAGAGAAAAGAGGAGTTAAAGTCATAATAATTATATATCATATAATTATGTCGACGATTGTTAATTCGTATTTACAAATATGAAATTACAGTATTTACAATCAAAATTAAAATATAATAACCTAACCTGACTGAAACTATTAACAAACTAAAATATGGCGTCAAAAAATTCCTTCGCATCGTTGTCAACTGGTATTGTACCCAAGAGACTGGCAGTATTGCCAGGTTGTATGCCAGAGGCTAAGCATTTAGCCTCTGGTAAAAGCCAGCCCTTGGGTCACGGGAAGTGTCAAACAGGCGTTGGGAGATTTCGTTGAACAAAACAAGGGCACTGGAACCCCGCGGATCGAGGGTTTCAACCCTAAACGCCTCTAAATTATAATTACCGACAAGGTTATTATACTTTCGCCGCTTAAGGTTTTCCGCAGCCGCAGTAGCGACGCCAGCACAGCACGCCGAGCCAAGAAGATGGGATGGCGCAAGAATATCGACACATGTTGCGTCCTACACCAAAGGCCTACCCACCTTCCATGAAAATAAAAACATGCCGTCCAGTCTCTTGCCATCGTCGCGTGCTAAACCATTAGGTTCTAATACAGCTGGCAACAAGAGCTCGTCGGATGATGTCATAAATGTTCGCGTGCCGCGCTAAGCGGCCCGCACTTCGGCTGCAAGACAAGCCGTGGTGTCCGAGGCTGTTGACAACTTCACCACAGTAGCAGCGATGAGGAAAACATAAAGGAGCTTCTTGCAGGAAAGCAGTGAGGCGGAAAGTAGTGTCGTCGGACATAGTGCCTATGTTCGATGACGGTAGTGCATGAAGCCAAAGACCCGACTCCCACTTAACCGTAACCAGTAGGCGCGCGCGCTTCACAGTAGTAGCAAACATGTCAATTAAATTATTGTGTACCTACTACTCTGCAGAGTGGCTTATCCCACCGTCTCTGGGAAGATGGACAGTCGGGTGGATCTGAAATCAGGCAAACGAGACTCCAGGCATCCACATCCTCGGTGAAGCACGGCACATCAAAATCAATCAGTGTGGAGGCTAGAATTTCCCTGATTAATTTCTCAGTGCCGTAGACCGAGGATTAGAAAGGTGGTAAACTAATACTAGAAATTTTGTGGACACCGAGGCCTCCCAAACGAATGGAAAGAGTAGCTTGTGTACAAAATAAAATCACCATAATCACTACGCTTGGCAGAGGGAACAGTTATCTCAATTGATAAATAATAAATACAGTTTTTTCCCGCGACATCGTCCTTGTAAATTTTCTTATTTTTAACATAAAATATATCCTATGACACTCGCCAATATTGTAGCTTCCTATTAATGAAAGAATTTTCATAATCGGATCAGTAGATCCGAAGTTTTCCCCCTACATACAAATACCTCTTTACAATATTTGTATAGATAGATTGTCATGTACGTACTTGCTTAATAAAAATTCCCGCTCCGTTATCAGACATAACAAAAGACAAAGGTTCCGTAACCGCATTTAAAACGGAACCCCAAAAAATGCTCTTTTCATTCGCCATGAATATTTTAATGTTATCATTATTTATCTGGCTCTGAATTTAATTTGGCAAGATAACGAACATTCGTGTTGAAACTCTATTTTATTTTGCTTCATTTTCGAGTTGAAATAATACCTACGTTTGTAAAAATCTAGCTGTTGCATTGCCTTCGGGGTAATTACGTACCACACTAACAATTTCAATGTCTTTCAGTTTGTTAGTTCAACAGCATTCATTGCGGTTTTTATGCTTTTCAGCAGACGTATTTTTCAAACACATGAAGCAATGGGTTAGGAATTAATAATATAATAGGAATTAATTAATATCCTGCAAAATCCTTCGGATTGAGAAAGAAAGTGTGTTTGTTACACAATTAGAGCGCTGGTCGTCCATGCCTTTTCTCGCATTGCATTGTTCGTCTAATTCCACACATCAAAAGTGTTTAGGGATCAAGCACATTTTTGCTAGGTACTAAAAATCTGGTTTTTTAATTATATATTTTTATAACTCCTATAGATACTTTTTAATAAATTTTGTCATTTGAAAAAGGGAATAGTTTTTGAATTTCGGTCAAAAGATAAAAATCTTCCGTCGAGTCGTATTTCTATTAATCCTGCAACGGGTTTGAGGCCAAATCAGTAAAATTCCTGGCATACTTCTGAGTGGAATCATTACAAAAGAACATAATTATGGAGAGATGTCATTTGAGCCGAGAAGAAATTATCAGAGCCGTGGGAATATTGGAAGCTAGTTCTCGGCAACGTGCTGTGGCAATCGCTCTGGGCATTACGCAAAGTGTTATAAGTCGACTTTGGACACGTTACCGCATCACTGGCAGCGTGGCAATGCGACATGGAGGACGAGCTCGCATCACCACACGCAGACAAGATCGTCACATACAAATTACTGCTCGATGAAATCGTAACAATGACCGTGGTGATGTTGGTTACGAGGCTTCATAGCTCTTCAGGGATGTTAGTAAGCGATCAAACCATAAGAAATTGCTTGCATAAAGTCAATCTCCATTTTCGAAGGCCGCTACATGTACTACCTATTGAGCCCCGCAATCACAGAGCCCGATTACAATGGGCTCGTGAACACAGAAATTGGGCGGAAGAAGAGTGGCGTTTTGTGTGTTTTTCTGACGAATCTTGTTTTCGTATGAGGCCAGATACTAGAAGTACATGGTATTGGAGGACCCCTGGACGCCAAAAACATTTAAAATAATGTCAAGAAGTCAATGCATACAGTGGTGAAACAATCATGATATGGACGGGTATTTGGATCGGCGGTAGAGCCAAACTGATTTGCATCAGGGGCAATCTCAATGCACAGATTTACGCTTAAACGAATGTATCAGATGTGGTCATTCCTTTGCGCACCCAATTGGGTGCCTCATTTCTGCTTATGGATGATAATGCACATCCACACACTGCCAGAGTCGTTGCACACACAATTGCCGCAGCTAATATCAACGTCCTACCATGGCCTGCTCAATTGCCAGACTTGCATCCCATTGAGCACGCATGGGATATGCTTCAAAGAAGAGGTCTGCCAAATACTGATGCCAATCACACACCAGAAAATCTTTTTTGCCTATCACAACGGATGCGGGCGGCCATTCCGCAACGTGATTTGGATGAACTCATACTGAGTATGCCAAATCACTGGGATCATGTTATACGCATTAACGGCGGAAATACAGCCCACTAATTGTTTATTTTACGCAATCAAAACCTTAAAATACTTTAATTTTTATCCTTTTATCACATTTTAATGTCAGGAGTAACTAGTAACCGTGGCCCTGGCGCTCAGGCAACTGAAGGAACACGGGTGGGTTTTAGTCAGTAACAGTCTGACACGCCCTTCCGCTCCGCCCAGAGCGGGAGAGGTCATTTGATGATTTCCCACCCAAAAAAACCAGGAAAAAAAACTTAGGACAAAAAATCCAGCATTAGCAAAAATCGCGAAAAGTCTTTATCAATACAAAAGATGAGAGTACTTCGACGATCCATATACACGAAAACATTTTATTTATTCAATCTAAACAGACTATTTTATTTCATTTCAATGATGCAATAAAATATGTTTTTTTTTAAATACATTGAACTCTAGACACTTGACGTGTATAAAACATTGTGTTAGAATATTATTTCAGAACATTTTGTAAATATGATTGTTGTTTTCATTTTAATTTTATTTTGAAGGGGTTTTGAATAATATGCTACTTTCTTTTGTTTGAAGATTGTGTGTATGTTACTTTACGGGAAATATTTAACTGATTTTCTAAAAACATATTGACATTCTAATGATGTACACTTTCTTAAATTAATGAACTTCTAAAACTTCACCTCTTCTGAACTTCAACTGAACTTCTTCTTGGGCTTCTAGTGATGCATATTTAAAAAAAAATGAGCTTCTTTTTAACTTTCTTGTCTTTTCTCACAGTTGGTCGCAATAACTAAGCTAGGGTACCCTGACCAAACGGGTTAGATTAGGTCAGAACTATAACCAACCACGCGCGAGCCGAATTGGTCGCAGTAACTAAGCAAGGGTACTCCGACTAAACGGGCTAGGTTAGATCAGAACTATGACCAACCCCGTGCGAGCCGAATTCGTCGCAGTAACTTAGCAAGGGTACCCCGACCAAACGGGTTAGATTAGGTCAGAACTATGACCAGCCACGCGCGAGGCGAATTGGTCGCAGTATCTAAGCTGGGGCATCCCGATTAAGTGCCTTAGGTTAGATTAGAACTGTGACTAACTGCTACACCCAAATTGGTCTCAGTTACTTGGCTATTGTGTATTTTTAAGACCCCAAAATAGGAGATAGTTGAGGTTCACAAAAAGAAGCGCATTCATTTTATACCTAGTGTTGAATAATATTTCTGGGAATGCAAAATGGGAATTGTTTGAGTTTAGATTAAAGCCATGATTTACTATATAGTGGAATAATAGTGCCTTTTGCACTTTGGTATAATTCTTTCAGCGTTCCATTTGCTCAAGTTGCTTCAACCATAAATCCTTGCACCTCTTCTTTTTTAGTACTTCATTGAAATCTGAACAGTTTGGAGGGCTAGGAGAGAAAGAAGTCTTAATTCCAAAAGTAAATATATCTTGGATTTAATACCTCTCAATCAATCAATCAATCAAAAAAAAATATTTCACATAAACCAACATGGGCACTTATGAAACGTCAGAAGCTAGGTGCACGGTTCCAATTGGTTGTTTCCTAAGGAGAAGAGCCGGCAAGAAACTCCACGGTTACTCTTTTAAAAATATTTGAATGGGAATTAAACATAACTGGCGAAATTTGGGTGTACTATAGGTACTATGAGAGATTTACGAGCTCTCAGTGTCATCATCATCATCATCATCAGCCTAGATTCGTCTACTGCTGGACGTAGGCCTCTCCTAGCCTAGAGAACGCCACTAAGCCTGATCTTCAGCTCTCCACATCCAGTCACTGCCAGCCGCCTTTCGCAAGTCGTCACTGCACCTAGTCTAACACTACGTTTGCCTAAACGCTCTCAGGGTACCAAAAAGAATCAATAAAACAAAAGTTTGTCGTATAAGTTCAATAATTATTCCTAGAAATCGTTCTACGAGTTTCTTTTTTACATTATTCTCTTGTTACTTGGCTGGTTAGCCAAATTTGACATCAGATTCGTTTGTCTCGTAATTCAGTCATCTACCTTTCAATGTATTCATTAAGGTTGCATTTAAGCACCAAATAGGTTATACATATAATCTCTACAGTACACCTCCGACTAACCCTTCGAGGAATACAAGCCTGATATTATGTTATGTGTGTTGGACTTGGACTGTTACTGGCATTTATACTAATGATACTCGTCTTTCATTGACTCTGAGAGTATGTCATGCTCACTCAAATGTCTCGCTGGTAGTGACGTGTGTGTTGGATCATTAAGTTCCCTTTAAAATGGTTGAGCTGAATGGTGCTGATCTATACGTCATGTTCGTGAACAGGCGCCGTCAGTAGGGACTGGCCATCTCTTAGCTGTCATGGGTGTTTTTTTTTTGTTTTTATCTTTTTTATTAGGGACGCTTTTAACGTGCGCATCTTTCAACATCGTTCTCACATGTATAATTTCAACATAAATGATAATAACCAATTTTTTGTAATAATATTTTGATTTAATAGTGTCTGTGGAGTTTCTTACCCGTTCGTCTCCATAGGTACCTACTACGCTTTGGAATGGGCAACTAGCTTCATCTTTCTGACTGATCGACCCCTTGACAATTCAAAAGTGCCTGTAATTGGTTTATTTGAAATAAATGCTTTGAGTTTGACTCATTTCTCTCAAAAGTTTATGTAAAAGAGTTCATCTTACCCTACCAATGTACTTCAGATGTTCTGATTTGATACTAGAAAAGAATATTTTTTATTAGTTAAAATTGTACATCATACAAATTACAGGTAGACCTGATCGCTAACAGCGGTATTTTAAATATTTTAAACCCTTTGGCCTACCAAAGGTTGTCTTTAAAAGATCGCTTTTCAAATCCATATCTTAAGGGAGAAGAAGAGACAATACTGCAGGCAGAACAATTACTGTACTAGAATCCTATAACAAATAAATCTCAAAAAACATTTCAATAAACTCAAAGAGAACAAGTAAAATATAAAAAAAAAACAAAAATGTAATATCAAATAATATCACTTACGGCCATAACTCCTACCTTCTTTGTAATACTCGCATTTTTACTATATTACTGCAGCTGCATGAACGTTTAAGCATTCAAATAAATATTCTTGGGAGTACCATTCTAAAATTGAAAAGGGTTATGTGTCTTATAAGTTAAGAATGTGCACTTTGACGGTTTAATATTATCGTCTTTATTATTCTATAGTAATTCAATGCTGTTTAAACACCCCACCAATAGCCCACCATACATAGATACATACATATATAAACACACACCTTCTTCCCATGGGGTTGGCTGAAGCTACTGAACGCCACCTGCTACGATCCTGACATACTCCGTTTGCTTAGTTTACTTTCATACATCTGGTCATACACACGCCGGTTGCGAGCACTACGCACCTGACTTTTCTGAAGAAAATCCTATCCTACTAATATTATAAATGTGAAAGTTTGTGAGGATGGATAGCTAGATGTTTGTTACTCTTTCACGCAAAAACTACTAAACGGATTTGGATGAAATTTGGCATACGGATAGACCATGACCTGGGTAAGAACATAGGCTACTTTTCATCCTGGATCGCAGCTGAAGTCGCGCGCAACAGCTAGTCACCAATAAAGTCACAATATTATGTCCTTCTGGAATAGCCTACCACTACAGCTACTACTACTAAGCTTTAATTCCTCGGTTACTTGTTTATCATTATATTAAGTACCTGCCGGTCAGCTTGTGAAGATCTTTAACCCAACTAGTTTGAAGGTATTCTACACTATCTTCAGCATAATCAGCTTATTATGTTCCCACAACCACGAAACAGGCCTCCCTCCATCACTTCATGTCCTCGAGTTTTTGTTTCTAGAGCATACCGGTTTCCTTCTTTTACCGTTTTCCACGATGTTTGCCGATTTACAATACTTTTGATCGAAATTCTAAAGTTGTAGAAGCAAACTCAGTCTAAATTTTACCTCCGCACCCTAGTCAATTTCATTTAAATTGTCATTTAGTTGTGTCTAGGTGATTCAGTTAATCCATAATTGTTTTTTTTTCGCTCAGTTTATGGTGACAGCCTCGGCCCCTTTTACATGGGACTTAAACATAACTGGCAAAATGTGGACGTACTATAGGTACACCTCTGCCTAAAGCTTCGGGGAATACAGGCGTGCACCTAGCTTCTGACGTTTCATAAGTGCCCATGTTGGTTTATGTGAAATAAAATATTTTGATTTTGATGTTACATCTTATTTTATCAAGCTACACGAAACTGTCAAATTTCTCCAAACAATTTTAAACCTTAAAATGTTGTTGGTTAAGTTCAAAATCAAATGAGAAAATCTGACAGTTTGTGGTAACTTGATGTGCTGGTGACTGTACCTACAATAAATTTCACTTTGTTTTACCTACGGTATAATAATATATTTCGCCAGGAATAGCATTCCGAGACACAGTGGTCACGTGGGAGACACAAGCCTACGTCATCACCGCTGTGTTACCAGTAGTGTGTAATAATAACTCCCCAACCGCCTTTATTACCTGTGCGAATCCGATAAAACGATGAGGTTTTAATTAACAATTACATTGGTATATGATTAAATTGAAATGTTTCGTTTGATTAGAAAAACGAAACGACACTTTAAATTCTTTATATATATTTTTTAACAGAACGGTCATTGAAAATGTTTCCATAATTCGTGTTTTGTTGCAGTAAAGTGGCAACTGGATAGTGACGTAAGCATGTGTCACTCCCGGAGTGCCAGACCTTGTTTTTTTAGACCATGGTTTTACCTTACTTAAGGTATCTTGTGTTGTATTATTTTTCTACATTTTACATCTCGTCTGCACTATAGAAGTTATCTTTGCTTACGTCATCTACAATATCTCAAAATAATCAGAACTTAACAGCCATAACGCTTACCCAAATACCATCTATAACGACCAAGTAAGCGATAAGCCTCCCCCAACTTACTGTCAGTTCATCTGCAACCTACCGGTAGATTGTTTCGCCTCCCTTTTGATATACAGTGCCCTACATTGCTACGAGATTTCTTTTGATTTATGGCCCTTAAGGAGCGCCTCCGGGGATTCCTTTAAGAAGTCAAGAACCGCTTTCAATTTGAGGTCATGTAAAACCACCTTGGGAGATATTGGTACTTGACAAACTGTAGCAAATTCAAATGTAACAGATGAATTATTTATTAATCCTATGTATCAGCAACATTCTGTACATAAGTTCGCTTTTTTCTTTGGCTGTAATAGATTTCTTTAGATTTCCCAGAAGTAACAATTTGGTCGTATGTCAAAGGTAACGCTTTAAGAGTCAGAGGAGAAATGTTATATCTGTTACAGAATAAACCTACTAAAGGTCGGTTCCATACCACGAGCGAAAACGCACGCACACATAGTCACGCCGCACGTATAGCGAGTGCAAGCGCACTCGCGACTGACATTTGACCGAGATCGCCGACCATGTGTGCGTGCGCCTGTTTTTGCTTGCTACACGGTTCCTTTTTTTTTTGGAAATCGTCACATAACTTCTCCCGCTAGCTCTGGGCGGAGCAGGAAGGCGTATCAGACTTTTGCTGACTAAAACCATCCGAGTTCCTTCAGTTGCCTGTGTGCCAAGGCTACGGTAACCCTTTCGGAATATCCGCGACCCTGGCAGGCATCGGCTCTAGCCGACCCCGTTAGTGTGTGCTGACATCTCTTTGAGTTCTTCGTCAACCCGGGCCTGGTCCTTACCAGGCTCTGCTATACGGAGCCTGCCTTTTGTACCTCTCTATTTTATGCAGAAGCTAAAAGGATATTTAAAGGTTAATTCATCATCATTCTCCTGACCTTATACCAATTTATTTGGAGTCGGCGCAACATCTCTTTTTCTTCCAGTCTTCTCTCTTAGTCCTCATTCCCTTTCTAGCCATAAGGCTAACGATGGATGAACGAAGAAACGATGGATGGACTGTGTGCAAGATGATAACATCTTGCACACAGTCCATCCATCGTTTCTTCGGTCTTCCTACTTCATTTTCCTCATTGCTTCTCATCACATGCCCATACCATGACAACCGATTTCCACAGAACTTTTCAGTCATCGGTGCCATCGCTGCGGTGCAAATTTTTAAGATTAATTATTGCCGGAAAATAAATAATTTTGGGTAATGTGACTGAATCAAAGATGAATAAATGAATAAATACAATAACCCTCGCCCCGTTCCGCTGCCAGTGTCCGCAGCCCTGGCGAAACCCTTACAAAAGGATTTCGCTGGGGTCACCGCGAGTGCCGCGAGTGGCGCTTTAAGTATGATGCCAGACAAAACCCCTAATAAGGCTGGTGTTGAGGACTTTGTGGCAGTGCAAAGGAGGAAGTGCCAGTCGCGAATGAACAAAAACCGCTGTGGCAAAACTCCTAGGGAGCCCGAAGTAAGCTTGCGTGCCGCAAAGCCGAACACACCGGTGTACATCTACCGCCTACACTACACCACTAAGGCGGAGGACATCGTGGAGTACGTGCGCCAGAAGACGAGGTACACGCCGAGGGTGCAGTTACTGGAGTTGCAACGCAACGTCAACTTCAAGGCGTTTGTGGTGCGAGTACCGAATTGTTACCTGTCCGTCGTCATGAAAGAAGACTTTTGGCCTCAGGACGTGGTGTTCCGTCGCTTCCTTGGACAAGTACCACAAGGCAGCTCAAGGACAAGCTAGTGTAGTGCTACTAACATAGTTTTAAACTATTTTTTTTAACACAAGTTTTGTTTTATTCTTTATATATGTTAGTTTGTAAGGTCCTGTGTCTATGGGCCATTTTGCCTGAAATAAATGTTTTATTTTTATTAAGGTACACCAGTAATATTTGTTCAACATAATAATTATGTAACAATAGACTTTTGGACTGTACCAAAAATGATAATTACCGTGAATTCAAAACGTTGTTTCCGTCGTAATTTGAGGACTTAATAAAATAATTGACCCTATTTATAGAACCGTCGGTTTATACACTAAGGCATCTGTTACACCGCCAAAGAGGAAACGACTAGCTATCAACGATTTTCTCGCTCAAGAAACGTACAAAAGATTTTTAGGTCCCGTGTAGGTAAAAGGGCTACATATATTAATAGTTGATCGCTAACTGTACTTGTTTGTCGAAGCGACAAAAGTTATCAAAGAGAGCTCTCGCTGAGAGACTTGCGCTTGGTACAGATGTACGAATACCAGCGAGTAATCGCTACTCGTTGCTCGCTAGCAAGAAGATTTTTGTTGCTAGCGCTACTCGCTTCTCTTCAATCGCCGGCAGTGGGACAGGTGCCTCACCTACACAAAAGGAAGTAAAATAATTGAGTGTACGCTGGAAACTCCGTAATAAGACCGGTATAAACTGACCTTGACCTTGAGCATTCTATTCTATTATATTCTCGCATTCTATTGAAACTCTCCCTGACAAAGTGGGGCTACCTCGACGGAACGGCAGCATGGTGTGTATATGAAGCTCTGTCACAAACCATGCTGCACCTCCTATCCTGCCCTCTGTGTCCCAAAAACTGCAGTCAAAGTGACCTCTGCGCTGCCACCGACGACGCCGTGGAAGTGGCGAAGATTTGGGCTAGCAAGATTTGAAATACTGTCGTGCCAGCGACATGAAGAAGAATAAGGAGCCTACGCTAGGCCAGCTCAAGGTCAAAGTATTACCACCAATGTGCGGTCGACTATACAACGGACACACGAACTTGTCTAGATCAAAAATTTGCAAAATACTGTAAAGGTTGTCTGCAAAAATCGTCCTTAATTTGTGCGGGCTGGTAGTAAAATAACTCTAGTTACATTCGAACAGTCAAGCGAGTTTAGAATGAGCTTTCAAATTATTTTAATAAGGTTTTTGTTTGGAAAAACCAGTGATACAAATATACGTTTTGATGTAAACACGAACGCTCAGAATAAACGTAATAATTATAGCATTGTTTCCTTCCATCGCCCCCGTTAATCATTATAATACATACGAAAATCTCTCAAGAGCAAAAAAGACGTAGGTTCAGTCGACCTTGTAAATGCTTTATTAACTTGAATGTCAATTGAACGTTATAAAACGACAAGTCTACCTATTTGTCTATGGCCCAGTAATAGTTTCACTTTCAACCTTGGTGAAATTTCAATATTTAATTTTTATTTTGGAATTGTTGACTAAAGTGGTAAAGTGGACTATACAGTATTTATATTATCGAAATCGTTTTAGGATAGGATTCACTACAAAACGATTATATGACGGCGCAGCTTGTGGCGCCCGTCTAGTTTTATTACGAAGTTACTGGAATCACCGAAAAGGTCGGATAAGAGTGACACTGATGTCAGTCACTCTAGCAGAGCATCGCATCTATGGTTACGTACCGGCTGTCGTCTGATGGCAGATGATGTCAGGGGAGCCGCTGACGTACCACGTCCACGACGAACTACTATATTCCGGCATAATCCTGATGATATTCAAGCTGTTGAACGACGAATACGTAGAACACTTCTGGAAAAGGCTATCCTGCGCCGTTATATAATTCCAACAGTATTATAAATTTTCCAGAGCAGAATTCTGCAACAAAAAAATAATACAAAACCAAAAAAAATGTTTCGTAGGTTCCCAGTTTCAATATATTTCAACAATGCAAAAAATAAATAATTTCCGTTGCACATGTTACGGTTGTAAAGGAGGGTAGCAACACTTTTAACAAATACATTAAAGAGGGAATAAATAGAATGGAGCAAAAAGATAGGATAGGAACGCGTTTTGTGTTCGTTAATATTATATTTATATATATTTTTAGCTATCCGTTTACGGATATTAGAGAGGATTTTGGTCCTTCTTCCTTCTGGTCCAAGGTTACAGATTATATCTGGGAGAAGTATGCTATTTTCAATTATTGGTCATTTAGCAACCATACCAACGGTGTGAAGGGAAACATCGTGAGGAAACCTGTTCTAGAACCAAAAATTCGAAGACATGTGACATCATGTGTAACCTAATGTTCTAGAACCAAAAATTCGAAGACATATGACATCTGCCAACCCGCACTGGGCCCGCGTGGTGGATTACGGCCCACTCCCTCTCACAAAGAGGAGGCCTGTGTCCCAGCAGTGGGAACATTATAGGCTGGTGATGATGGTAACTAACTAAGACAACGCCATTACCACTGTGAAAAAGCACTTTATCTCCTATATTCACAATGACGTGTCCGTCGTCAAAAGAAATCTATACATATTATAAATTGAAGTCGCATTTCGTGTCTCTCTGGGTGACCGTGTTTTTCTTCTAAACTAAGCAATGGATTTTGATACAGTTTTCACCATAACTTAGAGAAATTATTCCGAAAGTTTTACGTGTATAAACTCACGCGGTTTCATCTACATAAGTCTCGATCCCGTGGGAATATCGGGATAATAAGTATCCTATGTCCTAATCCAAATCATACCCATGTGCCAAATTTCATCTAAATCCGTTTAGCCGTTTTAGCGTAAAAGCTACAAACAAACATACAAACATAAAAAAATCAAAGCTTTTCTGTTTATAGTATTAGTTTAGATTAATATTAAACTTAAACATAGAAAAACTGCCAAACTATTGCAATATATAAAAGTAGAGTGAAAAACACTACCTTACCATTTTGTCATAATTGCTTAAGAAGGGTAAGTACAGGAAAAGAAGGGACTCATCGACATATTTCGTAAAATATAACTAAATATGCCATTCGATTCGTTATAAGCGGGCCTTTCGTTGGTTTATTCAATGGTATAAAAAGAGCTCATTGTAAAGATAATCCACAAACAAAAAAATTCACAAACGACTAAAAGGATCCCATTGCGGCTCAAACTTGCAAATAACATTGCTTTTCTATAAAAGCAATGATATTTGCAAGTTGGAGCTTTGAGTTTTGTATCAATATACAAAACCCCTAATTACAGACACACTAGAATACGTGATATATAAAATTTACAGTTAATAAATATAAGCGCTGATTTTTGACAGAATAATTACATATTGAACATTTAATTTGCCATTCTCTAAATACTTTTTTTTTTGTGAGCCCCTTCTTTTGCTGTGCCCTTCATAAGTATTTATTATTTAAATTAAATAATAGTGAAAATGACACACATAAAACACATAAATAATGTGTTATTATATCAGACTCTAAAAAAGTTTTGCCCAAGCTGAAACGGAGACGCTTCGCGCTCGCTCGGTCAAAAAAACATTACTGTGTCAATGATCGATCACAACAAAACGCAACACAATTGCGTTAGCAGACTTGGGTCCCTATTCTCTTTCTTCAATCATGCATTGTAGCCGATTACCAGCAGATATATTGTTGGTTCACCGACCGATATTCACTTCTTTTTTTTTCAGATAATCATTTCCCCTAATTATAGGCAATCCTGCTGTAGATCTTTATCTGGTACTGCCAAAGAACATCTAACACGCATAACTATATTAAAAATATTTTGTAATATGACAGTATAGAGGTAAAAAATTGTTCTTCCTAGTAGAGTCCATAGTTTCAATTGAGATGAAACTTTAGCTGGAAAAATCAAGAATTTAAATAATATTGATGATACAAACTACAGTAAAAATACGTTAAATATTAAGATACACAATAATCGGTTTTTTCTCCATAATTATACACAGTCCACTCCCAAGTAGCAAAATCAGTACTTATAATGGTCTCAAGACTATTTTTTCACGCACTTATAAAATACTTGAAGTATGCTACAAACAAGGATTTGGGCGCAAATATAGGAGCATATATTTCTGTAACGATCTTACAATGAACTTGGATAAAGTCATTAACTCATATAATATACTTGACGAAAAACAATAGTTTCTATAACAATCTTAGCCTATGCATCTTATGAAACCTATCAATTTTATAGAAATTTGTTTCTTTTTATATTCCTTACTAATATAAATAATTCCATTTACTTCCTGGTTACTTTGTGAATATAGTGTGGAAACTGGTGGGGAAGTCAAATTTACTGTGAATATGTACCGCATATAGTTTTTTTTCTTAACGCCTAGAGCAAAATTGAACATTGTTAAGTTGTTGTTAAAATTTAATTTCAATGATTCTTGTGAATATTCGCCATGTTTTAAAAATGCTCTGCATTGAGTACTTTATAGAATCACTATTAGCAAATTAGTACTTATTACAGTTTTGGTAACTATCACTTCTCCTCCATTTTAAAACAAATTAGGGTTCCTCATGAATTGTTTATCAACCTCACCCGTTAAATCTGACTAAGCTTTGATTATTTTTTCGTCCGTCAACTGTTTAAGCAAGTTTACAAGACTTTTATTTGTTTTTAACAAAGTTCGTGCATCTTTGGGTAGAATGTTTTTAACTCTTTTGTATAATATTATTGATACTTCGTTTGGTGTCAAATGCATTATATTCAATTTTATAGCCCAGCTTTGTATATCTTGAAGTAATTCATGATTCTTTTCAGAGTCTGTGCTTTCTTTTATTTCTGAATCATATTCTTCCTCATGGCCTTTTCTTCCTGTTCTTCATGATTAGAATATCACTCAACAGGTACAGCATCATTTTCGACGGAACCCTCCATTACATAATCTGTTGCACTTGACTATGAGATGACAAACTATAAGTTGACAAAATGGCTGACGTTTAGTTACAAAGTACTTGGTCCAGTAGTTTGTAAGCATGTTTGCTCTCATAGCGTATTCGTAACATGCTAACATCATATAAGAGACTTCAACAAGACGATAAGTATAAAGTATAAGTATTGACTTATAAGGATCTCTGATAAGTATGTTAAAAGTAAATGTATTCTATAACTGTCCTATAAGTTAATCTTGTAGTAGCTATAGGACTTAGTTATAGCAACCAATGCTCTTGAGTATATTTAGTCTTGTGAAATGCATTTATAAGTATATGAGTCTTATAACTGTTCTATAAGTTAAACTTGTATTTACTAGAAGACTAAGTTATAGAAGCAAATGCTCCTGAGTAAATTAAGGCTTTTGAAATGCTACTATAAGTAAAATAGTCTACACCAATGCACTTATAAGAATCTTATAAGTGTTAACACACTTATCATATTTTTTTATAAGATTACTTTGCTTGTTGGGCTCTAAATTCCGAACCGTTAAAAACGATAAATCCCATCCTTTTTTTTAATCGTATATTAAAAAAGCGTGCCTCACTTCTCGCACGTAAAACTGATGAAACATAATACTGACGCTCACACAATAAACTATTGAAAAAATCAGGTGTAGATGTCAATCACCGTGAAAATATTTCAGCAAAAATGCTTTGTGTCACTAAAAAAAAACGACCCTTTTATAAAAGCGCAAAGGCAATTCGTCAACGCTGAAAGCTTCAAAGGTATGAATGAAAACGACGTGTGTGGTGCGGCCCGAAATTACGAAGTGAACAGCCAAATGTTTTGTACGATACAAAGTTCATAATGCAAATGGTTTTTTGAACACTTTGATGATGGTTCACATCAAAAAAGGGTATTGCAAGATATTTTAAGCTATTGCATAGCTTTTATCGCGGGCTTTGAGAGCGGCGACCGAATCAAGAAATTCCGTAACGAAAATAAAACCTAACACCCCCCACGCCGGCTACCATGTAGCTCGGCCGAGCGTTCGCTTAACGTGTATGTATATGGTACGACTGTACTTGAATTAATATCAAAGAAAAAAAATACTGCATAAACAAAAAATAAATAAATAATTATAATTGCATAAGTTGATAAAAAATGCTATGCAATAGCTTTACCGCGGCAGTCCCCGAGTGCCACACGTGTTTTCTTAACATAACATAACTTCACGCCTTGTTTCCCCGAAGGTAAGGCAGAGGTGTACCTATAGTACGCCCACATTTCGCCAGTTATGTTTAAGTCCTCCCAAAAGGGGGTGAGCCTGTTGCCATCAATCAGGCACAAATCCAGACAGCGGTATACTACTGAGAAATTCCAGATAGAAAACCCCCAATAACACTGCCCAAATTGGGAATCGAACCCAAAACCTCATGCTCAGCACCAGTACTACTATACTATACTAGTAACTTACTACTATAATATACGTTTATTCAGAATTAAAATTAAATACACATAAATAACAACTTATACCTAATTAATAAATAAAAATATAATAATTATCCTAACTAAAATATGGCGTCGAAAAATTCATCCACATCGTCGTCGACTGGTAATGTGCCCAAGAGACTGGCGGCATGGCCATGTTTTATGGCAATGCTTAGCCAAACACTATTAAACAGAGTCCGGGGTAGCACTAACAGCATCTTTCAGGTCATTGCGGATAAAGAGGTCTCAAATATCCCGAAAACGTTTATTCGTGTTCAAATTTTGTAACCCTGACGTATGGTTTTGTAACCTGACGTATGGTTTTGTAACCTGACGTATGGTTTTGTAACCTGACGTATGGTTTTGTAACCATGACGTATTGTTGTTTATGGACATGGTCTGAAATAAAGTTTTATTATTATTATTAGCCTCTGGCCAAGGTAACAGCCAGCCCTTGGAATACGGGAAGTGTCAACCAACCGTTTAGAGATTTAATTGGGCAGACCATGAGCACTCGGACCCGAGGGTATCAACCCTTTTTTTTTAGTTTAGATTAAATACCAATTAGTGCGTTTCATTGGAAATACTGGATCCTCTACAAATATTTATTAACAAATTGTACATTTATCTCGATGAAGCAAATGAAACTACAGGTTTTTTTACGTCATTAAGGTAAATATAATTAAAAAACCGTCACTATTAATTGAACAGAATAAAAAAAAATATGAGTCCAAAACAAACGAAAACAGTCATAAATACCACCAGAATAAATCAATGCAACGCATTAATTAGAATCTAAACATAAAACTCATGAATCTAAATTTAATCCTTCTATCGGACACTTTATTTATTTATTTTAAAAAATATTTACCTACAGCGTATGTACATAATCCCCCAACTTGTTCTTTTTGTGTTTGTGTGTCAAACTCAAAGCATTTATTTCAAATAAACCAATTACAGACACTTTTGAATTATCAAGGAGTCGGTCAGTCAGAAAGATGAAGCTAGTTGCCCATTCCAAAGCGTAGTAGGTACGTATGGAGAAGAAACAGGAAACTCTACGGACACTCTTTTATTTAAATCAAAATATTGTTACAAAAAAATTGGTTACATCATTTATGTTGAAATTATACATGTGAAAACGATGTAGAAAGACGTGCACGTTAAAAACGACCGTAATTAAAAAGATAAATACAAAAATAAAAACAATTCAGAAATTAAAATTAGCCGTGGCAGCTAAGAGATGACCAGTCCCAACTAACGGCGCCCGTTCACGAACATGAAGTATGGATCAGCACCATTCAGCTCAACCATTTTGAAGGGATCTTAATGATCCAACATGTGTTTTTCTCTACGTCATGTTTACCGCAAATAAACGTATTTTCTTTCTTTTCTTTATAATGTATCTTAAGTTTGTATTATACATGTAGACATTCCAATCTGCAGAAAGAGATTGCAGAACAAATAAGCAAACAAATTATCAACTACACCACAGCCTAACAATGAAAACTACTAAACTAGGTCTTGAGATTTTGAAACTAAAATGCAGATCTATCAACGCGCAGTTGAACTGCTTTCCACTCCATCTTACAAAGTAGGATAATCCACATACACAAAACTTATTACGCCAACCACCGCCGTATATTTTCATCTGACATAATAAAATTTACATACCGAATGCAGTTCACACGGCTAGCGGATTTCCACGTCACATTGCCTATATTTTGTTAGGAACATTGCAAATTCGGTTGATTTATATTTGGAAAAACAAAAGTTCGGTGGCATTTGTGTTTGTGGAAAGTAATTTAATATGTTTGTAATAATTAAGTTATGCTACAGTTTTTGGTAAGTGTGTTTTTTGTCTTCATTAATTTATACGGACATAAACATATCTGTATCATTTTTAAAGGGGGTTAACAAAATTACCAAAGTACTTAACTACCGAACGCCTCGTGCCACGATCTTTACATACTCCGTCGCTTCATCCGAGATTTTGCACACGCATCGCTTGCGAGTACATAAGTATTATTGTTTGGATAACATAATAAAATTGTAATTGAAAAATCATCTTCGAAAATTGAAGTTAAAAAAAGTTCTCATTATTGTCAAATGAAACACATCTTTAAGGTGATTTAAAATTAGTATTTCGGGTGTTAGTATTCATATAATCAAATTAAAGCACTCAATTTGTTAAATAAATTAATTTGGAATGACACAAATAATACATCCACAGGTACGTTTTCTGATCCATTTGTTTACATTTTCATTAGATACTTTTGAAACAGACCATACATGTCCAAAAATTCGAAGACGTGTAACATCTACCAACCCGCACTGGGCCCGCGTGGTGGATTACGGCCCACTCCCTCTCACAGAGAGGAGGCCGGTGTCCCAGCAGTGGGAACATTATAGGCTGATTATATTATATTATGCATACATATGTATATTGGTGGCCTATCGTAGAGTCAATGAACTGCCTATTATCGCCGATGCAGCTTTCGGTCCTTCGGTCCTAAACGCAAGTTATTCTCCCTCATATATTTTCTCCCTCCAATCAATATAAATACTTGTCTATAAATCCCAAAGTAACATATCATCCCTCAACTTTTCAACAAAAGTTGACTACTTCATCAAATCGCAGTGCCGAAATAACTCATATCCCTTCAAACGAATAGTTTTATGTCCAAATCGAACATCCTCTAGATTGATGCCACATCATCCCTACATACATCACTGAGTATACGTCATTTGTTATAATTCTTTATACAGGCTGTTGATAACTTATGGGAAATATTTAACTGATCCTCTAAAAACTTTTTGCGCTTCTAATGATGCACACTTTTTTAAATATTTGAGCCTCTTTTTAACTTTCTGGCCTTTTCGCACAGTTGGTCGCAGTAACTAAGCTACGGTATCCGACCAAACGGGTTACGTTAGGTTAGAATTGTGACAAACCGCGCACGAGCCAAGCGAGGGAAGCGAGCGGTGCCACGGAAGCTGCCGGCAAGCGCTACATCTAAGTTGGCAGTTACTTGGCTATTTAGTATTTTTAGGTCCCAAAATAGGAATTATTTGAGGATCAAAAAAAGAGGCGCAATCATTATATTAAAGTGTTCAATAATATGTTTAGGAACGCAAAATAAGAATTATTAGAGGTTCGATTTAATACATGTCATAACTTAATATTTCCGAAGAAAATGTTCATTTTTTTTATTGGATAGTGATTGATTGCGTTAGATTAATACGTGACAAGATAACACCTAATATTTTGAAAGATAAAGCTGCCTTTCGAATAAAATTGAAGAGCCTACTTTGTAGAAGTCGTTTGTCTTCTAAGACTCTTCAGCGAAGGTGAATGAACGATGTGGTTTCAGAGCTTTGCATGCATGATAAAGGACCATAGAATCTTGACCTTTTGGGTGAACGTGAAGACTAAAAACTAAAGACCAAAAAAGTGGTGGTTGGAAAAACTCTTCCAAAATAACCCAAAAGTACAAACAGGGCTTGGAACCGATACCAAAAGTACAGGTTTTGTACCTGTACGTAGCGGTTCTTGCCATTTCAGTACCTGAGTACGGGTTCCAGACGGGTACCGGTACTCCACCTAACAAGTGCTGGTACAAAATTCAGGTGCAGTATGGCACAAATCTCATATTTGTACGAGGAATCTCGTACGGTTGGCAACCTTGAAATTTATGCTTTCTAATGCCTATTAACTATCCTTTTTACTTACTATATCTGTTTTCTCACTCTAACTTACGGAAATATTTATTTGGTACCAGTACAGTACCGATACCGATTAGAAATAGTACAGGTACTACGTCTGGTACCGGTACCACTACCAGTAGTAGATGTACTACTCTGATACCGGTGTCACACCAAGGTCAATGGTACCAGTTCCCAAAAATACCGGTATTACAAGCCCTGATTACAAATAAATCAACGCCCCTTGTAAATTATGGTCTTTACCAAAAGTGTCTGATGAAAGTGGAAACAAACCCTGTACAGGGTAAATTCTTACGCATTCACTCACTAAAGAGAATCAACAACACATTAATCAGCGGGGTAATCGCGTAACACACTAACAGTAGGGATAGCTTTCATTTTGACAGTTCAACAACATTCATTGCGTTATTTACGTTGTTGAGCAGACAAATTTATCGAACATATGAATCAATGGATTAGCAATAGGCTTCAAAATGATTCAGATTGTGATAGATAGTATGTTACGCAATTAGGGTGCTGTATTTATAAGGTTTCAACTTTATATTTCACCACTTTTTCCAACAATGAAGTTTTAAATATGTTCGTCTTTTTTGTTCTAAGTGGTGTACAATAAAGTGAACAAATAAATACCTAAAATAAATAAAAAAGACATGATAAATAAAGCTACATATCAAAGTAAAGTGAAAAGTAAATCTTTATTCGTTCTGATTCTGTTCAATTTATATTTTAGCAGACCTATATGATGACACGGCATTTTCACAGTTAGCGGCAACATACACACGGAAACCACGAACCCTATAAAAAGAATTTCGATCCCGGCGCATAATAAACGAACACAATAGCTCCTCTCCCTATAAGCAATTCAATCTACACGTATTTACGATTCTGTTTACTTCACAAAGAATAACAGGCTCTTGTCAATAACCTGCAAAATATTCTATTCCGTTGCAGGATGTTTGAGTGAAGGTAATGCGTTTTCACGCAGTACTACGGGGCGAGCACGGCCTACTGTAACATGGCTTGAGTCACACATTTTATCACAGTTAGGGCGATAAAACCGCTTTGTCTTAAATGCTAGAACGGCGGCTTGAGATAATTTCTTGACACGTGACATAACTTCTTGACGTTTAGTTGAGACTCATGTCTTTTTTTCTATTATGGGCGCACCGATTGTGTCACAAATGTCACATTTTGACAGATGATTATAAAAATGTATCATGTTCGTTCGGGCTGCCAGGTGTTATAAGATTTGTAAATTGATAAAAATAATTTATTTATTTTATGAAATACATAATTTTGTCTTAGAATTACTTGTGTCGACATCAAGTTACATAATATTGTATTCTTGTTCATTCAAACAGGTAAATCTCGCGACAAGCTTTTCTATTATATAAATTGTAAAATTTAATTAATCGATGGGTTTGAATTAATTTAAAGTTTATTTTAGCACTTATATAAAAGCTTGTTTTAAAAAAAAACATTTTTGTTTTCGCTGTTTATATACCTTTTTTTCGTATTCTTCTCAGCAAATTGATACCCATATCATGTGGGGTGCATAAAAAATAACTAGTCCGCCATACTGGATTTAGAATGACGTCATCACTTAGCTAACCATGCATTGTCATCCAAACTAAACGGGTATGCAAAATTTCAGCTCAATCGGTTGGGGACAATTGTTTACAAATTCAGTTGCAAGATTTGACCTAAATAAATTAACATACATACAAACGTTGCAAGTTAATTATCAGCTTGTAATAATAAAAAATACAACGTTTGCACAAAATTATCACACCAAACAAACAAAAAGAACATCGTACGTGTGTCAAAAATGAATTAAGTCCCAACAAAATTAAAAAGTGGTTTTACTGTGTGAAGTGCACTCTTTTAGACGTATTATTTTATTTGGTCGCATATTCAGATGGTCCCAGGCCTTTTTTTTTAATCTACTGTGTCACACTATGAAGGCAGCAATAAGAAAGGCCTGTCGCGCCTCTAAATTATGTGACATGGTTGACCCGTGCTAGAATTTAAGACAAATTGTAAGACATAATTTATCATGTCTTGCCACAAACGTCTTGGGTCCGCACATGCTCACCCCGCTGTTAAGATTATGAATTTTAGTCATTGATATAACTAGCGGTAGATACGGCACTTAAACACAGCGCGCGGTCCTTCTGAACTAAGTCCATAGACACAGTTGCACTCAGTCACACGCGAACCATCGTCTAAAAAGCGCATGTCGATACAGCTCAATTACTATTTTTTGTATTTATATACAAAAAAAATTAAGTATTAGGATTAGTAGTAGTGTAGAGGTATGAGGAACAGGGTAGTAGTATAGAGGGTACAGTAGAGAACGGGTTAGTAGTATAGAGGTATGTAAAGTTCACTCATACTCTATGAAAAAGGGAGGATCCTCCGACCAGACGGGTGTTGTGACTGGTGGGCTGCTGTCCGACGATTGATGTCGGGAGGTTGTATATGCTAGTTGCGCGGTAAACTCTGTTTGCGCGATGCAGGATTTTGCGTGACGTCAGTGTAATGTGTAGCTCGCATGTGGCGTTTGTAGATACCGCTACAGTAGTATTGGAGTATTATTAAGGATTAGTATTTATATACGCATCAGAATGCCTTCATGTGTATTTAATAAGTGTTCTAATCACTCAAGAAACAAAAATAAGACACACGGGATTTAATTTGTTAAAAATTATAATTTTATTTATTGATTGCTTTGGCATTTTTGTGAGAGCGAGAAAGATAATAGAAAACAGCATGAGAGACACGATGCGACGCATCACGCGACTCTCGCTAATGCTACCTCAATGCCATTCATAATCGTAAACATTCGGCGCCAAACGCGGTTGCGCTCGCACGAATGTGTCGGGTCCTATCTCTGTCCTTGTCTATCGGTAACTGTGATCACAAATGTGTGAGTTTCGTTGCATGTAGTTATGCACCGAACCCAGCGAGGTAATTACGTAACACACTAACAGTAGGAAAGGGTTTCAGTTTGACAGTTCAACAACATTCATTGCGTTATTTACGTTGTTGAGCAGATACATTTTTCGAACAAATGAAGCAATGGATAAGCAATAGGCTTCAAAATGATTGTGATGTTAGAACGTACCGTATCTACCGCTAGTTATATCAATGTTTTTAGTGTTTTCTTCAGACTATAGTTTTTTTTTGTTTTTTATCAGTCTCAGGCTTACTCCCTGATTCTTCTTTTTCAGTCTGTCAGTCTTAGCACCTTATAAGCGCTGGTCTCTTTCCTAAAAAAGGATCAGCCCAAGAACGTCTTTGGAATACAAATTAAATTGGAAGTAGATGTATACAAACACTTTGTTTCCTGTCCGACTACTCTGAGAGAATGACCAAAACAAACTCAAAGGTCACAGTATCTTTTAAAGTCCAGACATGATCTTGGTCAGATCATGTGAGGACCATGTAGATTTGTGTCTGAAATGACCTCTGGAGGAAAGAACCACACAGATTCGAGAGGACCTATCCAGTCAGTGCACGCATTTGACAGTAATTTGATAGATGACGATCAGATTTTGATATTTTTTTATTTTTGAGATTATTTAATAATTTCTAGAAACCAGGGTGAAAAATCGGTTTCAGTCATCGTTTCATCTCATCGTCAATCATCAGATAAATGAAGCAAATCATTTTAATTTAAGCTAAAAATAAATCTGCCTACGACTCCGTTTGCTTATTAATCACTAGCTATTGACCGCGACTTCGTCTTCGATCCAAGATGAAAAGTAGCCTATGTTCTTACCAAGGTCATGGTCTACCTGTGTGCCAAATTTCATCCAAATCCGTTCAGCAGTTTTTACGTGAAAGAGTAACAAACATCCATCCATCCTCACAAACTTTCACATTTATAATATTAATAAGTAGGATAGATAAAACCAAATCACCACACACCAAATAAAGAAATGGTGGTGGTAATGTGGTGATATTCCACCATCAAATAAAGTTATATATCCCAAAATAAACGTTTTGCAAACACCCTGTACGCGGACCTATAGTTAATACAGTATAGTGCTCGACAGGGTAGCGTCAGCAATAATGCAATACATAAGTCTTCCTGCCATAAACAAGCGCGCCCATCAATAATACATAAATACTTACTAGCTTTAACCGGGAAATTCTGGTAGCGAATGTCCGTAGTTCGTTAATGTGTGGAATGATCTAGTCCGTAGTTGGTTAATGTGTGGAATGATCTATGTGGTTTTGACAGTTTTTTTTTTTTGTATTAGGTGCAGCGTAATTTATAGTTATGTTGATTAGTGTAGTGTCTGGCCCAGTTCATATAATTAGTAAAAAAAGAAAACATAAATGAGAAGGTAAATTAATATCTAACAATAATAATAATCATTTTTGTTTTTCTGAAAATCTATATTCGCTAGTAAACATTAAACTTAATCAGTGTGTTAGTAACTTAAAACACATGAAGTTTGAACAAATAAATGGAAGATCAGATAAAATTTCTTCGTAATGACATTCAGGAGACTGTTCGAGCTGCCCCGGACCCTCTGCAGCAGCGACGCGACACAAAGGCGCCTCCTGCTGCGCGACAAGCGGTGCCTTTGCGTCGCGTGCTATTCGCGTCACGTGTCGCGCCTGTTGGTCGGAGCCTTAAGTCTGATGGATAAAAATTCATATTTGATACTAAGTCCACATTTTCGGAATACAAAAACCAGAGGCACACTAGAAATCAAAAGCTTTAAGCTTAAAACACGATATAACGCAAAATAAAAGGACACCTAAACGTTAACAGCCAAACCGTTACAATTTCAATATAAGTCTATCCACCAACAATGACTGACAAGTGCCGTACAATCGCGCGCAATAGTGACAAGCCGCGGCCGGTACAGTCGAGCACGAAATCGCTTTTGTACCCGACGCGTAAACACGCGCTGACATATTGGTAGTATTCGAATTTCGAACTTGTTGGAACTATCGACCGTTTGCTTCAAAGGTGCCTCTTTAGGGGTCCGTACCCAAAGGATGCCAACAGGACACTATTACCAAGGCTCCGCTGCACATACGGGTATTTGACTTAAAAAGCTGGCCAAAATTATTTATTGGTATTTTAATAACTATCTAGTGTCTAAATGTAATTTCAACTGTTTAGAACATACTACAAATTACTTAGAAATTTTTAGGTGAAGATATTAGGACTTGTAAATTACTTCAGCCAAACATTCTTAAGTAACTAATTTTATATGTTGTTAAAATAATACAAATAGTCAATTAATAAGAAAAATATATTGTTAAAAATCTGATTCGCTATCCTCGTCCTCATCTCCATCAACTTCATCATCATGTTCACGTGAAATCGTGGAAACTGCCTCGTCCTGTTTAAAAACCTTTAAGGCTTCAGTCGCAAAAGGTTTTCGATTCTTGCCAATTTTGTTTCGACTACAACTTAAGTAGACATCAGATGTCAAGAGCAATCGATTCGATGTGATGATAAAATTGTATGCGCCGAGAAAATAACGAGTAACTAGTACAACAGATAGATTCCGACTGAGATGGACAGCGAGTGGCGGGCGGTAGAAGCATATTTAGTCCGTTATCGTTTGGGTGGGAGAGTCCTATTGTCTTATAATAACAAAGGTAACGCTTATCATAAATTTTGTAATTTGGACTTTTGGCCGGTTTTTTAAGTAAAATACCCGTATGTGCGCTGTCCATCCATCCGTCCGCATCGGTCTCAGAGCTGTATCTTATGAACCGTAATAGGTAACAAACAAACAATAAAAAACAACAAATAAAAAAATTAAATTAAAGGGAACCTTACAAGAAACGTGTTTTTTTGGCGTTTTTAGCTAGATTTTTTTTTCTTAAGTATTTTTTTTCTAAATATTTACTTTTAATTATTGTACAGTGATACGGAGCCCTTCGTTTGCTACTACGACTCACATTTGGCAGCTATTTTCAACGATAAAAAATGTTATCCGGTACATTTTAGATGAGTATTTATTTCTACGTCTTTGTGCTGGGGCTTTGTTGGGGCTATATTGTGTAGCACCCACACAAAGGTTTGTATTTATAGTAATATAGAAAATTCATGAGAGTTTATTGTGTCGCATTTTATTTAACGATAAATACACTCTTTTTTGGAACGTTGGAACAAAGTTTCTTAACGCGGCTTGCGGTGAGAGCTGACTGGTAGAAATCGTCACGTAAGGAAAAAGTGGTATGCCTCCTCCATGCGACTTTCTCTCTTTGTCTGTCTCCTTCTAATGTATTTCTTTTTTGGCATCTCGCAGGTCAATCAAGGACGTTTCCGGCTTTTTAACTGGGCTATCCTGTGGACGCCTTAATAAATTAAGGCCATCAGCCAGGGCGTAGGTACACTAAGGGAAGCAAATTTATTTATCAAATTGACACACTACATCAATTTGTCGTGTTACAGCCATTTCATACAGCTGCCAAAGAATGACTGTTGTAATATGAATATACGGACAATTTTAATTGCTAGTCAATTTGATAAACAATTTATTTTCCCAACTTTACTTAGAGTTTCTAAGAAAACTCATCTATATGGTACGCTACGTGCCTATATAAGTCCATACAAATCGGTGCTTGAAAGAACATCATGGTAGCTAATTTACTGAGAATAACTATCATTTGGGAACCTGTCAGTCTTACCAAGGGGTACCGTATCACCCTGAAACTGGGGTTTGAAGGTCAGATAAGCAGTCACTCCACATAAATACTGGTATTCAGCTGCACCTAGTTAGACTGGAAGCCAACCGAAACTAAATTGGGAAAAGGCTAGTCAGATCACGACAACGAAACTTATTCTCTTTCTTTTCTTTCTCTTTTTCTTCAGATGATCATGATCTGTTTACTCGACCAGACTAATAAATTGGAATTCGCTGGCTTGGTCCAAACCAGCGAATTTAGGTACACACTTACTGGGTACTAAGCGAATTAATTAAACTTCTTTCGTATCAGTTCTATTAGAAAACACCAAAAAAGTAAAATGCAATTAAACAACTCGACTAATTAACTCCAATGACCGAATGTTCTCTAAAATTAAACGCTGAACACCAACAAAAACCGACTTGTCTATTAAACTAGCGTTTACAGAAACCGGATTGAACTGGTACCATCCTGTTTGCGAAAGTGGTAATTACCGGTTCGATTTACGTGAATGCTTTACATCGTGTGGTCAGTTGGTTGGTTTTGGAAGTATGTTTAAGTCCTTCACAGGTAATTAGAAAACGTCTCTCTGTTTGACTATGGAATTTGAAATTGGAATGGTGGCCATTTTGTGCTCATAGAAAATGACTGAGCAGCTTTTAGTTGGGTACGCTTTTGAGAGACTTTAATATAAGAGACATTTTGTATTATCAACTTTTTAATAAATTGCTTCATAATTTTCGCCACTTTCTACATGGGACTTAAACATAACTGGTGAAATGTGGGTGTACTACGTACACCTCTGCCTAACCCTTCACGGAAACAAGCATGATGATGATCATGAGCATGATGTGATGTTATGTTATGTGTTTGTTATCTTTTTTGACAACAACTCCCAATGAATTGAAACTTCAATCAAAATCAAATCAAATTATTAAGCTATTGCATAGCTTTTATCGCGGGCTTTGAGCGCGGCGACCGAATCAAGAAATTCCGTAACGAAAATAAAACCTAACACCCCCCACTCCGCCTACCATGTAGCTCGGCCGAGCGTTCGCTTAACGTGTATGTATATGGTACGATTGTACTTGAATTAATATCAAAGAAAAAAATACTGCATAAATAAAAAATAAATAAATAATTATAATTGCATAAGTTGATAAAAAATGCTATGCAATAGCTTTACCGCGGCAGTCCCCGAGTGCCACACGTGTTTTTTTTATTTTAGGCTTACACCCTTATAGAATTTATACCAGATTACAACTAAATTATTAAAAATGAATGATTAAATGTAAAAACAACATTTAAAAAACAAAAAATATACTACATGACATTACAACAAAGCAATAGATAAGTATTATTTTAGCTGGAATATTAATTGCCATATACGAAAACTAGTTTACCTCGTATGTAGCCCTCAATATTCCATTGTCAGATTTATGTATTCGGTTCTCACAGGAGGCCTGCGACTTTCTCATGACTGCGTAAAAGTCATCTACCCTGCTTTTGGAAAACATGCTGTATGCACTATACTGCCAAGGCAGACCCAGTATGCATCTGAATACGTTATCTGGGGGCACAGCAGTGCCCCCGCCAAGACGAGCCAAGCGAAGCGCAAGGGCACTACCTACCTTTTCTCGAAGTGTTTCGTCGTTTTTTTGAACCCTCATAGAGTTGGTTTCCGATGTACCATACATTTTACTGATATGTAGAATTTGTGAAGTTAGGGTCGGTAGTGGTAGGCCGTGTAGATTCAGAAGCTTGGCTCTACATGAGATTTGAAATATTTTTCACAGGGCAAACCTTATGTGGTCGTCTTGGCAACATTTTACATGAAATTCTTTTGGTGGGATTATATTGATACAATTAGGTTGAAATTTTCTAATTGTCACATAGACAGCAATGATCAACGAGGTTTACTATACTATCTTAGTGCAAGACTATTTTTTTCAACGTATATGCTTGTCACATAATATATATCACAGAAGCAGTCGGACTTATCAAATTTGGAAACGACTCTGTCCTGATTATTGGCTTGGAACCTTATCGCAAGACGCAATTCAATAGTTTAAATGCAGGATTTGGTCCTTAAGTCCACTAAATTAAAACTAGTAGTTTTTGAAACCATTCTTGTACCGTAGGCATGCGGAAATACCGTTCTCTAATGTCATGTTACGACGAACAGTGGATATGCAGTTAACCTCTACCTAAACATTATGTTGATCCGACAGGGAAATATATCCTGACGTTTTGTTGACAGCAGAACAACATTCATTAGCCGTCAAAAAACACGTCAAACACATACTGTTAGTCACTTTCGCCACTTTATTGCAGTGTCGAACATTGTCAACAATATAAACCTCACCAAACCGACGCAATGCTGACGCGTCGCCGCAGTGACGACAGCCTTTCCATGACAAATTACTACCAACATTACGAACCCAAACAAACAATGCTACCAACTGATAAATGTCTCCAAGAAGTTTTTATTTTATTTATATTCCAAAGCGTACCGTATACTAACAGTCCCGAATAAATATACAAAATGTGCGCCCAGTATATCAAAGAAAACGCGGTTTTAAGCAAAATACTCATATTCATTCTACCTGAATTTTCAGCAACTTTCTTACCCCTGGCTTTCTTCATTAGGGAACTTCGTGAAATGTTTGTTCGACTCATTGTTTAAATATAATTCATTTGGATGATTAAAATTTTGTTTCAGTTTATTTATTTTGCGAATGTGATGTTAAATTTGGTTTGGTTCGCGTTTTATTTTAATGAGTGCTCTGGTAACAATGTTGTATTATTATCACAAATTACTTTTGACTCGACATTGTTTTCACTGACAGTATTATTATAAGCCGTTTTGCTAGCTTTTACATGTGAATTCATTTGCGAGTTTGTGGTTTTCGAATTCATATTTTTCTCAATTTTATTTTAAGTGGTAAACGGTGCCAAAAAACGATACATGTGTATTTTCGATAGATTTCAGAACTTTCCATCCTCTTCCACTTACTTGGCAATATTAATCACTTTACAGCGAATTAACAATAATAAAACTTCGTTCAACCATAGACTGATAATAATGAATAAAAAAAATACTATATTATAAAAGTTTTTCAATGATACAGAATTCATTCCGTTCCAACAAAAATAGGTCAACAACATAATGATTTCATTGTAATGACTGATCCCTACCGATACAGCAATCATTGTGACGTCAGCAATCAATCACTGTTTAATCATTGAGCAATTAAATTAATAATTATGTACGACTGTTTCGGAGTAATTCGGGTAAGCTTGCATTCTGCACTGGACTGGAATAGGTTAAAAAGAAAACAACACAAACAAATAATTCACTAAACTGCACTCAAATCGCGTGAGACATTATTTCAATCACAATCCGAAAAAAATTGAAGGAAATCTTTATCCGTTGCTTCATATGTTTGAAACGTTCGTCTGCTCAACATCAGAAGACACTGACTCCTGTAGCACAGGTATCACCTAGCACAGGAGTCAGGGCTTCAAATGAAAATGTTACACCTTTTTTATTTCAAAAAAACATTTTATTAATTTTATATTATTATTAACGTAAATAACGCAATTAATGTTGTTGAACTGTCCAAATTAATGACTTTGACACTGTACAAGCGTGTTACGCAAATACCTCGCTGAACATAGATATAATAGAATAGTTCAAAGTACAATAATAGCCATTAGGCAAACCAATATCTGGAAAGTTCAGTGCTTCTATTAGGTACTAGAATGATGAATTGGGACGAAGCAGAGAGAAAACACGTTGTAAATTAATCATTATTTTTATTCTGTGCGTTCGTGTTTACTTCAACGCGCCTATCTTTTCAGTCGTTTTCACTCGTTTTTACTAAACAAAATAACTTGTTTACAAAAAAAACAACCAAGTTCCAAAAAAAAACACTACAAAGTGAAAAGTCAGTTTTTTTTTTTTTGTAATTCAGATTTTATTTTTCACTTTTTAGTTGTGGTACCTACCCGTCACAAATTTGTATACCACTCCTTGGTATGTAAATAACAGTGACAGGAAGTTAATACAATATCATCAATATACACTAAGTGGAAAAAATACGTATTATTGAAGCTAACTGAAAAACTACCGAAGCAAAGGTAATAAAATTCATATTAGACTAACCCTTAGGCACATCCTATATATTAAAAAAATAGTTTTTGAAATCGATCCACAACCACCGGAGATATTGCGTAACAAACATACAAAAAAAACATACAGACGAATTGAGAACCTCCACCTTTTTTCTGTCGGTTAAAAACGAATTCAATTAATTTGAAAGCTCATTCCAAACTCACTTGACTGTTCGAATAAAACTAGAGTTATTTTTTTACCAGCCTGCACAACATAAGGTTGACTTTTGCAGACAACCTTATCACTGTTATCCCCTAGAAACCTTCTGCCTACCTTAGGTAACAAGGGCTGGTACGCAACTCCACGTCAAAGAGCATATTTTGCGTGCGGTCCTGCCTACCTTTAACAATACATAAATCGCCCCGTTCAACACTACAGCACCCTAAGATACCAGGACAACATAATTATGTAGGTACAATATACAACATATTTGTGTAAGAGAATTAGCAAACACTCACTCAAGTATTTAGAAGGGCTCTTAAGCCTAGATCTACAGCCTTCCTCGAAAACAGCCTTTCCATTCTCAGTAAACGGGAAACTTTGCGAATTGTCAAACAGTCGTCATTGTTCTAAAATTGCGTTGAACATTGTGAGTTTTGCCTCCACCCCATCCTTTCACGATAAAACTGTTTGAGCCACGACCATTTTGTAAATGAAAAATGTTTTTTGAACTTCTAAAAGTGAGATAAGGTCCGCGTTAGCTTCTAGTTTTACATATTCAGGAGATGAAGCCATTAATTAAGCATTTTAATTGTAGTTCGTCCGGATGAGACTTTGCTAAGCGTGCTCTAAGTTAGGGTTCTCTCTTGAGTTATATTTTTTTTGCGTTAAAAATGCTTCGTTGAAATTGTATGTCTTCCTGAATTTCATCAAACCAACTTTGCTTTAATAAAGGAGATAAAATTGAATCGAAAATCGAAAAGATTTTATTAAAATTACTTCACTCCAATTTTCTTTGTTATTGCAAAGGTATAAGTAAATCAGGGTTGCCTTTATCATTATCATAATTCTTTGCAAATGCTTCCTGCCTCAGACCTTTCGACTCAACTTTACTAACTTTGAAAGCTGTTGCACTAACAATCATACCTTTTATATCATTAACTTTTTGTCCGTCATCACTTTTACCTTCTACAAGAGGTATCATATTACCCAGTAACTGGGTTGTGGAGGTCAAATAAGCAGTCGCTCCATGTAAAATACTGGTATTCAGGTGCATTCGGTTAGACTGGAAGCCAACCTTAACGTAGATGGAAAAAGGAAAGGATAGGTAGGAAAACATCGTGAGGAAACCGGCATGTCCTAGAACCAAAAATTCGAAGACATATGACATTTAGCAATCCGCACTGGACCCACTTGGTGGATTACGGCCCACTCCTTCTCACAGAGAGGAGGCTTGTGTCCCAGCAGTGGAAACGCTATAGGCTGATTATGGGTCGATCTTCGAGGTTAAGCAACGGTTGCCAAGGTCGGTCCATGGATGGGTGATCATCCATTACAAGCCGTTGATCCCGACTGTCATTTGTGGATCTTTTACAGTCGTTACGGGAAGTCAGAAGCCCGAAAGTCTGACAACCAGTCTTGCCAGGAGGTATCGTATTACCCAGTAACTGGGTTGTGGAGGTCAGTTAAGCAGTCGCTCCATGTAAAATACTTAGAATGGTTAGACTGGAAGCCAACCCCAACGTAGTGGGAAAAAGGATAGATAGATGATGATCACTGTCACCTTCTACTCCCATAACACTGAAAATAACCCAAACCCATCCTCTTCCTCTAACCAATTGTTACCAACTTCAGCATAATATACCCCAATCATTTGGATAGCGAAAGTAAATCCGACATTGTTACTTAACGATCCACATTTAAGGGCTCAAGAACATTATGAACAAGATTTGAATATTTTAATGGCATCAGATTTATCTAGCTTTAAATTTAATTTAAGAGGATTCAGAGCAGCTTAAGGCTTACAATAACATACTGTCGTCGTGTTTATCCATCGAGATACAACGTTGGAAGTGTGCTTAAAAGCTTTTTATGCTTTTATTTTTATTTTATAGTTACACTAGCTTTTGCCCGCGGCTTCGGTCACGAAAATTTAGAATTTGACGGGTTGTACTCTGCTTGTTGATTGGCCGTTGAAATCATGGGCTCAGAACGGAACATTATTCTAGGACGCTCCTATACACAATGTTGTATGTCTTTCTATTTGGCGCTAATACATATAAATTCTAGGCATTGGACACACGCGAACATGCTACATATAGCTGGCCATGAGAAAAACATGGGTTTTCCTAAGGCACCCCTGCTACTCTAGACTCATAAAATCTATTAGGTACTTAAATTTAAATAAAAAAAACTTTTAACGCACTACTAAAGTTTCTAATATAAAGACACGTGGCGCCATCAAATCAATCAAAATCAAAATCAAAAATATTTATTTGCTAGAATATGGTACATAAAGTGTTACAGTAAATTTGTTTCAGCATATCCTGCCATAACATGGCGTGCAGATGTATTCACAATGTCAATTAATCTAACTCAATTACAGGTTCTATTGATTTGTCTTCTAAATAGTCCTTAATGGTATAATATCTTTTAAATAACAGTAGTTTGAAAAGTATTTTTTTAATCATTGTCAGCAGTAAATCTTGAAGACTATTTGGTAAATGATTGTAAACAATAATCGACATGACATCGACATTTTTCTTAAATAATTTTAGTTTTATTTGAGGCAGCCGAAGTCTATATTTATGCCGTGTTCGGCTATTTGGCCTGTCAGTGTTAGTTTCAAATAAATTGTAATTTCTTTTATCAAAAATACCATCTATTATCCTATGAACGCTATTGTTGTTTTCCTCGGGAACTGTAATTTTTTTTCGGAATGAAAGGTACCCAATGTCCGTCTCTGTACACCTGACAGCGTATATGCAAAATTTCAGGAAGATCGGTTCAGTGGTTTAGGCGTGAAAAGATAACAAACAAACAAACAAACTTACTTTCGCATTTATAATATTAAAAGTTAGGATTTTAAAGGCTATTTCGTTGAGAACGCTATATGCTTTTCATTTTTAAAAAGGTTTTCATGAAAACCCTGCAATGACATGAGGATTTTTCAGAAATATGCGATATTAAGTACAAGTTTCAAGTGACGAGTGGTCAAGGTTCTCTCAAAGAAACTGCTTTAGAGTAGGTACTTTTTCTGTATCATATCCAAAGAAAATCAAAGAAACGATGGATAGAATGTGTGGAAGGTGATATGGCTTGAAAGGGGGTGAGATTACGACTAATAGAGAAGAAGAAGAAGAAGAAGATACTTCGCCGACCCCAAATGAATTGGGATGAGAGCAAGAGAATGATGATGACCAGTCTAGGCTCCTTACATTGCATAGAGGTGAATACTTGTTCCCCTACCAAAACATTATTCAATACACTTCCTCGAAAACCGCGGGGTAATTGCGTAACACACTAATAGTAGGAATGGGTTTCATTTTGACAGTTCAATAACATTCATTGCGTTATTTACGTTGTTGAGCAGACAAATTTTTCGAACTTATGATGCAATGGATTATCAATAGGCTTCAAAATGATTCAGATTGTGATAGATAGTGTGTTACGTAATTAGGGTGCTGGTTCATATTGCACTACGATTAGGTACAACATACAATGTATTTGAGACGTGTGCGTTTTTTTCATTTACCAACACGGGTGCGGAAATAAAAATTGCCACAGATAACTATACTTATACTTAGTCCAAATTGGTTCAATGCCTATCTATTGTCAGTGGTGATTGTTTTTTTGAATCTCGGCAAAGAGATATGCGTCTTTACGGCGTTATTATTTTTTGAATATTTAAATTACGTTTATATATAGAATATCATCAAAAACCATGATTATTACAAAAAAAAAAACGTTTATGAACAAATTAACATTTATGTGTGTTCTAAACTCAAAAATATTTGAATTTTCTATTTTACATATTAAGCTGATTAGCGGCTTTATACCTTTGCCTCTCCTTTAACCTGCGAAGGTAAAGCGCGAGAAAAAATGCAAATTCTGTCTTATTTATTTAAGGACAAAATATTTTTCGTTCTTTTATTTTATTTCTTCAAAAGTGTATTGATACAAGTGGAGAAATTTTGTTATTGCATTCGAGGCGGAATACACATACAAGCCGTAGGCGAGGGTGTTATGGAGCCGAGAACTGCAATAACAAATGTACTAAAAATATACTAAATTGACACATTCGATGTAATATTTTTCTAGCCCTGCGTTCTCATCAAAGTATAAAACATGTAATCTACATGTTGAGTCTACTGTTTTCATGTATACAAAAAAAAAATGTTACCTAAAACCAGTTCAAAAGATTAATTGTGTACAAAGCTTGTAGCAAAAAGGTGAACAAAATAGTTTAAATAAAAATCAAAAGTGTTTATTCACAGAAATATTTTTTTGACTAAATTATATTTACCTCTGCCAAACTGCAAAGCAGTTTTTTGGCAGACGTGGCTTCGTTTTTAAACATTTATAAAACTTACATAACTTTTAATTTACTCTTTTTCACATAGAGGTCAGTACGCTTAACTATCTATAGTACATTATTATATATGACTATTCATTCCTTCCTGCTAATTTTAAAACAGACATACAAGTTTTTTAAATATTTTCTACTGTGAAGCTTTGACCAAACATATTAAAGATGTACATATATATATTTTATTTTTAAAAGAGGTGTTTATGATACAATAGCACCCTAATTACGTAATACACTATCTATCACAATCTGAATCATTTTGAAGCCTATTGCTAATCCATTGCTTCATATGTTCGAAAAATTTGTCTGCTCAACAACGTAAATTACGCAATGAATGTTGTTGAACTGTCAAAATGAAATCCATTCCTACTGTTAGTGTGGTACATAATTGCCCCGCTGTTTAATGTTTATATCAAACAAAACATATCTAAAATCACAATTACAATATGTAATACAATAGCATAATGTAATGGTACATGTTTTATACCTGACATGTGTTTGGTAAATCTTTAGCAAGACTTGTTGACAACAAGTATCACAACTTGTTTATGTGTGTCCACGCGAAGATAAGCTAAAAAAAAATACCTTGTGTTTAACAGTTTCTACTATTGTTAGAAATAGTGCCAAGGTGCCAACACTACTATAATAGAACTAACTAGTACTTTTTAAGCTGAGTTCTTATATCGTTGAGAGATGTGGTTTTCTCTTGCGATTAAACCTATTTTTGAATTAGTTTTTTTTTTTAAGTAGGTATGAGTTACACGTTAGTTTCGTGGGTTTTATTATTTTAGTGTGATTTAAATTATTTAATTTCTACCAAAGTATAAAACATGTATTCTACATGTTGTGACTACTGTTTTCATGTATTTTTATGTACACCTAAAACAAGTTGAAAAGACTATTTGTGTACAAAACATGTCAAAAAGGTGAAAAAAATAGTTAACAATTCATGTCTAAAATAACGTCAATACATGCATGATACATGTTTTAAACAATACACAACATATTTTTCGTCATGCTCCTTAGATGTCACTGCTTGCGGTAGCGTCGGGGGTCGGGTTGTCTCCTTAGCTCAAATATGGCGAGGAGGGTAATGGCCGATCTTTGCGTAATGCACAAGCATGTTATTGTTAGTAGTAATTAACTGTTTATTTTTTTTACTTCGAAGGTCCTAGTTTATCATTTGTGACTTCAAGTTACAGCTATATGGACATAATACAGCATTGCATATTGCAGTATTATTCCTGCTGTTACATACTTTTTGTTCGCAAAACTGTTAGATATTTTTTTGCGCGCTAAACGGTCAGCTTATTTTTATTCCTACATTTTCAATGATTCAAATTTACCATATTTCCAAACAACCTTGTCAGAAATTTTCTAAACAAATCAGTCAGTCGTTGGATATCATTTGTCCGCGATGGACTCCTAAACTACTGAACCGATTTTAAATTTGATTTGCATACCGTGTGCAATTTGATCCAACTTGAAAGATAGGATAGCTTACATCTCAATTTATAGTCGCAATATTATTTTATTGCAAATTATTTGTCTATTATTTGAAAGTCACAATTATCTGTTAGCTCTAAACGATTCTAACAGATGGTGATATCTGTTGACTGGATTGAGTAAGTATTCAATAGATGGCGCTATGTTAAAAATACAAACGTTTCATATAAGCTACAATTTAATAGCATAACCACCACGTGTTGCTGAGGCTAAGGTATAACCTAAATTTATTTTGTAATAGACGAAATACAGTGAAATAATATAAAAAAGAGAAAAGATGATTGTTTGTTTGTATTGAATAGGCTCTGAAACTACTGAACCGATTTCAAAAACTCTTTCACTGTTGGGAAGCTACACTATCTCCGGGTGACATAGGTTATATTATATTATGCTTTGCTACCTGGGCGAAGCCGGGGAGGGTCGCTAGTATACTTACTTATAAATTTATCATTCCGATAATAAAATAAAATTATATAAAAATTCTTCTACTAGCAAGTGCTAGCCTATCAGTCATGCATGTTTTAATTCAGTAAATTATATTATGAAGCATTAACAGGTATCAATGTCTGCCCGTCCCAAAGATCGTCATTTTCCATTTTATGGTGTGTATTTGCTTCATTGGTCCGGTATTCCTTTTTTATTTAATTCGCGCCTTGTTCTCTGATCTAAGAAGAATTACTTTTATTTGTCTTAGGTATAAGATCAGTCAAAAGGCCAAATTTTTCCCCAACTACCGGCTACCGGTATACCAACCACTCCATCGTCACTGGCAGCAACTGTCGCTGAGTGAGGCCAACGAGTACGATACGTCACGTCACCCGTGAGATAGTTGGTCAGGTGTACTCGTACATTAGCGGATCCACGTGGCGCTATAACATGCCGATCACCGTCAGGCGAGGCGTGGAGTGCTACGTCGCCAAGAACCTTTTCTTTCGCTAAGCATTCTTTGAATTTCGACAATCTTACTTTCAAATTCTTTATCTATTGATTAGTCTCTAATTCTGCATACATTATTAAAAAATACTTGTTGTACTGTAAAACTTAAATCTATTCCGTATCGTTTGGAATAATTACGTAATTAGCTATGCGAATCTCAGATACGATGGCAATCGAACTAAGTATTTGTCGGAGCGTATTTACTTTAAAAAATCTACGTTGTAATTTATCTTAAGTTTTTCTCTCCTCATATTAACTATTTGACTTCTCTAATTTGTACTATACACTGGCGTGCAATAAAATGGACCCACCCCGTGCTCTTCGATTTGAAACAACATAATTCAATAAGATTTACTAACAATAACCTAATATATTGTATACTAAAACCTTCCTGAAAGTATATAGATTAAGTTAGTTAAAGTATTATCAAAACTGATTTATAAGTTTATGAAATAATCACGAACTTACAAATATGCGGGTTCGAATAAAGAACCTCCTATTTTTGAAGTCCGTTAAAAAATCAAGTTAAATTTTCATTAAACGAACAGAAATAAACAAAATAATTCTTTCGGCAATTTCTTTGGCAAAAAAAGTCACGCACTTTACCCGAGCAAAAGTGAGCGATGAGGACATCTGAAGGATTGAGTCGATCTAGTCAAAAATATTGCTTTTATCCAAATATAATGTATGTGCAAATAGACTGTACCTTACCTGCCTTCACACAATATAAATTAAGAAATTATATTCATTAAGATTTTTGAGATATCGTCTCTCAAATTGAAGGCACGGCCGATTTTTTTGCAAGCCAGTATATATTTTTTAATTAAATTATACGTGTTCCTGCGGTTAATAAAGTGTTTGATTTTTTGCTACATCACGTCAGGGTTCGACCCCCTGACGTATCAGCCATACATCTTATTCTGCAATATGTAAGCGAGCACGCCCTTTATGCCTGGAGGTTTTTATTTAGGTATTGATTTCTGTTCACGTTTTTATTATTTATTTCTGCTTAATTATAGTTTTCAATGTTTTTGTAGGTATATTGGCGTGTGCTAGCTGAAATATGGCAAATAATGTAATTAAATGTTTTATGTTTCGTAATGTATTTACTTATTATTGTATAGAACCCAGTTCTTCTAACTGAACAGACAGCTGTGCTGCTGGGGAGTTTGGTGCGCCACTTTTTCCCAGCTAAAGCACTAGGAAGTGGTGAACAGCGGGCGTTTTAGGGGACTGTCTTATGTAATGTTGACGTTCAAAAAGTGCTGATTCTCAGCCTAGTTTGAATAAATGACGTTTGTATTTTTTTTTTGGCTTGTCGTGTGCAATACTTGTTGTCAACAAGTATCACAACTTGTTTATGGAAGTAAGCCGTCTAAAGACATTTTTTAGTTTCTACTATTGTTAGAAATGGTGCCAAGGTGTTAACCCTACTATAATACAACTAGCTACTACTATTTAAGCTGAGCTCTTATATTGTTGAGAGGTATAGTTTCCCTTGCGATTAACCTTCTTTTAAGTTCCGTTTTAAGTATGAGTTACATTTGCTTTAAGGAAGAAGCGCAAGGGTAGCCCGTGAAATTATTTTTTTTTTCAATTGAGGAATAACTATTTTTAAGCAGTCATTCAATGGGATTATATCGACGGTAAAAAAGCAAAAGGGGTCAAGCGCCACTTTTTGCGATCTTAAATTTTTTATTGACCCCAACTCCACTATTTTTTCTGTTTCGAATGGACTAGGTTTCGTTTCTCTAGCATGAAAAAAAGTCACTTGCACCAAAGATTTATTTGTACTGAATTGCAAAATCGATACTTACCAAAAGTGCTCAACCGACACCCACTTTACCTTGTTTGGATGAAGGACCATTTTGCATATTATGTGTTGGTACCACCTTGTCATTTGGCACAATTTAAAAAAATATATTAAAATCAATTTTGTCGGTTATACCCATATTAATTTGATTTTTTTAGTAATATTTTGTCACTTAACACTATTGCAAAAAAATTAAATATTTTTACTTTTGGTACATAGATTGTTATGTCTACGTATCGACCTCTCCTTTATACGCAGTTTCATATAAAGCAGATGTCATTGTTCAGTGGTTGCTGCGAAACTATGCAGCTCCCGAAATCTGGTTGATAAGTGGATAGTTGACCGATACCACCTGAGGAGCGGTGTTGGTTGGTAGTGTTGGTAAAGTAAAAAATTATTATGTATGACCAAACTCAAATTCAAAGCATTTATTTCAAATTAACCAGTTACAGGCACTTTTGAATTGTCAAGGGGTCGGTCAGTCAGAAAGATGAAGCTAGTTGCCCATTCCAAAGCGTAGTAGGTACCCATGGAGAAGAACGGGCAAGAAACTCTATGGACACTCTTTTAAATCAAAATATGGTTACAAAATATGGGTTACATCATTCATGTTGAAATTATGCATGTGAGAACGATGCAGAACGTTAAAAGCGATCGATGTAATGAACTTAATAAGGGTTCGTTTTCCATCTACCAATCGGATGGGGTCACGGGTAAAGCTAAATCTATCTCATATAAATTTTCTTACGAAACCAACTAATTGATCACAGAAAAAACCAAAGACTTCATGAGATAAACAGACAAATACTTTCAAATTCTCAACTACAATTTAGAGAAAACGTAGCCTCACCCAAAGTAGGTTATCCCCGTGATATGAAAAGTCTATAAATAGAGGTAAATGTCCTTGAACTAGTTTTAGGATATATAAATGTTACCGTCCATTATTCCATGCCGCCATATACCTGTAATGTCATCCATAGACACTCTATAGCAAATAAACTGGGCCACCCGCAGCCTTGGAGCTCTGAATTGATTTTCTCAAAAAATATAAAACTTACAACGTTCAAAGTTATACGTACAGAAAGTGAGTTTCATGCTAACTAAAATGATCATAAATTTATTCTAAAGTACCGTCATCTCACATTGTAATCAAGGAACAAATACAATGCTAACGATTTGCTCTGATTTGACTAGAGTTCGCCATTATAATTCTTTTTTTCTACAATGAGGGTAGTCTGATATTTCTTATAATTTCTTTAGTTTTTGTCCATTGTTTGCTCAGAAACGTGTAGTTTTGCTACTTTTTCGGTCAATAATGGATACGACACCTAAGGAAGCAGCTCAAGCTGTAGTTTTACTTCAAACAGGCGTTGCGCAACGTAAGGTCTTCGAATCAGCAGATCTTCGGTACAATGAGATTACAGACGATACCTAGAGATTGGAGCATTCGATCGCCGTCCAGGTACGGGCAGACCTAGGACTACATCAGCAGCAGATGTTCGTTACATCCAACCTAATGTTCTGCGAAATCGCCGCCTCAACGCAGTACAAGTCCAACAAAGTCTGCGTGACGAACGCCAAGTGGTCATAAGCTCAAATACCGTCAGAAGGAGACTTGCTGAACGGAACCAGACTCCAAAGAGAGCAACAGGCCCAGCATTAACGGTAACCCACCATCGAGCACGACTTGAATTTGCTCGAGAGCATAGGGATTGGACGTTAAAGTAGTGGGATAGTGTAGTTTTCACTGATGAGACCAGAGTGAGTCTACATGGAAGTGATCGACGTTAGTGAGTATATTTTCGATGTGTTATTGTAGAAAGAGTTAATTACCAAATTATTGTGGTAAATTTACTCAAATATACTCAGAGGTGCTACTTAGAGTTTGGTAACTGCTGCTTTTTTTGTATTCGTCGAGCCGTTACTGGATCTCAGTTTTGTTTTTTGTACTGTTTTAGTTTATAAATGTATAACACTATGACCTGTTGTGCCAAACTTAAAATATTACTTTATTAACATATTGTAGCTTAAGCCAAAATCTAAATATCCCAACATTAAATATTGTTACTTGACCCCTCGCAAATGCGATTAACATGGTAAAAACCTGGGGTCAAACGACATCTATCTTTGAAACTATTGATCTTAGACTTACATTGATGTAAAATTATTAAAGAACATTGTATTTTGGTTAACTTTTCTAAAGATTGTGATGTGATTCAATAAAGCAATAAAGAGATACAATTTTTTTAAATTTTATTTTTGTTCTCCTGACCATTATTACCCGTGGTGGTTGACCCCTTTTGCCTTTTACCCGTCGATATGTACTTAGAGGGTTATAGAATAGAATAGAATAGAATAGAATAGAATAGAATAGAATACTTTTATTTCGGACATGAGTCCATAGGGTTAGTAACAGTTTTACTTAACTTCTAATGTTAGTAGGTTACAGACACAAATCAACATACTACAACTAAAAATTTGCGTGGAGCTGCATCCAACTCCGCAACATCGGGGAATCCCACCGATCTGCGAATACACTGAGAATACTGTTGGTGCTGCAGCGAACACGTGTCATCAGGGATGCACATCTATTCCTAATAATGGCGGCAAAACCATTAATATTATTATCCGCAAACATCCCTGACGCACTACAACGCCACGGCAGTTATATTGATGATGTTAATGATTATAATTCTGCAAATACATACGTGTTACCGTCACGAATCATATTTTGTTCAACATACAACCTGGCACTGACCTGCAAATTGGAAACTCAAACTCAAACTCAAACTCAAAGCATTTATTTCAAATAAACCAATTACAGGCACTTTTGAATTGTCAAGGGGTCGGTCAGTCAGAAAGATGAAGCTAGTTGCCCATTCCAAAGCTTAGTAGGTACCTATGGAGAAGAAGAAAAGAAAAACGTAAGAAATTTTGAATTTCTCTGGGCTACCCTGTCGCTTCCCCTTATTACGTTTAGTTACTTCGAAGTGATTTAAAAGATTTAATTTTTAATTTCTGTTTTAGTATTACTCTATTATTTCGTTTGCGGGTACGTCAAAGCCTGAATTAACTTTACTTCTCTTAAAAAAGCTCTCTGTAAAATTCCAGATCCTTACTTTGCATACCAAAATAATAACCCCTCTTACTGATAAATTATTTTTTAAAGAGAAATACAGGGTCAAATTAAATTTGCTCGACCGCTGGTATTGTTGTTACATGAAGTATGAGATGAAAAAATAATGTTTTATCATGTTTCGATATTGATACCCATCACGTCTGCGGAGTTTCGCTAGCTAATTTAATTTGACCCTATGTACTATTAACGTACAGTTACTACAACAATCTGTTTTTAATAACACTCAACGAATATTTCATCCCACTCACGTATCCAAATCATTCATTTATCATTGGAATAAATAAATATTGATATAATTGATTCCCACAGCGATGCATCCACTTTAGTTAGATTTTATAAATCCATAAACAACAAAATGTATTACTTCGTAACTTCGTATTGAATTTATCTGGCGTTAAGCAATTGATTTTAATTAATATGAGAATGTAAAATCATTTAATACTTGTTTTGTATCTCACATCGTGTGAAAAGGTTTCTGCAACTTTAACAGAGTACTACAAAAAAATATCAGTATTTCATTCTTCGAATGTATTAAAGAAATCCAAACAGCATGAATCTAGGAATTGAAATGCTATTCAAATATAATACAGATTATAAAGGCACAGGACATATGTAACGGTACACGATAGCCTTTACCAGAAGTGGTCATCGTATTAGCGGTTCAGCAGCTTCAATATCATCAGGATTGTACCGGAATATAGCAGTTCGTTGTAGACGTGGTACAACAGCGTGTCCCCTTTTTTTTTTGGGTGGGAAATCATCAAATGACCTCTCCCGCTCTGGGTGGAGCGGAAGGGCGTGTTAGACTCTTACTGACTAAAACCCACCCGTGTTCCTTCAGTTGCCTGTGCGCCAGGGCCACGGTAACTCTTTCGAACAATCCACGACCCCGGCAGGCATCGGCCCTATCGGACCCCGTCAATTGTGCTGACATCTCTTTGAGGCGCGCGTGGAACACGACGCGCCGTCGACCCGGGCCTGGTCCTTACCGGACAGCGAGCTGCCCATTGCTCGCCTTCCGCAAGCCCGCGTCTACTGTAACTGCGGGTCCCCTGACATCATAATAATATTCTGGTATCTGAAGATAGCCGCCACGCAACCATCGGAACGACGCACTGCTAGAGTGACTGTTACCATACAATGTCAGTCTTATCTGACCTTTTCGGTGACCCCAGTAACTTCATAACAAAACGAGGCAGCGCCGCTTGCTGCGCCATCATTTGTATTATATTAATGATAATCTAAAAATTAATGAGTTACAAACCCAATAAAATAATTCCATACCAGGAGATAGAATTAAAAATCTTAACAACTTTTAATTCAATCTTCTGGTAAGGCCTTGAAAATTCTGAAGAAGAAAATGTTTCTCAATTTGAAAATGTAATTTATTTATGTATATTATATTTACTTAGGATCTCCAACAAAATTCATAATTATACATGACACACAAATAATGTGCAACATCAGGTATTAAGTAGGTGTGCTCCTTCACTTACAAGAATATAATAATTTTAATCTCTATAATTCTGAACATTTTTCATTGTGGCAATTACCGTAGTAGTTGTTGCGTAGTTACAATACAGAATGTTTCTTAGTTCAGTGCGCCTTTTGGCAAAGGCAACAACTGCCACTGATTCCTTTCTCTCGCTAATCTTCTCCAATTTGGACCCGCTGTGAGCTTTAATTCGGTTTCCTATCTTTTGTATTGTCTTCCTCTGTTCCTTTTCTTATCTCTGGGGTATCATTCTGTCACAACTTTACTCCACTTGTCTTAAATGCTTCTTAACATGAAGCTACCCATATCCACTTTTGTTGGTATATTTTGGTTAAAACATAAATAACTTTTGTCTTTCGGGTATTGCGTACTAAGTCACAAAGAATGACTGTCATTAAAAGATGACCTCATCGTTGATGACAATGAGCATCAAAATTATGAAATAAGATAAATCATAACCACTAGAGCTTCGAATATGAACACGAAACCTTTACAAAAGATCTCACATAAATTGCAGTGTCCGAGATGAGGAGCTTGGCACTCCCGTTCGTGTAGATAAATTCTATGCTGGAGAAATAGCTGGTCTAGAAATAACTAAAATTGGAAATAGCTAAGGCAATAAAGTAGAAAAGAAATCTAAACTCAGCAATGATGGAATGGATGAAGGTCAGGAAGACGATAAACCAAATATTTATAGTTACAGAACTGTATAATTAAAATCAGACATCATCCGCCTAGCCTTTTCCCAACTATATTCGAGTCAGTTTTCAGTCTAACCGGATACAGCTGAATACCCAGTATTTAATAATAACAATACCGATCAGACAATAGTGATAATTTTAAAAGTAACCGTAACTAATATTGGATTCAACAGATGATACAAGTCTACCACCGCAACCACCACTGCAACGTTTGTAAATAAATAGACTGAGGCTCTAGCAAACTTGTTCGTATTTATCGAGAAAACTGCCAAAATTAAAAAATATACTTATTCAAATTCAAAAATCTCCTTCACAAAATTTTCACAAGTGGTGACCTTACAGCGAATACCCCTCTACGTATAGTACCGGACTAACAATTTGTCTTGCAATACAGCCTTTACTGCACCCAACTGGAATGCACAAGTTGGCTACAAAAGAAATCGTTCAGTTACTCTAACCAGAATCTTTTGCGATACTGAATGTTCAAGCAAAAATGGTGTCTATTAATTTAGTAGTTTTGAAGCAATAGAGTAATGTATATAAAGTTATCTCTATGTATTTATTACTTTATTCTTCTTTATTAAATCTTGTTTCCTTTCATTCTTCCTATATATAGAAAGGAGTCATTATTTCTTTATCATAATTATATTTCAGGCTTTACCTACCTACCTTAACTTAGCTACTTTAAAAAAATACTTTACTCATTAGTGAATTGTTGTTTTCCCAATCAATTGTTTTGAAGCCATCACTGGAAGTGAGTTACATTTGTAGGTAGAGCTTAAGTTTTAATTAATTTGTAGACCACACGAAAAGCTATGGTCAATGTGAACCACACTCACAGATGACAGTTCTTTTAACTTAATAGAATCACAAAATACTGCATCAGTTCAGACAAAATAATCCAAAACTCATCTGCAAAAGACACAAGAAGTCCGAACGATCCCTAAATCAATTCAATTCGAACTCCGAACACGAGATACTTTAGCTCCCGCTCAAATGTATTGACCTGCATCGAATACACTAAACTGAAAGTTTGGAAATAAATTTATCGTACGTCCGTACCAAGAAACGTCGAAGATGGAGACTGCGCAGTTTGACTTGAATTGTTTCAAAAGTTTCCACCAAAAATATTTGATTGCGCGAGTTCTGTAAGCGTTTCTGTTAAATTAAATAAATTGATTCGATGAAATTCTGGGATGTATAAAAACTCCAATATCGGTTGTTTGTGTTCTTGCAAATTGATGGAAAGGAGCTAAAGTTTATATATGGAATAAATTGAGGTTGTATTCACACTATTAGTCATAGCACCATTAATAGATTTTGTTACTACATGATTATTAACAGCCAAAGCATATTACGTATTAATTAATTGAACTGTAGCACGATATTAATTTACATAGATATTGCGATATATCAATATTGTGACTGACTGTGTGTTTGTCATCTTATTCGACTGTAAGATCAAAACAAGCTACCACGGAGTTGGGTTTACACGGTTACCAGTTCTCAGAAAATTCGACACACCGCTAATGAAGATACATACAGCTGCATGGGTCGATCTTAAACGTTAAGCAACGCTTGCCGGGGTCGATCCGTGGATGGGTGACCACCCATTACATACCGAGACCCCTTTGTGCCTCAGCAAGCACGTTAAGCTTTTGGTCCCGGCTGTCATATATATACCTTTGACAGGCGTTACGGGTAGTCAGAAGCCCGAAAGTCTGACAATCAGTCTTACCAAGGCGTATCTTGTTATCCAGTTACTGGGTTGTGGAGGTCCGATAGGCAGTCGCTCCAAGTAAAATACTGGTATTGATCTCCATTCAGTTAGACTGGAAGCCGATCCCGATAAAGTTAGCAAATCGCTAGGCAGATGATGATGAGCTAATGAAGATGCAGCGAATGTAAAAGAAATTCTACGATTCCCGCAGAAGGAAAATATGAATATAAGTAGTACATCTAATTCAAAACTCCATTTATAAAATTTCTCCGGCCACGTATTCAAAAGAAAGTTTTATAGCCCATAAAAGTGGTCCACTTGATCATGAAATGAAATCAGAGGTCCGGTTTCATCCTTGATAATACATTTTATGCGACAACCCCATTGGATGAATTTCTATCTCCTGTTTTTACGATACTGAACGAGGAATCAAATATTTCAGGGGGATTTGCTCTTAGCAAGGGTAAGGCTAAAGGAGACTTATACGCAGCAGTGTGTAGAACAAGTTATGAATGATATTGATCGTAGCATCTTTAACTGCCAGGAATTATTTATATTTTTAATCTTATATTTTTAATTGTTTCTTAATATATTTTTTTACTTTGTTCTCACTTATAGAAGCAACAAGAACAATGTACCCAGAATTTTGTATCTACGTTTTGGAAAAGGCACTTAGCTCAATTTCTGACTAACTGACCGACTCTTTGACAATTCAAAAGTGCCTGTAAATGGTTTAATTGAAATAAATGCTTTGAGTTTTGAGTTTTTTGCAAATGAGTTTTATGATTTTTATGAAGTACAAAAGTTACCGCTTATCTAATTCGTAAAATTTTAAACGTTCGATTATATTATAGACGAACCAGAATATTCTTTATTTTTTATTTAGACTATAATGTCCCACTACTGGCGAAAGGCGTACCTCAAATCCTTCCAAGAACTCTTTTCCTAGTCATCTTTCTAGTCATCTCGCGTCCTCTTGCTGGGCTGACTTCGGTGGCGCCGTCGATCTTCAGACATCCATTGTGTGTAGACTTTTGTCCAGCGGTCATCGTGCATAGGCCTGAGGTGACCCGCTCAATCCCACTTGAGTTTCTTCCTAAGAAAGTAAATAATGAAGAGGTACCTACTACTTAGTCTAACCGTCGTACTTATCTAATTAGTCGTTGAACGGAATATTATGTAATAAACATTTAAAATTAGGTATAGAGTATTTTCTATTTTTATTTTTTATTTTTCGTATGCTACACTGGTTGACGTCATCACGTCAACGCCGGCTGTCGCTGAAAACCAACGCTGGGGCTCTGTCTTGCATAAGGTCGTAGCATTATGCTGAGCGATTGCCGTTTTGCGTGGATGTGACGCATATTTTCCCCCAACTCGTCCTTTTTTGTATTTGTGAGTTTTCCCTGCGTCATGTTTACCGCAAATAAACGTATTTTCTTTCTTTTCTTTTCTTTCTAAAAAACAAACCTAAAAGTAACTCAGTGATATTTGTGAAGAGGTAAAGAAATTCCTTCTCGAGCCATACCACCACCTTAATAACTACATAAACAAAATTATATTTCACGAATTACCTCTAAACGGGAATAACTGTTCTCAGACTATTGCCTTAATTTGAGACCTTCAAGAATATTTCTCTCTTGGAGCAATTTTGCGAGGCATGGACGAAATTATTTGGATGAATTAGAGTAATTTAAGATATTTTCGGTGCAATATTGTAGCGAATGAAGGCAGGTACAGTCACAATGGAATGTTTACTGCATCCTGCGTTCCAAGTTCCAACGTACACATGGGATATATTAATAACTGAAGCATTTAATTCTACTTCTCTTATTCTGTGTCGAACTCTGATAACAATTTTGTCCCATTGTGGTTTCCTGGCTAGGGTTTCGGATCTTATGTTCAGCCTCAGAAGTTTATGTTTGAAGTTCTCAGTTTGTAATATACAGTGCAGGGTCTTATCTTTCCATCTTACGGCATTAGGTCTTCTCCAGGAGGTTTCACACCGGCGAGGCTAAGAGATGATGGGATGGATGAGAATTGAAATTTGTATGGCATAATTTCAATTCTCGTCCCACCCATCTTTGCATTGGTTATGGAAGGTCTGGATGCGTGAGGATTTACGAGGCGAGAATTGAAATATTGGTTGGTAAAACATTAAACTACACTGGGCCGCATAGAAAGCGGGTCGGTTATAAAAAAATACGATAACTTTTAAAATTTTTGAGCAGTCCTTTTAAAATTAAAACTAAATTCAAATGTGTTTAATTACAAATATAGGAAGATTACCTTTTTATTTCTTTTTGGCGATTGTATTAAAAACCATAAATAAAAAATTAAGACGATTTTTAAAATTCGAACAACTTTGTAACCATTTGTTTTACTTTTGTTTCTATATATAAAAATGGCATTTCTTGTACAGAAATGAATTATTCTGACCATTTTCAATTAAAAACATGAAGAGTGTACCAGAATTCTGAAAATGCTTGAAAACGGGCGCAGTCAGCGTTATACAGCGGGAATTGTCGGTGCATCGGTATGAACCGTTCAAGGAGTGCGCCAGCGATTTGAAGAGAGTAGTAGATCCAATATTCGCAGAAAATAAACAAGCCGAAAAAGGTGCACGACAGCGTGGGAGGGTCGATTAATGGTGTCAACAATGTTGAGAAATTGATTTCAAACGGGTGTTGAAGTCAAAATGACCTTCTTCGTGCTGGAATGAGCAATCGAAGCACGTGTCCAGTGTAGCGGCGTCTTGCTGAAGCAAACTTGAAGCCATTTAGACCTGCAAAAGGTCCAAAACTCATAAAGCAGCATCGAAATTTAAGGCTGAGTTGCGCTAGAGAACACATGAATTGGACTCTGGATGAGTGGTCAAAACTAATGTTTTTGGACGAGTCGAGGTTCATGCTATACACGCACGATGGGAGGCAAAGAGTCTACAGAAGACCATGAGAGCGCTATAACCAAGCTTGCATTGAAGAGACTCTGCCATACGGCCGAAGCTCTATACACGTGTGGGCAGGAATTTTTTCTGAAAGCCGCAGTGTGCTAGTGGTAACGCAACTGGCACTTTGCAGAAAGATACGTGAATGAAATTTTAAATGAGTATATTGGCCCATTTTTAGTAAACATGGGAGAGAACGCCATCTTTATGCAAGATACCGGTCGTCCCCATACAGCTCGGATAGTGTTTGACTACCTTGAAGATATCGCTATCACACGCATGGAGTGGCCAGCACGCAGCCCAGACTTGAACCCCATCGAGCATGCCTGGGACGAACAGGGACGACGTGTACGCCAGCGAAATTCCCATCCAATCACGTTTCGTGAACTGACAGGAGCATTGGTAGAGGAATGGGAGAATATTCCTCAGCATCGGCTCAGAAGTCTCGTGGAAAGCATGCGAAACCGTATAACAGCTGTGTTAACAGCTCGTGGTGAGAATAATACAAAATACTTGCATAATTGATAACGTAGCACATTTTTCGGAATCTAGTGAAAATTGTCATAAATTGTAACTTAACTTACTTTTATTCAAAATAAACCTCATAATCATAAACTTTATGACATTGATTTAAGCACTATAAAATTGTCTATAATATAGTCTTTATTTCATAAAGATAGCTCCAATATTTTGGAAGTTATTGAGGTTTTTATTACCGACCCTCTTTCTTTGCAGGCCAGTGTATATTTCTGTATGACTACTTATTCTAGTATTCATTCTAGCAAATGTTTCGCTAAAATTATCATCATATTACAAGTGAATGCTCAGATTTGATCACCACTGCTCACAAAACGGTGAAGGAAAACATCGTGAGGAAACCGGCCTGTCCTAAAACCAAAAAAGTTCGAAGACATGTGACATCTACCAACCCGCACTGGGCCCGCGTGGTAGATCACAGCCCCCTCCCAAGAGAGGAGGCCTGTGTCCCAGCAGTGGGAACATTATAGGCAGATTATGCTCAAATTTATTAGTGGCTTTATATGTGGTAAACAGAGTCATACTTGCATTAATCTTTTTCTAAATAGAATCTTACAGATCTTCCAATCGCCTTCCACTAAGTCATATGAAAGAGACGAACGCCTTACGTATTAACACTACCCAAAATAACTCCAAAACTAAAATCCACCACCAGCCACATGTATCAATTCCATAAATCCCCTCACAAAGTTTACTGTCCGTGCCAGCACAATAACGTAAGATGCATTCCATAATTATTTACACCATTATGGCCTGTGACGTTCCCTCGTAACATTTGCATTTGGACGCTACTTTTGTTAGCCCACTGTGGTGCCAAGTGGTTTTGGCGCGACAAACTTAATTTTCAAGTAATTTAGTTATGAGTTACTGGTATGTTGCTGCTCCCAATAGCGTAGCGGCGGTCATGTTTTGTTTTATTTGTCGTTTGATATTTTTCGGGGCGATGCAATGTATCGGTGTGAAGTGGTAATTTGCAAGAGATGACAATGCTATAATGCCAGATAGGTTTTTAAGACGTTGAGATGGGACTGAAACTGAAACTGCAGTCTATTTCAGCCCATAGTCATATGCTGAAAAATTTCTGTGCAAACGTATGTACTCATAGACTGTAGTTAGGTAACGGATCACGATTCGATTGGATTATGGTGGAATATTAGGTACCATTATCACTAGAAATAGCTCCTAGGATGGACGACGTCCAAGAATTCAGAAAGATTGCCTACTTTTAGTAGGCCATCTTTCTGAATTATCTAAGTTTTTATAGACTTGTCAGGAAACATTAATCTCTTTTTTTTTCTTTGATCAAAATTGTGGTTTATTTCAGTGGGCCACAGCTTAATTCCGAAGCTAAGGATGTATTTTTAGGACCTTTAAATATCACATGACAATGCTCTGAAGATGCCCATACAATCCGAGTCAAGGGCATTCACAAAAGACATTGAACCCCCACATGTAATACATAGATATTCCAGATGCAATCTATACGCACGTTCTCATATTCCCCCAAAATAAAGTAAGTAGGTAGTATGTCGTGACATCACAAATCCTCGCCTCTACCACATAATGGGGAGAAACAGTAAACCTACTCCGGTTCACTAATGTATTGGTACATCAATGTCGTGGTGACCTAGTGGTTAAGGATTCCTAAGTTCAGAGTTTCAATCCAGCAAGTACCAATGTGATTGTTTCACATTTGTAGCGGTATCTCCACATGCGAGCTACGCGTCACACTGACGTCACGCAAAATCCTGCATCGCGCAAGCAAAGTTTACCACGCAACTAGCATATATATTATACAACGTCCCGACATCAAACGTCGAGCAGTTACTTACCAGACACGACACCCTTCTGATCGGAGGATCCTCCATTTTCTATGGAGGTATGAGTGAACTTTACACCCTGTTCCACATATATATATTCATCTTTTCTTAGACATCACTGACTGACGACAGACGAGTCAACGTTTTCGTTGAAGAAAACACAATGATGAAAGCTGGATTTATAATGGTCTGAAATCCTTGACATGCGGTAAGCCATCGTAGTGAACAAACGGCTTTTCGTTGCTGCATAGGAAGAGGCTCTCGACTGGCAGTGGGTCTGTATGGAAGCAATTACAGTTTAATATTATTTCAGGTGTGTGTGCCGCTGCCGATTACATGCGGCGACTTTCTCATTCATAGTGGATTAAGAGTTTATAGAAATTGAAAGAATTTCGACTTTAATTTTCTCGTGGCGAAGTGGCTCATTATTGCACTAATGGCGAAAATCGCTTTGTGGAAAGCCCATCTATATATTTTTGACCGAGCGAGCACGAAGCTCGAGTGAAGCGTCTCCGTTTCAGCTTGGGCAAAAATGCTTTTGTATATCCGGATGTCCAGCGGATGGCTGTTCTCCTCCACAGGTCGCATTTCTCAACCGATTCTTGTGAAATTATGTGAGCAGTTTCGATAATTAAATGTTTTTATTTTTTGTCAATTCAGTTTTCGAAATTTTTCAAAATGGCGGAGATATGGGGGTTGAAAACGTAAAAATAAACATAATTCAGCCATTTCGCGCTCATTGCGCGCGTTTTTTGTTTTATGATGCGAGGTGAACGTTTATTCAGTTTTAAGCTATGCAAAGGCAGAGTCGCGAGGTCTACAGCTCAGAGAGCCACTAGTTCATAGAGTCATGTATTGGTTGACCTTCTGTTTCCTTCTTCTTTGTGTCATGTCACCTAGTAGGGCTACCATACAACTGACAAATGAGGGATTTGATCGCATTACGGTTTTGTCAGCTGTTTCTAGCAGTATTTATTGTGAGTGTTGTTATTTGTATGTTACAGCTGTTTTCGTAAGTCTTTTTGTAAACAGATGGGCAATCTTTCACATTGTTTTTTGAAGTGTAGTTTTTTTTTCAAGATTAATGTAATAATAAATAGCGTCAATAACATAACATCACACCTCGTTTCTCCAAAAGGTTAGGCAGAGGTATACCTATAACACCTACACCTACATTTCGCTAGTTATGTTTAAGTTATATAAAATAGGGGGACGGGTCCAAAAACCTTTGTCCGACCTGAGAGACGAAACCAGTACCTCATGCTCAGCAGGGACGCTTGTGACCACTAGTCCAGTGAGGTTTAAATCTACCACAATATTATACCACTTCACTAGTAATCATGTCATCTCGGAAATAATAATTAGTAGTTAGATTATAGTCCTCCAGACCGTATTTCGGCCACGGCGGCCAATCTCAACGGAAACTAGCCTCCGGCGCGGGAGATATTATAGTGCACAAGTGTGTGCGCAGACACAGTTGTACTCCCTCTTCCCTCACTTTCATAGTCCGATGGCATAGCAATCCGGCACGACCGAAGTGAGATCAGGCGCAGGACCAACGGCTTAACGTGCTTTCCGAGGCACGAGGGTATCACACCGCCAACCAACTTAATGGAAAAACCCAATAACACTTTACCCGACCTGGGAATGAACCCAGGACCCCACGCTCACCAGTCGCGCTTGCAACCACGAGACCAAAGGGGCGGTTGGATGTAATTAGCACACGGATGCTGATCATCCCACATAATCTCTCCTTTATTTGACCGTTTCTCCTTTAGTGGGATTTTCTTTCTCGGGATAGTTTCAATTAGTCGGGAACACACTACCTTTCAGCTTTGTATCTTTTAGCTCATTAACATCCACATGCCCATCCCCAAACATAATACTACTGTATGTAGGGTACACCCCTGCCTTATATTTTTTTTTTGTTGCTTGGGAAATTATCAAATAACTTCTCCCGCTCTAGGCGGAGCGGGAGGGCGCATCAGACTTGTACAGACTAAAACCCACCCGTGTTCCTTCAGTTGCCTGTGCTAGGGGCCACGGTAACTCTTTCAAACAATCCGTGACAAGGGGACACCTCTGCTTAACCCTTCGGGGCTTATGTACAGGCGGCGTGTTGTTATTTTATTTATTTATTAGCTGTACCATCAAATTGTTTATTTAAAGCAAATTTTCTACAACAAGGCATTACAAACAACTCTTCCTCTTCGTCAGAAGCCCGAAAATCTGACGATCAGTCTTTCCAAGGGGTATCGTATTACCCAGTAGCAGGGTTGTGGAGCCCAGATAAGCAGTCGCTCCATGTAAAATACTGGTATTCAGCTGCATCGGGTTAGACTGGAAGCCAACCCCAACATAGTTGGGGAAAGCCTAGGCAGATAATGATGACTCTTCCTCAGATACCCTTGGTAGCTTAGCATCATGTTGAGTGGAAGCCTTCTTGTCGCAGTCATGACTTGCAGCTGTCGACTACTTCTGTTTTAGTTTTTCTTTATTATTTGAGCAGATGATCTTTTTTGTATGCACGTGTTTCTGTGACAAATAAACCTATTTTTCTTTCTTTCTTTCTATCATATGTACCACAAAACATTTAAAGTAACGACAACCTAAAACAATTTTCTTCAGAAAGTCGTTCACATATTTCCGCGCAGGCATCCCTAAGCCATTCTGATATTACATCTGCTCAGAAATCCTTCACTATATTTCCTATCGACCGACAACTGTTCAACAAATAGAATAAAACATCGCAATTTCCTTGGGACCGTGCGTGGTTCCGTACTACCTATTTCCTACCGAGTCATACCTGACAACTGTAATTTACACTCGACTGACACAACCCTCACTGAAAATTGATCTTTATTTCGCCAAGATAAGGATGTGTTTTTTATTTGGCGGGCAGAAAAGTGTAAGTTTGTAAGAAAACACATGCTTGCTGGTAAATAAATAAGAACAATATTGCAACTAGGTGTCTTCAATGTTTTTCTATTTCATTACCTCTTTTCAAAGTTGTAAATTGTTTGACGTCTTGCTTTGTTGTTTAAATCGCTGCAGGACAACATCGCTTTGTCAGTTTCGTTAATGAGAGAATGTCCTTAGAAATCTGTAAGACAATAATAAAAAAAACACGTGTGGCACTCGGGGACTGCCGCGGTAAAGCTATTGCATAGAATTTTTATCAACTTATGCAATTATAATTTTTTATTTATGCAGTATTTTTTTTTCTTTGATATTAATTCAAGTACAGTCGTACCATATACATACACGTTAAGCGAACGCTCGGCCGAACTACATGGTAGGCGGAGTGGGGGGTGTTAGGTTTTATTTTCGTTACGGAATTTCTTGATTCGGTCGCCGTGCTCAAAGCCCGCGATAAAAGCTATGCAATAGCTTAAAAAAAATGGAAACAGTATGACCTATTTCTGTCTCCAATCCATCCAACCCACACACTGGAGGCAATAGGTTTTTATTGTTAGATTTAAGATGTCTCCGACTGCATGAGATTGTACGGCTTAAGGTGTGCAAGTAGGGGATGTGGGATTGGAAACAGTAATAGGTCATCTTGTTTCCATCTTTTTTAAAGTTCACTTATTATGCATTTGGGTTTTTTTAGTAAATTACTCTTTTTGGTTGTTATTATTTATTTATTCTTAATTAGGTTATTTGTCTCTCATTGTATTAGGTAACGCTTTAAGGCTCCCGCAGACAGGCGCGACGCGACAGCGCGACACAAAGGCGCAGCTCGTCGCGCGACGGGCGGTACCCTTGCGTCGCGCGCGATTCGCGTCGCGTGGCGGGCCTGTTTGTAGGAGCCTTTAGGCAATGGTCGTTAAAATTATCTTTCAAAGCAGTAAAATTCTGGGTTTATCACTCGATTTTAAGAATTATATTTTTCACGTTAATAAGACTGATTAAATAAGAACCTTATCACAGCTTTATTATAAGTTTTGAATTAAAGGGAGAATTGTTGCTAACGAACTTAAAATCATTATAGTTCCTAAATGGTAATTCAAAATGAAAAATGAAAAACCTAAAAATTATTTTCAAAGACCTATTCAATGATACCCCGCTTGACATAGATCGTCAAATTTAATTTTTTCTTTTTCACAATATGGCGTCTGGTTATCGCCATAATGAATTTTAATTACTGTCATGTCATTAGTGACACTAACACGATTAAGACAAATCGATAGACGTAAGAATCATCAAAAACAGCCCACGCGTTTGGTCTCTAGAGCACCACAAAGGAACAAACATACATATTATATTGGCTGATAAACACATTACCCTCCTTTGCGTGGCGCTATCGGGTAAAATACGTTTTATTAGATTATAATGGCAACACAACATTCTTTTTTGGTTCTGGCAATAGGCTGGATGTGGGTGTATTCTGTCTAAGCAGGGGAAATACTATTTTTTTATTATTTTATTTGGGTTAGAAATCATCTAATGACCTCTCCCGCTCTGGGCGGAGCGGAAGGACGTATTAGACTCTACGCTGATGTCGGTCGCGTACTGTCGGTCGCATACCAGTCGTAGCAATGTACACGACGCTGGCGTCAGCGTCGCAGTGTGGTGCTATAACAAAAACAATACATATTCGTACGCGCGACCGACATCAGCGCAAGCGAAATGCAGGCCTTAGATTAATTTCTGTCGTTCATGAAATGATATCTACAATCTGTTTTTCATGTACCTGTAGCGGTATCTAAATCGCCACATGCGAGCTATACGTCACACTGACGTCACGCCAGATCCTGCATCGCGCAAGCAGAGTTTACCGCGCAACTAGCATATATACAACGTCCCGACATCAAAGGTCGGGCAATTGCCCACCAGATACAACACCCGTCGGATCGGAGGATCCTCCCTTTTCTATGGAGGTATGAGTGAACTTTACACCCTGTTCCTCATACCTCTATATACCTGTGAGGAATACATCATAGGTTCTTGGAAACTGTTTATTGCGAAATACAGGTTGAACTAGTCGCGTTGAAGCTTCTTCATCATTATCATTTAAGCTTACTTGCAATCTTTTCAAGTTGAAATAGATGATGGCTTGTGGTCCACCTGAGGATGACCGATAGCCTAACGTAATTGAATTGCGTCTTACCTAGCACGGCAGAAATAAGTCTGGTATTATAACCTTCTTGGAAGTACTCTATTACAAGGGAAAAATATTATAACTGTGACGAGGTATTTTGCTACTTTTAAGTCCAATGAGGGCTATCGTTTTTGTGCTCACCAGTTGGCGCTACTGCCGAGTTAAATCTTGTCAGTACTTTTATTTGATGTTTTGGGTATGTTTAAGTACCCATAAATTCATAATGTGTTTATTTTATTACATTTTAAAACTACAAATGAATATTTAGATTATAATGTTCCTAAAATTGGCAAGCATGAAGCAAACAAATATTATTCTTCTTTTAAGTGCTACCAAATTAGATCCTAACTTTTAACTTAAAATCTTAAGCCATAATTAATCAGGAATGGCACAACCATTGCAACAATTATGAATCATTAATTAAAATCCAAGACAAAAAATCCCGCAAACAGTGAACAATTAGTACACTTGACATCTAGAGACCTTACTCTACACTAGCGCCTCTAGCGGCGAACTCAAGCGCGGTAGCCCTCATTGGGATTTGTTTTGTATGAAATATTGAATTATTGAAAAAGTAAATAAATTATCATAGTCACGAATCAAGCATACGAAATAATTACGAACAACAGTAGGCACACTTCTATAGCGCAAGCTTTTGGCTTCGCACTTACGACCTATTGCTTTTTAGTCATTGGGTTTTTGTCGCTTTAAGGCTCCCATAGACAGGCGCGACGCGACAGCGCTACACAAAGGCGCCGCTCGTCGCGCGACACGTGGTGCCTTTGTGCCGGGCGTCGCGTCGTGCCAGTGTGAACGAGCCTTTAATTACGTTAGTGTTAACCTCCAGACTTACCGAATGTGACTGAGGATCATTAATTTTAAAATAAAAATAAATCTATGCCAAAATCACTATTCACGTATTTACATCAAAGCATCGTAATCATAACTACCCCAAAATTTAAAGCGATGTATTCCACTCAGAGCACTGATTTCAACAGCACTTGACCGAAAATCACCTCAGCATTTCCCCTAACCGCACTGAAAAGCACCTGAGCACTTCCACTAACCGCACTGAAACAAAATTTTGAAACGTACACTACCGGTAACATTACTCACACAGTAGTGGGATAGTTGAAAATTCTTACATTCCATTATTCCAACCAGAAACACGTTAAAGCTCAGGTCAAAAAAGGCGAATGCAACCGCGCGAACAAACTCACTTGATGTGATAGTCAGCGCGACTAAAATCCACATGTCGCGAGTAATATCACCAATCGCTAATCCGCGAATTGAATAAAGCATGGTCATATTTAGTTATTATTATTTCGCAGTCATTTAATAAATAAATAAATAAAACAGCTTTTTATTGATTCCTTACAATACTTAATACTCAATTCTTTATTGCATTCCATATGTATTACATAGATGGTCTAACAAGGTAAAAAATCAATATGGACCCTGTCGGGCACAGCAAAATTAGGAGAGGGGAAGAGGGCTAAGCAGCAATTCAAGTAATTAAATATTATTAAAATTTATTAAAATTTATTGGATGAGTTTAATTATTTCCCAGTTATTATTCACTCACAAATTGTCATTCACTACAAAATAGGCAAACAAGACTTTTTATTTAAAAATGATTGGTGTGGGAAAGTTTAATTATGGTTTGTGGAGGGTTAATTTTTTTGTTGCTATACGTTTGCAGTGATTTTAGGTATTGTGCGCGGGTTCATTACTAATTACGTGACATGTTCGAATAGAGTTTCGTCGCTGAGGAAGGGAGTAAGGATTGACCTGGAAAACTGGCGTTGGCCGTTTAGCTAGCTGACTCCACGTGGCTGCATTAGTCGGTGTTTTCTTCGGCAAGAGATCACTGCACTTCACTCACGAATAATGTTCACTTAAAGTTAATAGGATGCAGTTTTAACAGCCCTACATTATGGCGGTTATAAAAGTTCCAGAAATTGCGCGCGCGTGCCTAACAAAAAGTATTTACATGGCAGATGTGAGTGGAAACGCCGGAAAGGGACGCCTTAGGAGGACATATAGTGACCTTATTGGTGATGTTCTTCAGAAATGTCAGCTGCGTAGTACTCGCAACCGGCGTGCGTGTATGACCAGATATATGAACGTAAACGAGGCCAAAGGAGTATGTAAGGATCGTAGCAAGTGGCGTTCTGTAGTTTCTACCTAGCCCCATGGGAAGAAGGCGTGAGTTTATATATATATGTATGTATACCAGTTTTCTTTGTGGAGGTTAGTAAAGATGATTCATGGACTACTTTAGCATCCAAATTGGCAGTATTTTTAGCAGAGCGTCTGCTATCTGCTCTACGCAACTCAATTACTCAGTCAGTACTGGCTAATATTTTCAGCACAGAAGCGTCGGTGACGTCACGCTAGAAAAAAAAACTATAACACCCCGGAGTCTGCATTTGACTCCGGTATAGAACAAAAGGTCGAATTTAAAACAAAACTGGCGAAATGTAGAAGTAAATTACACTCCCTACCTCTACGAGGAATAAAGACGTGTAGTTATAATAATTATACATGCTGTATTTGAAATAACTGAAAACCTCTTAAGGGGTACTCATCATTACACACCAACCTTTAAATAGCGCAAAAATTTCAACTTTTCACTTTATTTTGTCGGGTTATACGAACGTTAATGTATGAAGTAGTTGATTTTTTTTGTCGCAATCATGTTAATTAAATTACCTACTCCTTGTATATTGCATTTACCCTGCCTTCCAAGCCAAGATTCTCAACCAACTAGAACCGATAATATCGTGTACCTAGCATCTATCAGTCACGAGCGGGTCCATCAATCTCCGTGATTTACAAGGAGACGCATCATTGAGACGTCACAATCAGCGCTGCTTACGACTGCGGTCAGAGACGAGCGCGTCATCAGTCATTGGATAGATACGTTACGTGGATGTGTTTATGTGTGCTTTCTGTGGGATATTGTGGTATAAGTCATTCTACAGCTTTAAGCTGACATCAGACGCTTCACGTTTTGTTCATTTTTCGTCTTTCATTCGGCATATTTCATTCGCAGTGAAACGTGTGAGCATAAAATTAATCAAAAGTGTTTTTTTTAATGCACCGCATTCGGTGTCTATCACTTGCGCTCTGAATGATAGAAAGCCGGCCAAGTGCGAGTAGGACTCGCACACGAAGGGTTCCGTACCATTATCTATAAAAACGGCGAAAAAATCTTGTCTGTTGTATGGGAGCACCCTTAAATATTTATTTTATTCTGTTTTTTAGTATTTGTTGCTATAGCGGCAACAGAAATACATCATCTGTGGAAATTTCAACTGTCTAACTATCACGGTTCATGAGATACAGCCTGATGACAGACGGACGGACAGCGGAATCTTAGTAATAGGGTCCCGTTTTACCCTTTGGGCACGGAACCCTAAAAATGAATGAAATTAGCAAAATATGAACGTTCATTTCTATGTCATTTTGTAGTTGTTGTATGAACGTGGAATAAAACAAAAATTAACCTTCACTCCAGATGAAGCGTTTGATATTGGAAATACGTAGTGGATGTATACAGGTATGTGGAACAGGGCGTAACGTTCACTCATACCTCCATAGAAAAGGGAGGATCCTCCGGCCAGACGGGTGTTGTGTCTCGTGGGCAAGTACTCGACGTTTGCTGTCGGGACGTTGTATGTATGTTAGTTGCGCGGTAAACTCTGCTTACGCGATGCAGGATTTTGCGTGACGACAATGTGACGCGTAGCTCGCATGTGACGATGTAGATAACACTACAGATGTGTATAGTTTTGTGTACTGTCTGTGAAATGTTCTTGTCTGTGTGGTGGTTTTCTCCGTCAGAAGTTGTAACTTACTTGGTCACCGTACACATAAAAATAAAAGTTAAATAGCTCGAGTTTAATAGCCCTCTATTACATGGGACTTACTGGAGATATATGGATGTGCCAAAGGTAGTACACCTCTGCCTAACCCACGGGAATATAGGCGTGATGTTATGTTATTTGAATGTAAAGTTTGGTTCCTACATTACGCAGAAACTACCCATTATAATGACCAAGCGTTGTTATTGGTTTCATTCACTATGTTGGCTATTGCAAGAGAGGTTCAAAGGTCCAAACTCTTACCATCTTATTACAAAACACGATCTAACTTTAGCCCGAGCCTAAACCTTCGAGCCAGTTTTTCTATTTCGAACGTATAACGTATTTTCTATTTCTATTTAGAGTTTAGTAAACTTTTTAACACAAAACCTAGACTGGACTAAGTTAACAGCTTTGTAAAAAGGAACTGTATTTCGATTTCTGTTAGGTTCTTATTTCAAAAACAGGCTCGATCGTTTAAAACATGTTTAAAGAAAAACCTTGATTTGTAATAAGACCGTTAATCTCTCGCTCGCCAGTCCAAGCCAGTCCAAATAACAAAATTATAACTAAACAATCATCTAGTTTACAAAGTAGGAGACCCACACTACTGCGTTTAGCTTTTTGTTTTAAAAAAATTATAAAATGTCACAATTATATGAAGCAGTTAGTTAAAAGCAAGTAAAATATACTCTTATTTAATTTACATTATTCGATATAAATATTGAAATACCCACTAACAAAGTGTCAAGTAAATATTTCTTTAGCTTCCAGATCGGAAGAAAGGTTAATAAATGTATTAAGAGCTGACTAATTGATCATCGTGGGAACGAACCGACGATCTTCTTGGTACAGTCCCAATGCTTCGTCATGATGCGGGGTAGGGTTGGCAAAATCAGCGTTATTTTTTCTGTGAGTAGATAGATTTTTTTGAACTAAACTTTTCTCAAAAAAAGCAAATTCTAAGGTCATTATTTATGTATTAAACTCTATATTCTACACCACATACATATACCAATTTTGACTAATTAGATTATTGTAATGTCATAATCATATTTATGATTATAACTGTCAACAAACGCAGACGCCACATGCGAGCCACGCGTCACGCCGTCACGCAAAATCCTGCATCACGCAAGCAGAGTTTACCGCACAACTAGCATATTTACAACGTCCCGACATCAATTGTCGCGCAGTTGCCCACCAGACACGACACCCATCTGGTCGGAGGATCCTCCCTTTTCTATGGAGGTATGAGTGAGCTATACAGACTGTTCCTTATACATCTATATAACTACTCATACGTACATGTTATTCGCATAATTAATAATAATAATAATATTTATTTGCTTAAAACACGGTATAAAAAGGTGTTACAATACAAAATGGGATCATTCATGTTTTGCTTATAATTAAAGCATGCAAAATTATGCTGTCAACGTTAGTGTTCTAGAAACTCCTTAATACTATAGAAATTATTTTCATTCAACCAGTTATACAATTTAATTTTAAATAGTAATCCAAGGCTTTTCCTCGACTTTATAAACCGACAAGAAAACATCGGGAGGAAACCTGAACTTTACAGACTAAAGTATTAAACAGTAAGGAAGCGTAAGTGTGGTGATTATACTGGGGGTCTACTCTCTAAACACGAATTCCGTAGTTTCAGCCGACGTTACGGGCGTTTCCTACTCCGTATCACGGGGTCTACTCTCTAACTCCGTCAACGACGAGACGGGCCCGTCCGAAGGTAGTCCGATACGATGCAGTAAACCCTACTCCCTATTGATTTCGGACTATTAGGTTTCTAACGGAATCATAGACACTATTCGTGAACGAATGGCGCATGACGATAGAGTTGCGCTATTTTACCGGTCGATTACCGGTTTACTTACTTTGTGGTTTTGAAGCTTAATAAACAAAAAATAATATTGTTATCGTTATAAAATTACCACATTTTTAACAATAAACTGTTTATTATGTTTCCAAATATAGAACTGAACTATTTTAGCCATTTTTGTCCGGATTGTAGCTTTACCCTGTTAATACCTTTGCCTTTTTTCTTTTTGACGGCAATTTTCAAATTAAATGTCATGTCAGTGTTTATTATTATTTACAACCACACTAAATAATTGCATCAATTCGCAATTTATTAACATGACGCGGGATGTTTTCGTTATTAAATATTAATTAATGTTGTAAAATGGCGCCAATCGCTCCAGCAGCAACTCACGCGCAAATAGAGGCCCTCCTTAATTTCATGAGCGAGAATAATGAGTTGGCACGCGGACTATTGAGGGTGCCGACGAAAGAATTCGTTCAAAAGGCTGTGGGAAAACCTGTGCAACTCCCTTAATTCAATGGGAAGTTGCACAAAGTCTGTGGAGCAGTGGCAAAGGGTGAGTATAATACATTACTCGTCAATATTAATTTGATTTTTTAAGTCTTGTCATCAGTAAAGTGAATACAATGATAATCAGTCATCCTCCAAATGATTATCTGTAGGAGTATACTGGCTTGTATATCGTTTTTTATGTAATTAAAATTAACCAACTTTTAGGTGCGGGTTGATAAAAAAAATTTAGCCAATAAAGCTGCTGAAGCTGCCAGACGTTCAGCATGTGCTACAGGTGAAGTCCCATCGGTAGCAACAACCCTCTCCCAAGTGGAATTGAGGATACTATTAATTATGGGAGAGGGTTTTGGACAGCCACAAGCCAAGGCAAGAGTGCCAGCTTTTCCATCGGTAAGTAATAATTAAATTTATAATTTATGATAGTATGTTTGAATGGTAAAAACAACAGCATTAATGCCTTTATAATGCTGTTGCATGGAGTCTTTGCCATGACTTTAAAAAAATTCAATAACAATAAATAACAAACACATAATTATATATTTGTTGTACCCGTCAATGATATTTTGATTTTTGTTGTAGGTCCACCTGTAAGACAAGACCCAGCAGCCATCACACCCACCCAAATATCTGCTGCTGCACCTGCCAACCCACTTTCCCAAGAGCAACCCTCAATATTCACTGATGCACTGGAGCGGGAGCTGCCAATGCAAAATTAGTGAAGTAAGTATTATTGTTTAGTAGAAAACAGATTATGTAAGTCATGTTTCAGAAAATTACTTAAAACTGAGTGAGATTTATTTTAATTTGTTTACAGCATTAAATTCTCGTCGTGCACATCCACGAGTTCGGCAACACCTCACTGCCGACTCAGCAAGAAGTCGAAGTATTGAGGTGGAAGAACAAAGACTACTAATTGAATCCGGGAGAAATGTGGTGCCTGATGAAATAAGGGTTGTCATTGTGGTACTTTGTAACTTAGTACATAACTAGAAACATTTAAATTGCTAGCTATACATATAACTCTTGAAAGTCACAGGGAGAGGCCTTTGCCCAGCAGTTGGATGATGCAGGCAGTAACATATTTTTTTTTTCTCCGTTGCTCTATAATTGCAACATTGTGAACAATGTTGCAACATTTATTTCCCGAGCTCCTCCTCTTTTGTTGCTTGGAGTCTGGTCTTCCAACTAAATAATTCACTGAATGAAAGCTTGTATGTTACCAGCAATTATTTAAGATTAAATTATACAAGTAATAGAAAATGGTATGTGTTGATTGGTTAAAAAAAATCTTTTGATTGTATAATGTTGATTCTTAATTTGAGATTAGTCTAGGATAAAAGAAAATCTATGTATTGTTGATTGTTAATTTTATTCAGATATTAGGTATTTGAGACTGAAATAGACAAGTAAGAGAAACTAAGTTCCTAGTAATAAATTAAGACTTCAATAGATACATAAAAGAAAATCTGTATTATCATTGTTATAGTGTATTGTTGATTGTTAATTTTATTCAGATATTAGGTATTTGATATTGAAGTAGACTAGTAAGAGAAACTAAGTTCCTAGGAATAATTTAAGACTACATAGATAAATAAAAGAAAATCTATGTTTTGATTGTTACATTGTGTTGTTGAATGTATTTTTTTTTTCAAATTGATTGGTGCTAAATAAAAAGAAAACATTTTGTTTATAAAAACAATACTTTATTGTGGAAATCTTTTTCTTATGTCAGAATCGTCCCGCGCCAGTCCCAACACCCATTATGTCCTGAAAACAAAATAAACAGTTTGTAAAATAAATACTCAAATCAATATTATAAATACAAACATCCTATGCATTTATGTATTTATTGACATATTTTATTAGTAGAGTAGTTTTCTTGTGAGACTGCATAAGTACCTATTTCTGTCCAGCAATTCCGGTAATCTGTCTGTCGCTCTTTGCCCTTGCTGCAGAGCTAGATGAGCGGGCATAGACTCATATCGCTATCCTCCCTGTCTACTGCACTCTAATTGTAGGTCTTCCTCAGAGTCAGAGAGGGAAGTTGTTTCTAAACCTGCCCGATTACACATATTGCGTAAGACAGCAGGCAATGACAATTTTACCTGCAAAAATAATATTTGCTCTGAAATTTATGAAAAAAATACTGTTCACCTGTTCAATGCATTATAAGGAAAAATATAGAATTGTGACAAATACCTGCTGTGATGGGTTTATAAAGCAGCTCTCTAGCTGCTAAGAGGCATCTCCATCAGCCTTTTAAAATTCCAAATTTAAGTCTGCTAAGGCCCACTGCACCTTGGTACCTCCCCCGAGCATAAAAGTTGAGTGCAGCAAGGATCTAAAAGTAAACAAAATCACCAGTAAATACAACTCAATTAATTGCAGAATCTTCAATAAATAAGTATAACCTTAGCTTTAGTCCTTCATTCTTATATCAAACAATTACCTTCATTATTGGATCCACACCATTTCTTCGTATTTGTTGAGGCAAAAGAGGTACTATATGCTCACACAAGTCTTTAAATAATTCCAGCCTTTAGTTCTTTAAGAACTTAACGTCGGGAATACTCGCCAACCGAAAATTTTGGCGCAAATATAATCGGTATCGCCTCCGCTCTTCGTGTAGAGCTTCATCGAGCATTCAAAAATGTAGCCATAGGTTCAAGTTTTTGGCAAATTTTAACTTTCGTAGGCAGCACGATAACTATTTTGATGTCGTATCAAATGACATAATGATCCGTCTATACAAGTGTCAAATTCAACTTTTCGGACGGGCAAAAACACATCGGGAGTAGGGTCTACAGTCAAATCGTGTTGTCATTCGTTCTTAGTTCGGGTTCGGGACTAATCGTAAGTCCGTAGGTGATACGGAGTAGGAAACGCCCGTAACGAAGGCCGAAGCTACGGACTTCGTGCTTAGGGAGTAGGCCCCCACCTACGGACATAAGATTAGTTTGGGGCCCGACCTAAGAATGAATGACACCACGATGTGACAGTTGCCCCTACTCCCGATGTGTCATTACCTGTCGGAAAATTTTTATTAATCGGGTGTAGGGTTCACTCCAAAGTTTCAAACTGCTTTCGGCCCGTATCTTCGTTGAAGTACTTAGAGAGAAGGCCCTCTGGTTCCGTTTCTTGTTAAAAATGCTGCCTGGTAGTGGAGCAATCATAGGCTCATATTCCTCTATTAAATAATAAAATAAAAATAATTTATTTCAGACAAAAAAGTCCATAGGCAAGGCAAGGTTGTTAGTAACAAGAATTTTGCTTATAACTAATGTTAGTAATTAATAATGCTATCCTACTATAATATAATAATATATAATATAATATTATAATATAATATTATATTATAATATAATATATCCTAACTTCCTAACTATCCTAACTAATATTATAAACGCGAAAGTAAGTTTGTTTGTTTGTTTGTTACCTTTTCACGCCTAAACTACTGAACCGATCATCCTGAAATTTTGCTTATACGTTGTCAGGGTTACAGAAACGGACATAGGGTACCTTTCATCCCGCAAAAAAGTACTGTTCCCGAGGAAAACAACAATAACGTCCTTATGATAATAGATGGCGCCACGTGTCTTTCGAATCATGATTGAATTATAACCCGAATTGATAGTCAAAGTCTAAATTAAGCGAGCGAAGCCGCGGGCAAAAGCTAGTAATATTATAAATGTGAAAGTGTGGATGTTTGGGATGTTTGTTACTCAATCATGCTAAAACGGCTGAACGGATTTGGATAAAATTTGGCACATGGGTAGATTATGACCTGGATTAGGACATAGGATACTTTTTATCTCGATATTCCCACGGGATCGAGATTTCTGTGGGTGAAACCGCGGGGCGCAGCTAGTTAATAATAAAAAGAAAAAACTATACATACCGTCTACTCCTATTGAGCTGCAGCTCTATTGAGCTGAACTATTTCACAAAAATCAAAAATCTTCCTCTATCAGTAAAATAGTTTTTTTTTTTAATATTTAATTAACAGACAAGAAGAAAAGAACAGAAAAATACGTTTATCATTTATTTTCAGTAAAAAAATCATATAACCTAATATCGAATGAGGAATTACACACGACCCGTCAAACCATTCAATTTGAACGCTAAACTTCTTGTACCAGTAACAACAGGGTGTATTTTTCTTGGCACAATACACTTACACGCGAGTGCTTTCTTTGTTTCTTTTTCCAATTGGGTTCTATTGACGGGAACCATTTTATTGGGCTGGTCTGTCGATGTATTAGAAAAATAGGAAAGTTTTTGTGAAATGTTGAGATGAGAAGTTTTAGTTGATTTTTTTATTATCTTTGACAGCAGTTTCATTGGGCTGATTTTTATTAAGTAGTCTACTTTAATTAACAAATACGTGAAATGAAACAGCATATTCATCATGCTGAGGTGCAGTAAGATAACATTCTTTTTGTTTTTTATTTTTTTTATATAATTAGGGTCTTTTATAATCAGTGATTAAACGAACTTACCTGTAAGTGACATTCTATTATAATTATACACTAGCCTCGTCCTCGAGATTAGCACTGTACCCTTGCAGTACCACATATAATGTCACCTCTTTATGCACTTTAGTTTAGCTTCCTTTAGATTTTTTTAAATGGATGCCTTATTGTCGCTGTCAGTTTGCCATCTATTTCACTTAAGAGGGCCCTTCCCGGTGCGTCTATCGTCAACGTGAGCATGATTGAAAAGCTTGTAGTTTCATCCAACGCAATGTTTGACAAAGAAGCAAGAGTGAGAACGCGATAACATCGAACGAAAATTGGCGCGCAAAGATTTCACAAAACTTATTCCAGGAAATACGTGTTTTTTAAAAAGCCTTACATGTTTTTGGAAAAAATATTTGTCTTTTGGAATCTCCATTACATGTGCTAGGTTTCTATGAAGATTTTTTCTTTACTTTTACAATTTATGAGTACATTATGAACGGCCAAAGTTCAGGTAAAATTTGTGCAAAAAAGCAGATTTTTGGAGGCCTATACTGAATTTGTTTCTCCAAATTTTGATTTTTGACTTGCATAGAAACCTAGATAATGTGCACTAGATACCTATTAGTTCAAAAATTTCAATGAATGATGTGTTACAACGCCATAATTACGTACGAGCGTTTGTATGAAAAGTATGACGGGTTGGCGGCTCTTAACAGATATTTTACTACTGGGGATCTACTGAAAAGTAAACGGAAGGGTGGGTTGCTAATCTCTTCGGACGAGTCTATCATATAATTATGATAGAACTTCCCTTACAGGTAACTTCTTTTAATCACTAATTATACTCAAGTCTCGTCCTCGAGATTAGCATTGTACACTTATAGATCTTGAGAGATTATAGTAAAATATCAAATAAAAGAATAGTGGTACTTGTACCTATTATTAATCAAATGAAAGAATAATACCTAAAATTATTATTGTATTTTTTTTTTTCACCTTTAAAATTATGTTTTAAAATATTGATTGGGTACCTTAGCGGTGAAATTATCTGGTTTATCCTAAAAATGAGGAAAAAAAACCTAGGCTGTACGAATCCTAGATATTTTAATAGGATCAGGGATTTTGAATTGAATTTTCTCTTAGAAAAATAACAATATTCTGAATTGTAATGTTTATACTTCGTGGGGTTCATTACTAAGAATAGTAGGTAACGCATATCATTAATTACCACACACCTATTTTTATTTAATTCTTTCTTTTTGGATACAATTTAATCTAACCCAAATAGTGGTATGTCATTGTGGTAGCGAAAGCCATTACAAACGAAATACTCCTCCGGGAAATCGAGCTGATTGCTTCACTTAGTGAGGACATTACAGAAGCAGTAAGTTTCTGTTTATCAAAAAACTCTCCAATCACAATATCGGTCAGTGCAACCAAATAATAAAAATTAGTTACCTTAAATTTCAGGATTCAAAGCAGGCGCATCGATTAAAAAGGTAGTAGGAATTACCAGAAGATCTTTTCGTAACTCGTACCCATCTAAACCAGCAGACAGAAGAAACTAAATAAACATACCAATTTGCTTAATCAATTTTTTTTTGCAGTACTTGTATATTGAAGGTTCCATTCTCAAAATCTCGAAAGCCACTTCGTCCCACTGGGTGACTATCTTCTGTTACAAGTATGGGTGCAGTCTTGGTCGCAGACATCAAAGCCAACTCTTTACTCAACGGGTGGCGGCAGCGGCTGCGGCACCACCGGCTGCGTCACTGACTCGCTGTCAGTTCCCGACCTGGGCTGCCAAAAGACGCCTCTATGTCAGCGGGGTAATTACGTAACACATTAACAGTAGGAATGGGTTTCATTTTGACAGTTCAACACCATTCATTGCGTTATTTACGTTGCTGAGCAGATTTTTTTTTCGAACATATGAAGCAACGGATCATCAATAGGCTTCAAAATGATTCAGATTGTGATAGATAGTGTGTTACGTAATTAGGATGCTGGTCTGATTTCACTAGTCTTGGCCAATCTATGACAATATCGGACGCCAAAAGCTCATCTGGAATTAACTGTCAATGAGGGCTACCGCGCTTGAGTTCGCCACTAGAGGCGCCAGTGTAGAATGACTAAAGAGCAATATGTCGTAAGTGCGAATCCAACAGCTTGCGCTATAGAAGTGTGCCTACTGTTGTTCGTAATTATTTCGTATGCTTGATTCGTGACTATGCTAATTTATTTACTTTTTCAATAATTCAATATTTCATAAAAAAAACAAATCCCAATGAGGGCTACCGCGCTTGAGTTCGCCGCTAGAGGCGCTAGTGTAGAATAAGGTCTTTAGATGTCAAATGTACTGATTGGTCACTGTTTGCGGGATTTTTTGTCATGGATTTTAACGAATGATTCATAATTGTTGTATGTAATGGTTGTGCCATTCCTGATTAATTATGGCTTAAGATTTTAAGTAAAAACTTAGGATCTAATTTGGTAGCACTTGAAGGAAGAATAAGATTTGTCTGCTTCATGCTTGCCAATTTTAGGAACATTATAATCTAAATATTCATTTGAAGTTTTAAAATGTAATAAAATAAACATAATATGAATTTATGGGTACTTAAACATATCCAAAACATCAAATAAAAGTACTGCAATAGGATCTTACTCGCCAGTGGCGCCAATTGGTGAGCATAAAAACAATAGGCCCCATTGATCCAATAGTTACATGCATAAACTATGGCAGTATGTTAAAGATCCCAGCTTGAAATCGATGGTATATTCATAGATAAACATGAAATAATCGATTCTTTGACCAAATTACATTGATTGAATAATGATATACATTAAAGTATTAGAGTTACTGTTAGGTACTTATAGTCACCTCGTGCAATTAGCACAAAAGTGGGGATAATTTAGATTTTTTAATTACTAAGTTAACAGCTACGGGTAAGGTTTAGTTCGAAGCGTTATACCGTGAACCCAGTTTGTTTTTAGACCAGTCACAGCTCGAGTCATTGTGACGTGAGCCTAATAGTATATTTAAAAAAATATTTACTGTTGATGACCATCATGCATTAGAATAATTATATTACCATGCATTAACTACGGGTAATGTACACCTCTAAGCGTTGTACCGTAAACCCTAGTTTCGAGACAAGCCACATCTCCAGTCGTTGTGACATGAGTCACATATTATAATAGTAGGAATACTTACAGTTGATCTGGTAATCATGCATGGGATAATGTTATCACAATGCGTATAATACGGGTAAGGTACACCTCTAACGGTGAACCCGAGTTTGATAGGAAAGTAACAACTCGAATCGTTGAAACGTGAACCTTCAAAAAAGGGTGCTGTGACCCTGCAGAGCCGTCGGACCAAAACGATGACCTGTGACGCCTCCTCACCAAATTCTTTTCCAACTTCGCTATAGTTCCTTCCTGATGCGGAAGCTGGAGTCACTATGCGATTGCTTCCTTTTTAGCATAATAATATTATAGTTTTATAACGAAAATACAACATAATTTTACTTTGTGCGCAATACAGTCGGAGCACTAAAATGTGAATGAAGCATTGGCATAGCATCCATCTTTAAAATTCTGAAGGAGGCTAAACTAAAGTGCATAAAGAGGTGACATGATATGTGGTACTAGAAGTGTACAATACTAATCTCGAGGCTAGAGTGTATTTGCAAAGCGTATGAGAATCCCATCATACCCCTAAATACACACTGCTACGGATTATATTTGGACCATGAATCTGAACAGACTCTTCGCATCATCACCATTTGGCTGAGACAGATCATAACGGAAAGTCTTTTCGATCTTAAGACAGATGGTTTCTTTCAGACTCATATCGACCACAGTCCGTTAATAATTGATGTAAGTCTTCGACAACTTCACATTCAAGAGCCCTCTTGGGTGACGATACTTTAACTTATGTAATGGCTCATTTTTATTGGTCGATAGGACTCATATGCTCGGTGCGGGAGATTTCTGTAACGCGCATGCCATAAGGCCCGCATGCAGGGAACCGCTTCCAGTAGTCGATAGGGCGCGCTTGTAGGGTGCTGGAGATTTCTGTAAAGCATGCCATAGGGCCTGTATTCGGGGAACCGTTTTCATTGGTTTAGTCGATAGGGAACGGTTGCGGTATACGGAGAACTTGCACCGCACCTTTGGCAGTTGCAGTGAAGGCTCATTTTCATTGGTAATTTTTATTGGGTGTGACTCTGCAAGCTTTTTACCGACCGATAAATTTCATTGGTCGCTGCACCCGCTACGGGGATTCCCCGCAGACAGTGTACCGACCGTGTTATCGAATTACGACTTTCATCAGTCACTACCCCGCCTGCGGGGAATCCCCGTATGCCGACCGTAAGTACTCGTAAGTATATCGTAAGTATACTCGTATCGATCGATTTAACGACTAATGAAAATGAGTTATAGTTTGTTTGATGCAGCCCTGGGTGTTACCTATCTTGTTGATAATCTTTATACCACGACACGTGAGTGACATAAAACAAAACCATGCTTAGTGTCACATTATACCAAACTAGCTTCTGCCCGCGACTTCGTCCGCGTAAAATTTCTTGTTTTGACACTAGGCAATACTGTAACTTCCCTTTAGTGAAATAATTTTCGGAATCGGATCATTATTGCCGAAGATTACCCCCTTCATACAAACGCACAAATACCTCTTTGAAATAATTATAGTATAGATTACAAATCCCTATATCTTTACAGAGTTAGAAAAAGTCTAGGCTATGCTATCTATTCTTGGTCAGAAATCAATCTGAAAATAGACAGTGCAGTAATTATCAAAACCATCTCTATAAATTTTTAAAACAATGAAAAATTCACAAATTTTTCCACAAGTGCCAGCCCTAGAACTCGACACTTCATGCACATTGAAGGGGACGTAACAACCACCGTTCGCTCATCAATTGAGTGGGTCGTAATTGTCGACTTTCGGCCGTTGCATTTCACCTCGCCGTACTGCGAGGCTACGAGTATTTGTATCGCTTAACTGAGCCCTAATTGTTCGTACCGCTATGATGTAGTTGCGGTTTCATAATCTTTCGAAGAGTTTTTATATATTGGAGTATTGGTGGAAACGTTTTCTCATTTTGAATGTTTTTTTATCGCAACAAGCAGCCCCGAAAAGAGGACCTTCCGTAAAACAACATTATCATTTTCGGGCCCGTAGACTAGGTATGAACACATTTGGGGCTGGAAAAGCATATATAACACTCCTGCGCAGTTCGTCGTTTCAAATGACTTCTAAAGTAATAAAAATGGATATGCCTTCCGGAGCAAGAACTATACTTGTTTGGCAAACGGCGATGTTTTCTAAGTAACAGTATCCAAACCCTGACGAAACAACACATAAAAACCTTAAATTTATACCACCTTATATTTTAAATAAAAACCTCCTAAAGAAAGACGTATTTAATCCTACTCACTCAAAAGAAGCCCCAGAAACAGTGGCAACACAACACATTTGTCTCACAATATTATTTCAAGACAGAACGCGTCTCGCAACACGTGACGACGGCCCACTTATAAAATATTCAAGCGCAATTCCCGAATAAATAGAACAGGATAATTAATTCTGAACTAACCCTGTCACTGAGGAGAAAGGACAGGCGGATGTTTATCCCTAAACTAGCACTAAATTACGTCCCTTTTAGTAATCTGATTAGGTTTAGGTAGATATAAAATTGTAATGAAGGGAGAAAGAATTGGTGTACCAATTTGTGTGTTGGTTGGTGGATTGGTGTACTGGCGAAATGTAGGTGTATCTACGAGGGGTAGATACACCTCTGCCTAACCCTTTGGAGAGACCATAGGCGTGACGTTACGTTATATAAGTTGAATTGGAGTAAATGTGTTTGGAGTCAGCTTTTTGCTCGACTATTGAAAAACGTAGAAAGAATGAAATGATACGGCTAGTAGGTGAATGCCGATATGAAGGCTGGTAGAGATGTGTGGAAGAAAAAACACGCTCTGCCGTTCCCAAATAAATTAGGACAAGGACAGCAGTGTAGTGATATTAAACAGCCAATAGATGGGAAAGACTCTTACGTGGCAGTGCCGGGTAGGGTAGGACGCAGCTGGGCGATCGCCCAGGCTGCCAGAAGTGAAGCGGCGGCGAAGGGGCTGTGACTAGGCGCCCCCTCACCTCTGGCGCCTGCAGAGTACTTTTGTTTTAATTCGTTTGGAGTTAGAAAACGAAAAAAATTGTTGAGCTTTCTTCGCTAGCTCTTGCATCCGACATTCTCCGAATTCTCAAACTTTTCTGCATAAGCCGACAAAGTAACTCCTATTTCTTTATGAATGAACAAAAGCAAATCTAGGAGGGGGGCTGAAATTTTTCGCCCCTCTACTCTCTAAGAGGGGAGAGGGACGCCGCTGAAATTTCGCTCAGGCCGCCTCTAAAGTTAAACCCGGCACTGTTACGTAGTCTGTACGTATGTGTGTATTTAAATTAATGAAGTTCATCCAGCATCTAGGGGCTATGCTTGGAGTCTCTCTGAAGGATAAAATCCGAAACGAGGTTATCCGCCAGAGAACCAAGGTAGCCGACATAGCCCAAAGACTAAGCAAGCTGAAGTAGCAATGGGCTTGTCACATCTCTCGCAGAACCGACAATCGTTGGGGAAAACGAGTTTTAGAGTGGAGACCGGGTTTAGGCAAACATAGTGTGGGGCGCCCGCCAGCCAGGTGGAGTGACGACTTGCGAAAGGCAGCTGGCAGAGACTGGATGAGGAGAGCCGAGGATCGGGCTCAGTGGCGTTCACTAGGAGAGGCCTACGTGCAGCAGTGGACGAATATGGGCTGATGATAGGATGATCCAGAACCTGCTTAGCTGGATTCTGGCAAAACAAGATAACTAAATGTGAAATCGTGAACTTAAAAACACTTTCTTTTATTTCAATTACATAATGGAGACTTACAATCTGAAACACAAAAGTTAAAAGATACTAAAACCAAACTTCGTCAAAACAGTATTAAGAAAGAGAGTAGCATCGTGTACTTTCGTAAATAATTCTCAACATTTTCACCCAGAAATATTTCGCCCACACTCAATTGATTCCTACCAACAGAACTTTCCACTTACCTTTTAAAACTTTTCACTCTCAACTCGATTCATCACCAGAGCACGTCCCCGAGACAGTAGCGACATCTATCAAAGTATAAAGAAACTAGCACTGTTACCTCACTAACACACAAAGAGGAATCCGTCCAGTAATAATTCAGGGGAAGTACATATCTCGCGAACCTTCGAAAATAGAATATTAAAGTGGGTAGCTCATACATCTTAGATCGGTACAGGCCATTCTCCTTATGACTAGGAGTTTTGTGGACTCCTTTTGTCGTTTCTATATTATCAACCTCGCTGGCCAGATTCGGAGGACATTTTTAAGTTTTTGGGGGTGGGTATTCAATTATTCACAGTTTTTTTTTGGAGGGCTTTTTTTCGTATTTGTTCAAAGAAAGTTGGATAAGTATGGCAAAGTTTATCTGTATTGATAGTGGTTTTCTATGTGTTTTGACTTCGTATTGAAACTTTATTTGTTAATAATGTTTTTATCTGTATTGATAGTGGACCATAATAAACGTAGTGAAGAAAAATCTTTGTAGGATATTTCACAAGTTAATGGAAATGCAACAACGCAACTGACCTTTCGTAAAACCGTAGCTGATTTTATACCAAAGTATCCATTAAACTCTGGCCACACTAAGGGGAATCCCATGCGGGATGCTGAACGTGACTGTGCGTCGATTATTTTATTGATTAGGAAGTCACGCGACTATTCGCGCCAGTTTCACCACCTCCATACAAGTTAGTTGAAACATTCGGCGCGAGAAAATTTCGTCCCCCATCCCGAGCGGGATTCGCTTCTGTTTAGCCAGAACTTTAGATCTCGAGGTTTTGAAGCACCCAGTATACCTTACAAATTAGAAAGAAAGAAAATACATTTATTTAGCACAGACTAAATTAAGCACCATGCACACTGCCACGTAAGGGACTCGTGGATAAATGATAACAGGCCATATGGGTCGATCAAAGGCTAAGCTACGCTTAACGCGGTTGGTTTGTGGATGGGTGCCCATCTAGTACATATTGTAACCCCCTCTGTGCCACGAGAAGCACTTTAACCCGTTGGTTCCAGCTGACATTCGTAGATCTTTAACAGTCGTTACGGGTCGTCAGAAGCCCAAAAAGCCTGACAACCAGTCTCACCAAGGGGTACCGTGTTACCTATTAACTGGGTTGTGTAGGTCAGATAGGCAGTCGCTCCATGTAAAATACTGGAATTCAGCTGCATCCGCTTAGACTGGAAGCTGACCCCAACATAGTTGGGCTAAGGCTAGGCAGATTGTTACACATTGGTGCCAATTCTCTTGTCACAAAACTAGACTAAAAATCACAAAAATTTGGTTTATTCCTGTCAAACGACGATAATTCTAATTCTGAAAGAGACTAAAGGGATACAACTTAATTATATTTAAGTTTGACAGCACTAAGATGGCACTGAGTTAGTAATTTAGTGAAAAATGGCAATTTTGCTATTCTGAATTTGACGTTTTTCACCTAAAATTTTGGTTGTCCTACTAAATCTGACTATTTTTAATCGCGATTAAAAAGGTGTGGAATAAAATTAGTTGTCATGAACTAAAATTCACCAGAACACCTCGACTTCAGGTGCAAAAACAGTACTGTATCTTTTTTTCTTTTTTTTTTTGCTTATATCTCGAAAATGGTGTGTCCTATCGCAAAAATAATCAAAATTTCGACCTCCTACAAGAGACTTAAACCCCTAAAACTCGTCATATAGATAATAATTTTTCATATTTTCCATACAAAAAATGAAAAATTCCATATAAAACACGTCGAGGCTGTCCCCCATGCACGCCTAGTGCCCTAAAAAAAATTCACGGGGTAGGGCAAACAAATACCACTTAGAGTCGCGATTGTTAAATTAAATTTCAGTTGCGTCAAAATTATTTTTAAATTTAGAGATATTTTTTTGCAGAATAGCTTTAAGATTCTCATAGCCAAAAGTAAGAAATTTTAGTGATAGTTTACTTATTTTAGTTCGGTGTACAAGAGAATCGGCACCACTGCCACGTAAAGCAAACTGCAGACTTCCAAAAACAAAATGCAAGCAGAGACTCAACATGTCAGCACCATTATTATTGTTTCATTACTTGTTGCGGTGCCGCGGTTAACGTTCGGAACGCTTGAAAATGACGTCATTATCAACTGAATTTCAGAATTGGATTCGGAAGTATCTTCCGAGAATCGAGGAATAATGCTTGGAGAGTGTGGTTGTGTTGTATGAATGGAGTGGCGGAAGAAAAGAATCATTCGAATGGAAGAACATGTTTTTGAATGGTCTTGTTAATAGGCTGTGGGCAAACAACAATATGACGAAATTATTTATAGCCTGTATTTTCCCACGAAGAGTAAAGACCTCTTTTTATAGAGAGAAGGAACGTCTTCATTTATCGTTATGATTGGTGAATAAATAATGTGACACCATGATTTATTTTTCTATAAAATCGACTTTTTTATATACTCTCCTGAAATTAAACCAAAAAACCGCTTCCTCTTTTATGTTAAATCGGAAAATTGGTTACGCGTGCTGGCTAGAAATTTGCCGGCTTTACAAACTCGCTCAATCGTGCGTGAAAGAGATGTGCATGAGTGCGTATTTAAAGATGTTGAGGGGGAAGGGAAAGCCTACGATGCAAACTAATTAAGATACAGATAAATAAACTAATTCCCACACGTAATCCTGTACGCTCTAAACCACTCGCTAAAGAGCGTACGTGTACACGGGGTTATTTTAATTATTAATAAATCAATTACTGGGACAATTGCTGCTGCGCTACGTTTTGCATTTGTATGGCCAACAAATAACTTTTCCTTGTATGCGCATATAAGTATAAATATGAGTGGTGTTCGTAAGGCCTCTGCCTCGAATCTTGCGGGCAGCGGGGCGGCAGCGGCGGCGGCGCGGGAGCGGGGCGGGCAACGCAGACCCGTTCTCGAAACCAGTGGGCAGATCGCGCGGCACTATAGCAACGTAGTGTTGTGGTCGTGGTTGCGTCGTCGAGATATTTGTTTTTATTCGCGAACGAAATGTCTGAACAACGACGACAACATCTTTTTGATTAAAATTTATTCCTAACGCTCGATTTATTGTGGGCAAAAGAAGAAGTGAATCCCTACTATAGAGCAAGGAAAACAAAAGGTGAGTTTTATCGAAATTATGAAGAACAGAGACAATGTCCTGACAAATTCTACGACTACACCAGAATGAGTGTAGAATATTCAATATTCAGTTCGTTTTTAATTTCTTCCCATAACTGGTTAATTACTCTTCTATTTATATGGTTCACATCTTTGCTGTTCCATATCGGTGTCCTCTCAAAAATTGCTGAAATAATTTGCTCTAGCACGTCCGAGGACATTTCGAAACGTCACAAAAAAAAATTGCACAACACTGCAATGCAGACGCGCGGGCGGTCACCGCTCGACTGGAGTGCACCACTCGTTGCCCGCCCCCGCGCCGCTACCGCGCTGCTGTTTTCGAGTCCATTTAATTTTACGCATTACATCCTGCCGCTCCCACGCCGCCGCCGCCGCCGCCCCGCTGCCCGCAAGATTCGAGGCAGAGGCCTAACAGACCCGGAACACAAGAGTTTCTAGTGTGTATAAAAATCCTCATTCAAATTCTAACACTCTCATAGTCAAAGATTTAAATCGTTAGATTTGCCGTCAATGTCAATGAAACAGAAACGTGACCATCTTTTGACGCGGTCGGGTGAGTCTAACGATTTAAATCTTAGCCTATAGTTTTTCTGGAAGTGAAGCCTCTTTACTCATAAGATAAGTTTCCACAGACCAACAAGAAGTAAAAGTAAATTCTCCTCCGCAACCTTTCGAGCTACCTCTCGCCTGCTCTCACGGTATACAATCCAGAAATTCCATGAATTTACTGTGGGCACGGAATCGTCTCCATCGTTCAGTGGAAGCTAACAAGCCATAACTGACACAAAGACATAACTAACAAGCTAGGATGGTAGTCTCGGTAGACATTCTAATTTATAAATATGTGGCCATAAATTAGCGGTTCTAACCCCTCCGTTATGCTATCCTTGTCTTATTTCTTACACTCTATGCATGTAAGAACAGTATAAATATAGTTTAGGAATTCACTATCGCTCTTCACGTCACGTACGTCATGCCCGTGACACCCAAATCGACGTCACGACAGATGCAGCTATTTTGACAGACATTCGAGTCAGGTGTTGCGATAGTCTAGGGGGTAGTTCTTGTGGATATTCTGGAGTTCGTATCAGAGTAAGTTGTTGCTGATTACGTGAGAGTGATTAACAATCCATACCGTGGATATAATATTATTAATATAATATAATATAATATTATTAATATAATATAATATTATTAATATAATATAATATTATTAATATAATATAATATTATTAATATAATATAATATTATTAATATAATATAATATTATTAATATAATATAATATAATATTATTAATGCAAAAGTAACTGTATGGATGTTACCTCTTCAGGCTAGAACCAATGAACCGATCGTTATAAAATTTTACATATTACAGGTAGCCTGGGATCTAGAGAATGACAAAGGCTACTTTTCATCCTGAATATTTGTATTGAAGAATAATGAAATACATAATACAGGCAGACGAAGTCGCGGACAACAGCTAGTTATAAAGTAATTTGCAATAATTAAAGCAAGGCTTTATGTTGCTAGTAGATTACAGAGGTCAAAAATCAAAACTGTCCACATATTTGGGTCGGGTGACTTTTCAATACCTTCACAATATTTAAGTTGCTAATCATCGTACATATGGAACAGCACCCTCATTACGAAACACTATTAATTACAATCTGAATCATTTTGAAGGATATTGCTAATCTATTGCTTCATATGTTCGAAAAAATTGTCTGCTCAACAACGTAAATACCGCAATGAGTAAGTACCGAATGAGTGTTGTTGAACTGTCAAAATGAAAGCCATTCCTACTGTTAGTGTGTAACGCAATGAATAATACGTCATTGGTGTTACGCAATTACCCCGCAGTACGTACCCTCCTTTAGTAAGACCAAAGTCATCAATTAAAATAGTTTCATTCAACATAACAACAGTTCTACCAGGACCCCGCAGGCCTTAAATATGCTTTGCTTGTCGTCTAGTATTCCGTCATCACTTCAATTCTTCACTTCTTGCGCTTTTTTAAATTAACTACATCTCAGAACACCATAATTATTCAGCAGATCCACCAAATCATTTGTGTGACCAACATCTCAAGTTCTCAATTAATAGAGTTAAATCCATCCTTTCTCCATTCTTTCTCAATACCGCCCTTTCCCTGGCCCCAAAACAAACAACATGGAGCACCTCGCTCGCGGCAATCATAACTTGATACGAGACTTGTGTTTCTCGTTTACTTGAGCTATAAAATACTATATAGGATAGCGCCCTTTAGTTTAGCCTTTAGCGCCAAAAAAAGGAGTGTTATAAGTTTGACCGCTATGTGTATATGTGTGTCTGTCCGTAGCACCGTAGCTCTTACACGAGTGAACCGATTTGGATGCGGTTTTTTCATTTGAAAACAGGTTTTCTAGCGGTGGTTCTTAGATATGTTTCATCAAAATCGGTTCAGTCATTTCAAGGTCATCAGCTCTTTTTTGTGTTGGAGATTTTTAAATTTTACCTATTATTGTGCATTGTGTATAGCTTTAATGTATTATTTTGTAGTAAAGAACTATAAAGGGTTTCGCTTTGAACAAATTTTAGTATGAGAAGAAACATATTTTCATTGTTTTTTTTTCCTCCTGCACTTTCACTTATAACTGGACCGCTTTAGTCTTCCTCTCGGACGATGGAGTTTGTAACTAATTTAGCTATTTTTTTGTACACAATCAAATTGTAAAATTAGTTTTTGTTCCAATAAGGATTATTATAATAAAAGAAAGAAAGAAGATAATCAGTACAGCAGTTTTTAGAGGTTTTTGTTTGAGTCGGGGTTTTTATTTTATTTTATATTTAATATTATTACTATTTCCATCATCGTTATCGCTTATAGAATGACCATTATTCCTAGGCCCTCTGGTACACCGGTTTTAATACGACAAACCCCTTATAAATCCACTACGCCACAGCCTAATATTGTTAAGCCTACTCTTCACAAAACATAATCAGTAGGCCCAACTTTGCGTTCCATAAATAAATAATGTATCACAGCATCTCATTTATTAAGTGTCCCTTACCAAGTTGTTTAAATATTCGATTACTGTACTAATCCCTAGGTGCTTGGGTGAGATTAAAATGTGGTTTTGTACCTGCAAAATGTTGCTGCCTACAGTGTTTGGTATTATCAGAAGTATCTAAGGAATAATTAGGGTTAATTCGTATTTGATAAACATTCGTTTGAAATGTATCTATCTTTTAGTTTGTCTGGCGAAATGTGGGTGTACTATAGATACACCTCTGCCTAACCCTTCGGGGAATACAGGCGTGATATTATGTTATGTGTGTGTGTGTGTGTGTGTGTGTGCAGTTTGAAAAATAAATATGTTTGTAGGTCTTGGTTATTGATGTTTTGGACACTGTAAGAATTATATTGAAATAAGTTAAGGATAAATATGTAATGCTCTGAAACCTCCCAAACGTAATGCGATCATCTCTTTCAAACCAGAAATCCTGTTACCCATCACGGGTGTAGGGTTTGCAGGCTATCAGTCTCATTATTGAAGTTAGTTAGAGGCGCGCTTTGTCTTTAAAATAAGTTTTTTTTTTGTTATAAAATACCTACGTTAAGAGGGCGTACAGCGGTACACTAGCGCCACTTTAAAAAAAAATATTATCTCGTGACTGAGAAGGTATTATGAATAACGGCTCAACAAGGACCCTCGGTAAGTGTGTCTAGAATTTTCTAATACTTTTTATAAACTTTCATATTGAGACACGAAGCAACAAAATACGAATTCGTATATCTAGAATACAAATATCGAATTCTGTGGCTTCGTGTCTCAATATGAAACTTTTAAAGGCTATTAGAAAATTTTAGACACACTTACCGAGGGTCCTTATTGAGCCATTATTCAACATTCTTTCTCAGTCACGAGCTAATATTTTTTTAAAGAAGTGGCGCTAGTGTACCGTTGTACGCCCTCTTAAGACTAACTATTGAAACTGCTGCGATTCACAAAGTTTACTTAATAAACGGCATTGAAATCATAAAGTAATTAACCCGAAAAATAAACCAATGATCGCAATTTTATTATTTGCCTTACAAAAGGTTACATTTAACTTGTTTATACTTTCAATACTTTAAAATAGAATACTTCTCAAACTTAAAACAGCATTCAAAACAAAACACGCATCAAGAAACAATTGAAAGGTGTTTTAGAAACATCACAGAAACAGATACACAGGGCTTTTGAATCATCCTGAGAGGAATTCCGCTTGAAACTTCACAGTTTTGACTCTTCCCACCGACTGCGAGTTCTAACTTTCGTTCAGTAAGGCCCCGTTCGCGGCCTCGAGCGATGCGACTTGCGTCAAGTGATAGGGTGCAGGCATAAAGAAGCGGGTTTTTGGGCCCGACTCCCGGTACAGATCGGTGCAGATTGATCTTCGAAAAGAAACGGTTACCGTCAAACGGAAATCGGAACGAAACTTTAAAAGGGATTTTAACATTGAAATATTTTTTTTTTTTTTTCCAACAAGAGCACTCTTAATCGTTAATTATAATACAGTTAACATATTAGAGTCTCTTTTGTCAACAAATTATATTATTTCAATGTTAAAATCCCTTTTAAAGTTTCGTTCTGTTTCACCCCTGCGTTTGTATTCACCCCGTTTGACGTTACATGTTTTACCTGTTTCTTTATGTATGAGCGCATAAATTAACAAGGGACTATTTCCCCCGCACCGATCAGTACCGACATGTCTTTGCTGGGAACCCGCTGCTATATTCATGCACCCATAGGCGCGAGCGTCACCTGTTTCCGTCCGTCCCGCGTCGCTCCGCAAGTCGCGTCGCGGTGACTCGTGGCATGCTCTAAACAACTTCTTTTTTCGTTTTCGTTTGTTTTCTCCACAGTCGATGTCGCAAGACGCATGTCGCTTGAGCGTATAGCTCGTGGGCCACGGGGATAACCAGAGAAACTTTGAATTACGGACAACGAGAGGAGAATTGTATGTCATTTGCAGAATAGAACGCATGGTCCGTTGGAATCTAAAGCTGTTTGTTGCTTTGCTTTTACGGTTTTATTTAAAAGGGAGCTGCTTTTCAATAGCTGGGGTTTTGTGGAAAGTGTATGAAGTCAATTGGACCGTTTATGTATAGTGCAGCAGTATTATGTAATGTTTAATTAAAGTAGTTATAAATTTGCCCGCTATAGCATGAGATTTATAACATAACTGGCAATTATTTTACATTCTATAACATTCTGCCTGACCATTTGGGGAATGCAAGCTTGCTGATGTTAGAAAAAAAGTTGTAAAAAATCATGTTAGTAAATTAACTAATTTGTTGCAAATAAAGTCAACATATTTTTTACCAAAGAAGCAGATTATAACATAGAGGTATTCACTTGCAAAATTCGGTGCTGATTTGAGCAGCACTTTATTCTAATTGCCTAACGCACTCAAATATTTAACCACGGAAAAGAATACTATTGGGCTAACAAATATGTTATGTACAGTACAACTATTTGAATTTAGAATTTGAATTCAGAACTAAGTACTTTATTGTGTTGTTACGTTAAAACAAAACAACGATAAAGTAGTTAGTTCTGAATGCAAATTATTATACACGATAAATCTAATAATTGATAGACATGGAATTTCGCATTCGTTTGTATTCGGAAATGCGATGATTCCCGAGGGCAATTAAGAAGAAAATTTTTGTACTGCAAGGGCCTAAGGTTTTCCATCACAAACAAATATCTTTCACCAAAACAAAAGCTTTTTAATAAATCATCCACATTATAGCGATTCTAAATGATATTCACACATGCATATTAATGTAAGGACGGCATTCATAATTGAGAACCAAGATAAAACGTTCGCTAGCTTGAACGTACAACTTTCTCACTTTTCGAACCGTGTAGCTGTATTGTGGAGGCTACGACTGCTAGAGATTCTGCAACTAGTTGCTTTTAATGACAGTTCAAAATGTAAATGGACAGTAGCCTGTTTATTGTTAGGTAATGTACACTTTCTTCAGGGCACACAGAAAGAGAGCAGTGGTGGCCAATCGGTAACTGCCCCAATTTACGACTTGTAGGTCGTGAGTAACCCAGATAGGAGCTTTACTTTGTGTAAATTACTTCATCATCACTGCACGGTGAAGGAAAACTTCGTGAGGAAACCGGCATGTCCTAGAACCAAAAATTTGAAGACTTGTGACATCTACCAACCCGCACTGGGCTCGCGTGGTGGATTACGGCCATCTCCCTCTCACAGAGAGGAGGCCTGTGTCCCAGCAGTGGGAACATTACAGGCTGATTACGACATAGAAATTACAGAACACAACGTACTACGATCCTTACACATAATCCTTTTGCTTCGTCTATGTTCGTACGTATTGTGAAATGGTAGCTATAGTCTACCCATACGAGCTTTGCTACATCATCTATGTCATGTACTATATAATATACTAGTAACGAAGTCAAACTGTACATTGAATATTTTTAAGAAAAAATATTGCTGTGGTGGTAATTGGTGTGGGTGTGAACGAGTCTGATGCCGAAAATATAGTTTTCAATACACTTCCTCGAAAAGTGGTTCTTATTGCACTACGATTAGGTTCAACATGCAATGTATTTCACACGCGTGCGTTTTTTTCATTTACCAACATATGTGCGGAAATAAAAAATGCCACAGATAACTATAACTATACCTACTTAGTCCAAATTGGTTCAATGCCTATAGTCGACGGTGATAATTTCTTTTTTCAATCTCGGCAAAGAGATATGCCTCTTTACGGCGTTATTATTTATTGAATATTTAAATGATGTTTATATCATCAAAAGCCATGATTATTACAAAAAAAAAATACGTTTATGAACAAATTAACATTTACTTGTGTTCTAAACTCAAAAATATTTGATTTTTATATTTTTCATATTAGGCTGTTTAGCGGCTTTATACATTTGCCTCTCCTTTAACCTGCGATGGTAAAACGCGGGAAAAAAAGCAAATTCAGTCTTATTTATTTAAAGACAAAAATATTTTTCGTTCTTTTATCTTATTTCTTCAAAAGTGTATTGAAAAACGTCGTTTGATACACGTGGACATTTGCTATTGCAGTTCTCGGCTCCATAACACCCTCGCCTACGGCTCGTGTCTGTATTCCGCCTCGAATTCAATAACAACATTTCTTCACTTGTATCAAAATGAACTACACTCGAGAGCAATGAATCCGGGTCACTTAAAGAATCCTAAAAATCTCGGAAGCTAAAAATGCTAGGTTAATGCAATAAATTGTATTTAATAGACAATGTAATACTCCTTAAATGAAGGTATTAAAACTTCTTAGTTATTGTAAAGTTATATCATAAAAAAATCAAATTTGAAAAAGGGCCACTTTCGAAGATGGAACTACGAAATTACAGCATTTGGTTTTGCTTTTGTTTGTAATCTGTCATTTATGTGGGTACATAAACCATGTTGATAGTGCTCTATATTCATTATTCAAGCTGAAATTATGTCGCTTACGCCTGAAGAATGCACCAGAATACTTACAATGCCATACTTACAATGTCAACAGTACAAAGAGTTCTCCGACGTTACGAAGAAACTGGTTCTAACCTACGCAGACCAGGAACGGGCAGAACCAGGTGTACCACAGCACGAGAAGACCGATACTTGGTGAACACCATGCTTCGAAATCGCTTTCTCACAGGAACTGAACTCACAAATCAGTTTCGACGCCTCGGAGGAAGTAACCCAAGTGCATGGACAGTAAGACGTCGGCTTGCTGAATCTAACTTAAAACCCCTTAGACCTGCAAACGGCCCTAAACTGGAGCGTGGGCATCGTATTTCAAGACTAAGATATGCCCAGAGCCACGTAAATTGGAGTATTGAAGATTGGTCAAAAGTTATGTTCTCCGACGAATCAAAATTTATGCTCTACAAGCACGATGGAAGACACAGAGTGTATCGAAGACCAGGGGAAAGATTCAAGCAAGCATGCATCGAAGAAAAAGTAGCCTACGGTGGTGGGTCTGTACTTGTGTGGGCCGGAATTTCTTCTGAAAGTCGCACAGAGCTGGTGATCATAGAAAACGGCTCTTTAACTAGCGTAAGATATGTGGAAGAAATCCTCAATGATCACGTTGGTCCATTTATGGTCAATTTAGGTGAGGATGCTATATTTATGCATGACAATGCCCGACCTCATACAGGTAGGATTGTGAATGACTACCTTCAAGAGATGAACATTACTCGTATGGAGTGGCCAGCGCGCAGCCCGGATATCAACCCGATCGAGCATGCTTGGGACGAGCTAGGCAGATGCGTAAAACAACGAAACCCTCCCCCAATCACGCTTCGTGAGCTCAAAATTGCTCTCACAGAGGAATGGGAGAATATTCCCCAAAATCGTATAAGGAACTTGGTGTACAGCATGCCAAACCGCGTAAACGCAGTAATGGAAGCACGAGGAGGCAATACGAAGTATTAAAATTCAAGAAAATCGTAATAAAGTTCAAAAATTTCATGTTTCCTATTTTTGTTTTAAGGAGAGATCAGCAGTTTTTTTCTTTATGTAATTTTGTGTTAATAAAATGTATGGTGACTCATATTTTTTTTACTTTCATTTAAGGAGTATTACATTGTCTATTAAATACAATTTATTGCATTAACCTATCATTTTTAGTTTCCGAGATTTTTAACATTCTTTAAGTGACCCGGATTCATTGCTCTCGAGTGTATTTCGAACTTTTTTCGATATTCAACCATGTTGACAGTTGACTCTTCATATATTATGGCTCTTCGATGTGGGATGTTGGCCCACAGGTTAAGACGTTGTACGGCTCAGGTTAAGGTGACGCTTTTCAAAGCCTACTGCCAATCCTTTTACACGTGCAGCCTGTGGGTGAAAGGGCATATAGAGGCCGGCGCACACAATATAACAACACGTTCCGGGTGTTGATTGGACTGCCGCGTTTTTGTAGCGCGTCCGGCATGTTTGCCGATGCGGACGTTGATAGTTTTTCGGCCATCATGCGCATTAGATGCGCATCTTTGCTACGCCGTATTCGCGCCAGCCCCAACACCATTCTTCGTACGTTGGCTGATGGATGGGAGTGTCCGATCTTGAGGCGGTGGATACGACTGCACGCAGTCAAGTAGACATTCCCCAGGATCGGCGTGCCTCACGCAGCTTAGAATAAATGTTACTAACACTAGTTTCATAAGTTTACATTGTTACTAACAAATATGGAAGTGATTCTTAAATAAACTTTGATCTATTTATTTACATAAAACACTTCTTTTAAATATTAACGGGATCAAAATCCAAGCGCAATCCTGAAAATGAATGCACCCAAAGACTTTGCAATGTATTCTTTATGTAGGTATCTGTCTAAACTCGAATTTAATATTTATAACAATCTTCAGCTGCTGGAGGAATGATCCCAAAGGTGTGTCCACGGTAAATAAATAAGTTGCAATCTTGCGCAACGAACGAAGAAACTATCGATTGTAGTCTAACGTGACAGTTATGTTTTCACAAATTTGAACTGCATACAATGCATTTATGTTTGGAAATGTCAACAGATGCTGTGGTTTAACTCACTCTTTTAAAACCCTTAATTCTAGTTTCCATGGTTTTTGTCCTTGAAATGAAGTGTTTTTTCTTAACAAACGAGGTGAACTAAGTTTAAAAAAACATGAAAAGTACAACACGTCACGTTTCCAAAACATTTATTGTTCTTGATTTACAAAAAATGCCTACAAAAATATAAAAAAACAAAACGTCTTAGCTTTCACAACAAAATTTTAGTATTAATTCTAAACCAACTTGTGGGTAGTCTGAAAATAAAATGTGATTAGGTATAAGTTTAGTCTATGACGTGCTACAGATATACAAAAAATCTGTTTGCGTTTAGTTATTGCAACTAAACAAAAGAATATGAAATTTACTGGAAGGACATAATTGATTTTTATTTTGTAAACTAGTGATTAATGCAACGGAGACTAGTTCGTTGTCGGTGCTTATGAGTAAGGTGTTCCTGATGAAAGCAAAATGTCTGACTCCTTTCAAATGGTGCGCGTGTCAGCGTAGGATTTAATAGGGTCCGGGAACCAGTCAAACGCACTGCTGCTTCTGCGGTACAGTTCGCGCAAAACTTTATGAGCTCTCGGAAGTTGCACGCGAGTGGCTGCGCAGTATGCATAATATAGGTGTCCGAGGGAACTTTCTCACTCTCACTCAACTGTACCATGCGCGGTTTCGTTCTCGGGCCTACGTTCAGAGGGCTCATAAATTTTTTCGCGAACTATACAATGGCTTAGGCATGTTTCTGAAGGAGGCACCTGCAAGCGCTCTTTCTATGCGTTTGTCAGTTGTTTTTGTTTTACTTAGTTGTCTTTTGCGTACTGACTACTATCGAATAGGTAAGGCTCAATTTACACCGCCGCGGAATGGAATGGAAGCGACTTTTTGCAACGAAATTGTATGCGGGAATTTCTGAGAATGCGCGAGAATTCTCCAGAAGACGCGGGACTTGTTATTTAGCTCATATCTAGTTTGTACGTTACACTTTTGACATAAAGTTCATTACACATTGTAAAAAAAAAATTGTTTCCTTTCCATTCCGCGGCGCGGCGGTGTAAATTGAGCCTAAGGGCCTGTTAGATTTCCAAAGGAGATTAGCAGTGGTGTAGTAATCTCAAAAGACGCCAAAGTACATGGGCAAAAAACTGCACAAAAAAGACATGAGTTGGGACTTTTAGTGTCGAAACTCAGAAGCATTCTCTACAGATTGCTAAAATACAAATGATGTATGCTGATGTAATTTAAAAGAATGTCCTTGGAGTTTCTTGCGCGTTCTTCTCTATAGAGATTTACGTTTTTGAACGGGCAACTAGCTTCAACTTTTTGACTAGCTGACCGACTCTTTGACAATTCAAAAGTGCCTGTAAATGGTTTAATTGAAATAAATACAAACAATCCAAATTGCAATCGCCAGTTACATACCGCAGACAGCCTTAAGAAACTTTTTATTGAATTCATCAGTAGACTTGAAGATACCGAGTATAGAGCTTTCAGAGTTTAATTAATTTACCTGAAGCACGTGAGTTGAACTTCATTTTGAACTAAAACATTTTGTGGCCTGAACTTCTACGTTTCTCGCAGAACTATTAATATATTAAATTGGAGAATTTCATATACGGTATGAGGATATTGGTAGTAGTGATCATGGAAGTTGAGTCGAGGAAGAATATTAATTCCTGCCGACTGTTTTAGCTGGAGCTCGTTATTAATAATGTTCTTTAGCCTTTTTGCATGGGTGGAATGCTAATAACGTGAATAACGCTAAAAAGAAAGAAAAGAAAGAAAAATAGTTTATTCTGCACAAACAAAACGCACCTAACAAATGAACGACATTAATTTAGAGACATACAAAATAGCCAAAAGCCTCGTATTCATGTTACAAAAGTTTCATAATTTTGTCTATTGCTTGATGCCAGAGACCAAAGACCATACACATTGCTCTGTGTTGCAACACTGGCAAATGACAACAAACAAACAATCAAAACAAAAACAAAATGCCGATTGCAGTGTGGAAAAAATACTACTTTTGTAACAAACAAACAATAATAATAAGAACAATTAAGCAGTGCGTCGCATCTGTGCAAGAACAGGTCGTTGCTCAGCAAAATGCTGTTAAACATGTTAAGTAATTGCCGGTGCAAGCGGGTCTCAGTTGTCATCACGGTAGACACTCCCTTTCTAACCATATCACTTAGCACACAGTCAATCCACCGTTTCTTCGGTCTTCTTCTCTTCCACACTATACCAAGTTATTTAGGTAAATCATATCAGACCGAATCAAATAAATCAAATTCAATTAAATGAAAAAATAACATAACATCATAACAACGTGGATGCAGCTTCATGTTAGCGCTTCTCCTCGCATTGTTTGACAGTTTTTTATAATTATAATTGTGTATGTCTAATTTTATTATTTGATTGTTTCAATGTGTTTTTCTAATGTGTATGTGTAATTTTGTTAAATTTGTTTTTGATTATTTTAATGTAATGTGTATTTATCATTTTATTTTTATAATTAATGTATGTCTGAATTAAATGAATTATTATTATAACATCACGCCTTGTGTCCCCGAAGGGTTAGGCAGAGGTGTACCTATAGTAAATCTACATTTCGCGTCCCAAGTAATAGAGGGCGAGCCTATTGCCATCAACCGAACACAAATCCAGACTCCGGGCAGCTACTGAGAAATTTCAGATGGAAATGCCCAATAATACTTTGCCCGACCTGAGAATCGAACCCTTTTTTTTTTGGTGGCAAATCATCAAATAACTTCTCTTGCTCTTTTTGTCAGACTTTTACTGACTAAAACCCACCCGTGTTCCTTCAGTTGCCTGTGCGCCATGGCCACGGTAACTCTTTCGAACAATCCGCGACCCTGGCAGGCATCGGCCCTATCGGACCCCGTCAATTAGTACTGACATCTCTTTGAGGCGCGCGTGGAACACAACGCGCCATCGACCTGGGCCTGGTCCTTACCGGATGGCCGGTTACCCAATTCTCGCCGTCCGCAAGCCCGCGCCTACGGTGGCCGGCAATCGGCTATCGACTCCCGACGCCCAGGCTGTCTCCTCCTGCGGCGACTAGGGGCGTGAAGGCGCAACGATTGCCTCCCCCTCACGCATGCCGCCTCCTCGGAAGTGACGGCTCTCCATGACCTCTCGCTCCGTACCATGGCCTGGACCAGAGCCGGACGTGAGAGACCGCCGCCGCCGATCGCCTCCGCGAGAACATGGCGATGCTCCGCCCAAGGCGGGCAAACTTCCACCGTATGCTCCACCGTGTCCTCCACGGTCCACACAATGGTGACACCCGGGCGTTTCCTCTCGTCTTATGCGAAACAGGAACCTCCCAAAACAACCGAGTCCGGTGAGGACCTGCATCAGACGGAAGGTGAGGACGCGTGACACCTCTCAATCCACTCCTTAAAGAGGGGACTTACCGCCGCAATTGTGGCGTGCCCAGAGAATGGAACCCTGGATCGACCTCATGCGCTTGCAATCACTAAACCACACGGCACGGCAATCACACATTAAACATCTTAACAAAACTAAAGCTATATACACAACAGATGTAGAATCAACAATCGCAATTCAACAAACACAATTTGTGGAACTCAAACAAGACAACGTTAAATTACAGTTAGAAGTGTTGATTCATTACCGATTCACCTTCGCTTATGTGCTCTCGGCTTATCAATATTGATACTGAGTTATCAGCGCTTAATCGTCAATGCTCCTGTGTTTGATTTGGGGGTTCATTGGGAAATCAAACTCAAAGCATTTATTTCAAATAAACCAATTAAAGACATTTTTGAATTGTCAAAGGGTCGGTCAGTCAGAAAGATGAACGTTGTTGCCCATTCTAAAGCGTAGTAGTTACCTATGGAGAAGAACGGGCAAGATACTCCATGGACACTATTTTAAATCAAAATATTGTTACAAAAAATTGGTTACATCATTCACATTGAAATTATACATGTGAGAACGATGTAGAAAGACGTGCACGTTAAAAGCGTCCGTAATAAAAAATATAAAAACAAAAAAAAAACTATTCAGAAATTAAAATAAGCCGTGGCAGCTAAGAGATGACCAGTCCCTACTGACGGCGCCCGTTCACGAACATGACGTTGAAATCGTCTGTTGAACGATATTTGAGAGGGATATCTTGTTTTGACGGTGTTTTGGTTGTTAGTGAGTGAATAGGTATAGGGGTGGCAGTATTTTGTAGTATATACCGTCCCGCGTTCTCGTAACTAATTGGTAACAGCTGCACGGGTCGATCGAAATTTCGTCCCCCATCCCGCGCGGGATTCGCTTCAGTTTAGCCACAACTTTTAGATCTCGAGGTTTTGAAACACCCAGTATACCTTACAAATTAGAAAGAAAAAAAATATATTTATTTAGCACAGACTAAATTAAGCACCATACACATTGCACGTAAGGGACTCGTGGATAAATGATAACAGGTCACAGGTCGATCAAAGGCTAAGCTACGCTTAACGCGATTGGTTCGTGGATGATTGACCATCCACTTCATATCGAAACCCCTCCGTGCCTCGGAAAGGTTAAGCCGTTAGTCCCGGCTGTCATTCGTAGATTTTTGACAGTCGTGACGGGTAGTCAGAAGCCCAAAACTGCCAACTAGTCTTACCAAGGGGTATCATGTTACCCAGTAACTGGGTTGTGGAGGTCAGATAGGCAGTCGCTTCATCTAAAATACTGGTATTCAGCTGCATCCGGTTAGACTGGAAGTCGACCCTAAAAAATTTGAGATAAAGCTGGACAGATTAATTGATTGAAGCGTGTTATTTGTGGAAAAATCTTATAGAATGTGTTGGAACATAAATACCACAAGAAAAGCGTTTGCGTTTTGCTCACTGTGTTTAAAGCCCGATTTACACGAGGAGATTTAAGGCTCCCACAGACATGCGTGACGCGACAACGCGACGCGCCTGTTTGCATATCATAATACGGTTTAAAGAAATTTATTTCTCAAAAAAGAACATACATAGTTCACTTAAATATGAGAAACTAAACAAAATATCTTAAGTAATAAACATAGTTGTCGTTCAATCTATCGAGTACATATAGCAATGATTTATTACTGTTGGTTTGCCAAATACAACTTTAACCTATTCCTAAAAATTTTCACTGATGAAGAATCTCTTATTTCTTTCGGTAAACTATTATAAAGCTGCGCTCCCTCAAACTGAATAGTTACAACAGTACAAATAAAAGTTGCCCTGTCTAAACAGTTTTTAGACAATGCAAATCTTGTCATAGGTTGCTTCAATTTTTTGATAAGCCAGGTAAGAAACTTGCATTACGTAAAGCATGCATCGTGTCTAAAGCGATTTCTCCAGTCGTAAGTTGGCCAAATACAATTGAACATGTAATTGTGAGACGTCATCATTATCATCATTTCAGCCGTAAGACGTGCACTGCTGGACATAGGCCTCCCCTAAGCATCGCCACTTCACTACTGTTCTGTGCTACTCGCATCCACTCGCAGTCATCGGTCCACCTTGTAGTAGGCCTTCCAACGCTACGTCTCCACTTATTGTGGGACATGCATGGTTCTTAATCCGAAACCACAAACAAAGTAGCTTCATGCTTTGCTTGGCTAAATGCAGGGTCAAATTAAATTAGTTAGCGAAACTCGCGCAGTCTTTAACCCAAAAAAAGGATCATAAATTTTATTTTTTGATGTCTTTTCAATAACGTCTGCGAAGTTTCGCTAACTAATTTAATTTGGCCCTGTATGGTGGTAGCCTTAATTGTGGCAGGGACATCTGAAACCCCTGCGCTGAAACAACATAAAACGTTCTAAAAAAAATATGCTTTTCCATACATTTTGATAGCGTAGGTATTGCACTTTTCTATGCAACAGCAGATTTCTTTTTTGATAACTGGCGAAAAGTTTCTACACTAAGGGGTCTAGAATATTGATTCAACAGGGTCTAGAATATTGATTCTAGACCCTGTTGACCATGTCTGTTGTAAGCGAGCCCCCTTAAATATTTATTTTATTCTATTTTTCTAGTATTTGTTGTTATAGCGGCGACAGAAATACATCAGCTGTAGAAAAAACTGTCTAACTATTACGGTTCAAGAGATACAGCCTGGTGACAGACGGACAGACAGTCGAACGGACAGCGGAGTCTTAGTAATAGGGTCCCGTTTTACCCTTTGGGTACGGAACCCTAAAAACAAGGTCTGGCATTCCGAGAGTGACACATGCTTACGTCACTATCCAGTTGCCACTTTATTGCAAAAAACACGAAGGGGTCTAGAATATTCATTCTAGACCCCTTAGTGTAGAAATTTTTCGCCAGTTATCAAGGTGGCAGGAACATTGACTCGCAATCTAAAACTATGGGGTTTTAGATTGCGCGTCGAGGTTCCTGCCACTCTGTATTCACCTACTATGCTTAGTATACCATAATATGATTTGCATCTGGTTTCGCGTAGCATACACCATGTTGTTCATTTATAGCGTAATTATGCAACAATTATCAATAAGGTAGTATTCAGAATATGAAAATAACGAACAGTTCGAGAGCATTAGATATTAAATTCCATTAACATATAAAACTAAACCGAAGGAAACTAGGGATTATTAAATACTAGCGATCCGCCCCTGCTTCGCACAGTTTCTACGACTTGACAAAACATCGAGATTTCTCTATTATAAATTCGTATAATATTATTATATCAAACATATAAATAAACCTTCCGGAATAAATTATCTAAATCTTTTCTTTCTTTCTTTATTTTCTTTTTTTTTTTAAAACGTCTCCCTACACTAGGAATTTCTCCTGTATTGTGGGTGCGTTTACAAACATTTAAACTCACATACACAACCAGACCCGGAACAACTACTTGTAGGTCATACAAATATTTTGTCCGTGCGGGAATCGAACCCGCGACACGCAGCGCAGCAGTCAATCGCTTAACCAACCGTGCCGAAACCGTGCCGTGCGTGATGGTGAAAAGCGCATTAAAATCAGCTGCGTAGTTTTTAAGAAAACAACGCAGTCACACAGGCAGACACGAAAAACGACTTTAATGTATAATATGTATATATATAGATGACGTGTTCAACATTCACATTCAGACGCCATTTCACGCTAGAGGCAAATAATAATAAGGCGTATGACACGACATTAGTATTTTGATTAACCGCATTTCGCCTTATAATACACGTACAATACTTATGCATACGCCATAAGGATCAATGGAAGTGGCCTCAACTCTCACTCACTGTTCATGAAAAAACCATAGTAATAATATTGTAAAATGTTAAAGGTTTGAAGTCAAGCTCGATAGATGGCGTTGGCGTCGAAATAGATCTCGCTATGGTTTCGTCACCGTGATTTGGTTAGGGTCTCGCAATTTTAATCAAATATGCCCTCAGAACAGGATACAATTGTAGCATCATTTTATAACCTATTAGTGTTCACAAAACTTCATTAGATCATAACGTTACCAATTCGTTAATAAACACTCACAGCTCACTCACTAGATAAAAATTTCGATTATCTTCGTGGAACACCCGGTTGGGCCGAAGTTCCTTTCGTTGAATATTATGTATTAAATAATAGGTACAATTAAATAAATTAACAATGTTTGAGGGTAAATAAATGAAAAAGAAAAACGTGTGCGGTCGGGGAACCTCCGTCAGGAAAGAGGTTCCTTACGCGATACTCGCACGTACACACACCCTCGTATATAACGGAAAGAGACAGAGAAAGTCTATTGGTGAAGAGGGCATAACGCTTTATCCTTACGTGACCATTTCTAACAGTCAAGCGCGTTAAGGAACTTTGTTCCAAAAAAAAAGTGAAATATAATGAATGACGTGCATCTTGCACGTCTATATTAAAGTAAGCGCAAGATAAGTCTGCGCGCGTTTGACCTTCACGACTTTTCCCTGCCAGCACTTTTTATCACTTTCGGCATAATAATGGCGATTATTTACTTTGGAAAATATGGAACAAAGTACACTCCCTGACACCTGGTATAAATGTCGAGATGGCGGCAAACGATTCTTTTTGATTTCGGCCGCAACACACAAACACACATACTGTGTAGCAAACGTGTCTTGACGGTCAAAAGTTTATACATTTTTCGGTCTAGCTCTCGCCAGGTGTGCAAAATATAACGTGCGATAAGGAACTCCGTTCCAAAACGAAACCATCTAAATGTGCATAGCGGCAAAATATGGAACTAGTTGTCAATGTACTGAATTTGCCATGTTATTTTAAAATGTTCTTTACAAGTGGCGCCATCATGAAACGCAAATACAAAATCCTAAAGTGGTCATGTTAATTACTTTTTGTCACTAAAAATGTTATTGAATATTTATTAGAAATGGGAAATTATTTTTGTTTGTGCAAAGTTTGCACTACGTCGAATCAAATTAGATTTTATTGTGGTTATAAGACGTGGAGTATATGTACATAGAGTAGATTTTTTTCAGATATACCGGACAACTGAAGCATTTTTTTTTAACATGTTTTAATGTCTAAGTAGATGTCGCTACTTACTCATTTGTGTTTATTCCTTTAGCAAAAACCCTAGGAAACATGTAAATCTGAACATCGACTGAATCTTAATCTATATATTGAAAGGTTCATTAGTACGGGATTTCAATTGACAACGAAACGCAAGTGTGAACTTAGCGCACTTCGTCAGAGTCTAGCCTGACGTTCGTGCGAGTCGATGACAGCGCTACAGCAGCGTAGCGCAGCTTTCTTGATCATCGGTCATCGTGCGGGCAACAAGTGCCTAGAAACTGTCTAAAGTTTCGTTGTGTTATATTTTAACAAGTTCATATTATAACTTAAAATCAATCATCGACTTCAGACTTTTTCTCGCCTGCAACACACATCTACGCGCAATAAAATGTTCAACAGTGAAGATTCCAGCTCCAATCGGCCTCCAGTCCTGACTTTTAAATGTTTTCTCCTGGGACACTAATATAGCTTCAGAAGTAACCAGATAAATGTGTTTTAATATTGTAGGTCTATCACGGTAAGAACGCTCCCTGACTAGGAATTAACATAGCGTCTTACTGAAGCACTGAGTAGGTTTTGTTAGATAAATTCATGTTTTCGACGCAAGCAATTCTCAGGGCGACATTTTTTCATTTTCTTAGATAATTTAGAATTTCAGTTTCCATATAATGAAACGAGGTCTTATTTAGAAAAGAAATTATTAGAACAGAGGGCAATTCCCGTATGTTTTAGGACGTACGCATTGTATCCTCAGCCTCAATCCGTCAAAAAAACTTCTAATTTAAATAATTTTGTTTATTTTTGACATTGATTGTCACTGAGATGAGATAGCTATTTAATTGAACGTTTTTATATCCGGGAATTAGCCATCAGATCCAATTAAATTAGTTGTTAAAATAAGTACGTCTCCAACACTACAGCATCCGACGGCCAGACAGAATTAATGAATAACTAATTAGGTCATCCAATTATATTTTCTGTTTCCACATTGTTTTCACCCCGGCGACGCAATATCCATTCACTATGTTTTCATTTAACACACTGTTCGTCTCATTCAAGTATAAAACTATAATTTACGTAAAGAAATAATTTTACTTTCTGTATTGATTTCTTGTTTAACAAGACTTCTTCTTCTTTACGTCGATTTGACTCAAATTTTATGCGACCAGCACCCAAATTGCGTATCTATTACTATCTCAATCTATTTGAAGCCTATTACTATTCCATTGTTTCATATGTTCGAAAAATTTGTCTGCTCAGCAACGTAAATAACGCAATGAATGTTGTTGAACTGTCAAAATGAAAGCCATTCCAACTGTTAGTGTGTTACGCAATGAATAATACGTCATTGGTGTTACGCAATTACCCCGCAGTACGAACCCTCCTCTAGTAAGACCAAAGTCATCTATTAAAATGTTTTCATTCAACATAACAACAGTCCAGTGTCTTCTTAAGGCGAAAGCGACAGGGTAGCCCGCGAAATTTAAAGTTTCTTACGTTTTTTTGCAATTTGCCGGTCAGCATCAGGTTGTTTGTTCATCTTAATATGATTCGCGGCCATATCAAATGTTTATTTATAGAATTATAATCATAAAAATTATCAATACAATTCTCTAAATTCATATTACCCTATTGAATGACAATTTCATAAAATCATGACATTTGAGGCCAATTCTAAATTAAAGAGTTGTATTGCTAATTATAATGATTATAATTGTGTAAAGCCATTTTTGTTAATGTCGCGAATCATATTTTAATCAACATACAACCTGGCACTGACCTGCAAATCGCTTAAAAAAACCTAAGTAAATTTGAATTTCGCGGGCTACTTTAGCGCATTCCCTTAAGGTGACATGTCTAGTCCTACGGGTAATCTCTGTCTGGCCTAACTAAATTAAGAAATACCTAGAGAAACAAATTCAAGCCATTTCCATTCTCCCTACATCAACGTCAATATATACGTATCATATACCACGTCCCGACTCATGCCTTATGAGACGAATATTAAACACCCGAGAGATATTTACAAGGAAATAAAAATGCTGTGTCGTCATTCTATTGTGAACTGTGCGAATGTGAAAAGACGCTGTGAAAAGCTCGTGAGAAATTGTGGCAGATGGTATTTTGGTGGATATTGTGACTGTGTAACGGGTGTAAAAAGACACTTAACGAAGCCGAAAGTCACTTGTACTACCCGTCATTATAATCATTTTTTTTTACTGGACCATGCTTGGGAACGTTCTGGTTACGGACATATTGAAAACACGTTTTTTTACGAAAACAAGATTTTAATGTTATACTTATAACACAACTTTAAACGCCCCCAACGACCCCTGTACCGTTGCATGCACCCATAAGCTTAATGTTTTGCGTGCGTTATGTTGCGTATACCATTAACAGCGATTTATCACAGCAAAAATAAGTTCCTTTCCAAGCAGTTTTTTTTTTGTGCTATGTTACTTAGATTGATATACAGAATGCGTAGTTGACGGCTATGTGATGGGTCTTTTTACACCCTGTATAGCATTATGGAGCTCTATTTCCGTAAAAAAAAAAAATTTTGCTTATGCCCGGTGTCAATGACTAGTAAAAGGTCTTAATACTTGATGTTTTTTTGGTCATTTGAAAAGGCTCAAGATCAATCAATATGTACAAATACTTCTAAAAATCCTCGGGATGCTTAAGACCTTAGGAGCAAACTAGAATTAAATCACCAAATTACACCAGAGACAAAATTAAAACCTCTGGCATATACTAACACTAAACTTCTCTCTGCGCTGGCAGAGAGAAACGGCAGGCCTTTTATTTCTTTTGGATTGGTCATCATCAAATAACTTCTCCCGCTCTGGGCAAAGCGGGAGGACGTGTCAGACTTTTATTGACTAAAACCCAACCGTGTTCCTTCAGTTGCCTGTGTGCCAGGGCCACGGTAACCTTTTCGGACAAATCCGCGACCCCGTCAATGTGTGCTGACATCTGTTTACGGCGCACGAGGAACACAACGCGCCGTCGACCCGGGCCTGGTCCTTACCGGACGGCGAGCTGCCCATTGCTCGCCGTCCGCAATCCCGCGCCTACGGTGGCAGAGAATCGGCTACGCCCAGCTGTAGTAGTGGGAACATAGAAAGCATATAACGCAGAGTTAAAAAGTCCTACGTGCCAATAACTTCACTCTCAGTTAACTGACCACGACTTGAAACACTCAGGAATCATAATTTTTCGCAAAGTAGTTAAACAAATGTAAGATTAAGCTAGAAAACCCTCCTCTACATATATCTTTTTCCCAGTTAATCCACGAGCTACTAAATCAAAGCGCATTAAGGTGTGGACACTGAGAATCCGCTGGCTGACTTATTGAAATGACCTCGGCCAATCATCAATTTCAGTAATAATATCTCATATGCATCGTTTTGGTCGAAGAAACGATTTATAGAGTACTTATACAGTTTTTTATCTGGGATTTCCGGGAGATATTTCATATGCATATAATTATATTTCTTAGGGACAGTTAAACCACTACAGTTGTCGCGTTTTTCTATGGCATTAACGGTCATTGATCTTTCCCTAAAATCTCTCCGTAGGAACCCAAATAAAACTATGTATGATTTTTCGTTTTTGGAGTATGTTGAAGACCTCGATAGATATATTGATACAGGACGTTAACGGACTTTATTCCAGTGTAAAAAATAAAAATTCTAGAAAATTCAGGTGGGTCAATGACCAATATTGCCATGCTAAAACGCGACAACTATACGTCTCTATACGTGTCGAAAAAAGATGGCTAATATCTGATTCCATTTTTTTTTAAATACGAATTAAAATTAGTACTCCTATATTCTACACATTATGAACTCTGTCAGAATCGAAGCGTGAATTTGTAAATCATTTATTAACAGGCCGTTGTAAAATTAAAAGCGTCACATTCATTGACTACAAAATACAAATAATTTTGTTTGACATCTCAAAAGTGTGTGTGACAAACTCCACTTAAAATGTTATATTTAGGCCCGCTTTCACTACAATTCAGTAAATACGTTTAGCGCTAGACTTGTTAAAATATCGTTTTATTTCTGTCAATCATTTGGAGATTTTAGGGAACGAAGTTCTTTAACGTGGCTTGCGGTAGGAGTAAATTGGTAGAAATCGTCACGTAACGAAAAAGCGTTATGCCCGAAAAAGTTACTTTCAAGTCTCACTGTATTAAAAAACAAAAACTTTTGACACTTGACATTTGAGACCATATTAGATAGCTCTGTTTTAATACATAATATATAGCGAAAGGAACTTCGTTCCAATCTGGTGTCCCGTGACACCGCCCAACTATTTAAAAAAAAAAATATCAAAATTAATCAGGTTTTTAATAATTAATTACAATCTAGCCTATACACCAATACGCAATTTTAATCTTTACGTGCTACCTCTTATTTTAAAACTTAGAATAGTGTTGATTTGTACTTTACACGAATCCGTTCCACTTTCTTAGAGTCTGTTAAAATAATTTAAACACTTTGTTCATTGTCACTATTATTTCTACACTTTTACACTACACTAACTCAAACAATACGACAGAGAACGAATGATGTGAATTTATCGTTAATGTTAAACGTATTAAGTGATTTGTAGTGCAAGTGGGCCTGAGGCCACTCTTACACTACATGTTCGATTTGATTTATAAACAAGAGTCACGCGATCATCTCATTATTTTAATTATTGTGAACTAGCTTTTGCCCGCGGCTTCGCTCGCGTTAATTTAGACTTTGACTATCAATTCGGGTTATAATTCAATCATGATTCGAAAGACACGTGGCGCCATCTATTATCATAAGAACGTTATTGTTGTTTTCCTCGGGAACAGTACTCTTTTGCGGGATGAAAGGTACCCTATGTCCGTTTCTGTACACCTGACAACGTATATGCAAAATTTCAGGATGATCGGTTCAGTGGTTTATGCGTGAAAAGGTAACAAACAAACAAACAAATTTACTTTCGCATTTATAATATTAGTTAGGATAGTTAGGATGTGTAAATGTGAAAGGTGAGGACTTGCAATATGTCCATGAATGGTGAGGAATTGCAATATGTCCATGAAGACATCTACTTGGGCCAGTTAGTCTCTTTCCAGTCCAGGAAGTCTTAAGACTAACCGAAAATGCCTGGAAGAGCTACTGGTCCATGAAAGAGCTTATGAAAGGAAATCTTTCTTTGTCACTAAAGCGTAAAATTATGGATATGTGCACCCTTCTCACTTTGACCTATGGATCCCTTGGTCTTTACTTGGACTTGGTCTTTAACAAGCATTAAAAAGTCCAAACTCAAGGTTTACCAACGTGCAATGGAGCGCAGTATTCTAGGCGTCAAATTGGCAGACCATATCCGCAACACCACACTGCGCTCCAAAACAAAGATTACTGATGTTGCTCAAAAAGCCGCTAAGCTGAAATGGGACTGGGCTGGCCACGTCTGCCGTATGCCCAATGAGCTGTGGGCCAAAATAACCACTACGTGGAGTCTGACACAGCCAGAAGGCGTCGCGGCAGACCCCGTAGAAGATGGAGGGATGAACTAGAGAAAACAAACGACCAGTGATCCACTTTAGCCCTGGATTGAAAGAGCTGGAAGTCATGGGAGAGGCCTTTGCCCAGCAGTGGGATGATGCAGGCTAATAGTAGTAGTAGTAGTGAGGACTATGTGGGGCTTTGTTTTGTTTTTCTCAGTTATTTTTAAAGATAGTTCGGCAGTTTGTGTACTTTATGTCCAAATGTCCTTTCTTTGGTAATGTTCTTCAAATCGTTGAGCTCCTTAAGTTCTGAGTTGAGCTGCACGACAAATGTGGTCACTGGCTGAACAGGTTCACTCAAATCTGTGTGGTTCTTTCCTCAATAGATCATTTCAGACACCAATCTACATGATCGTTACGTGATCTGACTAAGATTATGTCCGGAATTAAAAGAGACCGTAACCTCTGAGTTTGTTTCGACTACTCTTAGTCAGATATCAAACGCCGACGTCATCTAGTTTAAAAAAAAAATATGATTGACGTGTAAAAGTGTTTGTAGAAACCTACTTACAGAAATAAAATACCTTATATCATCAGGCAAATGTATGGAGATTTCGCAACCCGCACCTTAATTGCGTAACACACTATCTATCACAATCATTTTGAAGTCTATTGCTGATCCATTGCTTCATATGTTCGAAAATTTGGCTGCTCCACAACGTAAATAACTCAATGAATGTTGTTGAACTGTCAAAATGAAAGCTGTTCCTACTGTTAGTGTGTTACTCCGCTGGACATAATAATTTCGTGTATTGTAGAATTGGCTTTAGGAACCGGGCACACAGTATCATGCCGAAAAGATAGGCAGCGTCCTCAAACTCTGTTTTAGTTTGAGGACCCTGCCTATCTTTTTAACCTCGTCTCACATCTTTCCGCCTTCCCAGAACTCCTGTTAACACAAATTAGAATAGGGCCCTATATCAAATTAAGCTTCACAAAGTCTTGTTGGCACTCCACAAACTAAGATATCCTATTTGCATCTCAGTGCCGTTAAATCGCTTTATCTTTTACCCCCGTTTTAAGACGTAAATGGTGGAAAGATTCTGAAAAAATGGATGCTGCTATGATAAAATTGAAAGTAGTTTTGAATGCATTTCCTTAGAGGGTTTGAATGCGATTCTTATCTTGGGACGGTTAAAAGTATGTTGAAAACGAATGGGTGTTAAAATGCAGAAACATCGGTATGCCGTTTCTAGAATTTCACTAATGTCGTGATCACGTGACCGTGACTTGTGAAACTTTTCTATACTATCCGCATAACAGGCGGTCAGCTCAGCTACCAATCTTATTGACGTCTCACTATATTATACAAAAAAAAAAGAAAGTGTATGAATATGTATGAGATGATTTGGTCATATTGAGAGGATGAATTAAAGGCGACTAACAAAAGGTATTTACAAGACAGATGTGAGTGGAAATGCCGGGAGAAGATTCCCTAGGAGTACATAATAGGGACCTTATTGGTCATCACCAATAAGGTCCCTATTATGTACTCCTTCTTCAGAAATGGCAGGTGCATAGTACTCGCAACCGGCGTGAGTGTATGACCAGATGTATGAACGTAAACGAGGCAAAAGGATTATGTAAGGATCGTATCACGTGGCGTTCTGTAGTTTCTGCCTACCCCCATGGGAAAAAGGTGTGAGTTTATTTGTGTATCTATGTATATTATACTCGCGACTCGCCCCTACTGTGTACGGATGCAATGGCAACATGTTATACCATCGAAATTTTTGCTATATCTAAGTTAAATAGTAATGTTTAACACACAGTTTTCTTTATTTACAGTGTTTACTTAAATACATTATACAATCTAACACCAAAATAATTACACACGTAAACATTCCGCAATTAATGCTCTAAATGATGTTGGGAACCGCATTTTCCATGATGTAGTTTAGAAGATAGCTTTTCGTGTCTCCCATCAGACTATGAAAGTGAGGGAAGAGAGATTGCACCTGTGTCTGCGCATACACTTGTGCACAATAATATCTCCCGCGCCGAAGGCTAGTTTATCTGTGTGACCGACACAGATAGACACGAAAAGTGACGTAGCTATATCTAGGACACATAATATAAAACTAGAGCAAGCTGACAGTGCACCATTGACAGGGTCCGATAGGGCCGATGCCTGCCGGTGTCGCGGATTGTTCGAAAGAGTTACCGCGGCCCTGGCGCACAGGCAACTGAAGGAACACGGGTGGGCTTTAGTCAGTAAGAGTCTGACACGCCCCCGCCCAGAGCGGGAAAGGTCATTTGATGATTACCCAAACAAAAAAAAAAGAGCAAGCTGACAGTACCACGCCTGGTAAGATTTGCGTTTGCAGTATGTATAAATTTTTATTACAAAACCATGCATTCTAAGCTGCCAATTCTTTGCCTAAAACATTTACTTCTACTCAATATCTGTCAGTTGTAACCATCAGAAATTCTGAATAGTTGCCGCAGCAAGCGTACTGAACAATTTATAGATGTTTGTTTCACGTCAATGTCGAGCACAAACCAATAAAGTTTCAACCTTTGAGTCGTTGGAAGTCCTAACCGAAATGTTGGCTGAGTCTAACTAAGTACTAAGTATTTGTAAATATGTGGTAAAACAAGTATCTAGGTTCAGAGGTTCAAGGGTTCGTAGTTTATTCAGAAATATCGCCTATATTCTCCGAAGGGTTAGGCAGGAGTACAGCTATAGTACGACCTGACGATCGATCCCAAGACCTAATGCCTGATCTGACCTGACCTGATCAATCCGTAAGTGATTATACTTCACACATTGAGACGCTTACGTCATTGTAAGACGACGTCAAACTTACAATCTGAGTAGTCATTATGAATAATATTTTATGAGTTTATGACAGTTGTGGTCAGCCCGAAAGTACAAAATCGTCGGACAAAATATTAGCAATCTATATCTTTACATACCTATTATAAATTAGAGTAGTTTTTGGTGTATATCTGAGTGACCGCGTTGTTCTTCTGAACAACGCAACGGATTTTGATGTGGTTTTCACAATAATTTAGAGAATTTAGCAATGTATAATTCTTTAATATTTTACTTACATAAAATTAAGAAATCTCTATGTCTTGTCAAGTCGTATAACCCTGCGAAGTAGGAGCGCTGCTAGAGCGGAATAAACAATAACTGTTCATAGGTCCTTCGTTACCAAAGACAGACTACAATTTATTTTCAAAGCCAACCATAAGAAAAGCTATCCATTCAAGCAGTTATTATTCTCATAATGTATCCAGCAACAAGGCATGACCTGTTCCAAATGTATCTGATGAAAATGTAAACACATAGATCAAAAAACGTACCTATCGCCAATTAGTAGTGCCACTTGCTTGAGTACTTTAATTTGATTGATAAATGATAAATGATTTTATTTCTGTAAGTAGGTTTGTACAAGCACTTTTACACGTCAATCATATTTAAAAACTAGATGATGTCGGTGTTTCCTATCTTACTACTCTGAGAAGAAAGGCCGAAACAAAATCAGAGGTCACAGTCTCTTTTAAAGTCCAGACATAATCTTGGTCAGATTATGTGAAGACCATGTAGATTTGAGTCTGAAATGGTATTTTGAGTAAAAATCACACAGAATGAGTGGACCTGTCCCGTCAGTGTACGCATTTGTCAGTAAATACATATTACATTAATACTTAAGCGTTGTTATGTTTTTTATTTGACAATTGAGGTTAATTTTATAATCTCAATTTTCGTTGATGATTTTTCAATTAAAATTTAATAAGAATATGTAAACTATAATTGTTGGAAAAAGTGGTGAGATATAAAGTTGAAACCTTCTAATTACAGATGATTATGTTACTCATACCCTTTGGTGTGTGAGTGATTGCGTAAGAATTTCACATATACAGGATTTGTTTACATTTTCATCAGTTACTTTTGGAACAGACTGCGTCAGTCAGGATCTAAATAAATTATATACCTCGTGGTAGGAGGATCCCGATTGTCAATGTAGTGAACGATTTATAGCCAAACTAACGTTTCACTAAGTTTTAGGGTCACCTCTGAGGAAAGCAAAAACTTTGTTCCGTTTGAGAGACAAGCAGAGTTTGTACCTGATTTGTATTCTTGAGGGCCGAATAGAATTGTGATAGCCCTGAAATTTGGAGTGATTGATTGGCATGGGTCGTTTTGCGTCACTCTCTGCTTGATCTTTGTTTTCAGAGTTTTGGACTCAGAAACTTGATTGCTCATCTTTTAGCAAAATTGTTACTCTTTTTTTATAACTGGCGATATGTGGGTGTACTATAGATGCACATCTGCCTATCTCTTCGTGAAATACAGGCGTGATGTTATGTTTATGTATTATCATGGGGTTACCTACGCGAAGGCTAATCTAGAAAACGCAACTTAAACAAAATTTTCAAAATAGCTTGAACTATAGGTATGGCAGAGGATTAAAACTATATAATACTCTAGTACTTATTAAGATAAGATAAGATAATTTATTTGTCCAAAACATGAGTATACACACAATAACATGTCATGCAAGATGTTACATTTTTTATCACAGTCATGTTTTGCCTCAACGGCATACAAATATAAATAGGTAAACAGCAAATAATTACAATTTTATCCATTATTCAAACCAGTACAAATTATAACATAAACATTAAAATATACTACATCATAGTGTCATCAAATCAACTAATTATAGAAAATGTACAATAAAATAACAATTAAATGCCAAAGTAAATAGGAACAAAATCTAGATATTTCACACAAGTCAGAATAATTTATCAGTCAGAAATTCGTCATTGCTGTAATAGGCTTTCTCTAACAGACGGCTTTTTAACCTACTTCTTAATTTTTCTTTTGTATATTCCCTCCAATATTTTGGCAACGTTTTATAAAGGATCGGCGCCATACAGAATATACTTTTACGCAGAAAAGCTGTCCTGGATCTAGGAATGCAAAGTTTGCTATTGTCGCGTCAGTTCCGAATAACTTTATCTGACAATAGGGGGAATAGGTATGGGTTCGATTTGACAAACATAATGCTCTCTAAAATGTACATGGATGGAAGGGTTAATATTTTTTTTATTTTAATGATTTGCAGCTGTCTGTAACATGAAGTCCAAACATAGTTCTAAGGCACCTTTTGTGGGTTTTAAAAATTACATTCTTATTTGTTGAAGTTTATCAATTTAAGAAATCGACCAAAACATAAAAGCTTTAAAAAAAACTATTTCTGCCTGCGGCTTCGCTCACGTGTCTGTTTATACTATAGCATTATAAGTTAATGGGATCGTGACGTCATAGTGCTTACATTCGTAAGAAATATCCTCGACAAGTCTACAACATCAGTTTATTTTGCTAATTAAAACTATTTATTTAGTTCGTTATTTATTATTATTAATTAAACTCATTTGAACATAATTAATACAAATCATAAAATATCTTTGAAAGACAATAAATATCTTCATTTATATGCTGTTTCAGGGTGAATTCTTTCAAGTAAAAGTTTACAAACTTATGACGGCACTGTGACCGCTACATTTTGAGAATTAGTCTGAAACTTTTCACATTAACATGAATAATTACGGCGATACCCTCTGTGGTTTCTTTTAAGCCTCTTTTCAAAGAATTTTTGAGACCGGTAACATAGATAGTTGTATCTTTTTAACTGAAGAATAGAACCTTTGTTGTTTCGATACAAGTTTAAGCTTGATTTTTTTTAAGATCTGGATTGCTTCGTATGATAAAATTTGTTTCGTCGACTGCAACACCTACAGTTCCCTAAAAACAGAATAGTTTACAGAGAGTTTCGGACATCGATGCAAAAACTGTTACCATGAATTCAGCACAAGATTCTAGACGTCCCAGAGAAGACATTTTTCGTCGGTTATGACAAAAAAACAACTGTTCTTTTATTTTTCTGTATGGTTACTATTTTGTATGAGACAGCAGATTTTTTTTGGTTATCTGATGAATCTAAAATCATGTCAACTCAGCCTATCGCAGTATATCTGCTGGACATAGGCCCGTCCCAGGCTGCGCGACAACACCCTGTCCTCCGCCTTCCGCATCCAGTCTGTCCCAGCCACCTTTTTGAGGTCGTCGATCCATCAAGCTGGGGTGCGTCCAACACTATGCTTGCCGTTACGAGGTCTCCACTCCAGGACTCGGCTGCTCTACCGGCCATCGATCCTTCGACAAACAAGCCCACTGCCAATTCAGCGTGCTTACTCTGCAAGCTATATTGGGAACTCTGATTCTTTTCCAAATTACTTCCTTTCTAATATGATCCTTCAAAGAAACTTCGATCATAGCCCGCTGAGCGACCTTAAATTTGTGGACCAGCCCGACTGTCAGTGTTCACGTTTCGGCACCGTATGTTATAACGGGCAGGACGCACTGGTTGAAGATTCTAGTCTTCAAACATTGCAGGATTGGTGACGAGAAGACTTGACGAAGTTTTCCTAATGCTGCCCAAACCAAATGGATCCTTCTGTCGGCATCTTTCTCAAAGTTGTGTCTACCAAACTGGATGAATTGCCCTAGGTAGACATACTCCTTCACAACTTCGAGAAGCGACCCTGCAGTTGGATGAGGCTGGTTTTCTTATCCAGGATTTGAACAGTCATTGTGGCAGCGTCATACAAACACCTCAACACTTCGATGCATCGCCAGTCAATTCGACATCGTTGCATAGAGGCCAGAGCTGCCCATATTTGGATGGAGTCGAAGGTTTTCTCTTGGTCCACAAATGCCATAAACAGCTGCTGGTGACTTACCTGTATCACTTTCAGGTATCTGTCGGTGAGTTTCAGTACACGGTACGCTACCCGTGTCTACTCACTACTGATTTCCACAACGCTGCTAGTGAGTTCCTTGTTGACCAGGAAGCCGACACCGCCTTGGGAGAGGTGATCACCTTCGCGAAAGTAGAATAGGTGGCCTGAACTAACTTTACTTTCTACAGATAAATCTTAACGTGTAATTGAGTTTTGTTTCATTAAGATATCTATTTGATGGAACCTCGCTTATTTGTGTTCTTGATGGATGATAGCCATGCATGTAAGTACACTTCTGTGTCATATGGGTTGGGTTCATGACGCCCCCCAACAAGAATAACATAGTCATTCATATTGAATTTTTAGCTATTTAAATTTTTGATGAATTTATGAGGTTTTCCAATGTAGTACCAGATAATATAAACGAGAATACCGTATAATCTGATCCCAACAGCTGATTAAGTGATTGACGTAGTCCATTCCCTTGTTCATCACATAATATCATAACTCTTTTTTTTTTGCTTTATTATCTTTGTACTTACGTGAGGAAGTATTTCTACTGCGTGAATTGCATGATGTTAAATAATATAAATTACGGAGCCGCCGTGGAGACGGCTCCTTAATTCTTACGTTAACAAAATGTGACGTATTTTCATCTGAAAATTACACGGTAAGTTCAAAACCGTGTACCATCCATTCAACTCTTGCATAATCCTCCCAGATTGCAAGCTTCGCCACAACAATCTCACCTCATTCTAACATCTAAACCAAAATGTAAAACATTCTCAACACCCCCTATATTTATGCACATTTGTTAGACAGCAAATTCAAGGTGTTGATTCTGAGAACTACCGTTGGCAACCTTTGGCGGGCGGCGCAAATCAAATCAATCGACACGGCAGGCAAACATTTTCCAATATTCGCCGCAGAAAATATTTCGAGAGGTGCTCGCTGTCGAACTCCTACATTATAGAATATAGGAGGATGTGGAGTGGTTGTTTAAATAAAATTAATTATAGTTTTGAACTGTAACAGTCCGTTGTCCGTGGGCCTCGTGGGCAAATAATAACAACCACACGGGTCGATTGTGGAACCCAATCAGGCGCTTTACTTTGTGTCATTTATTTCATCACCACTGCTCTCAAAACGGTGAAGAAAAAAAACCTGAGGAAACCGGCATGTCCTAGAACCAAAAATTCGAAGACATGTGGCATCTAGCAACCCGCACTAGACCCGCATAGTAGATTACAGTCCACTCCCTCTCACAGAGAGGAGGCTTGTGTCCCAGCAGTGGGAACGTTATAGGCTGATTATGGGTCGATCTTCGAGGTTAAGCAACGGTTGCCAAGGTCAGTCCATGGATGGGTGGTCATCCATTACAAGCCGTTGATCCTGGCTGTCACTTGTGGATCTTTTACAGTCGTTACGGGAAGTCAGAAGCCCGAAAGTCTGACAACCAGTCTTGCCAGGAGGTATCGTATTACCCAGTAACTTGGTTGTGGAAGACAGATAGGCTGTCGCTCCATGTAAAATATTGGTATTCAGCAGCATCCGGTTAGACTGCAATCCGACCCCAAAATAGTTCGGAAAAGGCTAAGCAGGTGATGATGAAGTGTAACACTCCGTATAGTACCTACCCTACAAAATACAGGTATCCCAAAAAATGGGCTTTCGAAGTACCTATAAGATTGTAAGTTCATAGTCTCTGGAGACGGACGTAAGGTGAAGAGAAAGTGAAATGTTTTATAACAGAAAAGTTCGTGCAAATTACCTGTCTGAATTGTAGTACTGATAGTGATTATTAAATAATGTTATGAAGTGTACATAGGTAATACTCCACCCAAACAGGTCTTCTAATGATTTTTTCGTACAATAGGTAATGTTCCAACTCGACCGGCCCTATTAGAAATCAATTGAAAAATTAGCTGACCATATCAACTGTATGTGTAGAGGAAAAACGTTTTCGTTGTAGATATTATGAATGTAAATTTTTTGTCCTTAATTGAAGACGGGATCATTTTGTAAAACTAGTCTTCATTTATATTATAACGTTCTAAAGAATTTTTACGCTCGTTTCTGTTTCAGAGAAACTTGTTTGTTAATGGAATCGAAAAATAACATATTACCTGCTGTGAACATTAAGTAGGTGTGGACTTATTTATGTTCACATAAATATAAAAAATAGTAGGTAACGAAGTCAAAACTGTACATGGAATATTTTTTAATAAAAGTTATTGCTACGAGTTATAGGAAAAAGTATGATGCCGAAACTATAGTTTTAAGATTTTTGTCCGTTTTTTCTTTTTATCAGACTGTTGGTCTGGATGTATGTGCCGGATTGGCACAAAAACGGCTGAACGGATTTGGATGAAATATGGCACACACATGGAAATATTCTTATAACTATGGGCTCACAGATAATTTAAACACGGATTAATACATTGAAAGAAAAAAAATACGTTTATTTGGTACCTTTAATCCCGGTAGTACATTCCCGTGGGATATTTTCGGACATCCACGCGGGTGAAGCCACGGGCAAAAGCTAGTGTTCACGTAAAGGTTTCCGCAGACAAGTGCGACGCTACTCTGATATAACAATTTTCATAAAGTTACACCTTTAGCAGTGTAGCGGTATCTACATCGCCACATGCGAGCTACGCGACGCACTGACGATGACGTCACGCAAAATCCTGCATCGCGCAAGCAGAGTTCACCGCGTAACTAGCTATATCAAATGTCGGGCAGTTGCCCACCAGACACAACACTCGTCTGGTCGGAGGATCCTCCCTTTTCTATGAGGATCAGTGAACTTTCCACCTTGTTCCTCATACCTCTATAGCAGCAAACAAGTTTCTCTGAAACAGAAACGAGCACGAAAAATTCAGGTAAATTAATATTTCCTTCTTACACAATATGTTTCTCCGTATCCTTCCTACTCGTTGTTCCAGCGACAATCATATGTACTAGTGTCACAGTGCGGTTATTTTTATTCTACGCCTTCGCGACTTCTGTTTATTTTGTAGCTGGGATCGCTACGGCTGATTTTGTCTTGTAGATTCTAGATACAATGTTCTGGGATTTTTTTAAGCATTTTTGCACATTTTTATTTTTTACCTTTCCGTCTATTTAATTATATACTTAAAGCCCCACATGAAAGGACTCAATGTCATACAGGATGCTTACGTCAATAGGGCAATTGGTGGGGTTCAAACTCCCATCTTAAACGGCAGGGTAAATAGTTAGAGTAATGATAAGGATTTCGTGCAATAATGGTAGACATTAAATTCTTTTAACGAGACGAGGATCAAGAATTGGCATGAATGACCAAAGATGTTATACAACTTCTAATTGTGGTAATTAATTTCATTATATGATATCGAACTGATAAATCAATAAATAAATGTTAAAAAGAGACAAAAAAGCTGCTCGCAGCGCTTAAAATCATTACCATAGATTTTCGTTGAAATTATCTAAAAAGTGGTGGTAAAAAAAAACTTAAACTGTAACGAAAATTTTATCTGATAAGCCAGAAATAAATAAATGTGTTTAGTTTCAAACCCTTTGTCGCTGTTTAAAACCATATTCAAAATAGTCTGAGTCCAAATTTTTTTTTATCACCTTCGGTCTGAGTTTATTCCAAAAATATTAAATTCTGAACTAAGAACATTATTTAAAACAAAACAAGTTTTACTAAGGATTCGTAAGCTCGTATATCATTGAATAAGTTTTTACAAATCAAACTTTTTAAGAAGTATTTGTGAAAGTCATACAAATTGCGTCTGAGTTCGACAGACAATTAAATAATTGTTCAAGTACTTAGTTCTTACAATTGTTTTATTGTTTTTTCTTTTGTTTTACTATTTAGTGTTCAGCTTAATTTTTCTGAAGAAAATATCAATGATAAAATTATATTATTTAAAATACTCATATTGGTGGCTTATAGTCTACGTACCCGTATACCTACTTAAGTTTTTATAATGTTTGTGGTTGTAGGAAAGAAAGGAAGAGAGAATGCATTTGACTAAACGAGTGATGAACATAAATCTAGACATCAGAGGCATTAGGTCGGATGTATAGATCCGACCAAAATTACTTTTTAGTATAGCGATATTAAGTTTTTGTTTCTCTTTCTAACAAACTGACCTTGGTATTTCTATCTCGTACCGTTGACAAAATACACACATCCATAAGACGGATATACAGACTTTTTGAAATGACTGGGAGGCATAAACTTTTATTTTTACTTACTATGAAACAAATTATTAATAGTTTTATGAGCCGTATTTAAATTTAAACTACATATAATGCATATAAAATGATTGGTCTCACATGCTGGACGCGTCAGCGGATAAGCCTTTATGCATCTTAAGTTTGCAATCAAATAATAGTACGTATCTTTAAATACAAAATTATTAAAAGATTAATGGATCGTATTACTTCCTATCCCTCCTATGAGAGCCATTATTTACGCCAAAAAAGTGGGAGAAAATATTTAGGACTGGACTTAAATTTTGCAACCCTGTACCAACATTACAAAGAACTCATGTTAAAAGAAAACAACCTAACAAAGTCGTCGAAAAAGAATGGTTATACCAAAATGTATTCAATACAAAATTCAACCTTAGTTTTAAACTACCGTCAGTTGACAGACACATGTGACGATTGCGATCAAATCAAATCAAATCATTTATTTCTTTGCAAACATGGGTATAGTAAGTACAAAGATGTTTTTATAATGAAATTCTCCATATTTTATCATCGCGTGGACATGCAAAGGTTTACATTTCAACATAAAAAAATCTAAAATATGTGGCAGATAACTGGAATTACAAAAACGATCAATTACGATGCTTATGTAAGAAAATTAAAAGACGTTGTAAAAGAAACAGAAAGAATAGAAATTGAAAGGCACGGGAATTACACCAAAAAGCATCTGATGAAAGATATAATTTTAAAAAGCTGATAAGGAAGAAGCTCAAGTTCTGGAAAAGAAAACTGTTTCAATGTTTGATTCATAGAAGTGTTTAGCGGCACCAAATTTAACCAATAGTTGCTAAGCTAAGCTATGGACTTTGGGCTAATAATTCGTTGTAGCACATTATGATGCAACGACTAATGTTGCTACAAATATGATATGATCTGAAAACGTAGGCAGGAGAGGAGTCAATGAAATAACCTCTTGTCTCATTCGGTGGGCAGAGGAAAACAAATCAAAAATTGAAACTGTTAAAGAATTGACATTATGGTCAGATGATTGCGCAGTCCAGAATAGAAATTTGATGATAGTAATGGTATATATTTGGCTGCTGCACAAATTTCCTAACCTAAAAGTAACAGTGATTGGACAGTGTGTTGGACAAACAATTAAATAAACATCTGTCGCTACACGACGCACAGTTTGGCTTCAGAACGGGTCTGTCAACTGAACTCGCTGTTCTTTGTCTCAAGCACACTGTTCGATAATATACGGACAGAAAAACCCCTGTGTATGCATGTTTTCTGGACCTATCAAAAGCCTTCGATCTGGTGTCCTATGGTGTTTTGTGGAAGAAAATGCATGATGAGACAACGCTTCCAGGTGAGTTGGTTGATTTCTTTAAATATTGGTACGGCCATCAAACCAATATGGTGAAGTGGGCAGGCTCGCTATCCAGTCCGTACGGGCTAGAGTGTGGGGTCAGGCAGGGAGGTCTGACTTCTCCGAAACTCTTCTGTCTGTATGTGGATCGGCTGATTCATGAGCTCAGCAGTACTATGGTAGGTTGTTCAATCGACGGAACACTTGTCAATAACATAAGTTACGCCGACGACATGGTGCTGCTGGCCCAATCAATTAGTGCCCTCAGGACACTGTTGTTGGTTTGTGAGCGATATGCGGAGGCCCAGGGTCTTAGATATAATGCCAAAAAGAGCGAGTGTCTGCTGTTCAACGCAGGCACTAAGACTTATGCTGTACCACCTATCACACTCGCGGGGACTGCTCTAGAGTGGATCACATCCTTCAAATATCTGGGACACTGGGTCACTGCTACACTGACCGATAACGTTGACATTGAGAGGGAACGTAGGGCGCTGTTATTCAGGAGCAATATGTTGATCCGTAGGTTTGCAAAGTGTTCAAGTGATGTAAAGGGTACTCTGTTTAGGGCATACTGCCAATCTTTTTATACTTGCAGCCTGTGGGTCGACTACACGCAGACGGCTTACGGCGCGGCGCCTTGGGAATCCAATACAATAACGCGTACAGGGCACTGTTGAGGCTGCCGCGACACTGCAGCGCATCAGGGATGTTCGCTGAAGCATGTATAGATGACTTCTATGCTATTATTCGAAAGCGTATCGCATCCCTGATGTGGCGAGTGCGCGGCAGCGCTAACAGTCTTGATGACCGTGTCGGAAAGGATGGATGGTCTTATATTCAAGCACTGGACGAGGACGCTAGTGTTGCCGTCAAACCGTGCTCAGAAGTAATTTGTATGAACATGATGGATTTTATTAATATTATTATTATCTTCTCGGAGATGTTTTTTGAATTTATTAATTGACGGAGGTATATGTACTACCACTAGTTTGTAAGTTGTTTATGTCCTTACTAACAATATGGATTGCACTGATCTGACAAATAAATGATATTATTATTATTATAAATCACAAATATATGCAAAAACGTCACACTCATATGGAAGTGGACCAAATACATTCATTAATAGAAAGGAAAGAAACAGCTGTGACGATGCAAATCGCCATTCCCAGGGATTGGTCCCAATCTATTAGAACATGTGGAGGATAAATACCTTTTGAAGTATTTGACATGGAACTGCGGCATTTCAAATATTTCACCACCTTTTATAAAAAGAAATGGCCATTAGTAATCCGCAAAAAGAACAAATATGGCAAGGAGTTCAAAATCTCAGAATGTGTTTGGGTTCAACTAAAGCCAGATCAGCCGTGGATGCTGTTTTACAAAACAAATTTTTCTGCAGAATTTTCTGAAATATCATTGTTACGCAATTTGTCTAACGGCATTCGGCTTTCCGATGACTTACCAAATGTGCAATGAAAAAGAGAAACCAATATCTTCTGCAAAATATAAAGATTTAATTCATAATCAGCCTATAATGTTCCCACTGCTGGGACACAGGCCTCCGCTCCGAGAAGGAGTGGGCTGTTATCCACCACGCGGGCCCAGTGCGGGTTGGTTTAAGATTTAATTACCTTTTTGGAATGGGTACCCGCAGAATTTTATGGTTTTTACAGAAATCTAACACATAATGACAATGATGATGATGATTTTCCTGAGACTGAGTAATTTAAAAAAAAAACCTCTTAAACTGTCTTTCTAGTTTGGCTCCCAAGCTCACTTTATTTTTTAGTTTTTTGTTATTTTCGTTATGTTTTGTGTTTAATACAAATAAAGATTTTGATTTAACTACAATTATCGGTTCTTCCAATTGATTGCCTTTGTAAAACTAAAATCTTTTTTATCTTAAAACCTGTACTTTATTGGGTTAATATAATTTTTATGAGGGCTTCTGATCTTTTGCTAGAAATGAAAATAAGTAACAAGCATCTTAGAAGTATACAGGGTGGCAGGGACATCGACGCACAACCTGTTACCATGGATTCAGTACATGATTGAACACCCCTGAGTTGAAATATTACATTTTGACCGCGTAGGTATTGCACTTTTCTATGAGACAGTTGATTTTTGTTTTATTAACCGACGAAAAGTTTCTACGCTGGGGGGTCTAGAATCATGTGCTCTATTATGGTATCAGTTTGCGTGTCAATATCCCTATTATCCCTGCAATATATGTATATATATATATATATATATTGTATAGCAATATCCACAATTCAGACTCGAGTTAATTGTTTTATATCTAAGATCATAATACTACATGTAAATATAAAACTCAAAGTTATCTCCTAAATTTGAAAGCATAAAGTCGGATGGAAAAACATACTTGCAGTTTTAATCAAAATTCCATTATATTTCAGGCAAAAGACCGGATGTAAATGATTAAATAAAATAAAAATTGTAATAGACTAAATTGATTTTAACAATTAGGGTGACGCTTATAATTAGGAGCGAAAGGTACTATTGTCTACCAAATATTAAACACAGAATACATTTAAATATTTATAGTTTAATAAAAATATAAAGAAAAAAGATCATCAATTTTATTTTTGCTCTCCTGTAAAGTTAAAGTTTTTGACATCCAAACCTTATGCGTCTGATGTCGAGAAATGTTGATGAATGCAGAGAGAGAGAGAGGAATGATGTGCAAGAAAAGGGAGTGAATGATAGTGTGACGGTTGACAATGGAAATGAATGAATGGAAGAAGAAAACATACATAACGTTTGAAAAATAAGTAACATGGAACAAGGGCAGGAAGATGATTAGCTCGTCGTCCAGTAAGGACCAGACCCGGGTCGACGGCGCGTTGCGTTGCGTTCCACGCGCGTCTCAAAGAGATGTCAGCATAATTGACGGGGTCCGATAGGGCCGATGACTGCCGGAGTCGCGGATTGTTTGAAAGAGTTGCCGTGGCCCTGGCGCACAGGTAACTGAAGAAACACGGGTGAGTTTTAGTCAGTAAGAGTCTGACACGCCCTCCTGCTCCGCCCAGAGCGGAAGAGGTCATTAGATGATTTCCCATCCAAAAAAAAAAAAGGCAGTAAGATGATGATGATATCGAAGTCAAGAAAAGCAGTTTTTGATAACCTGCTTTCCTGTAGCAATGGTAGCCCGTACTACCATTTTTATCCCCTATCTTTTTGATGTCATAGACAAAAGGTATGATAAACATGGTATTCCCTTCCAATCAATACCGCTTAGCGATTTCATGGAAGTTATAACATAAAATAACATCACGCCTGTAATTAATTTATTTATAAAAAGTATTTAATTAAATTACAATAGAATTTAAAATTTAAATATAATAACCTAACCTAACTAAAACTATTAACAAACTAAATAAAACTGGCCAAGTCAGGCCAAAATCAGGCCAGGCCAAAATCATGTCTGTTGTATGGGAGCTCCCCTTAAATATTTATTTTATTTTGTTTTTAGTATTTGTTGTTATAGCGGCCACAGAAATACATAATTTGTGAAAATTTCAACTGTCTAGCTATCGCGGTTCTTGAGATACAGCCTGGTGACAGACAGACGGACGGACAGACAGCGAAATCTTAGAAATAGGGTCCCGTTTTTACCCTTTGGGTACGGAACCCTAAAAATGGCGTCGAAAAATTCCTCCACATGCCTGTCGACTGGTAATGTACACAAGAGACTGGCGGCATTGCCACGTTGTATGGCAATGCTTAGCCTCTGGCCAAGGTAAAAGCCAGCCCTTGGGTAACGGGAAGTGTCAAACAAGCGTTTGGAGATTTACTTGAACAAAACATGAGCAATCGGACCCCACGGCTCGAGGGTTTATAAAATATGTACAACTATTTTATTAATGTCCTTCAGCAAATTTCGTGTTTCGTCAATCATCGGATTTATATCTGTACTTTATTGTTCAGCAGAATAAACTTTACAAAAAAAAAAAAAACACGTGTGGCACTCGGGGACTGCCGCGGTAAAGCTATTGCATAGAATTTTTATCAACTTATGCAATCTGTTTACGTATTCGTCCGATTTCAGAGCAGCTCGTCTCGATCCGTGCGAGCTTCGTACAGTCGTACCATATACATACACGTTAAGCGAACGCTCGGCCGAGCTACATGGTAGGCGGAGTGGGGGGTGTTAGGTTTTATTTTCGTTACGAAATTTCTTGATTCGGTCGCCGCGCTCAAAGCCCGCGATAAAAGCTATGCAATAGCTTAAAAATCCTCTACAAAACATACAACGGGCGGCCTCATCGGTTACTCGCGATCTCTTCCAGGCAACCTTGGAATGGATCCCGAAGAGTTAGGCAGCGGTGTACCTATATTAAACCCACATTTCATCAGTTATGTTTAAGTCCCATGTAATAGGGGGCGAGCCTATTGCCATCAACTGGGCACAAATACAAACTCCGGGCTACTACTGAGAAATTCCTGACAAAAAATCCCAATAACACAATTGTAAAGTTTACCAAAATTCGTAACACAATTTCCTTAAACACCAAAAACATCGTAACTTACGAGTACCTACTCTTAAATCCTTAATAAAACTTATAACAGTAAAACAATGTCCTGAACACTTAAAACATTGTTTCCAACAACCAAAACTTCAAGTAAATCCTCAAACTTTTTAGTCACTTGTTCTTTTTTTGAAAAAAAAACCTTGCCGGTATTTCGCTCACATCAGTTTTTAGTCAGTTACAAAACTCGCTCGCGGTCACAACGCACGTCTGGGCACGTTACCTGAACTGTATTACAAATAGGACTCAACGTGTCGACTAAAACATGGTGGCGTATGAAAGTAGGGAGTTTTATCAACGCTTTATATTTTCTGTTTGGCAGATTTGAGTGGGTCTCGATTTTTTGGGTGTTTGTGAATTTTATTGGGGTGTATTAAAGTTTGTTTTTTGTTTTTGGTAGTTATACATGTGGCTACACTAAGGCTCTAAATTTAGCATAACATTACGCCTTTATACCCTGAAGGGCTTGGCAGAGATGCCAAGGCCCACCTAAATAGCCAGGTATAGTTAAGTGCCATGTAATTGGAAGCAATTCGCCATCAACCTGGCAAAATCCAGACTCAGAGAAGTTACTGGTAAAACAAATATTTTCCCTTCAGAACCCCATGTCCAACAGTAGCGTTTAAGAAGTACATAAGTACACTATACATCCAGCTTGAGGACTTCTACCACGAAGAAGGGTGCGTTCGATAAAAATAACCTTTCACAACATCCATGGGGAAAGAAAGCAGTGCCTAGCTTATATAGCAATGTGAACAAGAACTTAAAACCATGAAAATTACTATCCTTAGTAATGAAATTATAATCTCTTACATTTGCATAAACGGCGATCGATCAATCAGTCAAATCCTTTTCAATTCGTTCACGGTCACCAGCGTATCTCACTTTAACTTTAAGTGGGGTTCTCGAGGTTCCAAATTCAAAATTTTCAGATAAACCCTAAAGCTTATCTTTCGGATTAGGTTTAATTCGGACTTTGTAGACGGCCTGTTATCGACTTCAAAGTTCGAACCGTTCTTTTTTAAAATGTCTAACGTGATAAACTCCAAATTTGTTTCCAATACCTGCCTGTTTCTTTTACCTTGTTGTTTAGGATTTGTTATTCAAATTTTCAGGTGCGTGTTTATTTTTTAAAGGACTTTGTACCTAAATTATTTTAATTTTGTTGTTCGTTTGGATTTTAGTGTTTTCTTTTAAAACATGTTTTGGTTTCATGACACGTACCCACGCCGTACGGTGGTCTTTGATAATCATTTCTTTGCTGCGTGCTGCGGTTTTAAAACGCGCCGATGTTGATGACCCTCATTCTTTAATTTACTAAATATGCAGATTTATTTAAGCTAGTTAAATTAGAACGAGACAATGACGAGATAATTGATGATTATGTTCATTCATTAATAAACTACGTAGTTTCTTTGTCCAGCGTAAGGTCACAAGAAAACTAAAATGTTATTTATCTAAACCAGTCAGTATTAGTTTCACCTTCGAGTTCATCAAAGATCCCACTTCCTCATATGCAAAGTAATATCGTTTGATCTTAGCTTTATTTCTTTGGTGGTCTTCTAAAACATATCCTAAGCAAGACAGAATATCTCTAGCTTAAGTCTATAAAGTTTTATTTTTTATTATTATTCCACTTGTATTATCCCACTACTGGGCAAAACTTTCCCCATAGCTTTCCACTGTTCCTTGTGTGTTGCCTTCTCCGGCCAATCCCCCGTAAACGCATCTAAGTTGACAAGTTTCATATCAAAACATTACTCCAAGATATCTTCAACTAATTTCCTTTGCATCTTAAACTAAGGTAAATCTGAAAACGTCGGCATTATAACCTTCCTCATACACAACACAACAAAACACAACTAGTGTATCCGGTCCGCTGCAACCAGGTCACTTGGAAACTGCTCCAGCAGCCGAGACAATGGCGACGTCACTTCACTTAATGTATTGCTGTCTTTTAGATACTTACACCTGGCACTACTGTTGGTGCAAGAACTTGATAATAAGGAATTTGAAATGCTTCGACATATTGTTTTTATTGAAGACTGAGCTATTATGATGAAAGCAAATGATCTTTTAAACATTAGGGATGATATAGAAGTGACAGATATTATTTTAGATATAACTTAATACTTGATATATGGATTGTATTTCTGTGTTTCAGATAGTTGTTACTGTTGGTACGAACTTTGGGTTTTAAGACAGACTTACATGTTATGGTGAAGGCAAGAAACCAAATGATTTAGATGTTGATGATGATACGGAGGCAAAAGATATAATTTTAGATATTAGAGATGAGAGAAATAAAACAGGTTCAGCGACGGAAGAGCTTGAAAACATTAAGAAGATAAGAAAACAACAACAATTAGAAGTGTCACTTCCATACTTTAGCACCTATAAGCATATAATTGAGTTGAAGTCAAAGCACTTAACCCCCAAATCGTGTCCAGGAAAGGAAATTAATGAATTGTTATTTTCGATCAAGAAAATGTGGTAGTGGTTGACTTGCTTGTCAAAACGACTCAATTTGGAAATTAGTAGTCTTTTGTCTTCTCTTCCAAATACTAAAAGATACGAAATGGGTGCAGTGTCTTTAAGACACCGTAGTTCTTATAATCCATTCTTACATTGGCAAAAGCTTACAAAACCAACTTTTGGAATACAAAATCCAGAAATTTTCATTCCTTAGCTCCACTCATAATAAATGAGCAGTGATATAACAAATGGTGGTTTTTGGTTCCAGAAATCGCAGTCCTTAGGGAAATCAGGATTTTGCCGTATCATGTTATCAATGTAAAAGTAGATGAGGTTACGTAAGCACTCAGTGATCCCTTGGCTGGCTTTAGACTTAAAGACACCTACTGAATAAATTGCGGTGGCCTATTTTTGTAGCGGAACATTTATATCAGGAAAGTCTTCTGCGGAACCAACATGGGCGCGACTGGCACATTGTTGTGTCGTGTCTTAACGCGGGATACACCAATCAAACGAATCTGTGCAAGACTACGTCATAATTATCACGACAAGTTTTGTTTCGCCAACACTGTTGTAGTAGGCATCACGACACGACATACATCAATCATCTCTGAATCCGTGAATCCGGCTTAAAACTTAAAAAAAAATCAAAGATTTCAGAGAACCATTCGTATTATCATTCACATGAACCCAATCCAAAATTAATCATATTTATTAAGTAAGCTTTTACAATATTTAAAAAAACATTATAAAGGAATAAATCATCTTGCTTGGCAAATGGATTGGTGATTGCAAAAGCGAGGTTATAAATGTTCACCTTCTCGAAGTGATCCCATTTTCGCCTTCGACAACTAATCACCGAAATTACCCAACATAATACGTTACGAAACAATGACATAACTTAGCACTCCAAAGTGAAAACGTGCCCAAAAATTCATTACGGAGAATGACACGACACTTTTTGTTCAATAAGTCTGTCAATATCGGGAACGATGTTGTGGCACATTTTTTCTGGATATTTCTGGAAAGTTTCTCGGCTAAATTTACATTATATTGGAGGGTTTTACTTTCATTGTGACAGGTCTTCAACAGAGTAGTGTGGAATCGAGAAATTACTTTTTTCACAGACGTTTTGGGAGCACACGTGCTCTTGAGAAGAAGTTAAGGCTGATGTATACGAGGTCACTAGATGATGCTCACTATTTGAATGTAACATCAAAAAAATCTAGTTCTTCCAACTAAACTGACAACGGTGCTACTGGGGAGTTTGTTGCATCACTTCATATTTACATGGCAGCTAAAGCACTAGGAAGTGATGAAAAGTGGGCGTTATGGCGGACTATCGTATGTAATTTTGACGTTCGTAAAGTTCTGATTATCAGCCTAATTTGAATAAATTACTTTTGATTTTTAATTTTGAACTAACCAATGACAATACACACGATCTATTACTCAAGTAGCAACACAAAGCAAACATAATCTAGTGCTCTCGTGATCTCGTCAAACTTTAGAAATTTGTTCCACCTAAGAATTTTTATATGAAATATTCTGAAAGATCCTTAGGTGGAACAAATTTCAGTAAATATACCATTTCTACAGTTGCGAATCGCATTTTGATCAACATAGGACTTAAAACAGATCAGCAGTTTGAAAAAAACCAAAGAAAAATTAAATTTGGCGTGCTACAGCTGAGGATTCACCTTAAGTCAGATGTTTTACTGACCTTAAGAAAGATAGATAGAAGGCACAGAGCTCATACCCACTTTCCAAATGGCTGATCAACTTGAAAATTTACTTACTCGCTATATCAAATCTCATGCCACTGCTGTGCTTTAAAATAACATCAGAAGGGCAATTCGAACGTTCGCATATTAATCTCTTTCTTAATATGTCAAAGATAATGTAGCGGTATCTACATCGCCACATGCGAGCTACGCGTCACACTGGCGTCACGCAAAATCCTGCATCGCGCAAGCACAGTTTACCGCGCAACTAGCATATATACAACGTCCCGACATCAAACGTCGCGCAGTTGCCCACCAGACTCAACACCCGTCTGGGCGAAAGATCCTCCTTTTTCTATGGAGGTATGAGTGAACTTTACACCCTGTTCCTCTAATTTACCTAAATTTTTACATTGATTGCCGCTGAGATGAGATGTCGACAAGATTTTGAATTTTAACGCAAATTGACGTACAGATTAAATTCAATAGGATTTCAGAAGTTAAGTTAAAGTAATTTCAGATTTAAGAAGTCAGTTGAATCACACGTGACTGGATAGTCACGACAGAACATCACGCCTGTAAACCCCGAAGGCTAAGGCAGAGATGTACTGTAAACCACAGTATAAGGTGTAATAGTACACCCACATTTCGCCAGTTATGTTTAAGTCCCATGTACTAGGGGGCGAGCCAATTACCATTAATCGGGCACTAATCCAGACTCCGGGCTACTACTTAGAAATCCTTTACGGAAAACCCAGTAACACCTTGCCCGACCTGGTAATTTAACCCAGGATCTCATACTCAGCAGGAGGTCAACTGGACAGGTCCACTCAAATTTGTGTGGTTCTTTCCTCAAAAGACTATCTCAGACATTAATCTGCATGGTCCTTCTGGCCTGACCAAGAAGATGTCTGGACTATAAAAGAGACTGTGACCTCTGAGTTTATTTGGCCTTTATTCTAAGAGTAGTCAGATAAGAAACATTGAACTCACCTAGTTTTAAAACATATTAGGTCGGGGAAAAGTTCTTTCGTATTTTATATACAAATTCAAAACTAAGAGCTCCTGTGGCACCCAAATATCGAGCTGTTTACCCAGAGTTTTTCAAATGGGTCAAAACTGTTTTGTGGTCAAGCCCTAACTCTTCAGCTATGTCGTAACTACTAATATCGGCGATTTAGCTCCACTTTTTCAAAAATAGCATCGGCTTTATCCGTAACAAGGCGAGCGAGCTGCATCTTGGACATCGAAATTCCCGGACTGAAAACCTTTGAAGCAACATTGTGCTACTCTTACTGACACAGCGTTAAGTCTATAAACATCACATATTTCTTTCGCGGCTTGTGTCGCATTTTATCCTTTTTTGTAATAAAACTTCAAAATTTATAGAATTTCTTCGTTAGATTCAATTTTCGCACATTTTGGCGGACAGAAAAACAATTGAAAAATGGCGAGAAAAAGTTTTTACTTTGAATTATTCTTTTTTTAAATGTCATCTACTTAATGGTATTAAAACCAGCCAGGTACAAATAGTACAGCCAAAGAAGTTATACTACAACTTTATAACTAAAAAACATGAAAAAAAAAAAGCCCCGGACTATTAAGTTATTTTTGCCGTGTAAATTGTTTTTTTAACCAACTTACATAAACAAATATCATTTATCATTTAGCTCGAGCCTTGTTCTATGTTATCTTACCAATATTCATAATATTAATCATCAACAATAATCTGAACTGTCTGGATTTGTGCTCCGTTGATGGCAATAAACTCGCCCCCTATTACGTGGGTCTTAAACATTGGGGACGCCCATATAAGGTGGTGCGGGAGAAACTCCGCCCATGGGCTCCCCCGCTGACGCAGCGTCTCCGGCCCCAGCTCGTGGAGGGCGTGGTGAGCGCTTTGTTCTCTTCGCGGGGGGAGCATACTCCCCCGCCCATGGCTCCGCCTCCTGCGGTGCCAACTGCGGACCACATGACCGACGATGACGACGTTGCTCCTGAGGTGACCGAGGTAAAGTTGAGAGCGGCGGTACGTAGGCTGAGTGCCAAAAATACCGCCCCAGGACCCGACGGCTTACCGGGAAAAGCCTGGGTCCTGGCCTCGGAGGCTCTCGGGCCTCGACTAAGAGGGCTCCTAAGCGCATGCTTGGAGGAGGGCCAGTTCCCACTTCGTTGGAAGACGGGGAAACTGGTCCTCATTAAGAAACCGGGGCGCCCGGCGGACTCTCCGTCCGCTTACCGGCCCATCGTGCTGCTCGACGAGGTGGGCAAGCTCTTTGAAAGAGTCATTGCAGACCGCCTCGTCGGGCAGCTGGTGCGGGTGGGGCCGGATTTGGCGGAGAGCCAGTTTGGTTTCCGCAGGGGGCGCTCCACGGTGGATGCCATCATGCGCGTGCGAGCCCTCACGACGGGGGATGCTGTGGCCCGGGGTGGGGTCGTCTTGGCGGTGTCTCTAGACATCGCCAATGCCTTCAATACCCTGCCCTGGAGTTGCATCCGGGAGGCATTCCGGTATCACCGGATGCCGACCTATCTCTGTCGTGTAGTCGAGGCCTATTTGGCGGATAGAGCAATTATCTACCCCGGTCACCAGGGAGAATGGAACCGGCGAGAGATGTCGTGCGGTGTCCCACAGGGATCGGTCTTGGGGCCGCATCTGTGGGACATCGGGTACGACTGGGTGCTGCGCGCCGACCTCCCTAGTGGCGTCAGCGTGGTGTGCTACGCTGACGACACGCTGGTCCTGGCGCAGGGGAGGTCGCACCAGGCGGCGGCCGAACTGATGACACGCGGGGTTGCGACAGTCGTTGAGAGGATCCGGCAATTGGGACTCGAGGTGGCCTTGCACAAGTCCGAGGCCAAGTGTTTTCATGGTCCTCGGAACGCGCCACTGTCGGGTTCCGAAATAACGGTAGGAGGGGTTCACATCGGCGTCGAGTCGACGATGAGGTACCTGGGACTCGTCCTCGACAGCCGGTGGAACTTCGTGGAGCATTTCCGACGTTTGGCTCCCAGACTGCAGCGGGCCGGGGCTGCTTTGAAGCGGCTCTTGCCCAACCTGGGGGGGCCAAACGCCTCCTGCCGGAGGCTCTACGCGGGGGTCGTGCGGTCCATGGCCCTTTACGGGGCACCGGTGTGGGCGCGTTCATTGAGGCTCCGGCCAGCCCGCCGGTTGAACGCGTCCCAAAGGGTCATGGCCATCCGGATGGTACGGGGATACCGCACGGTCTCCTGCGAGGCGGCGAGCCTCCTTGCCGGATTACCGCCGTGGGATCTGGAGGTAAAGGTCCTCGCGCACGTCTGGGAGTGGCGCGAGGAGGCGAAACGCCGGGGCGTAACTCCGCTGCCGCGAGAAATCGCGGCACAGCGGATAGAGCTCCGGCGGGATCTCATGGCGGCATGGAGAGTGCGACTGTCGCAACCCAGCGCAGGGCACGCCACAATTGCGGCGGTAAGACCCCTCTTTGAGGAGTGGCTTGAGAGGCGCCACGGCGTCCTCACCTTCCGCCTGACGCAGGTCCTCACCGGACATGGATGTTTCGGGAGGTTCCTGTTTCGAATAAGGCGGGAGGAAACGCCCGGGTGTTACCATTGTGTGGATCGACTGGAGGACACGGTGGAGCATACGGTGGAGGTCTGCCCGGCTTGGGCGGAGCACCGCCGTGTCCTCGTGGCGGCGATCGGCGGCGGCGACCTCTCGCGTCCGGCCCTGGTTCAGGCCATGGTACGGAGCGAGAGGGAATGGGAAGCCGTCACCTCCTTCTGCGAAGCAGTAATGCTCGCGAAGGAGGAGGCGGAGCGCGAAAGGGAGAGGCAATCTCTGCGCCCTCGCGCCCCTAGCCGCCGCAGGAGGAGGAGACACCCTGGGCGTCGGGAGTCGATTGCCGACTCCCGGCCACCGTAGGCGCGGGCTTGCGGACGGCGAGCAATGGGCAGCTCGCCGTCCGGTAAGGACCAGCCCCGGGTCGACGGCGCGTCGTGTTCCACGCGCGCCTCAAAGAGATGTCAGCAAAATTGACGGGGTCCGATAGGACCGATGCCTGCCGGGGCTGCGGATTGTTCGAAAGAGTTACCGTGGCCCTGGCGCACAGGCAACTGAAGGAACACGGGTGGGTTTTAGTCAGTAAGAGTCTGACACGCCCTTCCGCTCCGCCCAGAGCGGGAGACGTCATTTGATGATTTCCCACCCAAAAAAAAAAAAAAAAAAAAAGGGTCTTAAACATAACTGGCGAAATTTGGGTGTTCTATGTACATCTCTGCCTTACATTCGGGGAAAACAGGCGTGATGTTATGTTATATGTTATGTAACAATAATAGAAACTCAGTTCTGTCTTTTTATTTCCCCATAACTGTTTTCTATTTCCGCCATTACTACAGTATTACGTTCAAAACGAACAAATTAGATTCGACCTCCCGAAGTAGTACGAGTACCGCATCCAGAAATAGTTCCGCGTTCCCGTACGTAATAAATTAGACTTTTCACCCCTAAGAAATTGAATGCTACGTGAAAAATAGAACCTATTCCCGAATGGGGTGAAATTGAAATGTCTGCTAAAGACCAATATGTCTCTGGGTTTACATGCATTGGTTGGCAGTACATCTTTCGTGAAAAATTTACTATATTTAATCGAACCTCAAACAATTCCCATTTTGCGCTCCTAATAATACTATTGAACACTCTTATATAATGATTGCGCCACATTTTGTGAACCTTAAATAATCCTAAAAATACTAAATGCCCAATTAAGTGCGACCAACTCGGATGTAGCGCTCGCTCGGCTCGCGCGCTGTTGGTCACAGACTAACAGTACTCACCTAACTTTATCCATTTGGTCGGGGTGCCCTAGTTTAGTTACTGCGACCAACTGTGAGAAAATCTCAGAAAGTTAAAAAGAGGCTCAATAATTTAAAAAAGTATCCCTCATAAGAAGGTCAATAATTTATTAGAGGATCAGTTAAATATTTCTCTTATAATATGTGTATCTTTTATATGTGAACCTACTTTCTCGAATCAAAGAAGAATTTAACATTAAAGAGTCTTAAGAATTCACTGGTATGAAGTCGGTACTCCAACAATTTTACAAACAATCCCGCACTTAAAATACAAATCCACCTTTAGAGCTAAAAGATGATCACGTTCTTGCTTCATCAATTAAATTAACAAAAACGTCAATTTCCTCAACATTTTTCAACACCATAAAACCTACGCCCATAACAGCATTTTCCACTCTACAACCACGAACTCACCCGAACATCTCCGAAAGAAACCGAAGTCAATTTCTCGACACGGTTAACTTAGGTTAATAAAATGATATGCCGAAGATGCCTCACTGCGATATCTCGCGATCGCGATTTAGCTCGCTGCCGCGATGATAAATGATAAATGGTTTTATTTCTGTAAGTAGGTTTGTACAAACACTTTTACACTTCAATCATATTTTAAAACTAGATGAGGTCGGCGTTTCCTATCTGACTACTCTGAGAAGAAAGGCCGAAACAAACTCAGAGGTCACAGTCTCTTTTAAAGTCCAGACATAATCTTGGTCAGATCATGTGAAGAGCATGTAGATTTGTGTCTGAAATGGTCTTTTGAGAAAAAACCACACAGAATGATTAGACCTGTCCAGTCAGTGCACGCATTTGTCAGTAATCGTGCAGCTCAACACAAAACTTAAGGAGCTCAACGATTCTACGAACAGTACCAAAGAAAGGATGTTTGGGTAGGCCGCATAAATTACTCAAACTGCCAGACCATGATTAAAACTAATTGAGAAGAAAAATAAAAACAATGATCCACATAGTCTTTACATTCATAATAATTATAATAATATACTCCTGCTGTCACCTCCATGACCATGTAAAACAAACGCATACACGCATGCACATACCAGCCATCGAGGTCAACCCCCAAGCAGCCCGCGATGTATCGCAGTGAGGCATCCTTCGGCATGTGCGTGCGTGTCTTTTAGCATGCATTCGATTTACATGGAGGTGACATCGAGGTAGCGAGCTAAACCGCGATCGCGAAGTATCGCAGTAAGGCATCTTGGTCATTACCCTAAAGATGTTTCAAGCAACTTCAAAATAAATATCTCTTTCGATTTAATAGAGACGTCCCAAGTGATTTGAAAAGATTTTCCATCGTATTTTTTAAGGCTCATTATTCCGTTGCTATTGAACGGGCCCGAAATTTGGGTCCTTTAGCTTTTGAGACAGACTTGAATGGCTCGATTTCTTTATTTCTTAAGTGCTATATAAATAGTTTATTTGTCCACAATACTGTTAAGGTTTATTTTGAAGAATCGTAAAGGGACAGGGGTCTTTTTTTTTGTAACTGATAGTATATGTTTTTTGTGCAGAGAAAGTGAAACGGTAATCGTCAAGGGATTTTCCTAGCCCATAAAACTCTCTTCCTGCTCATGGGTTTCCCATTGACTGCTACAATAGAGAACGATAAAATACACCGTGGCAGGTACACCGACACGATTCAGTACACGATTCTAAAGTCACTGCGTTAAAAAAATTCGGATGTCATAAAAAATAATTGCTCGTCCATTGATTTTGGCCGCGTAGGTATTGGACTTTTATATGTAACAGCAGATTTTTCTTTTGATAACGGACGAAAAGTTTTAACGCAGGGGGGGTCAGAATCGTGTACTGAAACCATGGTAAAAGGTATTATTTATTTAAAATCGGTCTACCCGCTTAAAAGTTAATATATTATATATATAAGTTTTTAAAAAAACTTAGCTTATATGTAAGTAATACGTGGTCCATGGCAATGCTAGAGTATGTCAAATTAATGATTATAAAATTAATATTATATTTAAGTTAAACATTTAGAATCATAAAAACCTGTTTAATACAAATAAAAAAGATTATTTGCATTTATTTTATCTGTCTCTCTGTTACTTTTTCACGCTTTAACGGCGAACGGATTTGAATGATAGGATCCTATTTATCCTGGTATGGTAGCACGTTCCCGTGGGATAATATCTGACATCCACGCGTGCAAAACCACGGGCAAAAGCTGTAGCTATAATTACCTGTTTTGGCACACAGATTGGAGATCTCAGTCTCAGTACTTAGTTTCTTTTAGCAAACTAAAGAGCACCGCTGCCCTTGATCCCCAAGAAATCTTCTACTTAAGATGTTGTCAGTCAATATGGGAATACTCTTAGGACATACCTGAAGGTGAACTCCTATCATATACTACCCCTCTAGTAATTGCAATGGAAATGGTTTATGTCCACTGGCGTAAATTCACTGTTGTATCCTACTCTATTTGTGCTGGGCATGATAGGCTTTCGCCACTTACTTATTTAAGATTATGCGTGGTAAAATACACAACCCAGGCGAACGGACGGTTGGGTTGTGTGTACCTGATGGGCACGTGGGGCGACGGAGGCGGCCGCCGCTGCTGTGGGTGCCGCCCGCTCACACCAATCTACTGCAGCACGCGCCGCTGACGCGCACCCTGCGTACACTCAATATGGTGTCACAACAGATTGACTGCTTCAATTGTACTCTGAGTGAATTCACACGGGCCGCATTTTCTAAAACTACTCTTAGTTGTTCATTATAACTACACTATTGTATAAGGTAAGCCTGTGATGATAATTGTATGTGTTTTTAAATAGACAAAAAATAGAAAAATTTAAATTTCTGCTATGAAAATTATGTCCTACGTCCTACTTCAGGTTACCTTTCAAAATCAGCTCGCTAGTTTACGTGTGATGCAGCGTAAATTACTAAAGAGACACAAATAATACCTACTTTCCCATTTATAATATAATATCGACCCGTCCCGGCTTCACACGGGTAGTAGAGCTATATGCCTACTTTTTTATAACATAGCGGTGACATGTACACTGTCGCGATTTTTAAACTTTTAAACTATTTTACCGAATTTACATAATGCAACGGACAAAGTATTGCCAATAATGGCGTTCGCCTAAATGGTAGACAGATGCTATCGGGGACTTTTTTTTAGACCTATTTATAAGTAACAATGCCACCATACATTATTTATGTGTACATCTAACGGTTTCTACAGCGCACGCCGAGATAGCTCTCAAACGGCAGGACTTCTTCCGACTTCTTCAACTATCATTGTCATATTTCAGCCAATTTACACAATACTTTAATGAATTATACTCGTACACTTAAACCTTCCTTATAAATCACTCCGTCCATGGGTGAAAACCGTATGAAAATCCGTTTGGTAGTTTTTGAGTTTATCGCATACAGACAGACAGACAGACGCGGCAGGGGACTTGATTTAAAAATATGTAGTGAAGTAAGAAACAGAATGGAAGACATGTAGGTAAAGATCCTCAATATCGTTCACACTGTCTCAGCATGACATTTATTACTCGCGGTGTCACAAGAAGAAAATTATGCATATGAGATGGGGACGTCTTTTTGTTCCATTTATCTTGATAATTTTATTCCACGGTGCAAAGCAATTGTTTCTATCAAAATTGACTGGTTTCCATGCCTATACCGTTCATTATAGGTTCAAAACTGAGTTTCCCGTACGGTTTTGAATACTTAGAAAATATTGCTGCTGAGATTAGGTCGGTACATCCAAGGTGGTCGCAGTTAATTAATTATTTAGTACTTTAGGACATGAAAAAGGGATTTATTTGAGGCTCACAAAAAGATGTAAGTACATTTATTATATTAAAGTATCCATTCATATTTTTAGGGCATCAAAATGGTAATTATTTAGTATTCGTTTAAATACATGCCAAAAATATTGTCTATTTTTGAACGACTTCTAAAAAGGAGGAGATTTTGGGTTTAAAGAACTTTATTTCTCATAAGAACTTAAAAATAACAGTTCGCTTATAATGAGATAAATAGGTGATTATAACTAGTAATATTAAAATTAGTTACCTCTAGGGTTCTGGAGACATTATATTAGCATATTCTGATTATGTTATTTCAAATGTTGTGATGTATTATTTTTGTGTTCGAAAGAGTACTTTTCCGAGGTGGTCCCATATAATTTTAAATAACTTTGCTTAGGTAGTTTTTCAGTTAGCTTCAATAATACATATTTCATCCACTTGGTGTATGTTGATGATGTTATAAAAGTTTCTGTCGCTGTTGTTTACATAGCAAGTAGTGGGATACGAATTTGTGTGGGGTAGGTACTTGTACGACTGAAAAATAAAAATCTTTTCCCAAAAAAAAAACAAATGTCGCTGACGCCCAAAAAAAAAACCGACTTCTGAAATTAAAGTTATATTTCACTTTGTAGTGTTATTTTTTGGACACCCGTAGTTTTATTATTTTTCTTAAAATAAATATTTTTGGTCATAGAATGTGCCGAAGTTACGACGTAGCTTTAAGCCACTGTCACATTGTTAATTAATTATTATGGATGTGATAATGTTACACAGACGCAACTTAGCGAAAACCTGATACTAATTTAAAATGTATTATTATTATTTATTTATTTAAAATTACATGCACAACATAACAAAATTGAATCCCAAGACGTTGTACAGAACAAATTACAAACTAAAAAGTGACCCAAACACATACTTAAGTAGGCTAGGTAAAAATACAAAGAAAACAAAAAGAACATTTCCTAACCTTTGTACTTAATACTAATATGCCGTATCTGTATCTATTTTACTGTGTGTACATAAATAATAAAATAAATAAATAAATAAATAAACATATTTGGCACTCGGGGACCGCCGCGGTAAAGCTATTGCATAACATTTTTTATCAACTTATGCAATTATATAATATAATTAAATTATTTTATTAAATTAATTAATTATTATAATATATATAAATTAATAATAATATATAATTATTTATTTTATTTTTTATTTATGCAGAATTTTTTTTCTTTGATATTAATTCAAGTACAGTCGTAGCAGATACATACACGTTAAGCGAACGCTCGGCCGAGCTACATGGTAGGCGGAGTGGGGGGTGTTCGGTTTTATTTTCGTTACGGAATTTCTTGATTCGGTCGCCGCGCTCAAAGCCCGCGATATAAGCTATGCAATAGCTTAAAAATGTAAACACAAGAAAAACTAAATTAACAAACACAAGTTTAATTTAGCTGGATTTGGAGCCAAGCTCGCTATAATCATCATGCCTAATTAATTGCCTTGGTGATTCTGATTACATCAATATTTATCTTCAATTTTATTGTTGTTGTTAACGGGAAGATTGTCAACACAGATAGACTAGCAAAATCTTCAAACTTACAACGCGGCTCTTTTTCGTAGAAAGTAGAACAACCTTTAAACCACAATCAGTAGCTAGAAAATGGCAGAAACCTCGAACAAAGCCAATGAAGGAAGTCGGATTGACAAATGGAGGACAACTGTCGGTATTATTCTGCTAACAATTGCAGAGGTCGGTCACTTCCTAATTATTGCTGTATCGGCTGTTCTTTCATTGGGTTTTTTGGCCTACAGTGAAACGGATATCAATTCATCTTCTTCTGCTGTCATGTTTGAGTAGATTTTATTAAGTTTTGTTTTAGAGTGAAGCTAGGGTTTCTTATGACTGTAGTGGATGCGACATAATGTACAATTTACCGTCGAATGACGTCACTGAAAAAGTTGGGGGGGTTTTCCTAGACAGCGTTTTTTGACACCGTAAAATCGAACCCAGGGGGTAATTACGTCGCAGGAGGAGACACCCTGGGCGTCGGGAGTCGATTGCCGACTCCCGGCCACCGTAGGCGCGGGCTTGCGGACGGCGAGCAATGGGCAGCTCGCCGTCCGGTAAGGACCAGGCCCGAGTCGACGGCGCGTCGTGTTCCACGCGCGCCTCAAAGAGATGTCAGCACCATTGACGGGGTCCGATAGGACCGATGCCTGCCGGAATCGCGGATTGTTCGAAAGAGTTACCGTAGCCCTGGCGCACAGGCAACTGAAGGAACACGGGTGGGTTTTAGTCAGTAAGAGTCTGACACGCTCTTCGGCTCCGCCCAGAGCGGGAGAGGTCATTTGACGAATTCCCAGCTAAAAAAAAAAAAAAAAAAAAGCGGTTTAATTACGTAACACACTATCAGTAGGAATGGGTTTCATTTTGGCAGTTCAACAACATTCATTGCGTTTTTCCGTTGTTGAGCAGACAAATTGTTCGAACATACGAAGCAAAGGATTAACAATAGGCTTCAAAATGATTCAGATTGTGATAGATAATGTGTTACGTTAATTAGGGTGCAGGTGCCATCTTTTTATGACGACTATCACAGCGGCGGTTATGTAGCAGCCACAAATCTTCTAAGAAAATGTAGCTTTACAAGACGAGAATCTTTTAATAGGCACCTAGTTTCTGAGAGAAATCATAACCAGCTTACAATGTTCCCACTGCTGGGACACAGGCCTCCTCTCTTCGAGAGGGAGTGGGCTGTAATCCACCACGCGGGCCCAGTGCGGGTTGGTAGATGTCACATGTCTTCGAATTTTTGGTTCTAGAACATGCCGGTTTCCTGACGATGTTTTCCTCAGAGAAATAAACACATTTTATTTCAACCACCATCGCAGTGTTTGGTTTTTAATTCAACTCGTTGAGCTCGTGAAGTTCTGAGTTGAGCTGCACGATTACTGACAAATGTGTGCACTGACTGGACAGGTCCACTCAATCTGTGTGATATTTCCTCAAAAGACCATTTCAGACACCAATCTACATGGTCTTCACATGATCTGACCAAGATTATGTCTGGACTTTAAAAGAGACTGTGACCTCTGAGTTTGTTTCGGCATTTCTTCTCAGAATAGTTAGATAGGAAACGACGACCTCATCTAGTTTTAAAATATGGTTGGCGTGTAAAAGTATTTGTACAAACCTACTTACAGAAAATTAAATAATTTATCGTTTATCAATTACGCTGAAATTAGAAGAACGTGAGACTTTTTTACTAAGTTTCCAAAGCCGGCAAACCCCTCGATATTGCGGTTATCTAAAGGCAAGTTAAAGGACAATGCAACTTTTGCCATATATTGTTGGCATATTTCTTTTTTCTCTTCGCCAAAAGTTAAACCTAGGCCATATATGTATGTACTAACGAGGACTGTATGAGAAATCAATAGCAAAAGTCTACAAACCGTAACCGAACCAAGTTAGAGAGTGTTTAGTAGATTGCTATTGTTTTTTATCAGGCGTTATTTTTCTTAAATAAAAATAAAATAAATAAGAAAATACGTAATAGTATTATGTACCTAGTAATAGGGTAGCATTTGTGTAAGTAGGTGTTGAAAGTATCAAAATATAGAAATGGTACAAGTAACGCCATCTAATGACAGCTATGTCAAAATGTATTACTGTGGTCTTTTGTATCTGTGATATGTTTGAATAAATTAGTCATTCTTTGTCACTGAAAGTGATTGCGTTTCATTTAAGGTTATGGGCCCAGAGCTCCTCTATACTTTTGTTAAAAGTAGTAATTTTGTGTCGAGAAGTAAGTTTCGGACTTATTGAAGTTATAATTGTATCGATCGTGTTATCCAGTAAGTTACCTAACGAGGATGGCATCGAATTACCTAGTCAACGTGCCCAAACTGAAAGGCAGAGAAAATTACTCAGAATGGGTTTTCGCTGCAGAGAATTTTCTAGTCCTGGAGGATATGGTGCATAGCATCAGGCCAATACCTGGGAAGACGATAGAAGCTGCAGAAGATGCGAAAACAAAGGCAAAGCTTATCATGACTATAGACAGCGCCTTGTACGTGCATATCAAGGAAGTCAAAACATCGTCAGAACTTTGGAACAAGCTTAAGTCATTATTTGATGATTCCGGATTTTCGCGAAGAATATCTCTTTTGCGAAACCTTATTTCAATACGGTTGGAAAACTGTGTTTCCATGCAGGCGTACGTCACGCAGATCGTCGAGACAGGTCAAAAGTTGAGCGGGACAGGTTTTAAAATCAGTGACGAGTGGATCGGCTGTCTTTTACTAGCTGGATTGACGGAAAAATTCATGCCGATGATCATGGCCATTGAGCATTCAGGTATCCAAATTACAACGGACGCCATTAGAACCAAGCTGATGGATATGGAAACGGAAGTGGGTTCTCAATCCAGTGAAATTGGTGGGGCATTTGCAAGTGGCGCGCAGAAGTGGCAATCTAAGAAAAATAAAAATGTGTCAGCCGGTGCGCAAAGACAAGCTAAGTCAAATGTCAATGTCAGTGGTGGCGCCAAAAGTCATGTCAAATGTTACCGGTGTAAACAAACGGGTCACTACAAGAATCAATGCCCAAATAATGATTATTCAAGTAATCATTCGAAAGAATTGCAACGTAAACAGAGTAATGCATTCAGTGCAGTGTTTTTGAGTGGCCAATTCAACAAGTACGACTGGTACATCGACTCTGGCGCGAGTATGCACTTGACGGCCAATGAAAAGTGGATAAAGGATGCAACATACCACGATATGCGGGAGATATGTGTTGCAAACAACGAGAAACTTCAAGTATTATGTTCCGGCGACGTAAATATTGTGACAAAAACTGATCAATGTGAATATGAGATACCAGTGAAAGATGTTATGTGTGCTCCAGGATTGACAACAAATTTATTGTCAGTAAGCCAATTGATCGAGACTGGTAACAGAGTTCAATTTACGTCAGAAGGCTGTAACGTGTTCAACAGAAATAATGAAATGGTGGCTATGGCTGTGCTCAGTAACGGAGTGTACAAGGTTAGACTTGCTGACAGTGAAGTGACAAGTTTAGCAGTGTCAGGAGATGTCTGGCACAGAAGACTAGGCCATGTCAATAGCACTTATTTAAATAAAATGTCAATTGCTGTGGAAGGAATGGATCTCCAAGAAAAAGTTGACATAAATAAGTCATCTTGTCCTGTATGCTGTGAGGGCAAACAGTGTCGTCTGCCATTCCCAAGTGGTTCTAGATGCAATGAGTTGCTAGGTTTGGTACACACTGACATTTGTGGACCAATGGAGCATGAATCGTTGGGAGGCTCGAGGTATTTTATCTTGTTCATTGACGACTTCAGCCGAATGATAGCAGTGTACTTCTTAAAGCATAAAAGTGAAGCGCTCAGATGTTTTGCAGAATATAAAGCCAAAGTGGAGAAGTAAACGAGCAAGAAAATTAAAATCTTGAGAAGCGATAATGGGTGTGAGTACTGCAATAAAGAATTTGACTCACTTCTCAAGAATGAAGGTATTATACACCAAAGAAGTAATCCGTACACACCCGAGCAGAATGGTGTATCGGAACGGAATAATCGTACTGTGGTGGAAAAAGCAAGATGCTTATTATTTGATGCGAAGTTAGGGAAAGAGTTCTGGGCAGAGGCGACACATACTGCTGTGTACCTACAGAATAGAACAGTACTTCCATCATTGAATGATAAGACTCCATATGAAGTCTGGTTTGGTCATAAACCAAATGTGAGCCATCTCAGGATCTTCGGTAGCAGTGTGATGGTACATGTGGCAAAGGCAAGACGCCAGAAATGGGACAAGAAAGCTGAAAAACACATTCTTGTCGGATATCCTGATGGTATCAAAGGATTCAGGATATATAATCCAAGGACAAAGTGTATCACAACTAGCCGAGAGGTCATTGTCATGGAAAAGGATAAACATCCAGATATCACTATCCCAATTATTGAGAGTGAGAGAAAGGAAAACTCATGTTCAGTGGGAGACATAGAAGATAAGGAGGCATCAACCTTAGAAAATGTCACCGGTGCGGATGAAACCACAATAACTGATGAAACACTAGGTTTATCGGATGAAGACTATATACCAAGTGATTACGAAGATGCTTCTGATTTGCCGGCACGTCCCAAGTCTACCAGGATAAAGAAAAAGCCAGAAAGGTACAGGGTGACTAATATGTGTGTCCCTGAGGAGTTTGTTGATGCCAATGGTTTGTCAATAGAAGAGGCTTTACAAGGAGAAGAAAAGGACCAGTGGTTGTCAGCGGTAAAAGAAGAACTTCAGTGTTTTAAGGACAACGATGCTTGGGAGTTGGTAAATAGGCCTACGAATGGTGAAACTATAGTGAAGTGCAAGTGGGTTCTTAAAAAGAAGTGTGATTCAGAAAATAATGTGCGTTATAGAGCTAGGCTTGTAGCTAAGGGGTGTTCTCAAAAGTACGGTGTGGACTACAGTGAAACTTTTTCCCCTGTTGTGCGGCATACAACACTTAGGTTACTTTTTGCATTGTCAGTACAGTTGAATCTAGAAGTTACTCACCTTGATGTAAAAACCGCTTTCTTGAATGGGGACCTGGCTGAGACAATATATATGCAGAAGCCGGCTGGTTATGCCTGTTCAGATAATAGTAAGGTGCTTAAATTAAAAAAGGCTATATATGGTCTCAAGCAGGCATCCCGGGCTTGGCATAAGAAGGTAGATTCTTGTATGTTAGTTGATGGTTATATAAAGTCAAAAATAGAGCCATGTTTGTATATTAAAATTGTTGGTAATAGAAAAACTATTGTAGCTCTGTATGTCGATGACATGTTTGTTTTTTCCAACAATAGAGCTGAAAATAAACACCTTAAAACCATGTTAAGTAAAAATTTCCAGTTAAAAGACTTAGGTATTATTAAGGAATGTTTAGGAATGTCTGTAAGTTTTAATAAGGAAAAAGGCACTGTTACATTAAATCAGAAGAAATATATAGTTACATTATTGTCTAAATTTTGTATGACTGATTGTAAGCCAGTAAATACTCCTATGGAGGTCAATTTAAAATGTAAAAAGGAGACTACTGGTGGTAGCCAAAATCCTTATCAGCAGCTTGTAGGGAGCTTAATGTATTTAGTTGTTCTTACACGACCCGACATAGCATATGCGGTGTCTTATTTAAGCCAATTTAATAATTGTAATACTGAAGAACATTGGCAGTATGCAAAGAGAGTGTTAAGATATTTAAAGAAAACAAAAGATTTAGGTTTAAAATATTGTAAAGGCAACAATAATAACATTGTAGGTTATGTAGATGCAGACTGGAGTAATGATATCAATGATAGGAAATCATATTCTGGGTATTGTTTTGTTTTGTCAGGATCAGTAATATCTTGGAGCTGTAGTAAACAAAAATGTATTGCTTTATCTAGCACAGAGGCTGAGTATGTATCAATCTCAGAAGCATGTAAAGAGGCAGTTTACTTAAGGAATTTGCAGAATGAAATTACCCAAAAATTGTATACTATTACTGTATTCAATGATAGTATGAGTGCTCAGAAATTGTTATCTAACCCAGTTTTTCATAATAAAACGAAGCATATAGATGTCAGATATCATTATTGTAGAGAAATGATAACTGAAAACATTGTTGGTGTTGAATATATGTGTACATCAGATATGCCAGCAGATTTGCTCACAAAGAGCTTAGGCCCTATTAAACATTACAAGCATTTAAATACTCTAGGTATTGTTGAAATATGAATTACTTTTGTTTTGTTTGTAATTTTCTATATTTTGAGTGGGAGTGTTGAAAGTATCAAAATATAGAAATGGTACAAGTAACGCCATCTAATGACAGCTATGTCAAAATGTATTACTGTGGTCTTTTGTATCTGTGATATGTTTGAATAAATTAGTCATTCTTTGTCACTGAAAGTGATTGCGTTTCATTTAAGTAGGTATAGTTTTATGGGTATCAACATCATCATCTGCTTAGCTTTTTCCCAACCATGCTGGGATCAGCTTCCAATCTAACCGAATGCAGCTCCAGTATTAAACATGGAGCGACTGCCTAACTGACCTCTACAACCCAGTTACTCGATAACACGATACCCCTTGGTAAGACTGGTCATCGGACTTCTGGGCTTCTGACTACCCGTAAAGATTGTCACAGATCTTAAAATGACAGCCGGGGCCAACGGCTTAACGTGCTTTCCGAGGCACGGACCCAGCCAAGAACCGACCGAAGCAAGCTTAGCTTAAGAGCGGGTAGTAACCAAAATTGCCTATCTTCAATTTAATTTTTCATGAAATTCATAAGACTTAGGTATAAAATAAAAATAATATGAGTAACTACATGATATTTTGAAACTTGTTGTGGAACAGAAACACAATACGTTAAAATTTTCTCGATAAAATATCATCACGAAGTTACCCCTAATTTTCACGTTTTTTCAATTTGTACTTAATATGCTAATGACTAATAGGATATTTTTTTAATGATTATCTGTATCAAGACAAGGCGAAAAAAATTGTGCAGGCATTTTTTGGAATTCCTTTTATTTTTGGTATTATTACGACTAGAAGCTTTAAGCACTTACGACGTTTTTAGTTCGTGGAAGAAGTCATCTTCCGTCGCACGTTGCGGGAACTTCAAGCATATTTTTGTTTCACAAATCAGTCGCCGTCGCTCTGTTGAGACGAGAGGACTGCGCTTGAATTTTCTGCTGCTCTGCGATTTAATTTATTTACGTAAATAATATTTTCGTAATTTATCACATTGTTGGAATGAAACGGTGAAATACAAAACATGAAAAAAGCACTAAAACCACTTCCGAAACGATTATTAAAATCGTTAAGAATTGATAAACTAAATAAATACCGCGGCTAAACTATAAAATAAAAATATTATAATAATTCAATTTTGATATTTGAAAACTCAAGATGACATACAATTATTTGACAGATTTTTGACTGGTATAGTACAACTAGCGCCATTGTTCTCCACTTCAGTCAATTTTCTTGCGGAGAAAATTTACAACATAGAGTTCGTGCTGGAGATTTTAGATCTTATTACTATTTAGTAAAGAACCAAATTCGTTTACTCCCACTTTCGTTGACAAACTTCGTGTAAGGGTAACCTTAGACGACCCATTTCGAGCGACTTTTGACCAAAACCCCCGAATCAAGTTAAAACTCAAAATTTAACATATGGGTAGGTTATTGGTATAATAATATTATTGGAGTTTACAAAATAAATAAATCGGAAAACTAAAATAGGGTTTATTGCGGACACAAGTACGAAACGGTGTGCACGGGACATGACAGTTTTCATACGGATAGTGTTCTCCTGACTAGATCCCTTCTTATGGTGGGGATGAGTAAAGATTGTGACGGATCACAATGTTTGTGACTGTCGGCTTGCTTTTCAAAGCTAAAGTTTCAACAGTTACAAAAGAGGAACCTAATAAACTTTCGACTTTCTTTGGCACCCATATAAATAGATGCCAATTATTTTGTCGATAAAGCCGAATAATGTACCCTAGTTATTTGTTCCGAAATTGGCCTGTTTTTCACAAATGTTTTCGGCGAGGACTTTTTTCTACTCACGCTCCGCGCAGGATAGGTTTTCATGACACATGCCATTTGACTTTGCACAATACAGTGCAAAATCCACCATACCAATATTATTTTTTACTTGGTAACACTGTTGCTAATTGAATTTGCACGATCCTGCAATGCAATCCACGATATACCATTATATTTTTTTACTTCGTTAACACTGGTTTCCACGAAGACGTCGTGACGTCCAACTTGTACAACGCCCTAAATAAAATTTGGTTACATTGGAATTTGAACTTTGTCACGCCAGCATTGAGTTTCTAGTTCCAAAACATGACTATGATCTAAGATTATGAATTCAAGCTTAGCGTATAGTATAGGCAAAATAAACAGATGTTTTACCTACTGAAGAATTTCATTGAAAATAAAGGGAGTGGACAATGGTCATACTTCGTTTAAATATTTTAATTGAAAAACCATTCGAGGTACCTATTTGTGCTGTGAGACCTTGCTTCTTGCCAAAAAATCATGATTCTAGGTCAACGGGATGTATCATGTGGATTTTAATTTATTTGCGAATGTTTATTTTCTTATTTTATTGACATTTTTTTCAATTGATTTCATTTTATCAAAGTAAAAAAGCGGAAGGTAAGTGATGCGATGATAATTATACGCTTTTATAACGGCAAAAAAGCAATTTTATCGAAATTGTTTTCACCATCATGTAGGTAGTATCATGAGTATGTACTATTATAGTACTTTGATGGAAGTGCTTTGCTTTTTAGAGTTCGGTACCTCAAAAGAAAAATCGAAACCCTTATGGGATCACTTTGTTATCCATCTATCTGACTGCTTATCTCAGGAATGCGTGGGGGTATCAAGTTGAAATAGATATCAAATACTTACATAAACGGTCCTTTGGAGCTGTAAAAAAAAACGAGCTTCTAAGACGTTGACTTAGTATCTTGGCATAAATTGCCATTCATTTCGCATATCTTGCCACTCGCAAATAAATTAAAACCCATAAGATACATGTTGTTGACCTAGAATCATGAAATTTGACAAGAAGCAAGGTACAGGAATAGGTACAGGAAAGTATCTGAAAATTGTTCAATTGTAGTTATGTTACATAATGTATGGAACAATATTTTTTCAACTACAACGTTAGGTTTGTCTTTCAATTCGGAATCGAAAATTTATAGGCCGTATCTTGAAGTAACATTTAGTCTTTATTTCATTTAAGTCAGTCTAATCTCCAATCTAACATCCCACCAGCATCGGTAACAGATTCACGAACATACAATATTATTTAATAATATACCTACTTGTACCCATAGGTAAATTGAATAAAACAGTTTCATCTGATTATTTTGCGTATACACACTACACACAAAATTCAAATTCAAATGCCTAAATATACGCCGGGCGAAAAGTTTCTGCTGGCGGGAAGGGATTGTGTTTTGTTTTTGTCGTGTTTTATGAGAGGGGTAGGGAAAGAGGCGCGGGTGAAACTTTTTTTTTCTGTCTGACTGCGCCCTCTTAACCTTTGATTGACCCATGCGGCTGCTATCATTTAGCCACGACCCCTCGTATAGTTTCAAGGGCATCAAATCATTTAACTTGTATGAGATATGTAGTTTAAGTTTACATATAACCCCTGCCTATCTCAAGGTCAGACAACTTCGAACCATTTACTTTGTAGTATTACTTTTATTTCTCTCTCATCCATCTCAACTAAAAATCATTCAACCAAAACAAAATTGCTCTGCAAATCTGAATAAATTAAACCATATTTTTACCTTTTTCATGTACTTGGGTACACACGTTCCTACATTTAGGCCACAAGGAGTCCCTAAAGCCTCGTTCACACTGTCTGACCGAGATAAAACTACTAGAGCGAATAATGTCGCATTACAATGCATTGGGTGTCACGTTAGGATTACACGAATGTGTGTAATGGGCCGAAGACGGGGAGAGGATAGCGTGGATAAGACTTGAGATTTTTTGTTCGATATTTTTGTTTTATATAAAGATAAATGATAAATGATTTTATTTCTGTAAGTAGGTTTGTACAAACACGTCAATGAAGAGGTATGAAGAACAGGATTCCATAAGGAATAGGATTCCAGGAACAGGTTCCTCATACCCCATAGAAAAGGAAGAAAGCTCCGAGCAGACGGGTGTTGTGTCTGGTGGGCAACTGTCCCGCGATTGATATTGGAACGTTGTATATAAAATATATTATTTGCTAGTCGTGCGTCAAATTTTGCTTGTGTGATCCAAGATCCCACACACACACATACACACACACACGGATTGGATCGGTTTGCCGGATCGTTACACACTCCGACATAAATCAAGATTAAATATTCCAACTTCTCGGCTAAAAATACACTCTACAAGTCCCTATGTAATGTCCATAAAAATATATAACAAACTACATGAACTAATAAAAAAAGACAAAATTAATATATTTATCGGAAATACGTTAAATCAATATTTTGACTTTGACCAAACGGGACGCCAGCACCACCAGGTGGCGCGCGACAGAGTCTATAACATAACGCTTGACCAGAGTTAAAGCAGAGTTTGTTGTTGGCGGCAAAACAGTGAACACGTTTATAAACAGTCGCGCGTTGCATCTAGTTGTGCCGTGTACCTTCAGTGTGTGATTCGCTAGTGTGATTAGTTTGATCGTAAATTATAACTTAATTTGAACTGCAAACGGTTTTTCTATTGCGCAATAACCAACACTACCCATAGTATGCCCACAGTAGTTAAAATATGGCTGATAATAACGAGAGAGACGTACCTTCTCCGTCATATTTGTAAAAAAAAACTAAAGAAATTTTTAAGAAGATTATTTAAACGAGAAAATATAAGTGCTAACATATCTAAATAAGTTTAGTACACTTAACTCTAATATGTTTATATTATTATATTTAGTTCAGAAGCCTTTTAACAACTTTAATTGATAAGCTAAGTTTTGAAAGCTTTCTTTCTCTTACTATTTTGCTGTGCCCGACGGGGTCCATAATAATCACATATAATTTTAAGTTACCACCTAAGGACACATCGTGGAATGCAAATAAATTATTGAGTATTGAAGATTTTATATGACGTTATTGTGATGCATACTTCACATGTAGCGATATAGACACTGCCAAAGGAAATTATAGTCTCTTTGGTTGTGTATTTGTTTTCTTGATTTAATATTCAATCATTTTCAACATAATAATTAAAACCATAATCCATTGTTGAAAGTTTTTCGATTGTGTTACCTGCCGGCTCTCATCAATATAATATATCTAAAGAAACAATACTAAATGGATTCCACATTGTGATCGACAGGAGACAGGTCCAGGAGGTTAACCCCAATTGATACGTAATTGATGCGATCCTACAACCAAAACTTCAGCAAGTAGTTCACTATGGACCGAATAAAGGCTCGACGCGACAGGACGATACAAAGGCACCGCTCGTAGCGCGACACGCGGTGCCTTTGTGTCGCTCAGTCGCGTCACGCCAGTATGCACGAGCCATAAGGGCCTTAGCACACCTCTCCGCCGCTAAAAAAAATAATGATGGAAAACCGCTTAACGAATTCCGCTAAGGAACATACACTATGCCGCGATTCGAGTAACGAAATATCATGAGAGGCAGTTGAATTGTAGCAATTGGAGCAAAATGTCGTCGCTTTCGACGTAGTAAATACAGTATAGTCTACTTCGGAACTCTTAGATTCGTTTTTACGTATAACAACATACATTTTACAAAAAAAAATAAGTTTCGCTTTATAAATATGTCGACTACCACATCGCACATTGCGAAACAAACGTGGCACCGTAACAAAATATCAGGCTGAGCGCGGAGGTGTAACTGACTTCCGAGCAGATCGGCGAAATCACGTGGGAAAGAGATAGAATGATAATCAAATCTGCGCGTTAGAACAGGCAGTTTCGCTTCTGTTTCGCTTGTCGTACAACGGACAAATCATGACGGAATTACTGCGGTTTCGCTGCTATGGTTTCGCCGCGGAGATGTGATACCCGCCAGGTATGTTCTTTAGACATTCCAATATCCTCATAGGTTTCAGTAGTGGATTTCTAATGCAAAGCAATTGAAATATACGCGAACACGATCTGTGATACTGGGCTGATTGCAAAAAAATATAAAGTTCCAAAAATATCATACTTTCGTGGCTAAATTATAACCACCGCACTTGTCCATCGAAGCTACGGGAAGGTTGCCGTGGCCGGTTCATGGATGATTGATCATCCCTTCCATATCGAGACCCCTTCGTGTCTCGGAAAGCACGTTAAGCCGTTGGTCCCGGCTGTCATTCGTACGACAGTCATCAGTACGAAATTCGTTAGAGAGTCGTGACGGGTAGTCAGGAGCCCAAAAGTCTGACAACCGGTCTTACCAAGGGGCATCATGTTACCCAGTAACTGGGTTGTGGAAGTCAGATAGGCAGTCGCTCCATGTAAAATACTGGTATTCAGCTGCATCCGATTAGACTGGAAGCCGGCCCCAACATAGTTTTAAAAAGACTATGTAGATTGATTGAACAACGTCTTATCCTTCCTTTTCTGTCTTCATGATTGGCCTGAGACTGAAATCTCCGTTGACCAATCACAGGGCACCGTTCTAATTGGACGAATAATATATTCGTTGTTGGTTCCCTTGTCTGCGAGCAGAATTTATCGAATATCATGGGAAAACGAGCTAGTGTTGATTGTCATTGAAAAATGTTACGTCATAGCCGAAATTGAATACATTGCGGAGTGATAAAATTACAGAACAATAAAAAATTAAAGGGGACTTAAATCCCGTTAAAAAAAAAACTAATAAAAAAAACATTTTTATTTTTTTTAAAGCATTAAAAAAGTCATCAAAAAAATCTGAAAAATCATTTTCTCTTGTTAACAAGAGAAAATAATGCTATAGTTCATTGTAATAAGTAACCTTGTTGTATGCAGCTGACATAGTGATCTGATAAAGAAAATTAAATTGTCATACCTTTCGTGCCCTCGAGGTGAAATCTTGAGTCGTGACGTGTACTGGCCACCAAATTGAATATCCTGTGACGTCATATAGCCTCGGTGACTTTCTTGAAATCGATTTAGTTATAAGCGTGTGTGTGTGTGTGTGTTATAGGTGTGTTGTGTTGTGACCGTAATTTATTTTAAAGATTTTCCTACCGTTAACTTACAACTTTTGTTGGTACTATTGCCACGCAGATTAATTTTTTCACCCTTTAAATAAATAAATCTTATAACTATAAGATTTATTAATTAATGTAATACATAACTATGTATAAGACCAATTGCAGGAATTCACGATGTTCACATACTTATTTAAAGGAACATCTTCTAAAATTACAATATTTTTTTAAATGTTTATTAAAAAACCAACCAAAACAGCTTCGACTTCTTGTTAAGAAAATAACAAAATATTTGGAAAATCCAAAAGTGCACCCCTCACAATCTCATTCAATTCTATAAAAAAAAAAAAAAAAATTTATAGAATTAATTGATTAAAAGAGAGGATGAGATTTAATATCCGGCAACTCAGCAAAAAAATTTAGAATTTTTATAACTCTAAGGGTTTACATAAGATAAAGTTGTAAAGTAACATTAAATAAAACTACATTGAATTAGGCCGTGATTTTCGAAAGGACTTAGTTTTCGATAACACTGAAGCGTTAAAAAAAAATGGACGCGATTAGTTAAGTTTTTCGGCAGTTATCGTGACCACGCCAGGATCCATACATACAGACACACGGACGACCACAGAATAATCATTACTTTAGACAGCAAAATGTCTTTTGAAAATAACATGAGTGTTGAAACTAGTGTTTTTTCTTGACGTTTCTGCGTAAACATTATTCTACAAGTCCGATATGAAGTAAATAGAGACATTTTTAGCTCAAGGAATTACTTGTTCTTTGTAAGGCGAGAGTAGAGCACTACCTCATGCGGTACGCTTATGAGGCGTGCAAAAAAAGATGCCTGACACAAATATTACTATTAAAAAATGAGCTTAACTTTCACTTTAACCATTTAAATGTCTGTTCAAATGATACCCATTCAAGATTTTAAATCTCCAACACACGGTGATATTCATGACTCGTTTCTTTTGTCTACGCGGTGACACCTTTATCCTGCAATGCTTTATTAAGACCAGATCAATATCTGGTCTTGAATGTTTGTGTTGGATGTGGCTTTTGTGTGTTAATACACATAAAAGCCACATCGTAACACCAGACAAAGCAGCGTGGACATCATTTCTACAGTGTATATCGGACATTACACAGAGGTGTTCTATTCATCCATTCATTCATGTCTGTACTATAATGTACAGTAATAATAAAGCCGAAGAGTGTTTGTTTGTTTGAACGCGCTAATCTCCGGAATTACCAGTAAGATTTGAAAAATTATTTTTGCATTTGATAGCCAAATTCTTGAGGAAGTGTATAGACTATTTAACATCACGCTAAAACCCTTATGAGCCCAGTAAAAATAAAAAAGTCATAAAGAACGATGAGCGAAAACGAAGTCATAGTGCAGGCGGGCGATGCGATGCGACGCGGTGGGTCGAGGAGACAAGAAATTACACGCGGACGAAGTCGCCGGCAGAACTATGTTACTATTTACATATAAATTGACGTCGTTTTTCGTGTCTGTCCGTGTTTTCGCGTTGTTCTTCTAAACTACGCAACGGATTTTGATGCGGTTTTCAACTTCATTTAGTGAAATTTATTCCCAAAGGTTTATGTGTATAACAAATTAATTTTAAACTTACGTTTAATATAGAAGTCTTTTCAGTCGCACGTGTTTTTTTTTGTCGCAAAACCGTGTGAAGCTGGGGCGGATCGCTAGTTTAATTTATAAGTTAAACAGATAGGAGCCATTGTGTTTGTGAGGGCGTATCCATTACTGTCGGTATAAAGGTTACATTACGATAAACTTGATTGAGGTAGATACTGAAACCAATGGAATAGCCAGCTTTTTGTGGATAGTGGGATAGTCCTGAATATTTTCTCGTTACCAAATTCGAGGGACTAAAATAACATCTCGCGTAGTTTCCCCGAAGAATTGGGCAGAGGTGTACAGTCACGAGCACTAATATGTCTACACTTAGCAACTTTTTAGAATTAATGATGTCCTTATATAATAACTTATGGTATTTTTGATGACTTTTAAAGAGAAAACTGTCTGTGAATGTGAGTAGCATTCAGGCTACATTGATTATCATTTTAATATTGTGAATGTGAAGACTACGTGGGTCATTGTTGCTTTTTTTTTTCTCCTCAGTTAATTTTAATCATGGTCTGGCAGTTTGAGTAACTTTTGTGGCCTACCCAAATGTCTTTTCTTTGGTATTGTTCGTCGAATCGTTGAGCTCCTTAAGTTCTGAGTTGAGCTACACAATTACTGACAAATGCGTGCACTGACTGGACAGGTACACTCAATCTGTGTGGTTTTTCCTCAAAAGACCATTTCAGACACAAATCTACATGGTCTTCACATGATCTGACCAAGATTATGTCTGGACTTTAAAACAGACTGTGACCTCTGAGTTTGTTTCGGCCTTTCTTCTCAGAGTAGTCAGATAGGTAACGCCGACCTCATCTAGTTTTTAAAATATGATTGACGTGTAAAAGTGTTTGTTCAAACCTACTTACAGAAATAAAATCATTTATCGTTTATCATTTAACTCCTAAATGTGATTTTCTCCTACTGTATTCATTAAAATTTTATGCTATTACGAGCATAGTATTTTGGAACCTATACTGTTATTAAAATAGGTCTTATCTCAAAGTTGCAATCAACGTTCCACGAGAAAATCGCTTTTAAGCTTTACTAAGTGCATACATTATTAGTGCTCGTGATTGTACCTATAGTACACCCACATTTCTCCATTTAAGTTTAAGTCCCATGTAATAGAGGGCGAGCCTATTGCCATCAACCGGGCACAAATCCAGACTCCGAGCGGCTTCTGCAAAATTTCAGACAGAAAAACCCAATAACACTTCGCCCGACCTGGGAATCGACCCCAAGACGTTATGCTCAGCAGTAGTGCTTACGACCACTAGACCAACGAGGCAGTCTCTATGTACAGTCTTATAGATATAAAGAACTTGACTGGGAAAGTCTTATATATATGAAGAACTTGACTGGGAAAGTCTTATAGATATGAAGAACTTGACTGGGAAAGTCTTATAGATATGAAGAACTTGACTGGGAAATTCTTATAGATATGAAGAACTTGACTGGGAAAGTCTTATAGATATGAAGAACTTGACTGGGAAAGTCTTATAGATATGAAGAACTTGACTGGGAAAGTCTTATAGATATGAAGAACTTGACTGGGAAAGTCTTATAGATATGAAGAACTTGACTGGGAAAGTCTTATAGATATGAAGAACTTGACTGGGAAAGTCTTATAGATTTGAAGGACTTGACTTAGAAAGTCTTATAGATTTGAAGGACTTGACTGGGAAAGGCTTTTGTTGTTTATTTGAACACTAATATTGAAGTAAAAACAAAACATCTTTTGTCAACCAGTGAAACTATTGGAAAGTGCGCGGTACAACATGATACCCATAATTAATATTATAAATGCGAAAGTAACTCTGTCTATTTGTTACTTTGTAACGACTCAACGGCTGAATGGATTCGGATGAAACTTGGCACACGGATAGACCATGACCTGAGTTAGGACACATGAAACCTACTCTATATCCCAGTAGAATGTTCCCGTGGGATAATTTCCGACCTCCACTCAAGCGAAGCCGCGGGTAAAAGCTAGTAGTGCTATAAAACGTCCTACATAATGCTCTATTACGTACTTTTAACGTTATGAAGGTGTTATTTTTCTAATAATTTGTAGAAGTATTCAACCCTTAGTTCTTCAGACACTACACAAAAACACTTACACTACAAAAACACAGGTACACTACACACATACTACACCTAAAAAAACACACACCAACATACACACACGTGTTTTAATAATTCCCATTAACAAAATGTAAAATAACAATACATAATCAGCCTCTACATAATCAACATAATAGGTTCTCTCTGCTGGGACACAGGCCTCCTCTCTGTGAGAGTGAGTGGGCCGTAATCCACCACGCGGGCCCAGTGCGGGTTGGTAGACGTCACATGTCTTCGAAGTTCGGTTCTAGGACATGCCGGTTTCCTCACGATGTTTTCCTTCACCGTTTTGAGAGCAGTGGTGATGAAATTATTTACACAAAGTAAATCGCCTGTCTGGGTTCGAACCTACGACCTACAACTCGTAAGTCGCGGCCAGTACCACTTGATCACCACTGCTCTCTCTAAATAACAATGAACATAATTAATTCAGAATTAAAATGAAATGTACATAACTAAGAATTTAAACCGTTTTTTTTTTCAATTACATTTTAATAATTTTATTCAAGAAAATACAATATAAACACAAGCTAACACTAAAATATCTATAATATGCGTACAAGTATATTAAAAAAGGGGAAAAGCTTATACTTATCTAATTCGTTTTATTTAAGTCCCCCCACCGCGATTGTCTGTCTGAACGCGATAAACTCAAAAACTGCCGAACGGATTTTCATAGGATTCTCACCAATGCAATGGACGGAGTGATTCATGAGGAAGGTTTAGGTGTATAATTCATAAAAGGTTTAGTGTTAATTGGCTGAAATATGACGATGATTGTTGAAGATGTCGGAAAAATTCATGCCGACTGGGAGTTTCACTGGCGTGCGCCGCGTTAACCAATAGAGTTATATGAAAACAATATATTACGGAATTAATACATTGTTTACCTGGATTAACTAATAGGTACATTAATCCCGGTAGTACGTTCTCGTGGGATATTTTACGACAAACACGCGGGCGAAACCGCTGGAAAAAGCTAGTTAATTAATAAAAATAACAATATAATATCCTAACTTAACTAAAACTATTAACAATAAATAGATTCCATTCTCAAACCATTTGTCAATCGTTTTCAGAAATCCTTCACTCGAATCAAAACCATACACGCTCAATTAATTAATAACAAAAATATAACCTCAATGTCCCCCAAAATGTAGCCTGAAGGATATCCTAGCATTGTAGGAATATTGGCAATAACCTCTCTTGGATAATTGAGTGGTACACCCTTCGATCCCATTAAGGGATCTGTCAGGACTCGTAGTCGATAATCGTCTAGGCGCGTCTCTATTTCGCTATCTTACAAGCTCTGTGTGTCAGGCCTCTCTAAACAAGCGAGAATTGGGTTTTTATGTCTTATGAGAACTTTTGGTTATGATAATATGAATCGTCCGTGTGTGGTAAGATGATTTGATAAATGATTTTATTTCTGTAAGTAGGTTTGTACAAACACTTTTACACGTCAATCATATTTTTTAAACTAGATGATGTCGGCGTTTCCTGTTTGAGTCCTCTGAGAAGAAAGGCCGAAACAAACTCAGAGGTCAGAGTCTCTTTTAAAGTCCAGACATAATCTTGGTCATGTGAAGACCACGTAGATAAGTATCTGAAATTGTCTTTTGAAGAAAGAACTACACAGATGGAGTGGACCTGTCCAGTCAGTGCACGCATTTGTCAGTAATCGTGCAGCTCAACTCAGAACTTAAGCAGCTCAACGATTCGTTTGGTCATGTTGAGAAGATAAGTGAAAGGCGACTAACAAAAGGTATTTACAGAGGAAATGTGGGTGGAAAACCTGGCAGGGGACGCCCTAAAAGCATATAAATATAGTGACCTTATTGGTGATGTTCTTCAGAATAGTCGGATGAGTAGTACTCGCAACCGGCAGCGTGCTTGTATGAGCAAATGTATGAACGAAGCAAAATGAGTATGTAAGAATAGTAGCAGGTGGCGTTCTGTAGTTTCTGCCTACCCCCATGGGAAGAAGGCGTGTATGAATAGTGAAGTAACTAATAATCGCGATAAATTTGTTTCCAAAAGTTAATTCGAAAAAAAAGGAATCAAGTTATCTTTGAATAACATCTATGTGCCTAAATCCAAATGAACTAAAGGATATTTGCTGATTGCTCCTCAACTATGAAAAGCTTCTTTTCAAACTGAAACTCAAAGCATTTATTTCAAATAAACCAATTACAGGCACTTTTGAATTGTTAAAGGGTCGGTCGGTCAGAAAGGTGAAGCTAGTTGCCAATTTCAAAGCGTGGTAGCTATTTATGGAGAAGAACGGGCAAGAAACTCCATGGACACTCTTTTAAATCAAAATATGGTTACAAAATATTGGTTAAATAATTCATGTTGAAATTATGCATGTGAGAACGATGCAGAACGTTAAAAGCGTCCGTAATAAAAAGATTAAAAAAAAAACATACATTAATTTTCAAGTGTGGTCCAAATTATTAGCAACTAGCTGTACCCGCGACTTCGTTTGGGTGGATGTCGGAAAACAATAATGTGTCTCTTTACTAATTCTCTTTTCTTTCTATAAAATATAAAGTAGCCTTAGTTACTCCTTATAACATCAGCTATGTGCCAGTGAAAGTCTGGTCAAAATCGATCCAGCCGTTTCGGAGATGAGCCGGAACAAACAGACAGACAGACAGACAAAAATTAAATTAAATTGTTTTTTGTTATAAGTACCATATATACTTTCATATGCATTTAGTAAAAAGCTGTTATTTTGACATTAGGTACAAACAGACACTTCAATTTTCTTTATTTGCATAGATTACAAATAGACACTTCAATTTTCTTTATTTGTATAGATTACAAAGTGACACTTCAATTTTCTTCATTTGTATAGATCACCATTAATGTTCTTATTTTCGGTTATCAAACGGTTACTGGTAGCAACACCTTCTTAGGCATTTTACATAAATACTGCGCGACTACGCCAATCTGCGTTTTTTATAATATTTATCGTGACTGTATTATCGTGGACGTGCACGTCCACGTCACGGCATTATGATAACACAGGGAAGTAAAATGTATGAAAATATATGAAGACGCTTTTCAATTTTCATCCACGGTACCGTTATAACGTGCACGTATTTCCATACATTTTATGGACGTGGACGTCCACAACAATATCGTCACGTTAGAAATTATAAAAGCGCACAATTGATCTACTGAATACCAAAAGACCATAATTATGAAACTACCTTTTGGAAGGGGCAACTAGAATCAATTCTATTTTCTTGTAAATTTTGAGGTTCAAAAGTGCCTTCTATGTGCCTATTTGAAATAAATGATTAAACTTTAAATTTGACCAGATTTTGCAACCAAAACAGAAAAATCTATCGACCTACAAAAAAACATTGAGCCCTCGCGGGACGCCTGGCAGATGTGAAACATTGAAACTATTTTGTATAGAAAACATAGCGCGGCGACGCGTCGCCACGGCATGCACCGCCACGCCAACAATCGGTTTTACCCGCGGCTATAGATGTTTCACATCAAAAAGCTTAATGTAACTGTGTTTTCTTCCTTTAAAATAGCAAAAACTTTTCCAGAAAATTCCTTTCCTAGCACGGAGCAAACCGAAGATCTTTTACACCTAAAACAGAATGCAAACATAATCGTGATCACTGCCTTAGTTGTCGCCGTAGTCGGGCTATCACTTTAAAACGTCCTGCGAGGCGGCGAGCCTCCTTGCCGGATTACCACCGTGGGATCTGGAGGCAAAGGTCCTCGCGCACGTTTGGGAGTGGCGCGAGGAGGCGAAACGCCGGGGCGTAACTCCGCTGCTGCGAGAAATCGCGGCACAACGGACAGAGCTCCGGCGGGATCTCATGGCGGCATGGAGAGTGCGACTGTCGCAACCCAGCGCAGGGCACGCCACAATTGCGGCGGTAAGACCCCTCTTTGAGGAGTGGCTTGAGAGGCGCCACGGCGTCCTCACCTTCCGCCTGACGCAGGTCCTCGCCGGACATGGCTGTTTCGGGAGGTTCCTGTTTCGTATAAGGCGGGAGGAAACGCCCGGGTGTTATCATTGCGTGGATCGACCGGAGGACACGGTGGAGCATACGGTGGAGGTCTGCCCGGCTTGGGCGGAGCACCGCCGTGTTCTCGTGGCGGCGATCGGCGGCGGCGACCTCTCGCGTCCGGCCCTGGTTCAGGCCATGGTACGGAGCGAGAGGGAATGGGAAGCCGTCACCTCCTTCTGCGAAGCAGTAATGCTCGCGAAGGAGGAGGCGGAGCGCGAAAGGGAGAGGCAATCTCTGCGCCCTCGCGCCCCTAGCCGCCGCAGGAGGAGGAGACACCCTGGGCGTCGGGAGTCGATTGCCGACTCCCGGCCACCGTAGGCGCGGGCTTGCGGACGGCGAGCAATGGGAAGCTCGCCGTCCGGTAAGGACCAGGCCCGGGTCGACGGCGCGTCGTGTTCCACGCGCGCCTCAAAGAGATGTCAGCAAAATAGACGGGGTCCGATAGGACCGATGCCTGCCTGGGCTGCGGATTGTTCGAAAGAGTTACCGTGGCCCTGGCGCACAGGCAACTGAAGGAACACGGGTGGGTTTTAGTCAGTAAGAGTCTGACACGCCCTTCCGCTCCGCCCAGAGCGGGAGACGTCATTTGATGATTTCCCACCCAAAAAAATAAAATAAAAAAATGCCTAACATCAAGCCTGTAATTCCCAAAGGGTTAGTCAGTGGTATAGCTATAGTACCTACACCCATATTTCGCCAGTTATTTTTAAGTCTCATGTAAAAGTCCTCTATAATAATGGGTTTAGGATGCTGACGGGGTTGCCTCGGTACTGTAGTGCATCGGGGATGTTTGCGAAGGCCAACACCGACTGCTTTAGAGCAGTAATGCGCAAGAGAGTGGCCTCCCTGATGCGTCATGTGCGGGGCAACACCAACGACCTTCTAAACACCATAACAGAAAGGCTTGAGTGTCCTATTGTGGGGCACTGGAATAAGGTACACAACTCTGGTGATATCCTTTTTAATGTAAAAAATAGTACGTTGAATAAGTACGTATAAGTTACTAACATAGTTTTAAGCTAACAAGTTCATATGGAATTCATGTTCTGAAATAAAAATGATTATTATTTCCTTTATTTCTTAGATATATACATATAAATTATATTTTTAAATATTAGAATATAAAAATATAAAAACATTTAAAAATATAAAAAATAGTGGCCCACCGGTATCGGGAACAGGGTCCAAGCTACCGGCGGTCAGGGCTCCAGAGAGAGAAACCTCCTAACAATTCGGGCCGTGTCCAAAAGTACCGCCTTCTGAATCAAGCCCTTGATCCAGCTGCCCAACGAGAGCCTCCTCAGGTGTTGGTCGAGGCTCTTGGCTATTAATCCATTGGCTGTGACGACTATCGGTACAATGATCGCTGAGTCCACATCCCACATGTCGACAACCTCGCGAGCCAAGTCAAGATATTTGATTTGTTTATCTTTCTCGGCTTTCACGAGGTTCCCGTCATGTGGGACCGTTATGTCAACAATCATTGCACGCCGCTCTAATCGATCCACCACCACTATATCAGGCTTATTGGCAACAATAGTCCTGTCAGTGATGATGGATCGATCCCAGTACAATGTGATATTTCCATTTTCGAGAACTGGGTCGGGCACATACCTGTAGTACGGCACTTCCGATTCTACAAGGCTGTATTTGAGAGCAAGTTGCTGATGGATAATCCTGGCTACAAGGTTGTGTCTATGCAAGTATTCTTCGTTAGCTAGACTAGAACATCCGGAGATAATGTGTCTGATTGATTCACCCGGACGGTGGCATGCCCGACAAATGTCAACCGTGCCGTCTTTCACAATAAATCTCCGGTAGTTGTTTGTCATCATAACTTCGTCCATAATTGCACAGACAAAACCTTCGGTTTCTCCAAAGAGGTCACCGAAACGCAGCCAGGCTACGGACGCTAGTTGATCTATATCGGGTCCATGTAGGGCCCGAAAATAGCGTCCGTGAAGCTCCTTACTCTGCCATACTTCCATGCGATCATTAGTGTCAAGCACTACTGGCTTGCGCCAGTTCTCTTTAGCCAAGGAGAGCGGGGTGAGGCCCTTGTCCACTTTGACCACATCTCGATGCATCCCCACGTCGGCCTCTAAGAAATAATCCCTGAGACTGCATATCTCGCGATTGTGGAGGGTCTTAGCATTTAAAAAGCTTCGACCTCCACATTTTCGCGGGATATACAGCCTCATTACCGATGACCGTGGGTGATGCATTCGATTTGCAGTCAGCAGTGTACGGACCTTCCTATCCAGGGCGTCGAGTTCGGTCTGAGTCCATTTGAGTATGCCAAAAGAGTACATCAAAACCGGCATGACCCAACCGTTAAAGGCGCGTACCTTATTTCCGCCTGATAGAAGACTATTAAATACTTTTTTCAGGCGGCCAAAGAAGCGTTCCTTTAACGATTGCTTCATGTCAGTACCATTGATGCCCAATGCTTCCGACATACCCAAATACTTATAGGTTTCGGATGCAGAGAGGGTTCTAAGGTTTATGGAATCCGAGAGTTGGGTTCCGACGGATTCCACAATCTCCCCTCGCTTTACATGCATGACCGCACATTTGTCCACACCAAATTCCATTCTGATGGCACTACTGAAAATTTCAGTTACTTTCAGTAGCTCCATCAGTTGCAAATTGTTGAGGGCAAAGAGTTTTAGGTCATCCATGTAAAGGAGGTGAGATATAACCTGACCACCTCTCCTCAGCCGATAGCCTAGACCTGAATCTTCCAGCAGTGTGCTTAGAGGATTCAAGGCTAAGCAGAACCAAAGCGGACTCAAACTATCACCCTGAAATATGCCTCGCTCGATCCTTATCGGTTCGCTATTCCTTTGGACATTTCGACATCCTGGATAGTGAAGGACCGTTCTCCATTGCCCCATACATGACATCAGGAAGGTGCGCAGAGTTGCATCTACTTTATACAACTCCAGCACCCTCATAAGCCATGTATGTGGCACCGAGTCATAGGCCTTCTTGTAATCTATCCAACATGTCGACAGATCCTTTCGGGAACGACGAACTTGTTGGCTAATGGCCATATCAATGAGGAGTAGCTCCTTAGTACCACGGGACCCGTTCCTACATCCATTTTGAGAAGGAGACATGATAGAGTTGGTGTCTATATGTTTGTTAATTTTAGCTCTCAAAATGGATGTAAGAACTTTATAGACCGTCGGTAAACACGTGATCGGTCTATAATTTTTGGGTTCCGCAGTGCTACCTGACTTATGGAGCAAGTGGGTAACTCCTGTTGTTAGAAACTGGGGTAACGAACCAGACTCCAAAGCAGTCTGGTACTGAGCCGCCAAGCGAGCGTGCGACCCAACGAACCATTTGATCCAAAAGTTGTGCAGTCCGTCCGGTCCTGGAGACTTCCAGTTAGGCAGCGGACGGACTGCACGAGTTACATCTTGGGGGCAGATGGTAATAGCCCCCATTTCTGGTATTGGATCGCAGGCTCGCTCGACTTTCTGTACCCAATCGCCTTCGGTGTGACTGACAGGCACCGACCAGATATTGCGCCAGAAAGAACACATGGCATCATCATCTGGTAGGCACGTGTCAGCCACATCTTGATCCGGTCGCTCCCAACCCCTATAAACCCACCTTTGATCGCGTTGGAAGGTGCGATTCTGAGTGTATCGCTCCACTCGCCGCTTATACCTCCGAATACGGTTCGCCCATGCATACACTTTCTGCATCAGGAAGTCGATGCGCTCTGTGACACAGGACATATAATCCTGAGGGCTGATATCAGTCCCTGCGAACGCGCGTCTCACAAAGCGCATCACTCTAGGGCGAGTACTGCCCTCCCTGAAGCAGATTAGTTTGCCGATGAGCGCTCTGGCCCCACCAATACGGCGTTCAATTCTGCACTGCCAAGCTGGTACGGCTGGTTTCGGTCATGTAGCTCTAGAATCAGTAGCAAATTTGACGTGAGCTACACGACATGCCGCTACAGCCGCGCAGTACAGAATCGAATGAGTATCGGTGAGGTCTACGCAGTCATCAAAATAATTTGATAACTGCGCATCCAGGACCGCCACCAGCGCCCTATTTTTATTATGCATGGGCAAACGAGGTAAGCGTGGTCTAAGTTCGGGCGATATGAACCGATATTCTCGAATCGCATCCTCCAAAGCACTCCTCAATTCCTCATTGCACTGGGTACTTACGTTTGTAGCCCTGTCATCACTCTCCTCGTCTACTTGATTCGTGTTAGACTGTGGTAGTATCACAACAGTCTGAGACGAGGGGGCGATAACATGACTACTCTGCATTTCATTTCGCAGGCGATCAAGTACAGTGTCATCCAACATATGATTACGTTGGATGACCCGCACCTGATCCGACAGTCGTTGTGCCGAAACGTTGATAGCTGGCTCAAGCACCTGAAAAAGAGAGAGCATCCGGACACGGTACGCGGTCAGATTGTTTCCCCCCTCTGTAGCCCCATAGTATGAGCGCATGACGTTTTCATTGATGGATCGTGTCCATCTCATGCGCTGCACACTTCCGCCGGGAGCTGGGACCCTGTCAGAGGCCAGTGGGCCTCGAGGTCCTAAGCCGTCCGGCGGCCGGTGTCCTCCACGTCGACGAACAGGTGGTGGCGTCGTGGGCGGGGAGAAATACTCGTCGCTCGAGCTCGACGCAACTACCGCAGCCGGTGTCGTCACAGCACTCACAGTGAGGCTGGGTACCGGCGGCGGCGAGGCGGAGCTGAGCGAAGAGTCCGGAGGTGGTGGGCGTGCTCGTAGTGCGGCCGATCTTGTCAACATATCATTTCATATTTCTATTTTGTCCTTGTGATTGTTTATCGGAGGTGACAACTGTCATGTCACCTCCGATTCGGCAGTTTTTGATCAAAACTATTTCATTATGGTTTATATATGCTCTTTTTTGGTGTAAAATTAATTTTCAGGTTTTATATTAGGTTTAAAATGGATAACTATTGCAAGGATGGGTCAAAATTATTTTCACTATTGATATTTAGGAAAAATTGAAAAATTCGACGTTTTGTTGACATGGTGTTGCCATTTATTATTATTATTATTATTAAAAGTAGGTTAACCTATTGCCATCAACCAGGCACAAATCCAGACTTCGGAATAGCAAAACCATTTTCCAGAAAACTCCTTTCCTGAAAAACCCACAATCTTTTACATTTACAGTATTTTTATCTCATGAAGCGATGCGCACTTTACTTGTGTTAACCACGTGTACAAACACGCTGTGAATGTGTGCGTGAAGACGAGTAGCGATAGCACATAACACACATACGCACGCACGCCTCGGACGTCGCTATTGTCTCGGACGGTACCGAGAGCTCCTGCACTTACACACACATTCACAGCGCGTTTGTACACTTGGTAACCACAAGTAAAACGCGCGTCGCTTTGTGAGATAAAAATACTTTAAAACAAAATGCAAACGCAAACGAAATCGCTGCTGTAGCAGCCGTACAAACTAGAACACAAAGACGCAATAACATCTAATTACACATTGAATTTAATTACGATACCAATAACAATGCATTAGATATGTTTGTACTAAACTTACCCTCTGTTTTGTGTGGAATGAACTTCAAGCTACGGGAATGCTTTGGTGTTACAGATGCAACATATCTGTTTAACTGTGATTACTTTGTTGATATTAATTAGCTGTATGTTATTATGATCGATCTTATGTAAAGTTACGCCTTTAACATGCAATAAAATAGATAAGCATTATTTATTTTCAAGTATCAAACAATTTACTTCCAATGTTTAAATAAAGTAGGTATATTTATTTCCCAAATGAGTTTGTGACATCACCATTGTAAGATCACAGGCCCAGCTTAAATCTTGATATCAATAGAACGGTATACTTTCGACGGGTAAAAGGCAAAAGGGGTCAACCACCGCGGGTAATAATGGTCAGGAGAACAAAAACAAAGTTTAAAAAAATTGTATCTCTTTATTGCTTTATTGAATCACATCACAATCTTTAGAAAAGTTAACCAAAATACAATGTTCTTTAATAATTTTACATCAATGTAAGTCTAAGATCAATAGTTTCAAAGATAGATGTCGTTTGACCCCAGGTTTTTACCATGTTTATCGCATTTGCGAGGGGTCAAGTAACAATATTTAATGTTGGGATATTTAGATTTTGGCTTAAGCTACAAATGTTAATAAAGTAATATTTTAAGTTTGGCACAACAGGTCATAGTGTTATACATTTATAAACTAAAACAGTACAAAAAACAAAACTGAGATCCAGTAACGGCTCGACGAATACAAAAAAAGCAGCAGTTACCAAACTCTAAGTAGCACCTCTGAGTATATTTGAGTAAATTTACCACAATAATTTGGTAATTAACTCTTACTACAATAACACATCGAAAATATACTCACTAACGTCGATCACTTCCATGTAGGCTCACTCTGGTCTCATCAGTGAAAACTACACTATCCCACTACTCTAACGTCCAATCCCTATGCTCTCGAGCAAATTCAAGTCGTGCTCGATGGTGGGTTACCGTTAATGCTGGGCCTGTTGCTCTCTTTGGAGTCTGGTTTTGTTCAGCAAGTCTCCTTCTGACGGTATCTGAGCTTATGACCACTTGGCGTTCGTCACGCAGACTTTGTTGGACTTGTACTGCGTTGAGGCGGCGATTTCGCAGAACATTAGGTTGGATGTAACGAACATCTGCTGCTGATGTAGTCCTAGGTATGCCCGTACCTGGACGGCGATCGAATGCTCCAATCTCTAGGTATCGTCTGTAATCTCATTGTACCGAAGATCTGCTGATTCGAAGACCTTACGTTGCACAACGCCTGTTTGAAGTAAAACTACAGCTTGAGCTGCTTCCTTAGGTGTCGTATCCATTATTGACCGAAAAAGTAGCAAAACTACACGTTTCTGAGCAAACAATGGACAAAAACTAAAGAAATTATAAGAAATATCAGACTACCCTCATTGTAGAAAAAAAGAATGGTAATGGCGAACTCTAGTCAAATCAGAGCAAATCGTTAGCATTGTATTTGTTCCTTGATTACAATGTAAGATGACGGTACTTTAGAATAAATTTATGATCATTTTAGTTAGCATGAAACTCACTTTCTGTACGTATAACTTTGATAGTTGTAAGTTTTATATTTTTTGAAAAAATCAATTCAGAGCTCCAAGGCTGCGGGTGGCCCAGTTTATTTGCTATAGAGTGTCTATGGATGACATTACAGGTATATGGCGGCATGGAATAATGGACGGTAACATTTATATATCCTAAAACTAGTTCAAGGACATTTACCTCTATTTATAGACTTTTCATATCACGGGGATAACCTACTTTGGGTGAGGCTACGTTTTCTCTAAATTGTAGTTGAGAATTTGAAAGTATTTGTCTGTTTATCTCATGAAGTCTTTGGTTTTTTCTGTGATCAATTAGTTGGTTTCGTAAGAAAATTTATATGAGATAGATTTAGCTTTACCCGTGACCCCATCCGATTGGTAGATGGAAAACGAACCCTTATTGAGTTCATTACATCGATCGCTTTTAACGTTCTACATCGTTCTCACATGCATAATTTCAACATTAATGATGTAACCAATATTTTGTAACCATATTTTGATTTAAAAGAGTGTCCATAGAGTTTCTTGCCCGTTCTTCTCCATAGGTACTACTACGCTTTGGAATGGGCAACTAGCTTCATCTTTCTGACTGACCGACCCCTTGACAATTCAAAAGTGCCTGTAACTGGTTTATTTGAAATAAATGCTTTGAATTTGAGTTTGGTCATACATAATAATTTTTTACTTTACCAACACTACCAACCAACACCGCTCCTCAGGTGGTATCGGGCAACTATCCACTTATCAACCAGATTTCGGGAGCTGCATAGTTTCGCAGCAACCACTGAACAATGACATCTGCTTTATATGAAACTGCGTGTAAAGGAGAGGTCGATACGTAGACATAACAATCTATGTACCAAAAGTAAAAATATTTAATTTTTTTGCAATAGTGTTAAGTGACAAAATATTACTAAAAAAATCAAATTAATATGGGTATAACCGACAAAATTGATTTTAATATATTTTTTTAAATTGTGCCAAATGACAAGGTGATACCAAAACATAATATGCAAAATGGTCCTTCATCCAAACAAGGTAAAGTGGGTGTCGGTTGAGCACTTTTGGTAAGTATCGATTTTGCAATTCAGTACAAATAAATCTTTGGTGCAAGTGACTTTTTTTCATGCTAGAGAAACGAAACCTAGACCATTCGAAACAGAAAAAATTGTGGAGTTGGGGTCAATAAAAAATTTAAGATCGCAAAAAGTGGCGCTTGACCCCTTTTGCTTTTTTACCGTCGTTATGCTAAATGATAAAGTGCAGTACGAGTATTGTAAAACACAGCATTTGATATTCGTCTTGCAAAATCATTTCATGATCCATTGGTTGCTCCTGTGTGGGTCGGTAAATGTTGACTAAGAGAAAACCGGTGGGTGGTCGTAAATGCTAATTAAAAGAAAACCGGTGGGTGGTCGTAAATGCTGACTAAAAGAAAACCGGTGAGTGGTCGTAAATGCTGACTGAGAGAAAACCGGCGGGTGGTCGTAAATGCTGACTAAGAGAAAACCGATGGGTGGCCGTAAATGCTAACTAAGAGAAAACCTCGCGACGACCAATTCAAAAACAACAACTGGTCATTTAGTATAGGAACCAAACATTAATGAAAGCATTGAACTTGTACCCAAAGTACTCGTTCCACGAGGCACCCAAAACATTCCCCGACAATCAAAAAGTTCGAGAACTCAAATAAATCATTTCTGGAAACATTCGCAATAAGCCGTCGATAAATAAAAACAAACAAAAAACGCTATTTATCGGTACAGGTCAAATAAATTAAAGAACAAAAGGGCAGCTTTTAATTTGTTTGATCCGTTCGGTACAAAATGGAAAGCCAAAATTGCCGACGACCGCTTTCGAATACCGACAGTTTTGTCACAAAATATTTAGGTACAGAAGGACGACCCTTACAACAGCGAAAAGAAAGAAAATAAAAGCAGGTTTATTGGACATAGAAACACGTGCATCATCATCATCATTTCGGCCAAAAGATGTCCACTGCTAGACATAGCCCCCCCCCCCCCCCCCCCAAGCACGACACTTCGACCTGTTGTGTGCTTCTCGCATAAAGCGGATTTTTGCAGCCTTCACCAGTTTATCAGTCCACCTTGTGGGAAGCCTTCCAAAGCTACGTCTTCGGGTAAGCGGTCGCCATTCTAGAACCTTTCGGCCCAATCGGCCATCTGTTCTGCGAGCAATCTGCCCTGCACACTGCCACTTAAGTTTAGCAATTCTTCAGGCTATTTCGGCTAACACGTGCACACAAAAACCTAATTAACTCTAATAATTAAAAAAAATAACAACAAAATAGATCTATAATCACGAGCACAGAACAGAAATAGTCGGCAGCTGCACGTCGTGACAGTGACGCGAAGGTTTCCACGCAGCATGAAGCCGTGCTATGGGGTACACAGCGAAAACGCACGCACACATAGACACGCTTCACGTACAGCGAGTGCAAGTGCACTCGCGACTGGCATTTGTATGAGAATTTAAGATAATTTGACATCGCTGTAGGTACGCGTCTATGTGTAAATGATTCTGTTTTCCCTCGTATTATGGAACCAACCTTCTGCACCTACCTATTATCTGATTTTGCTCAATACAGTTTTTAATTAAAACTGTAAGATGCAAACAGATGGCTGTAATTAGGAATATAACCTTTATTAATACTATAGTTAAAAAAGGTTCGATTTTTAATTAAGTCTAATTGGTCAAAGGGTGCAATTTCAAATGACAAAGTCAGTTTGTAGAAGAATTATTGCGTTCATGTGAATAAATTTTTGTAGTATTGTTTTAATTTGCATAGAGTCGTCTTCTATAAGAAGTTAATTCATTATCAATAAATTTTATTGCATTTCAACTGTAGGTACATGTTATTTGTTTATTCTTGTAGGTTCTTCTATCAATTCGTGTCTTTACCTATTATTCCATTGACATAAAAACTGTTTTACAAAAAAAAAAACAACTTCCAAAAAAAACACAACAAAGTGAAAAATTACTTTAATTTCGGAAGTAGGTGGCAAAAAACAAAAATACAAAACCAAAGACACCGACTTCCGAAATTAAAGTAATTTTTCACTTTGTTGTGTTTTTTTGGAAATCGGTTGTTTTTTTATTTTTGTAAAAAAGTTTTTATTTTTCACTTTTTTGTTGTGGTACCTACCCCACAGAAATTCGTATACCACTACTTAACATGTAAATAACAGTAACAGGAAGTTATTAAAACATCATCAATATTATTACATTAAGTGGAAAAAAGGATAACTCAAAAACTACTAGTCAGATCTTGATCAAATTTATATGCAATTACATGAGAAGCACCAGCTATCAAATAAAAAAAAAACATCAAAATCGGTTCACCTAGAAAAAAGTTCTGAGGTAATACACATGTAAAAAAAATACAGTTCAATTGAGAACCTGCTCCTTTTTTAGAAGTCGAAGTTTTTTACACTCAGTAGATTTGCGGTCCTGAGTTCGATCCTAAGGTCGAAAGTTTTATCGGAGACTGTTTCGTTGTCTAGTGCGTGAGGTCTTACATTCAATCCCTAGAGATGGAACAATGTGTTATTGGGTTTTCCCATTAGGAATTTCTTAGCAGATGTGTGCCTGGTTGATGACAATATGCTTGCCCCTATTAGAAAAAAAAAGAAAGAAAATACGTTTATTTGCGGTAAACATGACGCAGAGAAAAACAAACAAATACAAAAAAGAACGAGTTGGGGGAAAATACGCGTCTCATCCACCCAAAATGGCAATCGCTCCGCATAATGCTACGACCCTATGCGAGACAGAACCCCAGCGCTGATTTTCAGCGGCAGCTGGCGTTGACGTGATGACGTGACCCAGTGCAGCATACGAAAATATAAAAATAACAAAAAATTTAATAAATACACTATAGGTACCTAGTTCTAAATGTTTATATAAACATAATATTTACAAAATAGTAACATGAGACTTAAATATAACTGGCAAAATGTGTGTGTATTAAACAAGAGCCTTCCTGTTCTGAGAATTCAGGCGTTTTGTTTGCGTAATACGTTAAAACCACCCAAGGTCAAATCAAGACATCGCGTAACGTTTGCATTAAAAGGGGAAAACCAAAAACTCTGTTTCCATATTCCATAATTTGATGCGTGTATTAATAAGAGTGATAATTGTGTTTCGTGAAGCGAAACAGTAGGAAGTGCCATCAATCTACATCAGTAATTAGAACAAGACCTCTTAACGGGTAGATCTTGTGACTCATTGGTGAGGAGAGCGTCTAACTAAGACAGCTACATATATCCATCTAATAGAAGGGACAAAATTACAAATAAAACAAATAATATGAGTAGACGGCTAAACTATATGAACTCCTGACAGCTGACTTCTAAAATAAGTAAAACCCTGTATCGTGAAAATCAGTGCTCTTCCGTGTTAAACACTTAAAAAGTCACATACATGACAAGTCCAGAATTAAATGACTTAGACTATGATAGGACGTACCGTCAAACGGGGTGAATAGGGATGCGGGGTATATCGAGACGAAACTTTAAAAGGGATTTTAACATTGAAATAATATAGTTTGTTGCCAACAAGGGCACTTAATCGTTAAATTATAAGTAAACATATTAGGGTCATCATTTTGAAGCCTATTGCTAATCCATTGCTTCATATGTTCGAAAAATTTGTCTGCTCAACAACATATATAACGCAATGAATGTTGTTGAATTGTCAAAATGAAACCCATTCCTACTGTTAGTGTGTTACGCAATTATTTGGATTTATTTGGATAATTATTGGATTGACATAAGCTTTTCAGTAGCTTAAACTCCAAAACATTTTTAAGTTTCTATCATCATTGTCGCTGCCAGAATGTCACTTTTTCTAGGCCCTGTGGTCTTCCTGAGAGCTTAGACAAAGTAACATTCGATTAGCAATGACGCTAGTAGAAAAGCCAACAAAGTTGACATAAGCTATCTGCTGAATATAATCATAAGCTGTCAACGAATAGAAATTAGCTAGACAATGTTAACATCATTCGATTCTATTAAATGAATCGACAGCGACGATCGATACTTCCATAGAGATGCGTAGCCAAGTGACACTTTATGACAAGCGTTATCGCTAGTTTTCGATTTGTATAATGGAAACATTAGCGAAAGCAATAGCGATTGTAGAAATAGAATCGCTCCAAAGCGAATGCCATTTGTCTAGGCCCTCTGGTCAGCTTAGTTATGACGTCTATTCATTTAGCTGTCGATCTTCCCACGGCCTTTGAGCGTGAGGTTTTCCTGTAACTGGTTTTATCTTAAGACTCAGCTCAGATTTTCTGCTTACGTGTACCACGTGCAACCACATGCAGTTCCAAATCAGCGCCGAAACGTAGAAATGCGTGTTTGATTCTTTAGATATTGTAGAGTTGAAATTCAAGACCTTCGTCGAGGTAAGCTGTCTGAGATAGCCGATCTATGAATGCTATAGCACTCAACTGTATTCTAATGAATAATTGTTTTAGAAAAATAAAATACGCTGATGGTCACAGAATTGGCTCATACTGAACTAAGCGTAGCTCTTTAGCAGAAGAACAACATTAAAATACCTCTATACTTCGCTCAACAATTACACTTCATCCAGGGTCCAACACCCAAAACCGTATCAAACATATTGATATAACACCCTCACAAAACCAATTCATCGAAACATATCGATACACGAACACCTACGAACACGCCCGAAGTTGGCCGACACCGAAGCCCCTATGTCACACGAAAGTGTTTACAGCTTCCGAACGTTGCCACATTTATAACAAATTGTAGAATGATTAATGTTTACAAAATTGATATTTAATTGCTGGTAAACATCATGTGTCGTCGGTGGTGCCGCGGTATGTTGTGGTGTTAAATGACATAATTTATGACAGGATACACTTGTATTAAGCGGGGAGACCAACTGAAGCGCTTTCAGTTCAATCGTCAAGAATAAGATCACTTAGTTTGTTAAGCTTGATGTTTAGTACTTTGATGTATACCAAGATTAATGTATGTTATCAGAGGCAAGATGTAATAGTCAAAGATTTGTAACAGACAAATATTTTAAATTTTTATAACCTCCAAACTCAGGCTCACCGAATAACGTCCTTACTGCTAAAAGTCAGGTTTCACTGAGTTTCTCTTTGTGCTCTTAAATATTTTACATGACAACTTATCTCTGAATACCTGTCCGTTCGTGTGCTTATACCTCGAGAACTACCGTCAAAAGGGGTGAAAAGGAATGCAGGGGTGACGCGAGACGAAACTTTAAAAGGGATTTTAACATTGAAATAATATTGTTTGTTGCCAAAAAGGACTCTAATGTGTTTACTGTATTATAATTCAAGATTAAGTGCACTTGTCGCCAAAAAACTAGATTATTTCAAGTTTAAAATCCCTTTTAAAGTTTTGTCTCGATTCACCCCTGCATTCCTATTAACCTTTTTGACGATACGTGATTGTTTCATTTAATTTATAGCTTGTTCTTTGGGTCGATTATTGCAAATATTAGTTCTTTCAAGCGGCTCTAGAGACACAGCTAATACTCAATATTTTTATAAACGCAAGGAAAACATATCATATTTAACCTTAACCCTTTCGGGGTACATGTCCTGATATCGTATCCAATCCCAGGTGTATATCAAAGATAACATACTCAAAGTTTATAACTTACTTGAAACGGTAAGGGATAATATCGAGTGTATCCTTTTCATCCCCTATAAATTGGGTCTCACTTGCTTGAACGCCTGCATCAATTGGTTACCTCCTTCACTGATATATATTCTTATACGTAAGCGGTATTGATTTAAGGACGCTTTACATTTTCCGTCCGTCCGTCAACTACATTATTTCAATGTTAAAATCCCTTTTAAAGTTTCGTCTCGATTCACCCCTGTATTCCTATTCACCCCGTTTGACGGTACGTGATTGTTTCATTTAATTTATAACTTGTTGTTTGGGTTGATTTTTGCTAATATTAGTTCACTCAAGCGTCTATAGGGATACAGCTAATACTCAATATTTTTATAAACGCAAGGAAAACATATCATATTTAACCTTAACCCTTTCGGGGTACATGTCCTGATATCGTATCCAATCCCAGGTGTATATCAAAGATAACATACTCAAAGTTTATAACTTACTTGAAACGGTAAGGGATAATATCGAGTGTATCCTTTTCATCCCCTATAAATTGGGTCTCACTTGCTTGAACGCCTGCATTAATTGGTTACCTCCTTCACTGATATATATTCTTATACGAAAGCGGTATTGATTTAAGGACGCTTTACATTTTCCGTCCGTCCGTCAACTATATTATTTCAACGTTAAAATCCATTTTAAAGTTTCGTCTCGATTCACCCCTGCATTCTTATTCACCCCGTTTGACGGTACGTGATTGTTTCATTTAATTTATAGCTTGTTCTTTCGATCGATTTTTGCAAATATTAGTTCTTTCAAGCGGCTCTAGGGACACAGCTAATACTCAATATTTTTATAAACGCAAGGAAAACATATCATATTTAACCTTAACCCTTTCGGGGTACATGTCCTGATATCGTATCCAATCCCAGGTGTATATCAAAGATGACATACTCAAAGTTTATAACTTACTTGAAACGGTAAGGGATAATATCGAATGTATCCTTTTTATCCCCTATAAATTGGGTCTCGCTTGCTTGAACGCCTGCATTAATTGGTTACCTCCTTCACTGATATATATTCTTATACGTAAGCGGTATTGATTTAACGACGCTTTACATTTTCCGTCCATCCGTCAACTATATTATTTCAATGTTAAAATCATTTTTAAAGTTTCGTCTCGATTCACCCCTGCATTCCTATTCACCCCGTTTGACGGTACGTGATTATTTCATTTAATTTATAGCTTGTTCTTTGGGTCGATTTTTGCAAATATTAGTTCTTTCAAGCGGCTCTAGGGACACAGCTAATACTCAATATTTTTATAAACGCAAGGAAAACATATCATATTTAACCTTAACCCTTTCGGGGTACATGTCCTGATATCGTATCCAATCCCAGGTATATATCAAAGATAACATACTCAAAGTTTATAACGTACTTGATACGGTAAGGGATAATATCGAGTGTATCCTTTTCATCCCCTATAAATTGGGTCTCGCTTGCTTGAACGCCTGCATTAATTGGTTACCTCCTTCACTGATATATATTCTTATAAGTAAGCGGTATTGATTTAATGACGCTTTACATTTTCCGTCTCTGCATGGTTCGTCTACTCGTTGGTTAAAATAATCAAATTGATAGGTTATTTAAAATTATCTCTCTCTCTCTCTCTTTTTGACTGTTATTCTAAAATAGAAGAGGCCGGTCAGTGCTTCTAATCTTTCTTCTCCACGTCACTCTGTCTTTGACTTATATGTCGAAAACATATAATAGAATAGAATAGAATACTCTTCTCTTCTTCTTCTAACAGTATATGTTTTTTTAACTCTTTATCACCCGTCTTTTCTACTTTATCTCTCTAGAGCTCTCAGACAGTTTCAATCCCAAGTTGTCATAGTCATCCAATCAATCTCCCTAGCGTTTTCCCAACTATGTTGGGGTCAGATTCCAGTCTAACCGGATGCAGCTGAATACCAATATGTTACATGGAGCGACTGCGTATCTGACCTGCATAACCCAGTTACTAGGTAACACCATACCCCTAGTTAGAACTGGTTGTCAGACTTTTGGGCTTCTGACTACCCGTAAAGACTATCAAAGATCTACGGATGACAGCCAGGGCCAACGGCTTAACGTAGTTTCCGCGACACGGAGGTTATCATCGTGTTAATTTCGTTGCTTTATTGAAACTCTTTTTATAGAAAAAGTGTTTAACTTATTCACCATCCACCACTGCAGATCACCAAATTAAAGATAAATACTAAACTGAACACCATTAAACTAATCTCTGCCATTTCCTGACAGCAATAGATTGATCCCTACTCCACAATGAGCTGCAGACCTAATTCACAAACCAAATCCTGCAAAGATTTTAAGCCAATGGTTGTACGGACCCTCATTAACGAGTTGTTAGACATGTCATGGTTTAAAGCTTCGAGATTTCGAGAACGAAACAAATGTAGAACAATAAAATTATGTCAAGGATTTTGAACGTTTGAGGAAAAAATTACAACGACGGAACTGCTCAAAGAAGACTTGGTCAGATATCATCTTGTTGGGTGTTGTGATTTTATATAATAGCTGTGTGCCAATACAAAACTTGTCAAGATGTACCAAACGATATTGGTAGGCCAGAGTGAAAACGTAAACAATTTATTAAAAGCATGTTGGTTAGAACCACCGATTTAAAATACAGGGTTATTGGTTATATGTCGGCAATACGTTAAGGGGATGTAGGAGAGGTCATTTGCAACCGAATGACCCCTGATGACCTTATGCAAATGTCAACCATTTTCGAGTAATTTAAAATTTTATATTTTTTTGGAAGATATTTGGTAGTTTATTGTATCTCGTTGTATAGTTGAGAAGTTGTACATGTTTTTGAAATGTTCTGCCGATAAAGTACTCCCGTGTTTTTTTGAAGAAATGGACTATTTTAGTCAAATAACCTGCTCAAAATGGTAAAAAATGATTTGTAAAACTATTAAAGATAATTGTCATTTTATGCTTGATTATTATGTATTGAAGTCGAAGAAAATAATAATACTTAAAACAAAATCATGCATTGTTTTTTTTTAAATACATTTTCAAAGTTGTGTACCGCAAAAAAATATAAAATGACAAATTACTCGAAAATGGTTGACATTTGCATAGGGGTCATCAGGGGTAATTTTGTTGCAAATGACCTCTACTACATCCCCATAATAGATTACCGACATATAACCAATAACCATGTACTTATACTACTATGCTTACAACAGCCATTTAAAAATAAAATTTAGATAAAAAGCGAACACAAATCAATATTTACTAACTGTAACTGCAGGTAATTATACTATACTAGTGACGCGCCCCTGCTTCGCACGGTTTTTATGACTTGACAAAACCTCGTGATTTCTATAAGGGTCATTCAACGAGGCGCGACACGCGACGCGACACAAAGGCACCGCCTGTCGCGCGACAAACGGTGCCTTTCTGTCGCGTCGCGAGGTGCGCCTGTTTGTAACAGCCTTTATTGTATGTAAAATTTATATCAATGTACCTTTCGGAATAAATTATCTAAATGATGATATAAACCGCAAGTAAAGAAGAACCACGCCGTCACAGACACATAATAAAAGCAACATTAATTTATAATATATTTGATAAATAATCAGCCTATAATGTTCCCACTGCTGGGACACAAGCCTCCTCTCGGTGAGAGGGAGTGGGCCGTAATCCACCACGCAGGCTCAGTGTGGGTTGGTAGATGTCACATGTCTTCAAAATTTTGGTTCAAGAACAAGCCGGTTTCCTCACGATGTTTTCTTTCACCGTTCTAGAGGGCAGTTGTGATGAAATTATTTACACAAAGTAAAGCGCCTGTCTGGATTCGAACCTACGACCTACAACTCGTAAGTCGCGGCCGTTACCACTGGTCCACCGCATAATAATATGTATAGAAGCAGATTATTTTGAAGACATTTTCAAGAGAACAAATCTTGAATTTAACGCTTTAAACAGGGAAATTTGGGGCAGCATCAAATTGAGACCAACATATAATCCACAAAAGTGCTCTAAATAAACGAACCAATTTAACAAACGAAAATTAAGAACCTAAAACTCAATAAGGAGGTAGTCACAAATTTTCCTTCACAACTCGACCTAAATTCGCTTCAAGCGCTTTACCTCAAGTGGTGACGGTATAAATACGACGAGTATTTCTCGCTCAAGACGGTGCGCTTACAGCTTTATGATTGACGCTAATTGCATCGCTCACTGAACGACGGATTTGTTCCGTAGTAGGACTGACGGTGGAACTAAGACTTGTGTGAATTATAGAGTGACTAAGTGAGAATGTGGTTCATGAAAAAAGCGATGAGATACTAATGAGTACGTGTTTTTTTCTTGTTCGAAACAATCCATACTTATATTTTTAATCGACTTCAAAAAAAGGAAGAAGTTCTCAACCGATTTAGATGATTCTTTTTTATTTGAAAGTGGTTGCTTCTCATATGGTCCCATATAAATTTAATCAAGTTCTGACCAGTAATTTTTGAGTTATCCTTAATACTGCGTATTTTTTCCACTTAGTTTATATTGATGATGTTTTAATAATTTCCTGTCACTATTATTTACATATCAAGTAGTGGTATTCGAATTTGTGTGGGGTAGGTACCACAACTAAAAAGTGAAACATAAAAACTTTTTTACAAAAAATAAAACAACTGACTTCCAAAAAAAATACAAAAAAAAAGTGAAAAATAATTTTATTTTCGGAAGTCGGTGGCAAAAAACCGAAGACACCGACTTCCGAAATTAAAGATATTTTTCACGTTTTTAGTGTTTTTTTTTTTGGAAATCGGATGCCTTTTCGTAAAAAAAAAAAATTGTTTAAAAAAATGCGAAAATAACTCTGCCTGTCTGTTACCTTTCACGCCTTAACGGCAGTACGGATTTTAATGACATTTTGAACTCCGATAGAATAGCACCTGCATTACGACATATTATGAATACTTTTTATCCCGGTAGAACGTACCACGCAGGCGAAGCTGCGGGCTAAAGTTAGTAATATTATACATATTATTATAAATTAAAGTCGGTTTTCGTGTCTGTCTGTGTGAACGCGTGGTTCTTTTAAACTACGCAACGGATTTTCAAGCGATTTACACCATCATTTGGAGAATTTATTTATACATTAATATATCTCGATGTTCTGTCAAGTCGCAACAACCATGCGAAGCAGGGCTGGTCGCTAGTATATAATAAAGTAAAAATACTTTATGAAAGAGGGTCACAAAACAACTATGCAGGAGTCCAACAGTCCACTGTCCTTACGCCCAAGTCAAGTCCTACACCAACTTTGTTGACTGGCTAGTGTTTTTACCACAGCGATTTGTTATACACATATACACACAGGTACAGATAGTTTTTCATATGATTGTTAGTCTAACTTCGATTTACGTCTGTTATTTTAAAACCAATCAACCAAAATAAAAAAACCAAAAAATTGATGAAATAAAAGCTCTGCTTACGTTCGAATACACAAATCGCCAATTCGTAAAAACGTTAAAGCCGGTATTTTTTTTTTGCTGCCTCCACATTATAAAAGATTTTAATACGAATTTTCAATAAAAACCGACTTACCTACATACCAACAAAAACATTAAAGTACAAAAAATAACAACGAAACAGAAAAAGAACAGAATCCTTTTACACCAACAGAATATTAACGTTGAAATAATGGAATAGCATTAATAAAATGGGTATAAATTTACACAGTTTTCACCGGAGCGGAGAAAGGGAGAAAAAGCTGATTGAATTCCAAATTGCAGTCTGGAGTCGCCTTTGTACCGTCGTCGTGGAAGATCAATCGGGATTTTATAATAGTCCGTGGCAAAATTGTGTTATAGATTACAGCTATTTGGTTCTATTGATTATTACTTATTTATGCCCAATTCTACATACTTTACAAATAATACTAGTTAGTAGTTTATTGACAAACTATGTCTTTGATCATAATCATTCTGCCCTTAGTCCATAAATCTGTATTATTACAGGCTATTAATTCAGCCTATTATGTTCCCACTGGCAGGCCTCCTCACTTTGGGAGGGAGTGGGCCATAATCCACCACGCGGGCCCAGTGCGGCTTGGTGGATGTCATATGTCTTCGAATCTTTTGGTTCTAGTACATGCCGGTTTCCTCACCACGTTTTCCTTCACCGTTTTGAGAGCAGTTGTGATGAAATTAAATACTTACACAAAGTAAAGTGTCTGCCTGGGTTCGAACTCACGACCTATAGCTCGTAAGTCGGGCCCGATACCACAGGGCCACCACAGCTCTAAAAGTTAAAGATGCTAAAAATTTGCAAACATGAGAAATTAGTATATTAAAGAACCATCCATGAACCTCCATGTCTAGAACATGGAGATCTGTTGTACGTAATTGCAATAACTATTATCAATGCTTGAAATTAACAAATAGTTCTAACAAGCTATGCCGAGCCAAAAATAGAAGCAGAACTTGTACCAATAGAATGTTTCAGCGCGTAATATTCTCATCATCAACCTAGCCTTTTACCAACTATGTTAGGGTCAGCTTCCAGTCCAACCGGATGCAGTAGAATACCAGTAAATACATGGAGCGACTGCCTATCTGAACTCCACAAACCAGGTACTGGATAATACGATAACTCTTAGTAAGACTGGTTGTCAGATTTTCGGGCTTCTGACGACCTTACTACATAACGACGAGTAAACGCGCTTTCCGACGCACGGAGGGATCTCGGTATGTAAAGATGGTCACCCATCCACGGACTGACCGCGCCAAGCGTAGCTTACCTGATCGTTCGACACGTACGGCTATCATTATTAGCCACGAGTCTCTATCAGCGCTTAATAAATCCAAATTTAAAGGTAATGTTAAGAAAATCATTACAAACCAAGAATGTAAGCTAGTCTAGATTTTACTATTTATTTGTTTTTAGTGTTAATTATTATTATGTTGCCAAGCAATTAATTAGAATTCCTATTTTACATGATGTCATTAATTATTATCAATGTGATGTAATTAATTATTTCCTATCTAGTAGCACTCATTATCATATTTTCTTTTGTTAATATGCGGATAATGTAGTGGGCTGCAATATTGTTAATGTTTTGTAATATCTTTTCTCTGTTCCAACACAAATTGTAGCTGTTTATTGACCCTAAATAAAATAAAATAAAATAATATTCTGATCGAACATAATTCTACACATAACAAAATCGAACAAAACTACGTTCAAAATACACAAAACCAGTAATAAAATATTAAACAAAGTTTAAATGCTAACAAAGTATGGATAAGCCGTAATATAAATAACGGTATTATACCTATACGAGTAGTTATGTTACTACAACTTTATCGCGTCCGGCTGATAAGGGAGTGTTGTTTCCTCCGTGATCTGCTGTGTTTGATACGGGAGCTAACTTCTGCTTTATTAAATGCACCATTGTAGATATTCAATCAATTTTGTTGAATGGAAGACTGTTGTTGAGTCATTTAAAAAGCAAAAAGGTATATCTCTTTTGGGTACGCTATAAAAAGCGACCAAATTGACTGCCCCGTTGGCTTCGTGGGCGAAAGCGCGACTGCTGAGCGTGGGGGCCTGGTTCGATTCCCAGGTCGGGCAAAGTGTTATTGGGTTTTCCATTATTATTTTCTTAGTAACAGCCCGGAGTTTGAAAGTTGGCTGTGTTAGACTCCCGTGACTCGGAAAGCATATGAAGCCGTTGGTCCTGCACCTGATCTCTCTCCGGTCGCGGCGGATTGCCGTCCCATTGGACTATGAGAGAGAGAAGAGAGAGTTCCGCGCCCGTGTCTGGACTTGTGCACTATAATATCTCTGGAGGACTATTAAAAAGCGACCTCAGTTGGTCATGTTGGAAAGCACGTTAAGCCGTTGGTCGCGGATGTCACTCGAAAATCTTTGACAGTCGTTACTGGAAGTCAGAAGCCCAAAAGTTTGACAACCAGTCTTACCAACGGGTATCCCATTACCCAGTAACTGGGTTGTGGAGGTCAGATAGGCAGTCGCTCAACGTAACATCAGTATGTTAGGTTATGTTGTTTGTTAGGTAGCTGAATACCTGTGTATTCAGCAGCTTCCGGTAAGACTGAAAGCAGACACCAACATAGTTGGAAAAAGGCTAGGCAGATTGAAGGTTATTCGTTGAATGGAAGGCTGTTGCTGAGTAAAAGAAAAGAGATATATTTCTTTTGGGTACTCATAAAAATCAACCTGAGTTGGTCATATTGGGGGGCCAGGGTTGAAAAATGCGGGTTTGAAAAAGTGTCCATGAGGTTTTTTTAAGATCAATATTAATTTATAAAATACAAAATATTTTTAAATATTTTTAAAAAGTAATTAAAGAATTTCTTTTCCATTCCTCTCCACACGAAACTACGCTTTGGAAGGGGCGCCTAGAATAAATTATATTTTCTTGAACATTTTGACCTTCGATTGCCTTTTAATGGCCCACTTAAAATGACTTCGACTTTGACAATGTGCCATAAAAGCTATAAGGCCTGCATTCGTGTGTGTGTGTTAAACATTAAATTCAAATAATAATAAAAGTAAGTGAAAACATTTAATTGAAAATATCCGAAAAATTTCATATCTTACGAACACGCGACAAGGATATTGACCTCTCTCGCCGGGTACGCGGCAGCGGTGGGCACGCATTTCGAGTAGGTACTACTAATCTAGTAAATAAAGTAATAACAATACTTATTAAAATTAATCATAAATTGACATAAGTACTAAAAATGTTGTGAAAAAAACATAACTTGAAAATTTTTATCGATTCTGAATAATCTCTGAAAATTTGGCATGTCTTTGAAAACTAATCCTGTATAGAGTGGCCAATTCGGCAATATACAACTTTAAATTAAGATTATTTATAATATTACAAACAAAAATTACCAGATATTTACCATAATTATATGCTTTATTCAGGCTTCGCAATTTTATATGATAAATGACAACCGCCAAATCTCCACCACTTTGGACACTTAAAAATATGGTCACTTATCATCAAACTTACGCATACTTTATTGGGCCCTAAAGCTTATAAGCCCTTTGGCCTATTATTGAACTGTATAATACACATTTTTATATAAACTAACCTCAGGCACTAGTCTCTCACAAAGTAAGCTCCTTTTTCGTGCACTACTGTCAAAGTTTATTAATAAGTTCATATCTTGTGTAGAGAGGATAAACGTTTCATATTATTACTAGCTGTTGCCCGCAACTTCGTCTGCGATCCAGGATAAAAAGTAGCCTATGTTCTTACTCAGGTCATGGTCTAACTGTGTGCCAAATTTCATTCAAATCCGTTCAGTAGTTTTTGCGTGAAAGAGTAACAAACATCCATCCATCCACCCATCCATCCTCACAAACTTTCACATAGTAGGATAGGATTTTTATTAGGTAGATATCATAATAGATAGTCACAAATATTCTTCTTTTCGTGATTGTCCCTTTAGATAACCCCGCAAAAAAAAAGTCAGAATATATCCCGAAATCCTCATTGCAATCCATTTAAGAACTTCAGAATAAAATTTCAAAGGGTATTGCGGTCATGGTCTTATAGACTGTGCATAACGAATTTGCCGCATGTTAACAAAATAATAGACATCAAACAACTGCATTTGGCACCAAATCAGCATGGTAGATAAAAAGAGTTGTATACTCGAGCTGGCCGTCCTGTATGCAGGATCAAATTAAATAAGTCAGAGAAACTCCACAGAGGTGATGGGTATCTAAATAAAACATGATTAACAGATATATTTTTTGGGGTCAGCAACCGCAGGTAGCGTGTAATATTTGATATTTTAGGTTAAAAAAGGTTTTTTTTGTTTTCACTGACTTTTTGTATGATCGTGTTTAGATATCGATACCCATGACGTCTTAAGAGTTTTGCTAGCTAATTTAATTTGACCCTGTATACAGTTCCAGAAATCAGTTGGCCACCCTTCTCCACCCGTAGACATTATAAAAACCACTCTATTTCTGCCAATAGCGGTGATTATGATGAATCAGTGGTAATTTCCACTCTTCACCATTCATACTTAACTGGTTCAATACATATCCTTCCTTATAAAACATCATAAAATATTTTTGCTTTTGCCATTGACTCGAAAATAAGATGAAATCCAATCCACTTAAGAAGCAGTGGATATTTAAAAGCTGATGAGCGTTCCCATGTAACGAGCATAAGCGCAAACTATTATTAAAGTTATCATCTCTACATTCAGGAAATGATAGATAACAATTACATTTATGACAAGTTTAAACAGAAGTGGTCCCGCCGGCATATCGTTCACATTTGAGCGATGTTATTATTTGAACTTATTTTAAGCATCACATTTTGCTGTGTTTTTGTCAAGTTATTTATTTCGGGTTATTTTTATTAAGTGACAATGTTTAAGACATTTGTTTTTATTGTATTTTGTTTAGTGTATGGGGAGGCTCAAAATCAGACGTACGTGTTTACACCAAAAAGTGAGTATTTTTTTGTGTTATAGCTGAGTGTGAAATAATGTGAGAATATACCATAATTTTTAGCAGGATAGAATATTTTAGGAATTATAACGTCATGCCTGTAATCCCCGAAGGGTTAGGCAGAGGTGTACCTATAGTACACCCACATTTCACCAGTTATGTTTAAGTCCCATGTAATAGGGGGTGGGGGCGAAATATTATTCATGTTTCCTAAAATAGTATTATATAAAGCTTAATTATACTTGAGAACATTATACAATGTGTTACTGAATTAACGCACATTATGAAAGTAGTTTGTTCAGAATCGATTTCTGTCATTTTTAATATAGGTAATTTTTTATCCCAAAAATGATTAAAACTACGTAAATTACAGTCACACTTCCGCTGTACAGTCAAAACAAACCAAAATGGACGAAGTACCTACTACGCTAGACCCTTATATGTCTGCGACTGTGTGCGTCTGTAGATTTGTAATGTGACCACCATTTTTTTCCAAAATCAGTATAACTAATTTAATAAATAAAAATGTTTTATTCATAATTAACAGTAAAAATGTGGTCCTTGTATTATGATTTACGATTTACTAGCTTTTGCCTGCGGCTTCGCTCGCGTTAATTTAGACTTTGACTATCAATTCGGGTTATAATTCAATCATGATTCGAAAGACACGTGGCGCCATCTATTATCATAAGAAGGTTATTGTTGTTTTCCTCGGGAACAGTACTTTTTTGGGGGATGAAGGGTACCCTATGTCCGTTTTTGTTCACCTGATAACGTATATGCAAAATTTCAGGATGATCGGTTCAGTGGTTTAGGCGTGAAAAGGTATCAAACAAACAAACTTACTTTCGCATTTATAATATTATATAATAATATAAAATATAAATATAAAAAATATAAAATATAAATAATATAAATATATAATATATAATAATATAAAGTTAGGAATTTAGGAAGTTAGGATGATTATAACATAATATTCTAATTAGGGTGTTTGGTGGTGTGCGTTAATTCCAGGACATGTTGTATGGGTACCAACTATTATTTCTAAAGCGGTTTAAACATTTATATATTGAAGCTGGCATATAAGTCACCCAATCGCCATTTTGACTTTCCCCCATATAAATAGCAGTTCTCTTTAAAATTATTTCAAAATGTTTAAAAAATATTTAAAGTGGCAACAAAAATTTAAATGAAATATATGATCGAACTTCTACAAATCAGCATAGCAATTCACCAAATATTCGATACGCTTCCGTGCAGAATCGAACATCAATTAATGTTATCGAAGAGTCCTCTAAACGCTGTTCACAAATCCGAAACCCGTGTAAACAAATTAGAAACACTAAACTTCCGATAGCTATTTGCTGTTGGGGACTAGGCAAGCACGCAAATCAGGTAACCGAAAATGTATTATTTTAGATTCGGAAGCATGTCGAATGTTTCTGACATAACGCAAGTTTAAAAAACCATGTGACTGATATATTAGTTTACAACACGTCAACGATCTAATTGTCCGACGTATACGAAGACACGGACTAATGGTATACGTCCGTGTCTACTTCATTACTTTGTAAAAAAAAGTTGTAGTTGTCTTTATATGCGTGACTTGATAATACTAAAACTTTGAGAATTAAAAAAAAGAATTAATATAATAAAACAAGAAATCCTGAGTCGAAATATGTAAAGGGTGAATTTTGTAAAAAGTGCAGTTGACTCTTTGTACTTTGCTGCCGTCGATATCTGACTCCAAGATTTTATGCAGATTTACCTATAGCTAAATCTTCATTTTTTTTCTCCTCAGTGGCTCTAAAATGCAAGGAACACTTATGTCAGGATGGGTACAGCTACAAACAATTCTACAGCGTGGACAGCGACAACTTGAAGGCAGTTAGAAAGGACTCAGACACCGTCTTTGAGATGCATCTTGGCATACAAGCCACTAGCAATGGACATATTTTGCTGTCCCCTGTCAAGAGACCTGGGTTTAGCGATTCTGTTTATGAGATTGGTAAGTTTCAAAAATCAAAATGAAAATATTTTATTTCACACAAAACCTATATGGGCATATTAAACGGCAGAAACTAGGAGCACGGTTCCAATTGGTTGTTTCCTAAAAGAAGAGATGGCAAGAAACTCCACGGTTAATCTTTTAAAAATAATTGGCTTTTACAATGTTTTCAAATTACAGTGTTAATAGATATGAGAGGACAGTGTGGCCTGTCAACAAGTACCAGGTACTTAACAAAATAGAAAATGGTCTACAAATCTACAGTCTACAAGTGAGGCCTACAACGTACTCACATTAAAAAAAATTGTAAGAATCTATATACAAGATAAATAAAATAATTATAATAAAAGCCTATAGTAGTACAAGCAAGGATCTCTACGAGTGCCTCGATTGATAGACTACCCCTCTGTTTTATGGGACTTAACGTGTCTGGCGTAATGTGGGTATAAAGCATAAACATGTGTGGTAAAAATAGGCACGGATTTATGTTTTAAAATGAAAATAGATTAGTAGACCATTTTCTATTTTGTTAAGTACCTGGTACTTGTAGACAGGCCGCACTGTCCGCCCATATCTATTAACACTGTAATTTGAAGACATTGTAAAAGCCAATCATTTTTAAAAGACTAACCGTGGAGTTTCTTCCCAGATCTTCTCCATAGGAAACGACCAATTGGAACCGTGCACCTAGCTTGTAACGTTTCATAAGTGCCCATGTAGGTTTATGTGAAATAAAATATTTTGATTTGATTTGATTTACTGAGAATTTTGATAAAGTAAAATCTCTATTATACGTACTCTTTGCCTGTCACAAGGAATTTGCAGTTGTGACGACTAGTTCGACTAGGTACCTACATCAAGACATACAAAAAAAAAATACTTATACAACGAGGTACTAAAGGGTTGTTACTTTTTATGACACAATTCCTTTTAGTCTTCCGATATAAACATGGCAAATACGGTCAACATTCCAAGAGTCTTTGAATTTTGGCATAGATTTTTGAACCAGCTTCCCTTATGACAATATTCACTCTTAGCTGGGAACCTACCAGTATTACAACTTTATTCAAAATCAGCCAGATATACCTGTACATTCAAAACATCTCGAAAACTAAACAAGCCCTAATCACCGCCATCCAACATTAACGATAACTAAATAACCTCAAACCTCATTTGGCAGTGGTCGGCGGCGGCGGCAACCAGTTCACAGAGCTGCGTCGAAACTTGAAGAGAAACGCCCGAAGCTCAGTCAAAACACCCAGAATATTATCCAGTTTTGAACTCAGAGGGTTCTATATTAAGATTTCACAAGGTAAGGATGAAATGGTTGACTTGAACTTCACTGAACAAGATAGAGACTGAATTGCGTTTTAGATGGCTAAACACAGTTCTGAACTAAACATTCTATAAATCTTAAAGTTGGAGTCAATTATTCAGTGGCTTTTCTGGCTTTTCGGGATACGGTTCCAAACGGTGCAAATATAGCAACCTTATTGGGAGCTATATGTTTGAGTAGTTTGGGGTTGAAACACTAGGGCCGTGGGGTCCGAGTGCTCATGGAATATTTCGGGACATCGCCAAGTGGTTGGTCGACTCTTCACGTGACCAGAGGGCTGTCATATTTTTAAGTCAAACAATCACACACAACAAACAAATTGCCGGCTTTTTGCGCACTTTTTCCACTGATAGCGATGTGGACGACTTTTTTGATGCCCAATGAGCTTTTCCCTTTTTTTTCCTTTGTATACTGGTACATAATATATATATTTTAGTGTTAGATTGTATATTGTATTAAGATTTCTACACAAATACATACATACATAAACTCATGCCTTCTTCCCATGGGGTTAGGCAGAAACTACAGAACGCCACCTGCTACGATCCTTACATACTCCTTTTGCCTCGTTTACGCTCATACATCTGGTCAGACACGCATGCTGGTTGCGAGTACTACGCACCTGACCTTTCTGAAGAACATCACCAATAAGGTCACTTATGTCTTCCTAGGGCGTCGTACATTTCTCTAGAAAAAAAAAAACTGTCCCCTAAGTATACCTACTTTAAGTGAGCGCCAGCAGTAACAACAACACCTATTTTATTGAAATAAATGTCCAGTAGGGGAGAGTGATAGAAAAGATGCATCATTTAACACAAGCCAAAGCCATGATTGATACGGCACTCCTGACAACCACAAAATAATAAAAAGACCTGGTCCTTTTTACCTTGTGGTCGTGACTGTATCGGTGCGCATTCAGCTCAACCTGTAGTGCTTCATGATAATAGCTTAAGGTTGAACTAGTCGCGGGCTCGAACTCACTGGTGGGCGTGGCCAAATAGCACGCTGTGTCATCTGCCATCGCATCCAACAGAGATAGTATCAGTGATAACCAGTTAGACGCTAGTCTACACGCACGACGTCTAGTTTGCACGCACACAAACACCGTTATTTTATTTCATAGTAAAACGAGCGCGTAAAAAATTACGAGTTTACGAGTTTTATGAAAAAACCACTGCATAAATCAATTACAAATAAAATGAATTAAACTCTTCTATAATTTAGCTTTGCCGGTGCTGACCTTGTTTTGATAGATTTTACTCTTCTTTTTTACTTATTAACGCCTAAAGTTGCGTTAAAATTAGCAAGAAAAACGAATCTTTGCTGTCTCATAACTTTTTAATTGCTGTTTATTTTACTATTCTGTTTCCGCATAGACAAAATTAATAATGAGACAAAACGATATCGTGTTTAACTTTGGATGTACAATGTCAAACAGTGGAGTAATACCCTCCCGAAATTTGTATAGAAAAAATATCGACTAGTGCAACCTTAATAGCGCCACTTGTCGCATTCAGTATGAACTAACAGCACACGTGTCGAGAATGCATCAACTTGGAACGTTCGCTCCATATTAACAGGCCATTGAGTATCTGTGAGAACCCTATAACCGATATAGTGGGCTTTTCATAAAAATTTACACCATGAACATCGATTTTGTGGTCTTTCGGGACGAAATTTTCTTGTTAAGTTCAAAACTTATGTAAAAAAGTGGCTTTATGTTGAAACTTTGGTATTAAGGATAAATACAACAGCCGGTTACGGTCTTTTATAAAGTTTCACGGTATTTATGACTTTTTGATCGACTTTCTAAACTTCAAATTCTTACCTTCCACCCGCTTTTTTGCTACTCGAAGCGGATGGAAAAGCGACTTACACATTATTATAACCAAGATAAGAAATATTTAAGTGCTTGCGAGGCTAATTTGTGGTAGAGAAAGATAGAAAGAATAAGTAATTATTGGGCCTTGCACAGGAAGATCACAAACGAAACTAAACACAATTATATTAAAACTTTTTTTTCTTATAAAACTGGTCCAAGTGGTTCTGCGACATTAGATGTTAGACGCTGCGTTGCGCTGTAGACGTTATTAGTATTATAATAACTAAAACGTCTGCAGACCAGTCATTTTAGTCAGACAAAAGTTTCGTAATTATGAATATTATATTCTAAAATACCTAGGATACTAATTCCAGCGGTGTGAAACCGTAAACTGGATGATTTTTGTGTAAAACAAATTGCTGTGTAACGTGACACACAGATTTTTTATCAAGCTCTCATCGATTATATAATCCCACTTTTGTCTACGTCCGAAACATGAGGTCTACTCTCTAGGCACTAAGCCCGTAGTTTCGGCCGCTGTTACGGGCCTTTTCCTACTCAGTTTCACTTACGGACTTATACAGTTTCACTTACGGCCCGAACTAAGAATGAATGACAACACGATTTGACAGTTATCCCTTCACCCGATATACATCCAAAAAATTGAATTTAACACTTGTTTTGATGGATCAACTACTTTCGGATGGACCCGTATTATATTTGACGGACTAAGAGAGTAGACTTCCAGATTCGGATCACTACATCATAGTCAATCAACTCATCCTATCGCAGTCCACTGCTGGACATAGGTCTTCCCCATGCTGCGCCACAACACCCTGTCCTCCGCCTTCTGCATCCAGTCTGTCCTAGCCACCTTTTTAAAGTCGTCGGTCCATCTAGCTGGGGGGCGTCCCAGGATACGCTTGCCGATACGCGGTCTCCACTGCAGAACTCGTTTGCTCCACTAACCATCGGTCCTTCAACAAACATGGTCAGCCCACTGCTACTTCTGCTTGCTAACTCTGCAAGCTGAGGTAGAGTATCATAGTATTTTACACATAATTATAGGATACTTGTGGACTTTACAAAACATGTGACTCCATTAAAAATTCTTTAAAATGTACTCAATATCTTTAATTCAATTATAATTTTTGGGCCTTACCAATCTTCGCATCGAAATAAGTTGGACGTAGTTAAACGAAAAGTATCCAACCCACAAATAGCCAAAAATGGCCGAAAACAATCCAAGTAAAATTTATCGCAATAAGATGTTGCGTTTAAATTTAATCATATTTATTTTTATTTATTATTATTATTAAATAATTTAAGTAAAGTTTTAACTACAAAGAATGTTTTGGTATACACAATACATTTTTGGCCATTTGTGGGTTGGATCCTTTTGTTTAAGTACATCCAGTTTTGCAATACTAACTTAATGAAAACACACCTTTACAAACACCGCACGTTGCAAAAGCTATTTGTAAAACTGAAGCACACTCAAGGTTACTTTGGCATACTAGAACATAATCCTCTTTAAGCAAGTTTGTACATAAATTAATTAAATTGCGCAACTTGCATGAATAAGAAGATAACATAATAACAACACGCCTTTTCTCCCTGAAGGGTAACACAGAGGTGACCTATAGTACACCCACATTTCAGCAGTTATGTTTAAGTTTCTAATTGGGGACAAGCCATTGCCCTCAAACCACTCTGATGGAAAACCCAATTCTACTTTTCCAGAAATCGAACCCAGAACCTCATGCTCAAAAGTAGCGCTTGGATTCGCTAGACCAACGACGCAGTCGATAAGAAGATATTCTGTAGAATATAAATGATGATGGTTTTACAAACTACGCAATGAATACATGGTGTAAAAAGACCCATTACATAGCCGTCAACTACGCATTCTGTATATAAAACTATGTATAATGCACAAAAAGAATTGCCGAGAAACGAGTTTTATTTTTGGTGTGTAAAATTGCTGTTTGCGGTATTGCGCAATGTAACACACGCAAAACATTGTGCTTACGGGTGCATGCAACTGTGCAGGGGTCGTGGGGTATTTAAAGTTGTGTTATAACATTAAAAACTTGTTTTCGTAATAAAACGTCTGTAAAAGTAGGAATTTTGACCTTCAATATCTCCGTAACCAGAAGGTTCCCAGGTATGGTCCAGTACAAAAAAAATATAGTACAAGTGACTCTCGGCTTTGTTAAGTGTCTTTTTACACCCGTTTTATCACTCCCTATTTGCTGAAGTTTCCATAAAACCCCAAAATGAACATTCGCACTTTCATTATATTATGGGATTCCGCAAAAATAGCATTTCTTTTTGTAAAAATATTTAAGCTAAAATCCAAAAACAAGATAGCAATGACCACAGTCTTGAATACAGAGCACGGAACCTCCACGACGGCAGCGTCTAGAGAAAGCAGTGCTTATAAGTACGCCGAAAGTGCGCTGAGCGCACACAACCGTCAGTTTTTATATGTCATTCGTGTCGTAGTGCGAGTAACTGGTGACACGAATGGTTTGTATGAAAAGTGTTTACGATGCCGCCTTTAGTTGTAGCTGGCGAGGCGTCTCCGTGCTCTGTAGTCTAGAAACTACCAACGTTCTCCAATATTCAATTACAGATGGTCTAATAGAATTTGGCAAGGAGGGAGAAGTTCTACCTTTGCTGACCTATATAGATGTGAGCCCCCTTGAAATTAAATACTTTAGTTTTGCCGCGTGGACTGGGGTTGAAGCGAAATTTCTATACGACTGTCCAATACCGGCTGAAAATGGAACCGAAGGTAAGTGTTATGAGACGATATTTTTTATTTTAGGTATATTAAGAATTTGAGTAAAGAATTTCTGATTTTTGGAAGTGGAGAATTTCTCTTTGGAATTTAAAATTGGAACGATCGCTGGTTTTTTATTTATTTAATTAGTAATTTAAGCATACAAATGTACACAGGCGGATATAATGCCATAGGATTTTCTACCAGTCAACGTTTGGCTGATGCACGGACAAGCAGTGGTGTGGTGTATGGTTTAAGATGACTTACCTTATTGTGTTGGTGGATAAACGTAATATGAGACACTCAACGCAGCTAGGACATTAAATAAGATGAGCTGCATCTTTCTGTACCAGAATATCCATCGCTCAACACTTTTGTTTAATTTTATTCAAGATTGTTGAAATTGCTTTGCATGAACACCGAACTACGACGGAAAAAAGATTCCGTTGTTTTTTTATCACAACTAGCTTCGGTATAAATTGTTTGAAAGAAGATAAGAAGTTTCAGGTTTTAAGACAAAAAGCTTTTACTGAAACAATTATCGTTTGTCAATTCATTAAGACAGACCACCACTACCACTCACCACCACCATCCACCTGTCGGTCTATTCTGTAAAAACCACACCATGAAAACTTGGGTAAAGTAACTTTGAAGTGAGCTGTCATTTGACATGATACTAGGAACTGACACTATTGACAGTTCATTTCATGCTCACTGTACCTAAGTTTCCCTGGTCTGATTTTTACAGAATAGGTAAAGAAAAGAAAGAAAATACGTTTCTTTGCGGTAAACATGAGGCAAAGAAAAAACACACAAATACAAAAAAGAACGAGTTGGGGGAAAATATTCGTCACATCCACGCAAAACGGCAATCGCTCAGCATAATGCTATGACCCTACTCTATCCTACCCAAGGTTGGCTGTTCTTATTCTACGACTCTGTTTAAAGAAGGTCCAGAAATTCCACATAATCTAAACAAATGTGTATAATTTCCAGCTTCACCAGACTCCAAAGAAATAGAGCCGCCTCTCTCAATGTCTGACCAACTGAAGAGGTCTCGTCTGATATATCGGTTGCCATGGATACCGCCAAAACCGACCATGGACGTCAAACTGGGTGTCAAGGTCACCAATGTCAAGTATAATCCGTTCCAGTCCAAGCTTATTACTGCTATGTCGGTTGTTACGGTACGTGTACTATTGAATTTATTTGAAAAGAAAACAAGAGGATTCAATATTCTTCTAGTACCTGTTCAAAAGGTTAGCGCAGACCCTCGGAGCTGACTGTTCCGAGGATCTGCGCTCAAATCACATGCTATTCATGCTTCAAATTTTTGTAAATTTAAAGCTTGGTCGCCTAAACAATGGTCTGCACTACCTCTTGTAGCAAAAATTATAAAAAAAAAATATTTATTCTAAAAAGTTATTTTTTGTCTTCAAAAATATTTATTTGCATTGGAAAAAGTCAGTGTATTTAAAGTCTCCGTCTATTCTGCAGCCATAATTTATTATTTTATATTCATAGGTAATATATTGTTTCATTCCAGAGTTGGACCGATGAAAGCATGGCGTGGTATCCAGACAAATTTAACGGAACCGTCAGCCTCAAGTTCAGACAAGGACAGATTTGGAGGCCTAAGTTTTACGTATTCAAGTAAGCATTAATTTAATTTCCTCGTAGATCAGCAACTGTCGTTACAATCACTATTTCTACAAAAAACGTGTGTATACTCTAGGCAGTTCCTATAATTACTTAAGTTCCTTCAAGGTTTAAGGTCCTTCTATCGTTCATGCAACAGTTCACATGACCGCGCGTTGACACACTCTTTGAAAACTAGGAAATGTCCTCCAATGTATGCTCTGATACGAACTCCAGACAATTTTTTGTCACACGAACGAAACTGGTCCTTAATCTACACAAAGAGAAAGCTATCCGACACGAATCTAAAACTTAAAGCCATTAAGAATAAAATTGAGATCTCCAAAAAAATTGGACCTCATCAGAAAATCATTAGCAAATTCTTCAATATCCCGCTGTCTTAAATACTTGTCTCCTAGCGTCTCTAAGTTAATTACAACCTATATTCCTTAGCCGTTTGAAGTTCTTATATTTGATTAACACATCGGTATGCCTGAGATAGCCTGCAGCTCAAAGCTATCACTGCCTCATGAATATACTATGAATAAATAATTATTTAACGTACCAACGTCTTGTTGATACTTTGAATCGGTAACTTTATCGACGCCGACGCGGACGTCTTGAGTTCGACAACTTGGATAAATAAATAAGGTATTCTGTTTTTGAAGACTAACTGTGCCTCTGGCTCTGTCTGCTAGTGAAGTTCTTTAATTTTCAACGTACCAAGTCCAACTGCAAAATGTTGACAGAATTTAGATAGATTTAACTTTGCATTTATTTTAGCAATGCTTCATTTTTGTTTTATTACTCAATATCTTTATTGCTTTACCATAATGTATACTTAGGTGGTAACTAATATAATTGAGATCATTATGGACCCTGTAGGGCACAGCAAAAGGGTAGGAGAGAGGAAGCCCTCTTTTAGGAGATCAGGAGAAAGTCAGGAGATCGCGCATAAGATAGGTAACGTTTCGATTACATAAGTATTATTTTATCTGCAAATGTACTTAAATATTTTAAATTATTTTTATGTACCTGTACATAATGTATTATAATAATGTTTATTAATTTGTATAAATTGTTTTTCTTTAAATAATTATTATTGCTATATTATTTATTTATTATTATTTTTATACTATTTACTTATTATTTAATTTATTTATTTTGATACTTATTAGATACATTTTAAAATATTTTTATAAAAAATAAAAATAAACCTTTAATAATATAAAAAATTGTGGTCCGCCGGTATCGGGAGCAAGGCCCAAGCTACCGCTGGTTAGGATTCCAGAGACAGGAACCTCCTCATGATGCGAGCCGTATCGAGGATTACTGCCTTCTGGATCAGGCTCTTGATCCAACCTAACGAGAGCCTCGAGAGATGCTGATCGAGGCTTTCAGCCATCAGGCCATTGCGTGGCCATTGTTATTTCATTGAATTATTATTATTGTTATATTATTTATTTATTATTATTGTTATTTCATTTAATTTTTATTATTGTTATATTATTTATTAATTATTACTGTATCATTAATATATTTTAAAACATACCTCTAAATTGCGTGATCATCATTAATTATTGTTATCAATTATTATTATTACTTATAATTTTAACTTATAATAGTATAAGTTAAAATTATAAGTAATAATAAATTACATTATTATTAATACTTTTTTTCCTATTACTTATGTTTATCATTTAAATTCATCTAAGGAGTAATAGCATTTGTTTATCAGTAATTGTTTTAGTTTTTTTATAAATATATTTAACTTTTCTTCTTTCTTTATTATCTCAGGTAGTTTGTTATATATTTTTATAGACATTGCGTAAGGACTTCTAGAATGCATTTTTAGCTTAGATGTTGGTATGTTTAGCTTAGTTCGGTGCCTAAGTGCGTATGTCTTCGTGCTTTGTGTAGAATTCTTGATGCTTATTACTCTATTAGTACAGTAGTACCGCGTCTTTTGTTTCGTCTACTAATGAATTACAACATATGTCTCATCAAAGTTTACTTCCGCTTTTTAGAATATTTTCGAAGCTTTAAACATCAAGATTTTACATAAGCCTTTGGCCTTGCCACACTATAGCAATATTAGACCAAAAGTTATTCGTCAAACGATTTTGACCCATCTGCCTGCAGCGCAACTATCTATTACCCGGCAGACGATCTGCCCAGCAAATTATTATGAGCCTCGTCTATTTTCTCTCATCTTGGTACTTTAATTTGAACTTACTCCACCTCTAATGCTTCAACAACAATGTTATCCCTTACAATGTTAGAACACTACAAATTATTCTAAACTAATTATTCCAGTTCAGACAACTCCGCAGTATTTGACGCTAGAAACTCAGATCTAATATCAATGGTGAGCAACGGTGAAGCGACTTTCCATTTCCAGACCAAGGTTTACACTTGGTGCGTCGTTTCCCCTCCGGGCTTCAGCAAGTAAGTTTGCAATTTAATTTAGTTACAAGACTTTCAAGAAATGGTAGGTATAGTATAAAGTGTTCTGTTTTATCGAGAATCAACGGGTTTTGTTTTCGAAGAAATAAAATATTGATAAAAAAGAATGATAGAAAGGGACAAATTCTTCTACTGATTTCTATTATGGGATGCTTAAATAATTCATTGAATAAATATGGGCCAAATACAAATGAAAAACCGGCCAAGTGCGAGTCGGACTCGTGCACGAAATGTTCCGTACCATTATCTATAAAAACGGCAAAAAATCATGTCTGTTGTATGAGAGCCCCCTTAAATATTTATTTTATTCTGTTTTTTAGTATTTGTTGTTATAGCGGCGACACAAATACATCATCTGTGAAAATTTCAACTGCCTAACTATCACGGTTCATGACATACAGCCTGGTGACAGCCGGACAGACAGACGGACGGACAGCGGAGTCTTAGTAATAGGGTCCCGTTTTACCCTTTGGGTGCGGAACCCTAAAAATAGACATAGTGACTTTCGTTATCGATTTCGATGCCCCTTTGAAATTACTTCCTAATGTGTGCCCTTATATGATAATAGACAAACCATTAATATCCCAACGTCCTATTGACTCACGATGTTCCATAAGAAAATTGATCAAACCTTCATCCCAATTGATTGACTGCTGCGCTGCGTGTCGCGGGTTCGATTCCCGCACCGAACAAATAACTGTATAACCTACAAGTAGTTTTTCCGGGTCTGGCTGTTTGAGTATGTCAGTTTGAATGTTTGTAAACGCACCCACAATACAGGAGAAATTCCTAGTGAGGGGCAACGTGTAAAAAAAAAAAACATGTGTGGCACTCGGGGACTGCCGCGGTAAAGATATGACATAGCATTTTTTATCAACTTATGCAATCTGCTTACGTAATCGTCCAATTTCGGAGCAGCTCGTCTCGATCCGTGCGAGCTTCGTACAGTCGTACCATATACATACACGTTAAGCGTACGCTCGGCCGAGCTACATGGTAGGCGCAGTGGGGGGTGTTAGGTTTTATTTTCGTTACAGAATTTCTTGATTCGGTCGCCGCGCTCAAAGCCCGCAATAAAAGCTATGCAATAGCTTAAAGAAAAAATGTGGTTTGCGCAACACGTCTTTTTCTTCGATACGTCTCTATTAGTCGTCGGCTCGGTAGTCCCCCCCTTTCTAGCCATATCATCTTTCACACAGTCCATCCATCGTTTCTTTGATCTTCCCTTACTCTTCTAGCCAATCACATTCGTACTCAAAACTTTCCTCACGACATTTTCCTCATCCCTCCGCATCACATCGCAAAAGAAAATCAAAAAGTCCTCTAATTATACAAGGTGGCTGGGACACCGACGTGCAAACTGTAACCATGAATTCAGCACATGATTCTAGACCCCCTTTTTTTTGTTTTGTTTTCGGGGGGAAACCTTCAAAGGCACCCGATCTCTGGGGATGGAGGTCGGGGAGTGTGGGATGTTTACCTCACTAAAACCACCCCGGTGATCACCATCAGCACATAGAGGGGGTCCCGGTTCCTCTTAAAAGACCAATTCCGGAACCGCCCCTGTGCAACGCCTGTAAAGCACATCCCTGGGGGATTCTAGACCCCTAGCGTAGAAAATACTCGTCAGTTAACAAAAAAAATCTGTTGTGTCATAGAAAAGCGCAACACCCGTGGTCAAAATATAAGGAACAGCAAATTATTTTAAATAACCGACGAACAATTTCAACGCCACCTGCGTTGTTCGTTTTTGTTTAGAATCATGTACTGAAACTGTGGTAACAGGTTGCGTGTCGATCTCCCTGCCATCCTGTATAGAGCTAATACAATGCTAAAAGGTTTTTTTCTAAACACAGATGGCCCCGTGATGAGTACATGTGCTCCATAGTAATCCAACCATGGGAAGCTCATGAGAAAATTAATATTCAAATGATAGAACCTAAGGACAGCAAAATGCATATCGTAAGTAGTTATCTCCTCTACATCATGAACAATCAGCAAAAGAGTAAGGAGTAGTGTGGTACATGCCGGGCGGCGGAATCGATATGTATATATACGTTTATTCATACATTTATTTATTTATTTATAAGTACATACTATGTTCAGCTAGAATCACAGTTAGTTCTGTGGAAAATTATACTTACCCGATTTATTATATCACACAGGGGGACGTCATTACGTCGTTCGAGAGGTAGTTGCTGAAAATCAGCGCTGTTGACGATAGGTTCGTCCGAAGTCACAGCATTTTGCTGAGCAACGACCTGTTCTTGCACAGATGCGACGCACTGCTTAATTGTTCTTATGATTGTTGTTTGTTTGTTACAAAAGTAGTCATTTGTCCACACTGCAATCGGTATTTTGTTTTTGTTTTGATCGTTTGTTTGTTGTCATTTGCCAGTGTCACAACACACAGCACCCTAAGAGTATATATGTTCTGTGCACAGCCATGTGTATTGTCTTTGGTCCCTGGCCCTAGCATCAAGCAATAGACAAAATTGACAAACTTGTATAGCTTGAATGCGAAGCTTTTGGCTATTTTGTATGTGTCTATTAAATTAATGTCATTCATTTTTTATGTGCGTTTTGTTTCTGCGCAATAAACTACTTTTCTTTCTTTCTTTCTATATTTTGCTGTTCGGCTATGCCGAATCATGCCGACCCGAACAACCGTGTAGCAAGCCATATGTATATTGGCACAAATATTCATCTCAACCGACTCGTTGAAAAAGTCTTTTAAATTAGTTGAAAGTTAGCCTGCCTATATACTTATCTCTTTATCTGATTGTAAAACGCTTTTATTATTCTCATGATCTACTGATTAATAGAGCTTACTATTTTTATCTATAATTCTACATTCAGACCTTTTTGTCTTCCCCCTTGGCCCCCTTAACCTTGGTCTCAATGACATTATGAGTCCACAACTTACGTCCACTGCCGCTGACCCTATAATTAATACGTTACCAGTTTAAGATGCTTCGTCACCAGTCAACGTCGCAATATCCTTTCTTAATCCGTAAGACAGCCACAAAAAATATAGACACTGGATACTCCTATAGAAATCCACAGCATCATAATTTCATCAGCCTGATAACGTCAACTGCTAAAAAAATACATAACCCCTTTTTAGTTTTCAGACATCGATGACGTTATAGATAACGAATGGGAAGTAACAACGACGCAACAGATAATAAATATTTCACTCTGGAACAGTGTGTACACCAGTGATGACTATCATACGCATCAGAGTGATCGACTGATCATCAATGTTCATCTGAGGAGGAAGGCTACTGCTTACAATATCGTGTTTTATACTCCGTTGATAGGTAACACAGATTTTTAGTGCATATCGGATCAATAAATATTGCTCCTATTGTGCTCGGCTTGTTTATGTTTTGCGTAACTAAACCCTAATTTTAATAGCTAATATCCATTGCTTCATATGTTTGAAAAATTGGCTGCTCAATAACGTAAATAACGCAATGAATGTTGTTGAACTGACAAAATGAAAGCCTTTCCTACTGTTATTGTGTTAATCAATTACCCCACTGGTCTAAAAACAAACTTTAACATTTTGTTGAATTGGTTTACACCATTAAATTGATATCGATTGGTGTTAACAAGTTCTGTTAAGAATAGGTCACCATCAAAATCTAAATATATAATTTTTTTCACCGTAGTCTTAAGTTAATTTCCCTGGGGAACACCAAAAATTCATAAATCTATTTTCACGTTACTCACTTGAAATGAATTTATTGATGTGAAACATTTAATGCGGTGGGTCAGACCGGCTGTTGGCGTAGCGACGCGGCCAACAGCCAACAGTTAACAGCTAACATCCAAACGATTTTTTGTAAAGAATATGTAGTTTTTGATTACGCCATATTTATTTCCTTTAATAAATCATTGTTTCATGCATATTTTCATTTTTCGTATATATGCATAGTTTCTATGTTTCACATCTGCCAAGAGTCCCGCGACGGTTTTTTTTTTTTCCCGGTTTGTTCACTTGATTATTTTTTGGTTAGTATTATTAATTTTTCCCAAGACTTATAGAGCACTAACTGTAGTTGTACCTTTATATGTTTTCAGTACTTCTGATGTTTGTGCTAATGTCTTTCTGGAGTGAACCCCTTACTATGAACAGGATTTGGTTCCTCGCCGGTTGCACCATCGTTATATCTATGGGACTTTGTTATATTGACTACTTGGTACCTTCACACACCATGCCTTCAATTTGTAAGTATTGAAATAATAAATATGGAGATGACATGCGTATTTAGTACTTCAATCTCAATAAAACTGCTCTATAAATGAATCTCTAAAAGATCTCCCTTTTAGTTCATTTGGTTTAGTTTTGGAGGTTGGAGGTAATGTTAGTCGAAGTGTGGGACTGTTGTAAGAAGACTGGCTGAATTCTAAACACGAATGTTCCTATTCTCAATATCTCCTTGAAAGCTGGTCATCATTTCCGTAGTGATCTTACAGACGTAGTACATTATCACTCCTTCTTCTTTTCCTACCCCAGAGGTTCCTTCTTGTCTCTTTTGTTTTTTGAAATTCTTATATTCTATTCTGTTTCCAGTGGTACTCTACACAACCGTTCTAATGGGTGTGCTGCTAGCAATGCTGATCCAAGCCTTGCTGATGATGCCTTTAATGGATAAAGTCCGAAACACAGCGACAATACAGAAACTTATGACCGCATACTTTTTCAGGACTATTTTCTGCTTGCCTTCTTATTTGGTAAAGTATTCTCACTCTATTCTTGCATTGATTTTACTAGAAATCGGTGTAAAAGTGAATCGATTCGTGGCAATTCACCAATACTAGTTTCATTCTTAATTACTATGAGCCCGTGGATTTCCATTAAGATGAAATTTTTGCTTAAGATATCAGACTTTTGATGGATTGACTGCGTGAAAGATGATATGACTAGAAAGGGAGTGACTTCTGAGATGACGGATAATAGAGAAGAAAGAAGTACGGAAGAAGAATTCATGCTGGGCCGACTCCAAGTAAATTGAGATAAGGGCAAACGAATGACGATGAGCATGTATTCTAGCTTCGGCTTTCAGTCTTAAGATAGTATTTGAAAAAGAAAAAAAATGTCACCTGACCTTATCAAAGAAAACGAGTAGTAGTGGGTATCCTTTGATCAGATATAATATTCCATTCCCAGAAATCCCGTGCCTAATAGACATTTACCGGCTTATGGATTTTAAGTCTCAATGTAGCTCACGATAATATACCAAAGGCTTTCATAAACAGAGACCAAGAGATGCAACAAAATGTTTATTTCCGTTTCGTAATGTTTTTTTTTTTATGTTATCATACGTTCATTACTATTTCTAATAAATTACCGAAGAACATAGGGGCAGCTCGCATTTAAATAGTTTAAAATTAAACTGTGTTTTTAGAAAAATATTTAATTTTAAGCTATTGCATAGCTTTTATCGCGGGCTTTGAGCGCGGCGACCGAATCAAGAAATTCCGTAACGAAAATAAAACCTAACACCCCCCACTCCGCCTACCATGTAGCTCGGCCGAGCGTTCGCTTAACGTGTATGTATATGGTACGACTGTTCGAAGCTCGCACGGATCGTGACGAGCTGCTCCGAAATCGGACGAATACGTAAGCAGCTGTTTGTGAGAAAGTATATAGGTGTATAGGTATATATCATATCTTTATAATGCCACACTCACTGCATAAAAAATAAAATAAAAATATTTTAAACGATATTAACTTCTCATATATTCAATAAAAGAAAAAAAAAGTTAACTTGAATTAATATCAAAGAAAAACAAAATACTGCATAAATAAAAATAAATAAATAATTATAATTGCATAAGCTGATAAAAAATGCTATGCAATAGCTTTACCGCGGCAGTCCCCGAGTGCCACACATGTTTTTTTACAAAAAAATACGCAACATAAAAAAAAATATTTTACGGAACTTATAGTTTTGTAGTGTGTGTATATTTGAGTAAATAAAAATTTATATTAAAACATATTTGTATATTCTGTATATTTTTACCTAAATAAGTACCTATTAGGTATTAATGTAAAATTAATTGGCATGCCCTAAACAGACAAAATATGTACCTACTCTGCATAAATAAATCACGACCCATATTTTCTGCAAATAAATGATTCTTAATTTCTGTATGCTTCCAGAGATCATCAGGCAGGAATGGAGGATATTCTCCCCAAGAAGACGATGACCTCCAGGCTACTCCAATAACCGGAGACGTAGAAGAAATGGAGAGTGAGACGCAAAGAACGTTTGGAGACAAGAAAGAGTTTGCAGAAGTTATAGATAGAATCATGTTTGTGACGTACTCTATTACTTTTGCCGCCATGTTGGCTGCCCATTTTTGATTGTTTTTTAATGAGGATTTAAGTACCTAATAAAGATTTTATGTTTTAATTTTTTTTTTACCTTTTCTTTTTAAACCTGACTGGTTGTGTGGTCTTGAATTGAACAGTAACAACAAAAATATTTACGGGTAAGAAATTCTCAAGTTCATAATTACTATTTCCTTAAATCTACGCCTGTGTACCAAAGCTTTAATATCATCACTGGCAGAACATGGGTGCCCTCTGCCTAACTTATTGATGATAAATAAATGAAGCCTTTAAGAAAATCGAGATGTAATTCACGACTTTGTGTGACCCTACAATATTTTCACATCCAACCAGATCAAACAATAATAATAATATGATTGACGGGCAGGGAAAGGAGTTTTAAGACTTTACATAATATTCATATTTTTGTCTTCTTTTTCTCACACACTATAGTCTACATTTCTTGTTCACTTCTCCTTTCGCAGATCTGTTGGAAGAAATAAAATAAAAAATTAGCAGTACCTTTGTACTCAAATTATAATTATGTTGCATCCCTATGAATTTGACTGTATGTACTGTACATAGATAATAAAATAAATAAATAGGTCCCTGCTTCACAAAATTGCATGAAAAAGTACACCAAAACGTGTTTAAAACCCTTTTTACCCTCATCCAATTCCGAATGTGAAGTGAAAAGCCCAATTTCCATAGATTAAGGAATCAATGGATTTTTTCCAACGCTGGTGATTGCCAAGCGTTGGCATGCAAATTCCTTTTGCAGCATTTTATTGTTGTGAAGTAAAATTTACTTCATTATTCGTACGTATTTGATTGAATATCATACGGGTTTCAGTAATATTCATATAGATGCTTTTTGTCTTGTAGCTTAATCATTATACCGACATTATCCTAACTTCCTAACTATATATATTATATATATATATATATATATATATATCCTACTATTGGATGTTTGGATGTTTGTTACTCAATCACGCTAAAACGGCTGAACGGATTTGGATAAAATTTGGCACATGGGTAGACTATTACCTGGATTAGGACATAGGATACTTTTTATCCCGATATTCCCACGGGATCGAGATTTCTGCGGATGAAACCGCGGGCGCAGCTAGTAATATTATAAATGCGACGGTAAGGCTGTTTGTTTGTTACTTTTTCACGCCTAAACCACTGAACCGGTCATACTGAAATTTTGCATATACGTTGCCAGGTGTACAGAAACGAACATAGGGTACCTTCCATCCCGAAAAAAAGTACTGTTCCCGAGGAAAACAACAATAACGTTCTTATGATAACAGATGGCGCCACGTGTTTTTCGAATCATGATTGAATAATATTATTGTAGAAACTTTAGTAGAGTGTTAAGATATTTTTTATTTAAGTACTTAATACATTTTGTGAGTCTAGAGTGTCGATAGACCGGTTTTTCATCCTCCTAACTATAATTCCGTGAACAACCCGAGTGGATTGTCAAATTCTAAATTAAGGCGAGCAAAGTCGTGGGCAAAAGCTAGTGGTCAATAATATTCTTTCCTTTTTATGAGTTACAGTTATATTTATTGTGTCATGTATGATACTACCAACATTAATTACTAAGATTGGATAAAGGATTTCAGATAGTAGTAAATACTTATTTATGTGCTTATTAGCACAATATAACGAGTGCAAAAAGACGCTCAAAAAAACCGAGAGATATTTTGTACTCCTCGCCATTGTGTTTTTTATTTCTTTTGTATTGTACCCTGGTTGGGAACCTTCTGGTTACGTCAAAGTTCCTACATTTTTTTATTCAATAGGTACTCAATACTTTATTGCATTCGGCATTGCATAATGTGTACATACTCGTAATAACAGTTGGTATGTTAAAACATCGAATCAATTATGGACCCTGTCGGGCACAGCAAAGTTAATTTTTAATACGAGAGAGGATGAGGCGCTTATCAATAAGAAAAAAATAAAAAATATATATACATTAAATTAAAATAGTATCTTTTCTTTTTCTGGTATTTATATTTTATTTAACGAAACGTATTTTTTTTGTTTTTCTACGAAAACAAGTTTTTAAAGTTATAACTTAACTTTAAATACTCCCACGATCCCTGTACCGTTGCATGCACCCTTAAGCACGATGTTGTGCGCTACCGTAAACAGCGAATTTTCACACCAACAACTGAAGTCGTTTCCCAGCAATTATTTTTGCTCAAAGTTACTTTCTTTGATGTACAGAACTCTTAGATGACGGCTTCGGCATGGTTATTTTTACACCATGTATAATAACAAAGGCTGCTGGCAACCCCTTGATATAATCCATAAGTTTTTATGTTATACTAGCTTCTGCCCGCGGCTTCACTCGCGTGGATGTTGGAAATTATCCCACTAGAAAGTGCTACGGGGACATAAAGTAGCCTATGTCCTTCCCCAGGATGCCATCTATCTCCTTGCCAAATTTTTTCGAAATCCGTTCCGTGCTTTAGCGTGTAAAGGTAACATACAGACAGAGTTACTTTCGAATTCATAATATTATGTTATACTTATATAGTATATATATATACATAGTATTGGCCTGAAACACAAGTTTTTATAAAATTAGATCAGGCAGGTCTACATTACAGTTAGAATTAAATTTTTCCTTGATTGTAATGGTTCACAGCCGTATTACCGGTGTATGAAAATTCCGAGTCTATTGTTCCTAGCACTAGAATGCCATGCTGTAGTAACCAAGTCTCTTGGATTGCAACGATGTCTGCTGACTAACATAGTTTCCTCACACACACTCCATTGAGCGCGCAAGACTCCTAAAATTAAAACTTAGAAATTACAGTACCTGTTTATAACTGCACTATTCATTGTTTGGGTCTTGTTCTTCCTTGTCTTGCACTTTGGGTTTCGAGAAATCCATAAACCTTCTAAACAATACGCCCTCAGGCCAAAAGTTTTCATCCAGAAATCATAATTTTATTATATACTTGAATAAATTTGATTATTTATTTTATTATTTATTGAATGTAAGCCACGGATGGTGCAGTTTCTATCAGTAAAAATGCTAAATGTTGGAAACGGCAACTATGTTGCCATGTTTTGTTAGTTATCGATTCGCTTAGACAGAATTTTCGCAAAGCCAAATCTTCAAAATAGATGACGTAAAAGAATCATGATACACTATTAAATCGTAATATATCGTGCACCACAACAGCAAAACAAATCTAAATGTTTACAATCCATAAACACATTGAATCAAGCTTTATTTCAATATGACACCACATAAACACAATCATTATTGTCAACAAAACAGAACAACACATAGGTCTTCGTATTAATAATGCTGCTAAAGAAGTGTTACCAAACAAAAGATTTATTCAGAAGTCCCACTAGTTTTAAATTATCGAGTTAGATCATATAGATGTTGTTCGAGTTTCAATCGAACACTCAGCGAAAATGAATAATGCATCAAACGCAAGTATGCACATTCGTTCGTTCACAAAAATGTAGGTCACTTCGCGTTTAGATCTCACTAGGACTCACGTACTCAAACCATTACCATTACCATTTTACCAAAAGTTAGTTACATAGTTTACCTATTCTTGTAACTAAGTGTTATAGTAATTCAATATAGCTATTTAGCTGTATTGAATTACTACAACACACAGAGACACCACGTACTCAAAACCATTACCATTACCATTTTACCAAAAACTTAGTTACATAGTTTACCTATTCTTGTAACTAAGTGTTATAGTAATTCAATATACCTAGCTATTTAGCTATATTGAATTACTATAACACTTAGTTAGTAAAGTCTTGAATTATAAAGGAAATCCTTTATAATTCAAGACTTTAACTTTTACCTTATATACGTACATATGCCGTATCCTATCAATACGAGAAAAGTATGTTAGGTCACCAGAGCGTCGAACACTACTTTCTACAGATGTATCCTCTAGCATATTTTTTTTTTGGGTGAGAAATCATCAAAGGACTTCTCCCGCCCTGGGTGGAGCGGAAGGGCGTGTCAGACTCTTACTGACTAAAACCCACCCGTGTTCCTTCAGTTGCCTGTGCGCCAGGGCCACGGTAACTCTTTCGAACAATCCGCGACATGCATTGCCATTAAATATCAGAATCAAATCAAATCATTTTTATTTCAGGAATACGTCCATATAGAATTTACACCAGATTACAAATTAATTATTATAAAACAATAAAATAAATTAAAATATTACATTGCATTACAACAAAGCAATAGATAAGTGTTATTTTAGCTGGAATCTAATATATAAAATTCTCGTGTCACAGTCGTGTCGTTGCCATACTCCTCCGAAACGGCTTAACCGATTTTGATGAAATTTTTTGTGCTTATCCGGTATCTATGAGAATCGGCCAACATCTATTTTTTTTTTTGTTTTTTTTTTTTTTTTTTTTTTTTTTGGTAGGTAGGTTAGGGAGTTAAGGAGGTAGGTAGGTAGGTAGGGTAGGTAGGTAGGTAGGGTAGGTAGGTAGGGTAGGTAGGTAGGGTAGGTAGGTAGGGTACGCCGTAGATAAGTACCGCAACCCGTACGAAGCCGGGGCGGGCAGCTAGTATTAATATATAACTGATTACGTCAAAACTCTCACTCCGTGCTATTTTCAACATCATAATTTATTATGCATCACTCATTAACTACCAACCTGCACTGATTCCGCGTGTTTGATCTACATATATCTATAATAAAATAGTAACTTTGAATTTTTGTCGGTGTCTCTATTTGCCTGGATGTTCCGGTTTATAACCAGGATTAACACATACGTTACTTTTAATCCCGGTAGTTCCCGTGAGATATTTTCTGACATCCACGCGGGCGAAAGCCGCGGACAAAAGCCAGTATAAGATACGTTCCTACGACCTTTTCGGTCTTACAGAGGTTAGACCTAGCAATGGGGACTTAGGGCCAGTTTCACCAGACTGTGTTTATTCTAAACGTCCCAAAGTCAAAGTCAAAGTCAAATCATTTATTTCAAATAGGCACATAAAAGGCACTTTTGAACGTCAAAATTTACAAAAAAATAGAATTGATTCTAGTTGCCCCTTCCAAAAGGTAGTTTCGTATGGAGAAGAATGGGCAAGAAACTCCACCGTTACTCTTTTAAAATATTTTACAATATTATGTAAGTTCACATTAATTATGTAATCATATGTGAAGACGATGCACCTAGAATAAAATTACTATACCACAATAGGTAAAAAGAATTAAATATAATGCAAAGGCAGGTAAATTAATTATGTGATAGATACATGGTGCTCACATATTTACAAATATTGAAAAGTAGATGATGTTTCCAAAATTTCAACAAGTAATAATTTAGTGTGTGTGTCCCGTTATGCACACACACTTACACACACACACACACACACTTGTACACTTTTTATTTGTTTTCTTTTTACTTGTATATGTTGTTATGTGTTTTGTGCTTTGTAGTCTGCGCTAAATAAATGTATTTTCTTTCTTTCTTTTCTTTCCATATGATGGATTGTCTCACTACTAAAAATAGTAGTAGTACTCGCAACCAGCATGCGTGTATGACCTGATGTATGAACGTTAACGAGGCAAAAGGAGTATGTAAGGATCGTAGCAGGTGGCGTTCTGTAGTTTCTGCCTACCTCCATGGGAAGAAGGCGTGAGTTTATGTATGTATGTGTATATGTAAAAATAGTCCGTCAAAATGCTTAGCATGGCATTTAGTAACACCAGTTTGGTGAAATTGGTGCTAAAGAAAAGAAAGAAAGAAATATATTTTATTTGGGACACGCACAGGAAACCCAAACAATTATTTTTTATAAAATTAATAATAAAAAATATAAAAAGGAGCATTTAAAACTAACAATAAAACGTACAACATAACAATACAATTAAAAGCTAATAAATAAGCTATTTAGCTAGTTTATTTAAAGCTGTTAATGTTATGCCAGTTTTTTTGCAACCAAGCAACATTGCTGCCTTCTGGTTTGATAGGTGCCGGTAATTTACAGGTATGTGAGACAATTTCGCCTTGTGTCACAGAATCTAGCTGTAGAAGTTCACATTGACGTACTGATGATTGGTTGATCCGATTGCTTAAAATTTGTGGCACATGTCTCCTGATAATGTTTAGACCAGAGGTCCCCAAACTTTTTTGTCTCGTAGATCACTTGCCATGTTTTCGGTTTTGGGTAGACCCCTAATTGTTTTTTTCACTCACATGGATCGCGTATAAGTCATCTTCGACACCTGGAGGTCGATATAGACCACTTTGGGTATCATTGCTTTAGATCAATAAATGATTCAAATTGTGATTAATGGTGTGTTACGCAATTAGGGTGCTGCTTAAATGAGATTCTTTATCGTGGTCCCTCGCTTACATCTCACGACCCCTAATTGTTTTTTTCACTCACGTGGGCCCCTTGTAGGTCGTCGTAGACCCCTGGGGGTCGATATATAACACTTTGGGTATCATTAATTTAGACCGTGTCGCTCGTTATCGTCTATCTCTCTATTTTAATATTATCAGAGTTAGCAAACTATTTAGTATTCAGCATTCGAGTAGGAACTGCCACCAAGCCGTGCAAAAAAGTATCTATACTGAGGCCCACTTGCGCGTTCATGGGTTATCCTAAATAACTCGAAGTTAACAGCTAACAGCGGCAGCGTAGCGTTTATCAAATAATTCAACTTGCGCCACCAAGAGTTAGAGGTAAAACCTAGAGTTAAACTTTTAAATATTAAACCCGCGGATGTGGGAGAGTTAAGTCGCTAAACTCTAGGTTAGTGTCAGTAATGTCAAAATAAATTGGTGTTACCGTTACCGCTGATAACTTATTTTGTATTTTATATCGTTCGACGTAGTAGTAAATGAAAATTCGGTACTATATCAGCAGGCAATATTATTCATGAACTCATTTATAAATAAATACAAATTATAAAAAACTTAAAACATATTTTTCCTTATATAACCTTTCCGTCAATCAATGAACTAAATCCCCATGGAAACCACATACAATACGATTAAAATGAAATGTTATAAAATTCAAAGTATAACGTATCGGAAATGAAGTGTAATAAAAGAGTCCTTCATTCATTTTTGGTCGGATTACTTATCAGGGCATAGCCATTGCAATTCTATTTTATGTTTCGTTGATTGACCTGCAATGTGCCCAACCCAAAAAAACACAAATATCAGATTTACTAACCCGGTATTACTTTTTAGTGTCGCAACGCGTATTAAGAGTTAAAATGATAATTACTTAACTCCGAGTTTCCATCTCAAACTAGTCGGGTTAAATTAATAAATATAGATAATAATAATAATGGCGTTTCCATGACGACCAAGTCAAGTCTCTGCGACATTGTGTGTGTCAGAGTTATCAAGACGAAACAGAGACGCGACCATCTTTTGAAGCGGCCAGGGCGAATCTACGATTGAAATCTTTGCTGACCACAGCAATGCTTCAGTAACTTATAACGGTAGCAGTGCTTTCTCTACCAAGTTGTTTCCCCTTACTGTAGGTAACTCTACTACAACTACCTACTACGAAAACGAGCCTTCTGAATTTACATTTCCGAAGAAATAAAGAACAAATATTTACAAACAAATTCTTAAAATGACTCATAATATTCCTATGAATCTTTCACGAGAAAACGTACAATGTTTTAAAATGCTCACGTACCAACATCCTAAAACAAACACCGTTCTTGCTTTGCAAATACAATAAGGATTGCTGTAGCATTTGCGATTTTTTATTTTTAATTTGCTGCTCGTAATCGAGAACAATAGACGTTTATTAAATTAAAGAGAGGATGCTTTTAGAATTTTATTTGTATTTTTTTTTTGTAGCAGTGTATAAGTGGATGTTTTTACTATTAAATTATCGATCATCTATAGTATTAATTATAGCAGACGTAGGTAGGTACTATTGGACACCCGCCGATTTCCTAAAATTATATCAGATAAATATTATATATTACAATTATGTACCTATTTATATCTTTGTCAATAGCCGTGCCGCCATAATGGCACAGGTTTTCAGATAACACCGTTATGATTACGGTGTTATCTGAAAACCAGCACAATGTCATTGTTTTTCAGTGTCGCAGCATTTAGCTCAATTAGGGCCATTTTAACCGACTTCAAAAAGGAAGAGATTCTCAATTCGTCTGTATATTTTTTGTATGTTTGTTACGCGATATCTCCAGCAATTGTGGATCGATTTCAAAAATTATTTTCTGAATGGATAGGATATACTTCCGGGGTAGTCCCATATAAATTTTATTAACTTTGCTTGGGTAGTTTTTCAGTTAGCTTCAATAATACGTTTTTTTCCACTTAGTGTATATTGATGATGTTATAATAACTTCCTGTCACTGTTATTTACAAGTACTGGTGGTATATCAAGTAGTGGTATACGCATTTGTGCGGGGTTGGTACCACAACCAAAAAGTAAAAAAAAACGTTTATACAATTAAAAAAACATCCGAATTCCAAACAAAACACTACAAAGTGAAAAATAACTATAATTTCGGAAGTCGGTGGCAAAAAACGAAAACACAAAACCAAATAAAAAGAACCGACTTCCGAAATTAAAGTTATTTTTCTCTTTGTAGTGTTTAATTTTAGTATCGTGCAGGTTCTTTTAACTTTATTAACTTTAATCTTCATCTACTGGTTACATTTTATTTCTTATTAGATGGCTTCTAATAGTAGGAAAACAATTTATATGGAATTTTATAAGAAAATGGATGTGGCCAATCAAAACCGACGATTGCGTAATATCTGTGGCCGAGACGAGTCCGCAGGTAGATCAGCAGGCCGTAAGTAGAATTTTCCATCTACTGTAAGGTTTAGGGTAGAAAGAAAGTTCTGAACATGCAGAGCATAGGCGAAGCACGTTTTTTATGTAGTGTTAGCAGAAAACTGATGTCACATCCAAAGACAGGAGGATAGCAGGCATTTGCCGCCGCGCACCTATATAAGTTGCTGCAGGCTCATTTTAGAGCAGCCGCCCGTTATGCCCCCTCCCGTAACAGTCGTACCCGCCGTCCAAGGCATGTCCTAGCCGACCCCGATGACCCCATAACCCTCCTCCAGGAGAGCAGTAGGGCCACCAGTACAGTGCACCCACAGGCCCAGGTCCCGCGCGACGCCCCCGATGTACCCGTACCCCCCCCCCCCCCCCAACCCTTACTCGACGAAGCGCCAGCCCGCGCAGAAGCTGAGCCTGAAGCTTTAGATTCCCCTATTTATAATAATTTTGTTATAAATAATTCGATCCAGCCTGTCCCACCTTGCTGTCCTCCCCTTAGTGACGCCCTAAGCCAAGGATCGTACCCCACAGGGGGTGCCATTAGCGTGCGGTCACTTAATAATTAAAAGAAATTCGCCCTTGGCTGGAGGCTTTGAGTTAGCTTAACGCAGCCACAGGATAGTCCGGTTAAGAAGCCATGACCGTAAAGAGTCACAGCAACGAGAAGCCATTTAAAAAAAAAATTGGAGCAACATGTCCGGTTAAGCACCCAACAGCCTCCTTGGTTGACATGCGAGCTGAAGATTTACAAAAAATTAATTAAAAAATTGCGGCATCTTTTGGAAGGAAACCTCTGCCCGTTTAGATAGCCAATTCTGCCTTTTTTAATTTTTGTCTGTAATAGTTATATGTTTGTTAATTTAAATAATAGAAAATAAAACGCGATTTTCGGTTCCACAGACGATCTCAATTTTAGTCGCACAGAGTATAGCCAGCTTTATAAAAGCTCCTTACGATTGTAAAGTAACAATGTGACGCCCTCTGTTTGTAGTAATGGATTAATAAATGTTTCTTCAGTCAGGGACTATTCCTGTTTGTAATATATTACTTTGATAAGCACCTGTGTCGTCGAGTTGGGAATGTTGAGGAATATGAAGTGCGATGTCAAGCATATGAAGTTATGAAGCGCTTCCTGGGTAGTTCACACACACATCATAATTTAAGCCGAAAGACGTTCACTTCTGGACATAGGCCTGCCCCACTTAGACTGGTTCTATGCTTCTCGCATCCAGCGGATTCCTGCGGTCTTCACAAGGTCGTCGGTCCGCTACGCCACGTCTTCCGGTACGCATTCGCCCGCGCATCCAAACTGGATGGTAGTCGTTACGAAAGTGTTATTGGTCAATGGCATCTGCAGGTGAATTATAATAATCTATTTATTTTACTTTTTTTGGTGGATTCTTTTGGTGATGTCGAAGGAAAGAGGAAAGGAGTAGGTAAGTAAGGATCTTAGCAAAAGGCGATCTGCAGTTTCTGCTGTGATCATCTTTTCTGGTGCATAAAATTAAATGCAAAAGGTTTCGAAGAAAATAAGGTTTTTCAAATGAAGGTAGCTCGATATAAATATAGAGGTATGAGGAACAGGGTGTAAAGTTCACTTATACCTCCATAGAAAAGAGAGGAGCCTCCGACCAGACGGGTGTCGTGTCTGGTGGGCGACTGCCCGACGATTGATGTCGGAGCGTTGTATATATGCTAGTTGCACGGTAAACTCTGCTTGCGTGATGCAGGATTTTGCGTGACGTCAGTGTGACGCGTAGCTCGCATGTGGCATTGTAGATACCGCTACATAAATATTGAACAAATTGCATAAAGTTTATGAATAGACTTCATGAATCATTAAACAAAAATGACAGTTTGAGCCATTGCAGGAAGTCTTCCTGCAATGGCTGAATACCGGGGTTGCAGTTGAGAAAAGTTTTCTGATATAGGCAGTCCTAAGAAAATTCGGCACCAAACGCAACGTAGATACTAAGCAACAATGTTTAACGCCAATGGAATATACCAGCATGCGTAGCAAGACCATTACTATCTCAACTCTACGAAGAAAAGACAGATCACTTTCTGAACAAATTCTTTTCTTAAATTTTGAAATCGCGCCGTTGAATTCTTTATAAAATCTGCCATTTTGTCTTTTGTTTCTTCCGTTTCTACGGTGGTCATGCTACGCATGGTGATATTCTGGATTTCCGCAAAAACTCCATCAAAAACACAGCGTACATCGAATAGATTTAAAAAACCCAACAAAGTTTTTTAGCATGATATTTTAGAACAATTCGTCAAACATCAAAATAATTCTGGAAAACGGTTTTTAAACTATTTTTTTCACACTCGCGCTCCGGTGTGCGTTTACATTACAAATGGCTGACATGACAGCAAGAGTTATTTTCTAACAAAAAAGTGGTTCAAATTATTTGAGACTAGCTTTTGCCCATGGCTTCGCCCGCGTGGATGTCAGAAATTATGCTACGGGAATGTACTACCAGGATTAAAAGTACCCTATGTGTTAAAACAGGTTATAAACTATCTGCATGCCAAATTTCATCCAAAATCCGTTCAGCTGTTTTTGTGGCAATCCGGAACGTATATCCAGATAAACAGACAAATGAATAAATATTTGAAAAAACTATATATTCAGCATCATACTGGTTCCCACACCTACTTTAAAAAAAAAACAATGCGCAGTTTTGACTTCGTTATTATTTTATTATATTTATGGATTTGTAGGTATAAAAAATGCTAGTCAATGCATTCGGTACTCCAAACGTATTCAATATTCAATGGTAAGAATGTACAATGGTTTTACGAGCACATAAAAATAGTTTGATGATTTACGCTTTTTTGACATGAAAATATTATTTTAACACCTTGTTTTAAATCACTGAAATGGTTATTGAATGCGATATCCAAAATATAATTTTTTAACAATTTATTTTAGGCAGCTCGACGGTTTTTTTACTCCACGTATGCAGTAGATATCCTTTTGCATACAGCGAATAACAAAAAAACCGTGGCGCCTCCTTTTGCATACAGAAATCCGTTATGTCCGGTTAATTGCAATAAGGACATTAGCTTATTGCCCTTAACCGACCCAAATCCAGACTCTAGGTTTCTTTCTTTCTTCGCTATAGATAATTTGAGCACCCCCCCCCCCCTTTTTCGGAACTGATGGTCGAATCTAGGACCTCTCGCTCAGCAATCGCGCTTGCGGAGCTGCGACTACATCAGAACAGTGCAGTAAAAAATCGTGTAAGATGGAAATCCTCTCGATTTTCAATCGACAATGCCTAGTAATCGAGTCTATTAGCATCGATTCAAGTGCAACGAGCATGAACATCTAACTGCTCTGCACAGATCAGTACATGTGATTACTGTCGCGTCACAATGTGCAATGATTTTGATTATTGCATTGTTGCTGTAAAAAGACAGAATAATAAATATCAGCCTGCAATATTGTGGGCACTGTAAAGCACTAGGCTAAAGTTCTGTAGACCTAGCACGTACGCGCATAGTAAACGTTACGTAAATTCGAACAATTTTAAAATTAAAAATACTGGTTTTGCGCATTATATTTTCTTAGTTTTAAGACTTTCTTGATATAAGTATGTGGCGAACGCAAAACTCCACATTTGGTTTCTGTTGGCAACACCAACATAATAGTCTAGATTTAAGCTTGTCAAAAACATGGAAATGACAGGTCCAACTTTTTCCCCCCAATTTCTATGTCATCTATGGTTTGGAGGTATGAAATAGTTTCTTTAGAGACTAATATTTCTCCTGTATTGTGAGTCGTGCGTTGTATAATCATAAGAGATAAAGTAACGCAATAAAATTTTTGAAGAACGAAACGGTGTTTGCATGTTATCAAACCTCCACCCCGTCAGGTATATGGTTGCTGAATGCTGTAGAATGTATTTAAATTCAAAACTCGATCGAATTTACGTAACGTTTACCCCACGCATTCATGCTAGGGCTTCTGGTAGCCATTGGATGAGAGAAGCCGAGAATCAAGTAAAATGGCGTGTGGATGGAGAGGCCATGTCCAGTAGCGAACTGCTATAAGCTTATGATGATGCAAAGGCTTCGGTCATACAGAGAGCCCTGTTCTGCGTATTAAAGCTCAAGATGTCTTTGAAAACTATTTTATTTCCTGTGACTTAATGCCACCAAGTGGCACCAGTGTGGGAGTGGCACCAGCGTGGCGCCCGACGTGGGACTGAAGTGACGCATAACGTGGGACAGTGTGGTTCCTGATGTGGAACCGATGTGGTGCCTGATGTGGTACCGGTGTGGCATTCAACCTCTATACGCCCGGCATCTATAAAGATGCCATCTTGTCAAAGAACTGCACCGCTAAGAGCTCCTTATTAACATCAGCATCACTGACAACAGCAGCAGATACACAGACAGGTGGGTCACTCCATGCTTCTAGAATAGAATACTCTTCTCTTCTTTTCCTCGTTCTCTTGTCTCCTAGATACTCGCTTTAGACCCTTTCAAATGCCTGGAACTGCTGGAGCTAACCAACAGACTGTGGATGAACCTGTATCTTGGACTCTTCAGTCCTATGTCAAAAACTCTCACTATTAATTGATTGTTGTCACATTAAGTGATTGGCCTGTAATCATCAATCTAATAAGACTGATTAGCACCAATACTAATTATGCAATTAATTGACTACTGCGCTTGCAGATCTGAATTATGGAAATACAATATTAGTCTAGAATAAAACTTAATCATTAATTAACCATCCATTTGAGTTATCTAAGTAACTTGTAAAGTATTACAATGAAACCGAGAATGTGAAATGTGCATAAAAGATAAACTAAAGTCTGTTAAATGAAATAACTTAAGTTGAAAATGTTTTCTACGCTAACAAAAAAAACACAGAAGAATATATTGTACAGGCAACAAACATGAACAAACGCGAATAAAAATTACGATCAAACTATAGCAAAATTGCAAAAAAGAACGTCACACAACACTTCAAAGTCAATTTTGGGACAAAGAACTTTGAAACCCACGCGGAATCCATTTAGCCATAGCCACAGTGGTCGTAGATAGCAAATACATGGACACAGTTCCACATAGGCCGAAAAAGCACATGTGGGCAGAGACATTTTTTCGACTTTTATTTGAGCGGCTAGCCGTCGGCCGGGCTAAATTATTACTGCTATGTTTTTCGAAATAAAACTAGACCATACTCTCGAAAAAAAGCCTTGTATGGTTTTAAAAATTCAATTTTCTCTCGCGTTTTCGGCCCGTTTGGATTTTTAGTAATCAATTTCATGGTGAAATGCTCGTAAACAATCGTGTTTGGGCAGGAATGAAATTGTAATGCCCTTCAAGTAAGCGAACTAATGAGAATTTAAAAATGTAGTTCTCTTTTCACTTTTTTTTTCTTTTTCTTTTTTCTCGCTGCAGGAGAAATACGAGGCGTGCCTTTTGTTGTTTATTGCACTTTAACTTGGCGTTTTGTTTCTATTTTTTATCAGGTTTAAGAAAATGTGCCTTTTGTATGCAAGCTCTGTTTATTTTTTAGAGTGTTCCTTCGTGCTCATAATTGAGAGTGACGATAATAAATTCTCTTCAAGAAGGAATGTTCTTTTTACGGGCGTCGGCTCATTCTGTGTACAACTAGCTTTTAACTATTCAGTTGTTGTTAAACTGCAATAGCGAACATACGTACGGATCGCGCGCGCGTGCTCTAGTTAAGAGTATTCTGCAGACGCAGCACAACACCGTCGTCGCGGTGTACCTACGTCGATCTATCGCGGTCAGTGCTATGACCTAGTTACAAGTGATGCAATCATGAAGTGTTTTTAATAACTGATTGTTTAGGTGTTAACTCGCCTTACAATTAAATAATGGCCTCACAGTCACAGCCCATTAAGTTAAAAACTGACCTGGAAAAACGGCTGTATGACGGTTACATCCAGGAGAAAACCGATAGAGAAAACCTGCAACTAATGGTACGTAATCTAAATGATCACATTAATAGCTTGCAGGAACAAGTACTAGCCCTTCAAGGAGAATTGAATTGCTTGAAGGAAAAAAAAGAACCTAGAGAACAGGAAAGTCAAACAATATCTTTTGCCCAGCGTCCTAAAAGTGACGTTGAATTTTGCACAGACGAGGATGAGCTCGCTAAAGAGACTGAGTGGATTAGGGCCAAGAGCAGGAAGAAGAGGAAGCTTAACACCTCGCAATCTCCAAAGCAACAACCCGGAACAAGTGCCCAACAGGAAAATCTCCGAAAAACTGAGAAAGAGACTCCCGTAAAAAAAGTGCCCCCGCCACCGCCAATCATAATAGACGAAGTTAAGAACTACCAAAAGTTCTATGACTCTCTAATTGAAACTACACCAGCGGAATCATTTACTGCAAATATGTTAAATGGCGATTGTGTGAAAATTAACGCCAAAACAGAGGACTCATATAGAGTAATTTCCCGGCTTTTAGTAGAAAAAGATCACCATTGGCACTCGTACGAGGATAAGCAGGCTAGACCAATTAGAGTTGTTGTGAAGAAGTTACATTCTTCTTGCCAACCTGATCGAATCAAAGACGACCTAACAACACAAGGTCTGAAAATTGAAAAAGTAGACAGCAAATTGAGCTGGAAGAGTAAAGAACCACTCAACATGTTCGTCTTATCATTTAATAATGAAGAAGATGTCAATAAAATCTATGGCATAAAATACATTTTAGGGTGTAAAATTGAAATACACCCACTCAAACATCCCAAATTAATTCCCCAATGCAAGAGGTGCCAGGCATATGGGCATACTCATAAATACTGCAGAAAAGAGCCCAGGTGTGTAAAATGCACTGGCAAACACCTTACAGCCAACTGTACGAAATCTCCGCAAGAGAAGCCAAAATGTGTTCACTGTGGTCTGCCTCACCCTGCCAACTATAGAGGGTGTGAAGTAGCTAAACAGATGCAGATTTTGAAGAACAAAAATATTAAAAAGAAAATTGTGGCACCAACTATCCAACAGTCTTTGCAACTAAGAAATTCAGACAGAAACAACACACAAACACAGGCACAGAAAACGAGTCTCCAGTCATTTGCAAAACCCATGCAAGTAAACAAGACTGGTTCCTATGCGGAAGCTGCAAAATCAAGATCTCAGCCTGCAAACCTAGAGGATAAGATTAACCAGATTTTAAAATGTATTACTTCATTTGACAAGAGACTAGAGAAACTAGAGTCCAGCACTAAAACAGCTGTTTTAAGTCATCAAAAATGAATAACACCCTTAAAATAATGGCGTGGAACTCTAATGGGCTCCTCAAACATCAAAATGAGTTGCAGGCGGTCCTGGACACAGAAAACATTGACGTGTGTTTGGTCTCCGAAACGCACTTCACTAAAGAATCTTTTGTGAAATTTAGAGGATACATGGTATACAATTCGCTGCACCCTGACAACTCTGCCAGGGGAGGCAGCGCGGTTATAATCAAACACACCATAAGTCACTACGTGCAATGTAAATATGAAGAACAAGACATCCAAGCCGTGGCAGTATCTGTTAAAAACAAATCTTGTTCCATGTCCATTGCAGCCATTTACTGTCCCCCACGGCACATGATAAGAAAAGAGCGGTATTTACATCTCTTTGAATTGTTAGGCCAGAGATTTATCCTAGGCGGCGATTTTAATGCTAAGCATACGCATTGGGGATCAAGACTTACAACGACTAAGGGAAGGCAGCTCTTAAGCGCAGTAAAAGATACCGGTTCTGAAGTTATGAGTACAGGAAAACCAACATACTGGCCCACTGACCACCAGAAAATACCGGATCTTATAGATTTTTTCATATGCAAAAACATATCCGCCAATTATGTCAGCGTGGAGGAAGGTTTTCATATGAACTCGGACCACTCTTCGCTTATACTAATGCTAAGTCTAAAAATCCTACTTAAAGAAAGCCACTTAACCCTGGTTAATAAGTTCACAGATTGGGAAAGCTTTTCTCTTGATCTAGAAAATATTATCGACCTTAAAACTCCGATAAAAAAGCAAGATCAGCTTGACTCAGAAGTAAACAAGTATATTGTCAATATACAACAATGTGCGTGGAACAACACACCACAATTAAAACGTAAATATAAGGGATTTACCTATCCTAAGGAAATTGTGGATTTACTTACTGAGAAAAGGAAACAAAGGAAACAGTGGCAGCAAACACGATGCCCGCGAGATAAAACATCACTAAATAATTTAACTAAAAAATTAAAGAGAAAAATTCTACAATTTGAGGATACAGCTCTGAACACCAACCTTCTGCAGCTAACCAATGACAAATCAACAGATTACTCCCTCTGGAAGGCAACAAAAAATCTAAAAAGGCCAATTAAACAAATACCGCCCATCAGAGATAGCGACGGAAAATGGGCCATAAGCAATGATCAGAAAGCTGTAAGGTTTGCTCAGCACCTAGAAGAAACTTTTAAGCCCAATGAAAACCTGGTAGAATTACTCGAGAGTGAAAACTTAGCAGAAAACCAGAGAATTAAGCTTGTGACTCCTAAAGAAGTAATGAGAGAAATTCAAAATAACATTAGTGCCAAAAAGTCTCCGGGTTACGACCTCATTACAGGTGAGATTCTAAAACACCTCCCGCGTAAGGCTGTAGTTAAGCTGACCAAACTTATTAATGCTGCATTTATTTTAAAACACGTACCTGCGCCATGGAAGGTCGCTGAAGTCATTATGATTGCGAAGCCTGGGAAACCACCACATGAAGCATCATCATACAGACCTATTTCTCTGTTGCCCGTGCTATCAAAGTTATTCGAAAAACTATTATTGAAGCGATTAAAACCAGTAATAGAAGATAAAGACCTTATTCCAAATCATCAATTTGGCTTTAGGGAGAAACACTCTACAATAGACCAGGTTCATAGAATAACTAATATCATTGAAAAAACACTAGAAAATAAAGAAGTCTGCGCCACTGTATTTTTAGATGTGGCGCAAGCTTTTGATAAAGTTTGGCATAAGGGTCTAATATTCAAACTCAGGCGCATGCTCCCAGAATTTGCAGATATACTAGAGTCGTATATAAGTAATAGAATGTTCAGAATACGGCAAGAGGATGCATATTCCGAACTAAAACATATAAAAGCTGGGGTACCACAAGGAAGTGTGCTAGGCCCGATTTTGTACTTGTTATACACATGTGACATTCCAGAACTGGAAAACAACACCATTGCGACCTTTGCAGATGATACTGCAATTATGGCTACCGGTTCAACCCACAGAGAAGCAGTAGAAAAAGTTCAACTAGCTGTGAACAAAGTTTATGACTGGACACAAAAATGGAAGATCAAACTGAATGAATCTAAATCAATTCACATTGACTTCACAAACAAACACCTGGACTATCACCCAATCTATATAAATGGCATGCAAGTGCCTTACGCTAATACAGCCAAATACCTTGGCATGACTCTCGATACCAAGTTGCGTTGGAAAGCTCATGTCAAAAAGAAAAGACAGGAACTCGACATACGTTATAAAAGTATGTATTGGTTACTTAGAAGGAAATCCTGTCTATCAATACATAATAAAATAACCATATACAAGCATATACTGATGCCAATTTGGACGTATGGTATCCAACTTTGGGGCTGTACTAAACCAAGCAACATCAAAATTATCCAACAATTCCAAAATAAAGTACTCAGGGATGCTGTGAATGCACCCTGGTACATAAGAAACGACGACCTTCACCGTGACCTTAAAATGGAATTCGTCACCACAATCATCAAAAAATTTGCTGAAGCCCACGAACACAGACTACACCGACATGTGAATGTTGAGGCTATCCAGCTGCTAGACAACACAGACTTAGTGCGTAGGCTAAAAAGAACTAAACCATTTGAATTAATGTAGTGTAAGTAAGTACTAACAAAGTGAGTGAATAATAGTAACATTGTTGTGCTATACATATAACACATGAACATAGTGTTTCAATATAATATATCAGACTCTAAGAAAGTGCTACGGACTTGTGTAAAAGTGCAAATAGACACTATTCTTAGTATTAACATTATTTATAACGTAGCATATTAAGTTAGAGTTAAATTACTTATTAGTCTTTTTAGGCTAGATTGTAATTAATTTATTAAGAATTCTGTTCTTAATAACAAAGGAAAAAAAAAAAAAAAAAAAAAAAAAAAACTTTAACTTGGCGTTTTGTTTCTATTTTTTATCAGGTTTAAGAAAATGTGCCTTTTGTATGCAAGCTCTGTTTATTTTTTAGAGTGTTCCTTCGTGCTCATAATTGAGAGTGACGATAATAAATTCTCTTCAAGAAGGAATGTTCTTTTTACGGGCGTCGGCTCATTCTGTGTACAACTAGCTTTTAACTATTCAGGAAATACACAAGCTATAAGTGGCATCTAAAGAATGTTGTAATCCTGATCCCGTTTTATACAATTATGTCTTGGGGTAAGAAAACAAGAATCTATGAAGCAGTTTTTTTATTTAATTATATTTTGTGTTTTCAATGTTTTCTTAGATAATTACGTTGTTGTCTTTACTGTGAAAAAATAAAGTATTGTTTGTCCGATTCTCCTTTACAGCCTCTCATTATCACCCACAGCCCAACTTCACCATCTGCTAAAAATATACCACTCTTTACTTGCCCCATGCTCCTGTACCAACCTCATCCAGCCCCCTAATTGCGTAACACACTATTGATAAAAATCTGAATCATTTTGAAGGATATTACTAATCTATTGCTCCATATGTTCGAGAAATTTGTCTGCTCAACAACGTAAAGAATGCAATGAGTGTTGTTGAACTGTCAAAATGAAAGCCATGCCTACTGTTAGTGTGTTACGCATTAAAACAAAAATTAAAAATTGTTTTTGGATGTCATTTAATAAAACTATTTTTTTTTTTAATTCCATTATTTTGTTACTAACATTAGTTAGTAAGCACAAAATTTTACTAACAAATATGGATGTAAACTTAGGATGAATCTGAAATAAATTATTTATTGTTATTATTTGGATGGTAATGTCGTCCGACTCTATTCCATGATATCGGAGCTCAAAACCATTAAAACAATCGTCTGTTGATTTGAGAAATGCTTACACAATATCTCGACTTGGCAAGGGGCATGCACCCTTGATTTCAAGGCTACAAGATTGCGACTGATTAATAAGTCTAGGATAATTATTCTAAAGTCCTCTATTTCTTTATCCATTGTTGTGAAATTGGGGATATTATAACGGGTTAAAAATGACGTTCGAGTCACGTATACTCCCCATCATTGTGATATTTTTTTTTGTACTGAACCATACCTGAGAACCTTCTGGTTACGGAGACATTGAGGTCTAACTATAATTTTTTTTCCGTTTTAAATGTTACTTAAATTATACCCCCGCAACTCCAGCGGGGTAGTTGCGTAACTTACTAACAGTAGGAATGGCTTTCATTTAGACAGCTCAACAACATTTATTTACCTTGTTGAGCAGACAAATTTTTCGAACATATGAAGCAATGGATTAGCAATAGGCTTCAAAATGATTCAGCTTGTGTCTGATAGTGTGTTAAGCAATTAGGGTGCCGGCCGTACCGTTCCATGCAACCATAAACACAATGTTTTGCGTGCGTTAAGGCTCTTACAAACAGGCGCGACACGCGACGCGATACAAAGGCACCGCCTGTCGCACGACGAGCGGTGCCTTTGTCTCGCACAATGTAAAGCCTCCTACAAACAAGTGCGATTCGCGTCGTATGTCGCACTTGTTTGTAGGAGCCTTTACATTGTGCGCTGCCGTAAACATAAATTTTCCCCCCCAAAACTAAAAATCGTTACCAAGCAAACGTTTTTGCCCAATATTACTTAGGGCCCGTTGTTTGATACATAGTTAAAAATGACCATTGGTCAATTTAACAGTTAGTCACTTGACAATAGTTAAAGTTTAACTACTCTGTCTACGCATGGTTAACTTTTATAGCAAACTGTCAATTCTTTTAACTATAGAATAGAATAGAATAGAATACTCTTTATTATGTACACCATAAAAAATAACAGATATAAATGTAGACATTTTACACAGGGTAACACAATGGGCGGTCTTATCGCTAAAAGCGATCTATAGTTAGCTTAACCATTTGTCCAACAACATACTTATGTAATTTTTAACAAATTGTTAGTTTAGTTAGTCAAAGTTAGTTCAGTTAGTGTTAGTCAAACATACTAATAGCATTTTAACTATTAGTATGTTTGACTACTGATCAAACAACGGGCCCTTAATCTGATGTACCTACAGAATGCGTGGATAGCGGCTATGTGATGGGCCTTGTTACGCCCTATATGCTTCTTAACAGATATTAGACAAGGAGTTAAACTGTTATTTTATTTGCTTTTTTAAATATATGCCTGCACCCTAATTACGTAACACACTATCTATCACAACCTGAATAATTTTGAAGCCTATTGCTAGTCCATTGCTTCATATGTTCGAAAAAATTGTCTACTCAGCAACGTAAATAACGCAATGAATGTTGTTGAACTGTCAAAATGAAACCCATTCCTACTGTTAGTGTGTTACGTCATTACCCCGCTGGATAGTGGACATTGTAAATTAATTTTATATTTTTTATTATTATTGGAAATTAAATGAAATTATTAGGTAAGTATAAGTGACATGTATTTTTTTTCTCGTTGACATTTTTTTAAATATTTTGAACTTTTATGAATGTAAATAATATTAATTTAGGTAGGTAATGAGATTGTGTGGAACTAATTTAATTCTGTGTTTAACTTGTTATTATTTTAATTATTTGCGGAGGTATCTTTGTAAAATATTAAGACACAATGTAAATTGTTATTGAATAAATAAAATAAAAACGAAATGACACCTCATAAGTTAGTAAACGACTTGATGAACCAACAACCGCTGCACGATTGATAGATACAGCAGATTACCTTAGTACATACACATACACATACATAAACTCACGCCTTCATCCCATGGGGGTAGGCAGAAACTACAAAACGCCACCTGCTACGATCCTTACATACTCCTTTCGCCTCGTTTACGTTCATACATATGGTCATACATGCACGCCGGTTGCGAGTACTACGCACCTTTTTTGTTTTTTGTTTTTTGTGGGAAATCATCAAATAACCTCTCCCGCTCTGGGCGGAGCGGAAGGGCGTGTCAGACTCTTACTGACTAAAACCCACCCGTGTTCCTTCAGTTGCCTGTGCGCCAGGGCCACGGTAACTCTTTCGAAAAATCCGCGACTAGTACTACGCACCTGACCTTTCTGAAGAATATCACCAATAAGGTCACTATATATCTTCCTAGGGCGTCCCCCCCGGCGTTTCCACTCACATCTGCCTTGTAAATACCTTTTGTTAGTCGCCCTTCATTCATCCCTACCATCATTACCTTAATATAGTACTATAAATAATTTAAACATTAAGTTTAGCAGAGAGATTAGATATCGATTTGTTATTTTGAAGCAGATAAGATACTAATACAAATTATCTTAAGAAATTTCAAGATAAGCTATCCAAAATCCCTGTAGCTCTTTAAAATACAAATGACAAGTTACAAATTACAAATTACAAAATAATGAGCGAGTTTCTTGCCTCGTAAAAGCGTAAAGTTAGTTAGCTTGTAAGTGGGTAAACAGTTCGTACGATACCGTCACGCATAACGATAACAGCCTCGCCTTTCGAAGTTTAAAACTTCCGTTTAAGGGGACTACAGGACCTAAACGCAAGTTTTATAATGCCTAAAAGTATATGATCCAAGGCAGAACAGAATCAGAAAAATATATAATATTCTTCAGGATATATGCCAGTTAGATAGTGTGTTGAAAACATAATACAACTTAGTTGATACGATAGAAAATAATCGTAAAGATACCTCTAAAAAAATATTTTAACGATTAATAATCATACTAATATACATGCAATCATTCAGATTTTTTGTCAGATTATTCTACAAGCAACATATTAACGTAATAGTGTTTTAATTTTTAAGTCCAATCAAGAGATTTTTTGTAAATAGATAATTACTTCATATTTTGCAATAAATTACCAGCGTTGTGTCATCGCGCTTCTCTTTCTTTTCTATGCAGTCTGACAGTGACCACGCTTTAGCTGTTGTCAGCCTCTTAAACAAGAAATCGAAGAAAATCGTCTGGTGAGTAATAATAATATGAGTGCTATAATCACTTAATGATTCTCGCCTCTGAACGGGCGAGAAACTCTCTTCGTGTAGATAAATGAGCCTGCAAAAACAAATGACAAGTCAATATATATAAAACACAAAAATTGTTTCTACCTATGTCCGTTATAGACTTTAAAACCATCCAATCGATGTGACCGGTTTCATTAGAAAGGCAATAATACGCAAATGATTTTAGAACACTAAAACAATGGAAAAAAATTCTTAATGAGTGGACTGAATCTGCCTAATGCTTTGTTTTATCCGCTAGTTAAAAGATAAAAATTAACAACTATGAAACAATCACAATAGGCGATAGAGAAGTGCTATCATATGTTCCTTGTAGTAATTTAGATACTTCAGATAAGAAACTAATTTATAAAGGAAGTATTTTGTTCGTGAAATAAACAGTCCAGATTATGAATTAGGAGAATGTTGTCTGTTAATTTGTGTGTATTTATGGTAGTGGCTTTAAGCCATATTGTGGCTAGTGAAAGTGAGCATATAAATTAGTAATATTTTTTGTAGTGACGAAACGCTATGATTAATGGTCGTACCTCTTCTCAAATTTGCAAAATAGTAAACAATGACTGATCAATTGTTATCACTGTAAATCTCCTTTAATTACCACTTCAACTTCAATTCTTCAGTAATGGCTTTTGTGGAAGAGTTTTAGATAGAATCAAACCTTCAGGCCAACCACTCCAAGTGACAGTCTACAATAACGTCGTATAGGCCTGGCGCGTTGACCACGAGAGGTCGAGAAATCGATCCCAATTCCTGCTCTATTGACTTCAAAAGACTGTTTATTGCTAGTTGAATTTTATGAATGACTGACTGTGATAGTAATTTAATCTACTGTTAGGGATGGATATTTTTTAAAGAGCGCCTTAGCACCTGGTTCTCTGCCTTCGGTATCCAGTGTCTTAGTCCGCTTTTCTGGCAGGTCGTCGATCCATCTAGCGTGGCGGCGGCTTCACGCGCTATGCATGGCCGGGCATGCTGAGATAGGGACCTTTTGGCCTCGTACAGGACTTACTGTTGTTATTTTCATTTTACATTTTGTTTTTATTTTATTATTTTTATGTTTTTATTTTATTTTTATGAGTATGTTTAGTTTAGTATCTGATAATCCTGTGCGAGTCTCAATAAATAATTTTTCTTTCTTTTGTTTATTTCTTTCTTTCAACTATTAGGACTGAACTTATTGCCGCAAAAAACGAAAAGTAACAAACTATTCGTAATTTTACAGAAGCAGTAGTATGTTACTATGGAACATGGGCCACTTACAGAGACGGGCAAGGAAAGTTCGACGTTGCAGACATTAATCCTCAATTGTGCACACACTTGATCTATGCGTTTGTGGGACTTGATACTGACGGGAATGTCGTGTCTTTGGACTCTTCTTTAGATCTACCTGATAATAATGGACAGGGTAAGTTGACATTATTTTAATTTAATTATTTTATTATTTATGTACAGTAAAATAGATACAGATACGCCATATTAGTATTGAGTACAAAGGTATTATTTCTTAAGAAATTTATTCCAGCAGACCTGCGAAAGGAGAAATTAAAAAGGAATGTAGACAATAGTGTGCGAGAATAAGAAGAGAAGAATTTGATTTTGTGACGTCTTAATCTACAATATTAAATATACTTATGTATAATGCAAAAAAAAACATTTACTTAAACAAATGCATAATGTTAAAATAAATAACCGTACATAATATAAATATATAAATTCTCGCAGTTAAAAGGAAAGGTTAAGGCTTTTCCTCGATATTTGAAATGAGAAATAGATTTTAAATCTCGAATGCTAGGCGGAAGTGAGTTCCACACTCTTACAGCATTATTTTAGTAATAGTAGTAAAGCTCCTAGTGAAGTCGCCGTAGCACTGTATTACCTCATTACCATTAGGCATTTCTATCACCAAGCAGCGTGGCTGTTTTGTGGTTTTATAGAGGTATGAGGAACAGGGTGTAAAGCTCACTCATACCTCCATAGAAAAGCGAGGATCCTTCGACCAGACGGGTGGTGTGTCTGGTGGGCCACTGCCCGACGTTTGATGTCGGGACGTTGTATATATGCTAGTTGCGCGGTAAACTCTGCTTGCGCGATGCAGGATTTTGCGTGACGTCAGTGTGACGTGTAGCTCGCATGTGGGGATGCAGATACCGCTACAGTTTCAAGGGTGTGGAAGCTGGTGTTATTACCGGCATTATGGTATGAGAGCAGGGAGAGAGCAGTCGTGGCCCAGTGGTATCGGCTCCGATTTACGAGTTATTGGTCGTGGGTTTGAACCCAGGCAGGTGCTTTACTTAGTGTAAATAATTTCATCACCACTGGTCTCAAAACGCTGAAGGAAAACGTCCGTCGTGCCAAAAATTCGAAGGCATGTGACCTCTACTGACCCGCACTTGGCCCGCGTGGTGCATTACGGCCTATACCCTCTCACAGAGAGGAGGCCTGTGTCCCAGCAGTGGGAACGTTTCTGAGATTGCAACGCACCAGCGATGCCTCTGCTATTATTTTAATAGCTAATCCTTATTCTAATAAATAAACAATACCAGTTTTAAAGCTATTAATGATGTAGCCCCGTGAACAAAAAGTTCCTATCAACAAGGTTGACAATTGCTCCTCAACATTTGTGTACAGTTCGCGCAAACTTTATGAGCTCTCGGAAGTTGCACGCGAGTGGCTGCGCAGTATGCATAATATAGGTGTCCAAGGGAACTATCACACTCTCACACAACTGTACCATGCGCGGTTTCGTTCTCGGGCCTACGTTCAGAGGGCTCATAAAGTTTTCCGCGAACTATACCTTGATAAAGGGCTTTACAGACAATCAAGCAATAAGTATTGATAAATGATTAATGAATCATAAATCATTTTATTTCTGTAAGTAGTTTTGTACAAACGCAATTTACACATCAATCATATTTTTTAAACTAGATTAGGTTGTTGATTGTTTCACAACACTGGAGATTGAGGTTTCATAAATAAATGTGTGGTGGAATATATTTTTTATTGTTTTTTTTTATTGTTGAAGAACTAAACAGAAGTAAAAAAAAATAAAAATAAAAAATACTTTTATTTCCAGAATCGCAATAATAACCTTAAGAATAACAATGTATACGTATAAAGAAAAGTGAAAAAAATAAAATAAAATACAAAACAAAAATAAGATCTCATGTCGTGCGTAGAAATATGGTTGTTAGAGAGTAATTCACACTGATCTCCGTACTAGTAAAAACTGTATCACGGAAGGTCAGTCTTCCTCGTTCTCCAATAATCAAACACTTAACAGCACTTTATATTGAACATAATATTTCGAGACAATTAGCAGGTGTTCGGTATTAATTAATACAATCGTAAGGTGGGTAAAACTAAAAATTATTAAGTATATGCAAAAATATAATCTAATAGTATTAAAAACTTAAATCAGGTGAAAAAAATGTGTGTCAAATGTATGAGCTAAGACTTTGTTCATATTATTGTACCGTTGGGAAGAGATGTGTATGCAGTTCCAAACACATTTTTCTTTTTAAGCTATTGCATAGCTTTTATCGCGGGCTTTGAGCGCGGCGACCGAATCAAGAAATTCCGTAACGAAAATAAAACCTAACACCCCCCACTCCGCCTACCATGTAGCTCGGCCGAGCGTTCGCTTAACGTGTATGTATATGGTACGACTGTACTTGAATTAATATCAAAGACAAAAAAATACTGCATAAATAAATAATTATAATTGCATAAGTTGATAAAAAATGCTATGCAATAGCTTTACCGCGGCAGTCCCCGAGTGCCACACGTGTTTTGTTTATCAATAGCCCTATGTCCAAAACCTTACTTACCCTCATTTTTCAGATAACTTCGGAAAATTCACTGCCTTGAAAAATCAAAATCAGAATTTAAAAACACTTGTGGCGGTCGGCGGGTGGAATGAAGGATCTGCTAAGTTCTCGATCGTAAGTTGACTTTTCTAATAATGAGTTTAAGTTGGATCCAGTTTTTCCGACGCGGTCAAAGTGAATTATTTCTCCTATAACGCGGATATAACTTTAAGTTGTTCCACTGAACTTAATTGCATACTGAAGTAGTTCATAGATCAATCTACATAACTTACTTAGTAATTTTTTTGGGATTTATTACTTATTTAAAAAAAAACAGAACGTTACAACCTGTCTAACCGAATATTATCTCCGCAAAAAGCACTATAACAACACAAATATCATCAAAGAGAAGAGATTACTTCGCAATATCTCTGATTATATCCTTGTGCATTTGTGTTGTGTCGACGGCAAATATTGTTAAGAAAATCACTAGGCATAATCATCTACTGCCGTGACCACAACTTCAAATTCAATCTTCCCAATGAATAAATAAATAAAAATATTTATTACAGACCACATGATCCACAAAAAAATGGCATACATCATTATATACTGTTATACCTTTCTCAATATATGAAAGTGGGGGCGTAAGAGAAAGGAAACTATATTTAATGTTTAACTAGATTATTATATTTTATCAAGGAATTTTCCTAATACACCGGCAGGCCCTAGCCCTGCCTATCTACTTCTCTAAACAAACTACCATCACTTTTCCTTCCAAAGCTTATTTCAAACTTGCTTGACTGTTTGAGAGTAACCATTGATAATACCAGCCAGTCAACATAAAGTTGACACATGCAGATAACCTCTACAATACACACAAATATTAACTCCACGCCTTTTTTCTTCTCTTGCACACCAAGAAACAAATATCTACGTAGCTATTTAAGACTAGAGATGCCGATGCATTCCACTAGTTTTTATGACAAGTCTTTTACAGTTCAAGCAGTACGGTTATGGAATGCCTTGCCCGAGTCGATAAGGCGTGCTCAATCTTTGTCCACTTTTAAAATTATGGTTATAAAACATTTCCTCTCTCCTTAAACATCATCATTACATTTAGTTTCCTTGATCTTGTTTCATGTTTATTATTGTATATATTATATGTAGATAAGTATATGTTATATGTATGTATGTATTTGTTGTATATGTAAATGGTACACCACTGACTACCTGCATTATTGTCTCTCCTTCTCCCTTGAATCCATCCAAAGGTTGTCTGTAAAAGATCGCTTTTAGCGATAAGACCGCCCATTGTGTCACCCTGTGTATGTCTACATTTATATCTGTAATTTTTATGGTGTACATAATAAAGAGTATTCTATTCTATTCTATTCTATTCTATTCTATTTCCAACTAACCAACCAATATATTTCAGATGGCAGCAAGCCCCACTCTAAGACAGAACTTCATAAACAGCGCTCTAAAGATGATAACTACCCACGGCTTTGATGGCTTAGACCTCGACTGGGAGTACCCTAACCGAAGAGACACAGTTTATGGAGAAGCAGACATTGATAACTTTACCACTCTCTTGAAAGAAATCAGAGCAGAGTTTGATAAGCAGGGACTGTTGCTCACAGCTGCTGTGTCGGCGGTAAAAGCAGCCGCTTCACAGTCTTATAATGTTACGGGTATATCGAAGTAAATAGCCCTTTTCTTTTTTAATCAGTATGTTTTTGTAACCGACTTCAAAAACAGGAGTAAGTTCTCTTTTCGACAGTCTTTTTGATGTGTGTTAGCTCAGTACTTTTTTCTAGGTTGACCGATTCTGATGATTGTTTTTATTTGAAAGCTGGTACTTCTCACGTGGTCCCATATAAATTTTATTAACATCTGACCAGTAGTTTTTGAGTTATCCTTAATAATGCGTATTTTTTCCACTTAGTTTATATTGATGATGTGTTATTAATTTCCTGTCACGGTTATTTACATATCAAGTAGTGGTACACGAATGTGTGTGGGGTAGGTACCACAACTAAAAAATACAAAACGAAAACTTTTTTACAAAAAAACAACCGACTAGGTAAATAACAGTGACAGAAAGTTTTTATAACATCATTAACAAAGACTAAGTTGAAAAAATACGTATTATTGAAGCTAACTGAAAAACCACTCATCAGAGCTTAACCAAATTTAAGTATATGGGACCACCCTATAAGTATACCCTTTCAAACAAAAGAAAAAAAGATTTTTTCGAATCGGTTTATAAATGACGGAGTTCTGAGGAAACAAACATAAAAAAATACAGCCGAATTGAGAACCTCCTCTTTTTTTTGAAGTCAGTAAAAAAGGGTTGTCGTGAGTCAAAACAATTTTTTCAAAAGATTTTAGACTATTTTAACTATCAGACTATATTGTTGCGAGTCGACTAACTAAAGACAAATACTCTTAACCGCGTGAAGAGAAATGGAACGAAGAATGGGAGGCCTTTCCTGCAGTGGGACAACACAGGCTAAAATAATTAATTAAAATATCTATCTAAAGATTGTCTTGACTCTAGAGAGCACATGATAAGGATTTAACATTATGTCGTTTTAATTCCAGGTACTTAGACATGGTAAATATAATGACGTATGACATGAATGGTTCTTGGGACCCCGTCACTGGTCACAATGCACCCCTCTATCAAGGAGAAGGAGATGAGGGTGAAGTTGCAGAGTATATGTTCACAGTTGAACAATCTTTGCAGTACTGGATTGGTGCAGGTAAGAAAATACTTAAACCTCCGTTGTTAAGGGGACTACAGGACCTAAATGTAAGTTTTATAATGCTTAAAAGTATATGATGCACTGCAGTAAACAAAATTAGAAAAATATATGTTATTCTTCAGGATACTTGCTAATTAGATAGTGTGTTGAAAACATAATACAACTAATTTGATACAATAGAAAAAAATCACGAAGATACCTCTAAAAATTTCTTATAACGATTAAAAACCATACTACTATGCATTAAATCATTCTGATTTTTTGTCAGATTATTCTACAAGCAACATACTGACGTGATAGTGTTTTAATTTTTTAATCCAATCAATAGATTTTTTGTAAATAGATAATTGCTTCGTATTTTGCGATAAATTACTAGCGTTGTGTCATCGCGTTTCTCTTTCTTTTCTATGCAGTCCGACAGTGACCGCGCTTTAGCAGTTGTAAGCCTCTTAAGTTCAAAGTCACTTTGGTCTGAGCATCTACGGGATAACGAATGTATTTTTTTTTTATATAAAAGTTTGAGCCTGAATTAGTAAAGTCCTCCTCAATTGCGTAACACACAATCACAATCCGAACACTTTTGAAGGAAATTCACATTTCATTGATTTGTGCTATACCTACACAATAAAGCAAAAATAATACCGAACAATAATATCACAAAAAAAAACAAAACATATTATCTACCTATTACTAAAAACATATACTTTTTGGAACAACCTGTATTAATTCGAAAACATTCCTCCACCACTTTTCTTGTAAGGACGGACGGTCAGATGGGTCACCGATGTTCGCTCGTTGGTATTAGATAATATTTTGCATAAATACCCATTATAATGTTATTTGGTGTTTCTTTTTTACTAAGTACGTGTACTTAAGTGGTTCTAATGCTCTGAATTATGTTTTCAATGACTTTGGTGCACGGTAAACTCTAATGAGTTTATGTTGGCACCAACTTAAATATATAAAATGTATGTTTTTCACATTTTCATTTTATTTATTTATTCAGTAGTAACTGAATAAATAAATAAAATGAAAATGTGAAAAATTCGCTAATAAATTACGCAGTGAATAAATAACAAATAAATTAAAAAAATATTTCTCTTCCACAAAGGCGCCTTAAAAATATGAAGATTATTATATATCTGATAAATCCTTCGTGGGAGACTGACATCAGCACTAGAATATTTATGAATCGTCAAAATGAAAAGCATTGGCATTGTAAGTGTGTTACGCAATTAGGCTGCAAGTCATGTAAAAGTGACAATGGCTAACGTAGTTTAGCCTTTTTCACAGAAGATAGTAAAATAGGATTATTACACAGAAATCTTGTCACTTCCTAATCTTTGGAGTCTCCTACCACAGGCTTAATTGCTTAAAAGGAGGCTCCAATCACTAAGTTTTACTTGTTCGAATAATAAACCATATTTCATATAATTACATTTTTTTATCACTTAGATTGGTAACAGAAAAAAATATATGTTATGATCTGTACTTTAGATTTTAACTTAACTCCTTATACTCGTATTGTATCCTCTTCATTCAATTCTTATTCATTTCTTGTTTTCAGGTTGTCCTCTAGAAAAAATAGTAATGGGTGTTCCATTCTACGGCAGAACATTTTTGTTGACAAATGCTAACGAGAATGGTGTGAGAGCCCCATCGTCCGGGGATGGTATAAAGGGATCCTATACAGCTACTAACGGCTTCATAGGTTATAATGAGGTAAGAATTGCCATTAACCTGCGTCAAAAACGACGTTGCCAAAGAAGGCCTTTGTTAGGTTTCATCGGGCTGTACAAACTTTAGTTCAGCCAAAATCTATCTACCTTGAGTTGGTATTAGATTAATTGAATACAAACAGGCCTATTTAAAATCAAGCCATAAAACCACAGTTTTGAACTACGGCCTTTCGTGATCCATCAAAATGAAATGTCATTTAAGATATTTCAATAATCACCAAACATTAGCCTATCTGCTTGAAAAAAAAACTCTTCTTTAACCACTGCTACAAAGAGACTAGAATATCCTTTAACAGGAACTACAAGTTTGATCTAATGTTCGCAAGTGCAACTGACGAGCCTGAGGTCTTGGGTTCGATTCCCAGAGTCAGGCAAAATGTTAATGAGTTTTTCCATAAGGAATTTCTCAGTAGCAGCCCGGAGTCTGGATTTGTGCCCGGTTGATGGTAATAGACTCGCCCCCTATTACATGAGACTCAAACTCAAACTCAAATCATTTATTTCAATTAAACCATTTACAGGCACTTTTGAACTGTCAAAGAGTCGGTCAGTTAGTCAGAAAGTTGAAACTTGTTGCCCATTCCAAAACGTATATCTCTATGGAGAAGAACGGGTAAGAAACTCCAAGGACACTCTTTTCAAATCAAGATATTACCTAAGACCTAAGAGATGACGTAGATATAGAGAGGGAGCGCAGGGCGTTGTCTGTGAGGAGCAATATGCTTGCCCGTAGGTTCGCTCGTTGTACTACAGACGTCAAAGTAACCCTGTTTAAGGCGTTCTGTCAGTCCTTTTACGCGAGTGGCCTGTGGGTATCATACACGCGCCGAGCATACAACGTCTTGCGTGTTCAATTTAATAATGCTTTTAGGATGCTGTTGGGACTGCCATGGCGTTGTAGCGCCTCGGGAATGTTCGCGGAGGCTCGCACAGATGGTTTCCATGCCATCATGCGAAAGAAAGCGGCCTCCTTACTACAGCGCCTGCATGGCAGTGACAACAGCATTCTAAAAATGATCGCTGCTAGACCGGACTGTCCCTTTCAGGGACACTGGGTGGGGACAGTCATTGGTCTATATAAATGAATTTAGTTCGTGTAAACTAACAATACTAACCTACTTTAAGCACCATTGTTACTAAAACCAAAATACTAACAAAAATATGGACCTTAGTCTGAAATAAAGTTTTATTATTATTATTATTATTATTACAAAATCCTGGGTACATTATTCTTGTTGCTTCTATATGCGAACATAATGAAAAAATATATATATATTAAGAAACAATTCAAAATATAAGATTAATAATAAATATAAGCCGTGGCAGTTAAGAGATGACCAGTCTCAACTGACGGCGCCTGTTCACGAACATGACGCGTGGATCGGCACCAGCCAGCTCAACCATTTTGTAGGGAACCGAATGATCCAACACACGCGCCACCAACAGTGTGACATTTAAGTGAGCATGACATAGTCTCAACTGCCATGCTGTCAAGTCAACATAATTATAATAGGTCTTTACCTATGAAATTGCCGTTTTGTATGAAAAAATTTAAACGAATTTTTTTCATGAATTTTTTATTTGTATTAATCGAAGTAATCACCCATGCAATCAATGCATCTTTGCCATCGCAGTGGCAGTTTATTGATGCCCTTCTTAAAGAAATCAGCTGGACGGGAGGCAACAAATTCTTCAAAGGCATTTTGTACTGCCTCTCGGGTATTAAATTTTTTTCCCGCCAAGAAGTTATCCAAATTCTGGAAAAAGTAGTAGTCTGTAGGCGCAAGGTCTGGTGAGTAGGGCGGATGACGGAGAGCTTCCAACCCCAGTTCTTGCAACTTGGAGACCGTCTGCTGTGCAGTATGAGGTCGCGCGTTGTCGTGCAGGAGCAGCGGAGACGAGCGATTGACCAATGCTGGTTGGAGATGCGCCAGCTTCTCCATCATTGAGTTCAGTTCTTCACAGTACACATCTGCAGTAATGCTCACCCCGTTTGGTAAGAAGCTGTGATGAATCACACCGGCGCTAGACCACCAAACAGTGACCATCACTTTTCTAGGGTAAGTTTTCGTTTAGGGCATTGTTTAGGTGCTGAACCAGGATCCAACCAACTTGCTGAGCGCTTACGGTTATCAAACAGAATCCATTTTTCATCGCAGGTAACAATGCGGTTCAAAATTCCTTCATTTGTGTGTCTGTTGAGCAGTGCAAGGCACGTCTCGACGCGTACTTCGCGCTGGCGATCATTGAGTTCGTGGGGCACCCATTTGTCAAGCTTTTTTACCTTGCCAATTTGACGCAAATGGACCAATGTTGTTTTGACGCTAACGTCGAAAGCTGCTGCTAATTCAGCCGTAGATTGTGTATCATCAGCTTCCACAATCGCCTTTAATTCGTCATTGTCGACCAAAGTCTTCGGACGACCGCGAGGTTCATTTTTCAGGTCGAAATTTCCAGAACGGAAGCGAGCAAACCAATAACAGGTGGTGCGTTGGTTTGTAGAGTTAGCTCCGTAAACGTCGTTGATGTTGCGTGCCGCTTGTGCCGCGTTGCTGCCACGACGGTACTCATATTCCATAATTACTCGAATTTTTAACGTATCCATGATGACGAAAAAGATTGAAATGCGATGAAAATGTAACACTAATCAATAAAGAAATGACTACTTTTAGAAAAAAAAATCCATGTTTTTAAAATAAAATTAATTTGAAATTAGAATTCATAGCCAAACAAAAATTATTTTGATTTGAAATGGCCAGTACTGCAGAACGGCAATTTCATAGGTAAAGACCTAATATAATAAACGAATCCATGGTACTCACATTTACAACATTGAGAAAATGCTTCTAAATTATACAAAACTATAGTTTGCTATGTATTTGAGCGTTGAATAAAATTTTACTACATAAAAGAAAATAATCATTAAAATTAAACTTAAACATAAACATAACTGGTTAAATGTGGGTGTGCTTTAGGTACGCCTCTGGCTCACCCTTTGGGGATTACAGACGTAATATTACGTTAAGTTACAAGTTAAAATGCAGTTCAAACCAAGACTAACGAAGCAAAAATTGCAACAACAGCCATAAAAAACTTTGCTTCTACAATACCGGGTCAAAGTACCTTCATACGTATGTGGCTGAACATCAAAACAATAACCAAGTACATTTGCAGCTTCAACAACTGTACTATGATGCAGTTCTACCATTAAACTACGAAGAAAGCGCGGCAACACACCCCACTCACATCAAACTTATTCCTTTATAAGACCAACAGACTCCCAACTTTGAAAACTTTGTCCAACTCAAAGTTCCAGATGGCATAAATTAAATTTTGGTGTTTCGTTTCCAAAGGACGGCTAGAATTACCTTTGTCGAGCAATCAAAATTATTCAGAGTCTATTTTGCTTGGATTGTTTCTGACTTTACTTGTCACTGACATAGATCTTCATTTCTATTTTTAACCCCTGACGCAAAAAGAGGAGTGTTATTAGTTCGACCACTATGTGTGTGTCTGTCTGTGGCACCGTAGCTCTTAAACGTGTGAACCGATTTGGATGCGGTTTGTTTTTATTTGAAAGCAGGTTTTCTAGCGATGGTTCTTAGGCATGTTTTAATCAAAATCGGTTTAGCCGTTTCCAGGTCATCAGTCCTTTTTTGTGTCAGGGTTTTATAATTTTACCTATTATTGGTCAATAGACACACGTCATGGTGCTTAAGGTTGTCGGAGGAAAGTTTTGAATATGAGTGTGGCTGGCATAAGAGTAGCGGACGACCAAAACCGATGGATGGATTGTGTGAAAGATAATATGGCTAGAAAGGGGGTAACAACCGAGATGACTGCTAATAGAGAAGTGTGGAAGAAAGGGATATGCTGCGCTGACCCCAAATAAATTGGGATAAAGGCAGGGGAATAGTGATGATGAGAAACACGTAACGTTCTGTGGTTTGCATTTCTCTATCGCAGCATTTCCCAAACTATGGGTGGAGCGAATATTGGGTGGGCCTTGATAAATAAGACGATACTAAACGAAGAACTCATTGTTTTATCAGAAGATACGTCAATGAAAAATTGTTTCGATCGCAAGCTGTTAACGAAATCTTGACTTTCAGTTGCTGACAACTATCCTTGCTTGTGATGAAGCTATGAAAGTCCTCCTCCAATTCAGTACCTCACACCTATGTGAGGCGGGGATTTTCAGCTATGATTTATATTAATACTAAATACGAAGTAAATTGTATGTATGAAACTCATTGCGATTAAAAGTAACTAAAATTGAAGTTGATGCTAAAGCTATTATAATACAAAATAGGAAACAAATACATCCGTCTCATTGAAATAGCACTCCTTGTATTTAATTAAGTACTAACATTTTCGATTGTAGCTGACTTTTTTTATTTTTTATTTCAACAGTCCTTCATTCATATAGTTATGCCCCTTTTTTTCTCCATGATAGCCAAAAGGTGAATCCGTAATTTGGAAATTTTTGTTAGGTGGGTCGCAGTCCTGTCAACTTTGGGAACCACTGCTCCATCGTGTTTTCAAACACAAATCACGCAATATGCTTGGATTGATTTCTGAGTGTTTGCTGCTACTTGCACAAACATATGCATTACTTTCAGATATTTTCTCCGGACAGGAGATTATGTATGAGATTTTTTTTACTGCTACATCTTAGAACAGTTGTATTAAAATGTGAATCCTTATTCAAAACTAACATGATCCTATTGATTCCAGTTCTGCCTCAAACTCCAAACCGAATCCTGGACCGAACGCTTCGACTCCCAAGCTGAAGTACCCTATGCCGTCAAGGACAAAAACTGGGTCTCCTACGACGACCCCAAATCGATTACTGCCAAAATCGAATACGCCAAAAAGTTAAACATCACGAAAATTATGATGTGGAGTATTGAGACTGATGACTTCCACGGAACGTGTGGGGATGGGGTCAATCCTTTGCTACACGCTATCAATGACGCTTTAGATTCCAGATCAATTCAAAATGGTGCAACTGGACCTTCTTCTTCTATGTTTCTTCTAGTACTACAGAGTCTATTGTTACTTCTAGTACTACTTCTGCAGTAAATACGGTTTGTAAGACAGAAGGTTATGCACCAAAGCCTGGAGACTGTTCGAGATTTTTATATCGTATGAAAGATGTTGCTAGTGGGTTCATACTTACTGAGTTCAAATCGCCCCCAAATCTGTACTGGGATCAAACTTTATTGGGTTGTAATTATCCGTCTAATAGTCGCATAAACAATACGATAGTGACATAATTTTCTTTATTCATAAGTAACGACTTAATAAATAGTACTTTTGTAATTGTTTATGTCTTATTTTTGCATCTTTCTTGAGACGTAAAACGTAGGGCCCGATCACACGTACCACAACCACACCACATCACAGTGATAAAATGTGGGCAAGCAGTGGTTACTTGTGAATAGTATCACTGCAGCATCTTGCAGTTGCGTTGTGGCTACCACAAAATTTCATGTCGGCCAGACGCAAGTGGTTGTGTTGTTTGTGCGATGTGGCCGGCCGCTAGTGCGCGGTCTCGCTGGTGGTTGCGTTGTGGCTGCGACGTGGTCTTGATGTGGTCGGTATCGCCGACACGGTTGATTTTGGCGGTGAAATATGGTCCGTATGAATTAACTATTAATTTTCATATAAATTAGCGCCCGACCAAGTATTGTCATTGTGGTGTGGTTGTGGCTGTGGTACGTGGGATTGGGCTCGTATGTGTTAATTAACTAATTACGAGTGATCACTTTAACGATGCGTTCCTGGTGTGTTAATATTTTTTAAGCCTCAAAACTCCTATCAGAAGACTGGGATGATACATAAAACATGCTACTATTGTTGTGCAACTAAATATCTTTTCCAAAATTTCTCATAACGAGTAATAAAGTTTCTTTGAAATTCGCCAGCGGTGTTTGCTAGCGAATGCGTTCCGAGTTATAAAACTGTCATCTTCATACGATACTCGAGGTGTTCACGTGCTCAAATGCTCGAAAAAGGTGAGAATATACAACAGAACATAGTATATGAGTGTACTATCTTAGGAATGCTTTTATAAATAGCTTAGTATTATTTTTTACCAGAAACGAATACTTTACGAATAATTGTATTGTTAGTAGCTCAGTATAGGTACTATATTTGCTTGTACGACCTTTTTTTTCTGATAAGCCATTCGACATTTAAGTTTAAATGTCGAATGGATTAACAGAAATTAAGGCATATTCGATTGCCGTCATTATGCAGCCGACAAAAGACATTGAAAGAAAGATGAACTAGAAAGAACAACCGCTCGACTGAGAATTGTATCTAGCTCAGATAAAGATAGTAGCGAAAACGATACTACATCTTCTTTTTAGCGTATCGATCACAAAATTTCATATTATATGTTCAGCGCCGCGAACTGTACTCACTGCCGGTCATCACGTGCACAGGTAACAGGGCATGCGGTGCAAGATGAAAGGTGGGCCATTGCCTATGGGGAGACGCCGCACACGCACTCGAGATTGTAGCGGTATCTACATCGCCACATGCGAGCTACACGTCACACTGACGTCACGCAAAATCCTGCATCGCGCAAGCAGAGTTTACCGCGCAACTAGCATATATACAACGTCCCGACATCCAATGTCGGGCAGTTGCCTACCAGACACGACACCCGTCTGGTCGGAGGATCTTCCCTTTTCCATAGAGTATGAGTGAGCTTTATACCCTGTTCCTCATACCTCTATATGATCTGAGCCGTCCGTGAACCCCCATCTGTGAAGACTGTCTTTGCTCCCGCCGACTGGGATTCGAAGTCTGTTTAAAGATTTCCATGTCGGCCATGGTAACGCATGTCCAGTTAGAAATACTACAACTTACTTTTAAACCATAGCCACTTATCGTCGTAAAAGAATGGCATGTCTAAATTCTAACTACAAAAATAATACATATATGGAAAAACAAGTCTGTTCGTCTAATAACATTCCCTATAATGTAAGAAATTGCTGAATCGTCCGACGACTCCGAGCGGAATAAAACTTTTGATGTAATGCGTCACCACGCACATTGTAGAATCTTCGTGTCTTTGGTAAACAAACAAGTAAACTTTTGTGTGTTTGTTCAGGTATTGTAATACTTTTTTTTCATGAATTAGAGTAGGATAGATAGAGAGAGGGAGCCTGAGTTCTGAAGATAATCCAGCCGGTCTATTTTGCAAAAATCTCACCGTGGAAATTTATAATAATAATAAATATGTTGTTATAGACGTTTTAATATTTGTTATGTTTCTAATCTGTTTCAGTGCATATACAAACTTATTAATTCGTTTGGATACTATATCAACATGTGTTTTCCAGTTGATGTCTTGGTCCAAGGTTACGCCTAGAAATTTAGTTTGCGTTACTTCGTGAATTCTATGTATATTCATTTCAATATTGATTTTTGCATTATTTGATTTATTAAATTGCATGTATACGGACTTTTTTAAATTTATATATTAGTTATTTTTATTTAGCCATTCAATTAGTCTTTCAATCACATTATTAATTTCAGTCTCGTGGTCATTAATTGTATTGTTTTTCTATCAGATGATACAATTGAAATGTCATCAGCGAATAGTATAAATTTATGATTAGTTATAGTAGTGATAGAATTTATATACAATAGGAATAAAATAGGGCCTAGTACACTTCCTTGTGGGACGCCGTGTTTTAGGTGAAGTGAACTACAATCTTACTTGACGCTAAGGAATCTAGGGACTGACATCATCATCATTTATTTCAGCCGAAAGACGTCCACTCCTGGACATAATAACAATGTGACGCCCTCTGTTTGTAGTAATGGATTAATAAATGTTTCTTCATTCAGAGACTGTTCCTGTGTGTAATATATTACTTTGATAAGCACCAGTGTCGTGGAGTTGGCAAGTTTGAGGAATATGGATTGAGATGTCTGATTTTGAAACTTATGAAGCGCTCCCTGAGTAGTTCACACAGGCCTGCCCCAAGCACCGCCACTGGGACCGGTTCTATGCTTCCTGCATCCAGTGGATTCCTGCGGCCTTCACCAGGTTATCGGTCCACCTTGTGGATGTCCTTCCAACGCCATGTCTTCTGGTACGCGGTCGCCACGCCAAAACCTTTCGGCCCCATCGGCCATCTGTTCTGCGAGCAATGTGCCCTGCCCACTGCCACTTAAGTTTGGCAATTCTTCGGGCTATGTCGGTTACCTTGGTTCTCCTTCTCTTCATTTCTGATTCGATCACGTAGGGAAACTCTAAGCATAGCCCTCTCCATTGCCCTTTGGGTAACTTTTAGCCTTCTAATAAGGCCCATGGTGAGCGACCACGTTTCAATACCATAGGTCATCACTGGCAAAATGCATTGGTCAAAGACTCGTCTTGAGACACTGCGGTATGTGGGACGAGAAGATATTGCCTAGCTTTTTACAAAATAGCACTGCTGAATTGGCCTTTGAGTTACCGCTAATTGCTTAAACAAATGTTATATATCACGTAAGACATTGCCATCTTAATAGACATCGCGTCTATAAGATTAATAATTACAGTATGTTGTTGTAAGCACACAGGAGGCTATGATGCCCATGTTTTATACATAACTTGCGACCTGTCCCAGCTTCGCATGGTTTTAATGTTTTGACAGAACATCGAGCATAGCATAATCAGCCTACAATGTTCTCACTGCTGGGACACAGGCCTCCGAACATCGAGGCCGATCGAACATCGAGAATTCTTTATTATTATTATGCTGTAAGTTTAATATAAATTAATTAGTATCATAAACCTTCCGGAATAAATTCTCTAGATTATGGTGAAAACAACATCAAAATTAGTTGCGTAGTTTAGAAAATCAACATGTTCATACAGACAGACATGAAAAGTGACTTTAATTTATAAAATGTATGGATGTCTTATTTGCTTTAACCACAATATTTAACTCATTGAAATCCTCAAACATCGGAACCCCGCCCTCCAGTACCAATGAACACAAAGCCGTCCGCCCTTGGTATAATACAATTATAATAATATGGAGAACAGTGGTGGCCCAGTAGTAACGGCGGAGACTTTGTGCAATTTGTTTCATGACCACTTTTCTTAGTCAAAGTCAAAGTCAAATCATTTATTTCAAATAGGCACATAAAAAGCACTTTTGAACGTCAAAATTTCCAAAAAAATTGAATTGATTCTAGTTGCCCCTTCCAAAAGGTAGTTTCGTATGGAGAATGGGCAAGAAACTCCACCGTTACTCTTTTAAAATTAGAAGCAGATATACCCAAAAGACCCTACAAAAGAATTCTAGTTTAACTTTAATTTAACTGATCTATATCCCATATACTATCCTGCCCTCTGTGCCCCAAAAAATAATAAATAATGCAGTCATAGCGACCTCTAAGCTGCCACCGACGATGCCGTGGAAGTGGCTAAGTTTTGGGCGAACAAACTTTAAAACACTGTCGTGCCATCGACACGGCGAAGAAGAGAAATATGTATATCTGGTTCTGAATCTACTAGCTACAGTGATTCAAGTAACTTCACGAAACACCCCAAAAGCGACGGTAAAATGATACCCAGAAAGAACCCGTAAAGCTAGTAAGCTGCAAATATCAAGTAATATATTTTTCCCGTTTTTCCCGTCTTTCCCAGTCCGACATGAATATATTTTAGGAAAATTATGTAGCTCATTCGAGAAAGGTAATACCCATCGGCTTGGCGACCTACCTATGCGAGATTTTTGTCACTGACAATTTGTTACAATCCTTTATATTTTTGGGGAATATACGAGGGGTGACGGTATCAAATAACCCTTATTATTATAGCTATAGAAGACAATTTATAATGTCTGTATTATTTCTGTAATGGTTTGGATTTATGCTTAAGACTTTTGTCTGCTTTAGTTGGTACTTTCTAATAGATTCTATAGGATTTCGAGATTCCTAAAAAGTCTAAGCATGAATTTGGCCTTGTAACTGTCAATAGCTTTGTCTTCACAACATAACGCCTATAGTCGCCGAAGGGTTAGATAGAGGTGTACCCAAGTACACCCAAATTTCGCTAGTTATTTTTAAGTCCCTTCTAATATCCTTATTAGATGGGACTTAAAAATAACAAAACCAAAAACCAATAACCAATTTTGCTATTGCAAAACCAGGCACAAATGCTGACTTCGGGCTGCTACTGAGAGATTCCACATGGAAAAACCAAATAACTCTTTTCCCGACCCGTGAGTTTATGTATGTATGTGTATAAAGTTACTTTCAAGTAAAGCTAAATCCTTAGAAGATAGTAAAAGGCAATCATATTCGATTTACTGCAAACGAAGCTTTTGGTAACAGTCAGTACCTTTCGGTAAAATAATAAGAGAATATTTTCGGAAGAAATCGCTGATATCGCAATAGTCGTGTCAAGAACTATTACTAATACTAGAGGGAACTAAATTGGATTGAAACGGGTCGATCTATTGGATGTAGATGAGCAGCAAATATATTGTGAATAGAAGAAAATATTGTAATAAATTAAAGAAATAGTGTAACTAGAAACAAGTTAAGAAATAAGTAAAACAATAAAGAAAGAAAAATAGGTTTATTTGTTACAGAAACACATGCCTAAAAAATATATTTAACTCTAATAATAAAGAAAAATATAAACAAAATAGATCTGTAATCACGAGCACAGAACAGAAATAGTCGGCAGCTGCACGTCGTGACTCTGACATTCTTATCACGTTTCTCTCTCTTGACTTCTCTGGTTTTGGATAAAACAATAAATGAATGGTTCATGTCGTGGAGCAGTGGTAGTCCAGTGGTAACAGCCGCGACTTCAAACCCAGATAGGCACTTTACTTTGTGTAAATTATTTCATCACCACTGCTCTCAAAACGGTGAAGGAAAACATCGTGAGGAAACCGGAATATCCTAGAACCAAAAATTCGTAGACATGTGACATCCGCCGAACCGCACTGGGCCCGCGTGGCGGATTACGGCCCACTCCCTCTCACGGAGAAGAGACCTGTGTCCCAGCAGTGGGAACATTATAGGCTGATTATGGTATGTCGTGGTCAAAAAATATTAACCAACCATCAAGGTGGCAGCGGAGCTGACCTGCCAGGGTGCGGCTGATGTTATTTTTGAGTATCGTTGACTTTTTAATACTGTTTCCTTAAAGCTGTAAGTTAATTTTAGTTTTAGTATAATGGATGCAGCATAGCACAAAAGGGAGGAGTCTAGCCTCAGTAGTGGGTGGCACAAGGCTGCCAGTGACGATGATAATAATTGATGTAAAAAGACGCTTAACGAAACCGAGAGTCATTTGTTCTCCCCGTCATTATGTTGTTATTTTTTGTACATACTATACCAGCACCCTAATTGCGTTACATACTATCAATCACAATCTGAATAAATGATAATTGATTTTATTTCTGTAAGTAGGTTTGAACAAACACTTTTACACGTCAATCATATTTAAAAAACTAGATGATGTCGGCGTTTCCTATCTGACTACTCTGAGAAGAAAGGCCGAAACAAACTCAGAGGTCACAGTCTCTTTTAAAGTCCAGACATAATTTTGGTCAGATCATGTGAATATTATAATAATAATTAATAATAATAATAATTTTGAAGTCTATTCCTAATCCATTGCTTCATAAGTTCGAAAAACTTGTCTGCTCAACAACGTAAATAACGCAATGAATGTTGTGAAACTGTCAAAATGAAAGCTATTCCTACTGTCAGTGTGTTACCCAAATATCCCGCAGGATACATTCTGGGTACAGATATATTGAAGGGCAAAGCTCTAATTTTTTTTACTTTTTTCAAGTAAACAAGTTTTAATGGTATAACTTTACTTTAAATACCCCCATAACTTCTACAGAAGTTAACAGAACGATACACCGTTGCATGCACCCATTAGCACAAAGTTTTGCGTTACATTGATAGTTTTGCGTGCGTAAACAGGGATTTTTCAAACTAAAAAAATAAGAGTCGTTTCCCAGCAATAATTATTTATTGCTCAATGTTACTTAATTTGATGTATCGAAAGCGTAGATAACAGCTATGTGATAGGTTTTTCTACACCCCGTATTTCTGTTTAGCCAAGGGATCAAAACATCAGTCCCTTCCTATGGAGAAGAACCGGCAAGAAACTCGTTGATCCTGTCAATTAATTTCGTCAGGAGTGACGTCTTCGAACAAAGTAAATAAGGCAACACAGTATCCTGGAGTCATTAGGCTGACGCCACTTATTCACGAAGCGTCATGCACAACAACACACAGCCTTCTCCATCACTGAACTCCTCAAAACTCTCTCACTGTCTCATAAGTCTTCGTAAACTCTGGAATACCACTACTAAGGCACTTTTTGTAAGGTTTTTTTTAAATTTGATAAAGGAGGAAGCAATCCTTTGAGTCGAATTTAATAAGGCATGTATTTAATCGAACCTCTAATAATTCTCATTTTGCGCTCCTATAAATATTATTGAACAGTCTAGTATAATGGTTGCGCCTCTTTTCGGGAACCTTAAATAATTCCTATTTTGTGGACCTAAAATTGTTAAATAGCCAAGTAACTTCGACCAAGATAAGATAAGATAAGATTTATTTGCCCAACCAACTTGGTTGTTCCGCTCGCCGGCTGCTGCCGCGGCACCTCTCGCTTTGCTCGCTCGGCTCGCGCGCTGTTCGCCCTAGCTTATTTACTGCGACCAATTCGACTTGCGGGTTTTTGTGTGACCAAAAACCCGCAAGTCGAATTGGTCGCAGTAATTTGTACTTCTTAATCATACCTTACCATACCTATCCAACTCTAAAATAATACCAGAAAAAAATCTCAAAAAAACGTCTAAAATGACACCAATCGATTCAGCCTATTACAGTCCACTGATGGGTATAGGCCTCTCCCAGACTGCGGTGTAACACCCTGTCCTCCGCCTTCCTCATCCAGTCTGTCCCATCTAACTTTTTGAAGTCGTCGGTCCATCTGGGGGCGTCCCAAACTACGCTTGCTCATACGCGGTCTCCACTCCAAAACTCGTCTGCTCCACCGGCGATCGGTCTTTCGAAAAACATGTCCAGCCCACTGCCACTTCACCTTGCTTACTCTGCAAGCTATGTCGGTACTTCCGATTCTTTTTCCTGATAATTTCATTTCTGATTTTATCCTTCAAAGGAAATGACACCAACTGAACTGATTTAGACTTCACTCTCCAAAAAAGATGAAGACGTTACAATGTAAACTACCCATCGAACACAAATGCGGTAACCATTTTGATTATGAGCTTCCTTAAACATTAAAAGAATCCCACGTTTTACCCACTTTAATAAAATCTAATAGGGGATGCCTTAGAGTCGAGAATAACTTCATCTTGAGGAAATTTCGAACGATTTCACCGTTGCTACGGCGTAGCTAGGGTTACGATGTCCGACTACGTCCGCTACGCTTTCGTAGTAACACTTTCGTATTAGGTAGATAGTTCGCTACGGGCTACGAGTCGAGTCGAAAGTCTATTTTATGTAATTTAGTTTCCTTTGAACTCAGTTTTTTTGTGTCTGAGACAATTGACTGAACTTTTTATCATCTGTATCATTAAAGTATTTTTTTTAAGGTATTGCATAGCTTTTATCGCGGGCTTTGAGCGCGGCGACCGAATCAAGAAATTCCGTAACGAAAATAAAACCTAACACCCCTCACTCCGCCTACCATGTAGCTCGGCCGAGCGTTCGCTTAACGTGTATGTATATGGTACGACTATACTTGAATTAATATCAAAGAAAAAAAATACTGCATAAATACTGCATAAATAAATAATTATAATTGCATAAGTTGATAAAAAATGCTATGCTTTACCGCGGCAGTCCCCGAGTGCCACACGTGTTTTTTTAATGGAGGCAAAACCACAGCTGAATTTAATGATTCAGTATACATGCCGCCCAATACTTTTCCTGGGACAATTATTATAGTAAGAAATTATTTTTTATTTTAGCTAATTATTGTTTAATGAATCTAAATAGATTACAATATACAAGCTAATACTAAAATATATATACGACGGAGAAGGTATATTTCTCTCGTTATTATCAGCCATATTTTAACTACTGTGGGCGTACTATGGGTGGTGTTGGTTACGAGTATTGCGCAATAGAAAAACCGTTTACAGTTCAGATCAAATTATAATTTACGAACAAACTAATCACACTTGCGAATCACACACTGTAGGTACACGACACGACTATACGGAACGCGCGACACTTTCTAAACGTGTTCACTGCTTAACCGCCAACAACAAACTCTTTAAATCTGGTCAAACGTTACGTCGTTTGTCGAGCGCCACTTGGTGGCGCTGGCATCCCGATTAGTCAAAGTCAAACGATTGATTTAACGTATTTCCGACATATATTATGTACAAGTATATCAATAACTCGACTCGAACTGTAATACATCGACTGTAGTATAACTACTTTTTGTAAATGCTGTAAGTGTAATGTATAACTGTTTTTTGTCCCAAATAAATAAAATGATTATATAATAAAAAGGAAAGAGCTCACAGGTCATCAAACAATTTGTCCGCATCGCTGTCAATAGGATAAGTACCCAAAAGGCTGGCAGCATTGCCACGTTGGAAGGCAATGATGATTCTTAGGGCTAAAAATAGGCCAGCCCTCCTGGTCACGTGAAGAGTCGACCAACCGCTTGGCGATGTTCCGAAATATTCGATGAGCGCTCTGACCCCAAAGCCCTAGTGTTTCAACCCCACACGGCTCAAACATATAGCTCCCAATAAGGTAGCCTTTTGAGGTTTTCTGCTCCTGCAGTAGCAGCCCCAATTATATTACTTATTACTTTGGGTGAAGGCTCAATTTAGCACAACAGTATTAATAAACTGTCAGTTATTACTGACGACTACAAGGGATCACGTATTTGAATAATTTTCAAATAAAACTGTAAATTATTATCAATTTATGAGTTTATCGAGTAGGGTCTTTTATACATGGAACACGGAATTCTAAAACTTCACTCTCACATGTCGTGAACTCTTACAAATGCTTGTTTTATTGCCATCACTTTTTTACTGATGGCAACACCGTCTAAAAAGTTGTCAGAAGACAAATTTGTGGGACGTGATGCCTTTCCGTTATGTCATACAGTTGGTAACAAATAAGAATGCGTTGTGATACGCATTCAAAATGTTCCATTGTTATTATCAGTGGTAGAGTTTATTGGAGGAAGGAAATTATATTTTTATAAGGAACGGTGAAAGAGGAAATTATATTATTTTAAGAAATGGCATGATAAGGCAACGGTGCGGTTTAAAAAAGAAGTGGCAAGAACTTAAAAGAATAGCTTAGATGGTTTGGAAAGGGTATTTACAAGGCAGAGGTGAGTGTCATGCTCACTCAAATGTCTCGCTGGTGGTGGCATGTGTGTTGGATCATTAAAGTCCCTTCAAAATGGTTAAGCTGAATGGTGCTAATCCATGCGTCATGTTCATGAACGGGCGCCGTCTGTAGGGTCTGGTCATTTCTTAGCTGCCACGGGTTATTTTAATTTAATTTAATATTTGAATTGTTTTTGTCTTTTTATAACGGTCGCTTTTAACGTTCTGCATCGTTCTCACATGCATTATTTCAACAGGAATGATGTAACCAATATTTTGTAACCATATTTTGATTTAAAAGAGTGTCCATGGAGTTTCTCGCCCGTTCTTCTCCATAGGTACCTACTACGCTATGGAATGGGCAGCTAGTTTCATCTTTCTGACTGACCGACCCCTTGACAATTCGAAAGCGCCTGTAATTGGTTTATTTGAAATAAATGCTTTCAGTTGAGTTTGGAAACACCGGGAGGGGACGCCCTAGAAAGACATATAGTTACCTTATGGGTGACTTTGTTCGGGCGTGCGTGTATGACCAGATGTATGAACCTAAACGAAGCAAAAGGAATAGGTACTTGTACGTAAGGATCGTAGCAGCTAGTGTTCTATAGTTTCTGCCTACCGCCATGGAAAGCAGGCTTGAGTTTAAGTATGTATGTATAAAATTATATTTCGAAATGTGAGAGGGAAGTCTGAATATGGGAGTTCACTGGCGGACTAAGGGGGGGGGGGAGAGTTGCGGCAGATGCGGTCCGCCCCGAGCCCCCAGTGCTGGGGGGCCCCAAAATTCGAAATACTCTTTAATCAAATCCTAAACAAGACCAAAATATGTTCAGTAAGTAAAAGGCAGTTTGTTGTTGGGGGCCCCCTGCATGCTAAATGCAAACGTAGGGTGCTAAATTTTTCGAGCTCGCTTCGCTATCTATAACAGCTTACATTCTCTTTTATCTCAAACTTCTCTGCGTAAGTCGAAAAAGTAACTTCTTTTTACGTATGAATAATCTTACCTATAGGGGGTAGGGTACTAAAATAGTTTTGTCGCCCCGGGGCCCCCGACGGGCTTAGTCCACCACTGTGCACTGAGAGAGTTGAAGAAAGGTAATTTTTGAGGGAAGAAATAAGCTGTATTCTGTCATACCGAGGACATCGTAAATAGAAGCAAATTTAAAATTAATTATTTTTATTAGTAGAACATAAGTAAACGAAGAATTTTGAATAAATAAAAAATATTCATTTTAATATTCAACGTTAAAACTAACAATAAATTAAGCCAAATTGTTACGATCGTGAATCATATAAAGGGTTATTTGTAACTCGACATAGTCCTTCTAGGACGTCAGAGTAGGATACAAATGCAATCAATTAAGCCACCAAATGTTTTACCGAAAATCAATTTATGTTTCGTACTTTTTGTCGGACAAAAATAAAAATGACGTAAAACAAAATGTTTAATTAGTGATCTTTGACAAAGTTTTAGGCATTTTTGAACGTTTAATCATTATAAAACATCTGCTACGGCATCAGCTATGATAATAACTTAAATCCCAATATAGTCGTGCCGTAAATCATTTTTAAATTGAATTTTTCATTAAAAACAAAAAATCTAACTAACTCAAAAACTACTGAATTTCGGTAGAACATTTGGTGGCTTAATTTGTTGCATTTTAATCCTACTATGACGTCCTGCAAGGAATACGTCCAGTTACAAATAACCCTGTACATGATTCGCGATCGTAACAAATATGTATTTACAAAATTATAATCAATAAAATAAATTTTATGAAATTTACATTCAATATGATAATATGAACTTAGAGGGTTGTATTGATGATTTTAATGACGTCCTACAAGGACTCGTCGAGTTACAAATAACCCTGCGTCATAGTCGCGGCACCTGTCCCACCGCCGACGATTAGCGAGATACGAGTTGGCGACCAACGAGTAAAGAGTGTGTAGTTTTGATAGTTTTATAAAGGTATGAGGATCAGGGTGTAAAGCTCACTCATACTCTATGGAAAAGGGAGGATCCTCCGACCAGACGGGTGTCGTGTCTGGTGGGCAACTGCCCGACGATTGATGTCGGGATGTTGTATATATGTTAGTTGCGCGGTAAACTCTGCTTGCGCGATGCAGGATTTTGCGTGACGTCAGTCTGACGCGTAGCTCGCATGTGGCGTTGTAGATGCCGCTACAGTTTTGTCGCTGGGCTATGAGCGAGTGCGCGACTGCGATGAGTAGAGTGACTGACCAGTCCTTGCTGGTATATTTATTTATTTATTATAACAACTACTTGCTGCACTTACAGAAAACACCAAAGCGCGCAGCAAGCCAACAACATCTTCCAGCTCCTGAGCAATCAGGGCGTTCAGTAGATTTATCGCCTGGGTTGGTTTGGTTTTGCGGAAGAATCGTACGTTCCCGCGACCCCCGACGTAGGTGTGAGACGGATGACCAGGGTGGTTTTTAGTCAGTAAGAGTCTGACAGACCCCTCCGCCCCCCCGGGGCGGACGACATCCATGAGGATGTTCCACCCCGGAACAAAAACATAAAAAAAAGTTATGTCGAGGCCTACTTAGCAGAAAGGTGTGTCACCTACAAGGGACGCGATGGCAGAGGCTGGCGCGATATGTCGAGCGGCGTTCCACAGGGTTCGGTTCTGGGACTGCTACTGTGGAACTTCGGATACGACTGGGTATTGAGGGCCGAGCTCCAGCCGGGGGTGAACCTGACGTGTTACGCGGACGACTCGCTGGTCACGGCTCGGGGAGCTCGCACAGGGAAGCAGCGTTGCTGGCTAGAGCGGCGGTCTCATAGGTGGTGAACTGCATCCGGCGCCTGGCCCTGGAGGTGGCCCTCAGCAAGTCGGAGGCCATCACTTTCCATGGCCCCCGACGGGTGCCACCGCCGGGAACACACATCGTGGTCAGGGGAGCCCGAATCGCTGTTGAATCTACCATGAAGTACCTGGGATTGGTGCTCGACAGCCGCTCGGACTTCGGCCTCCACGTTCGGCGGCTGGCGCCCAAGTTGCTGGGCACGGCAGGCGTGCTATCAACGCTGCTTCCCAATTTGGGGAGCCTGAGCACAGCCTGCAGGCGGTTATACCTGGGGATCGCGCGATCCATGGCCCTGTATGGCAAACCGGTGTGGGCAGCTGACCTGACGGCCCGCAGTTTCACAGTATTGCAAGTACCGCAAAAGGTGATGGCCGTCAGAGTCATCAGAGGGTATCGCACGCTCTCCTACGAAGCGGCTTGCGCACTGGCCGGATCCCCGTCGTGGGACCTGGAAGCGCGAGCCCTCGCGTCACTACATCGGTGGCGTGAGGAGGCGCGGACGCGGGGCGTGGTACTGGTGCAGCGGCAGATCACGCAGCGCCGGTCCGAGCTCCATCAGGTCGTGGTGGCGGAATGGCGGGACAGGCTTCAGCGCCCTACCGCTGGCCTCGTCACCATCGGGGCGGTCCGGCCGGTGCTTGATGACTAGCTCGGGAGGAGGCGTGGCTCCCTGTCATTTAGGGCGACGCAGGTGCTCTCAGGGCACGGCTGCTTCAGAAGGTATCTGCATCGCATAGGTAGGGAGCCAGACACTCGGTGTCATCACTGCGTCCATTTCCGGGAGGATACGGCGTGGCATACGCTTGCAGAGTGTGCAGCTTGGGAGAAGCCACGCCGTGACCTCGTTTCGGAAGTGGGAAGCGACCTGTCACTGCCGGCTGTGATTCATTCTATGGTCGGCGACGCAGCGTCGTGGGACGCGGTGATCTCCTTCTGCGAAAATGTCATGTCGCAGAAGGAGGCAGCGGAAAGGGAGAGAGAGATGTCGAGTGCTCTCCCGGCCCGCAGCAGGCGTACCGGGCGTCGGCAGAGGGTAGATAATGCCCTCTTCCGGCCCCCCTAAATGGGTCCAGGGCGGCGGACTTGGGGACGTCCGCCGCCCCCTATCATATAAGACCCGAGGTGGCGGCGCGTAATATTCCACGCGCTCCTCTCTTAGACGTCGCGGGGGGAGTCAAACACATCACTCCCCCCGCTTGACCAGACGGGGCCCGCAGAGGCGGGCAGTCGGGGGTTGCGTTGAAGAGTGCTTAAGTGCCCCCGTAGCCCCCGGTGCAAGTGTGCGAGGGAACATTGCATTATTCATATACAGGTTTCCCAATATACAATACAAACTAAACGATCAGCCACGAAAACCAACATGTACTATGCTTCCATTAATTTTAACCAACACGGAAATAATTGCCACACCGCAACACATTGAAGTACTTCACAAAATGTAATCAATAAATTGTGAAGCACAGAGTTAGTAAGTATCATCATTAATTAATAGAACTGATTTTCTGCTCATTAGTGATAGTGAGGGGCTCGTGGCTAAGTAACCGCCATAGTCGCAGTCGGTGCATAGATCCGCATCCAAAACCTCGCCATACATTTCATATCGAGACTCTTTCGTATCTCGGAAAGTCGGAAAGCGTTTTGAGCGATTCCCGGCTTTCATACGTAGATCCTTGACCAGCGTTACGGTTTGTCAGATGCCCGAAAGTTTGACAACCGTCTTGCCGAGGGGTATCATGTTACCCAGCAACTGGGCTGTGGAGGTTAGAGAATCTGTCATTCGCAGTAAAATACAGATATTCAGTTAGATTAAAACCCCAAAATAAATACACAGTTGGGAAGGAATCTGCGAAAACCGTATCGAAAATGAAGCAATATAAGTATGCCGGACCGTTTGTACAAACATGCGTCACGCACACATTTACATCATAGGGTGCCATTACGCGGCACTACGGCGTCATTGTAGGTACTGTTTACGTCAAGTAATAAAATAAAATAATGCCTTCTTGTGTCGTGAACTAGTGTAAAAATCATTCTACATCCCAGAAAAAGTGTCAAGGAATAACATACACACACACACATAGACCGGTACGGTGCTTCACTTTCGATATGCGTGGCGCGTAGTCCTTCTTTTTTTTCTAGTCCGTGTTTGGGATCTACATTGGCACTCCAGGTTGGAATCTCCACCTAAGTATCTACGTTTCCCTACAGTGTTATATTAAGGAGTTTGTATGATAACACCATAAAAACACCGTATAAAACAAAATGACGACTCTTAGGGCTACCATCCTCAAACATAAAGACCGAGCTAATAAACCACCTTATTAATATATCTTCCTTAAAGAATATAGCAAAAGCTCGGTCGCGAGTTAGAGGTTTAATAAAAAATTTGATCAGTTTAAACAAAGCAATTCATATTCATGAACGACAATAATTCTCTTGGAGGCCGAATAAATTAGATACCGTGAGTTTATAACAAGGATCTTCGAAAGACTTTCGGTCGGCGATAGCAATGCGGCATTTGTAGTCGAGATTTCATGACTGGTCTTTGTAGAAAGAGCTTCTAGAATAACCGGAAGTAGCTGCATAAGCATAGCACAATCACCCTTTAATATTCATACTGCTGGAACTTAGGCCCCCTCCTCCTGTTAGAGAAAACTAAATCTATATTTTTTTTAAGAATACAACAACACTGAACTAGCTGATGGCACTCGGAAAGCTGGGCTGGACACATCTGACGTATGTCAGATGATCAATAGGCCAAACTTACAACTCAGTGGGTCCTGCTTAATAGAAAATAACATCGCCGCAGGCCCAAACGGAGACAGCGGGATGAGCCGGACTCCTTTAATAAAAGTTGGTCTTTGGGAGCTCTGAGGTGGAAAGAGAGTAGGGAAGCCTTTGCCCAGCGGTGGGACGATAATGGTAAATGGCAATATTATAAATGCGAAAGTAAGTTTGTTTGTTTGTTACGTTTTCACGCCAAAACTACTGAACGGATTTGGCACATGGGTAGACCATGAACTGGAGAAGGTCATAGGTTACTTTTAATCCTGGGTCGCAGATTAAGTCGCGGGCAACAGCTAGTAAAAAATAAAAATAAAATAATGACTCGTCCACATTTCTACGCTCCAAGGGTAGTTAAAGAAAAAGTTTCCTGCCGCGAATTAACTTGCATCTCACGTACCTATTAGGAATGGGGGACAAATAAGACATTTATTTAAACAAGGGTGCAGTGTAGGGCGCAATATAAAGCGAGACACCCCTATTTAAGTAAGAAATAGAATTACGTTCAGGTATTTGTCGAGTTGATTTAGTGGAAAGATAATAATAATAGTTGTAGTATTAGACTAGCTGCCGCCCGCAGCTTCGACCGGGTGGATGTCGGAAATTATCCCACGGGAACGTGCTACCTAACCAAATATAACTCTAACAAATATACTCCTTATAACATGAGCTATCTGTTAGTGAAAGTCCCGTCAAAATCGGTCTAGGCGTTTAGGAGATTAGCCGGAACAAACAAACAGACAGACAGAAAGACAGTTTTTTTTTTATTGGTATTTTTTTATAAGTACCGTCAAACAGAGTGAATAAGGGATGTAGGGGTGAATCGGGACGAAACTTTAAAAGGGTTTTTAACAGTGAAATAATATAGTTTGTTGCCAAAAAGGACTCTAATGTGTTTACTGTATTATAATTAACGATTAAGTGCCCTTGTTAGCAACAAACTATATTATTTCACTTAAAATCCGTTTTACAGTTTCGTCCCGATTCACCCCTGCATTCCTATTCACCCCGTTTGTACAGTGCCGTATACACTTTCATATGCATTTAGTAAATAGCTGTTATTTTGACATTACAAACAGACACTTCAAATTATATAGATTAGAGCACGGATATCTATGGATTAGAGTTTAGGATGTCTTGCAGAAACGCAGAAAATCAGACTGGTGATAAGGAATCATTTCCGTACGAGTACTGAGAATGCTATAGAAGGTTGGTTGAATGAGGTTTTTGGTTTTTCGGTCAGCAATGTTTCCATAATAATGAGTACTGTTTACTCTGGAGCCGAACTAGTTGATAAAAAATGGCCGCGTAACATCCGACAGACTGACGTGACGTGAAGAAATTATAAGGGTTCTCTTATTGCCAGTTGAATACAGAACCCTAAAAATCCTTGACATTGACGTTTCGCTCGTCCTCTTTCTCTCGCACACGAATCAATTTTAGGAACCACAATCGTCAACAATCGTGTAACGATGCATAGGTACTTCACCAAGACCCCGATTAAACGTATAAGATTTCCGCCAATATTTTCTCACGGATCATTACCGAAAGGCGAAAGATCGTTTGTATGAGTAGGTACCTAAGTACCGTCAGTTTCATAGGACCTAACAGTGAAGAGTTATCAGTGCCTTCCGCATGGTCGACCATGAGGCATCGCTCGCGAGACCCTGTGTCCAATCGCCGACAATTTGTTACATTATTCTGCTTGAATTCCTTTTTACATTTCCACTCTCAGATACTTTTGTTGGAGATAACCGAATATCGGTTGTAAGTGAAACTGCGTGTTTCAGGGGTTAATTTTGTTACCTGAAATACCTAATATTCTCCGGCTGTGTAACAATATATAGCGTTGATTAGTTGGAATTTATGAATACTCGTAATATTCTCTCTAGAACACCTACCAATTAAGTAAAGCATAGGTGGCCCAGTGCTAACGGCCGCGACTTACCGAGTTTTAAGTCGTAGGTTCGAACCCAGACAGGCGCTTTGCTTTGTGAAAATTATTTCATCACCACTGCTCTCAAAACGGTGAAGGAAAACATCGTGAGGAAACAGGCATGTCCTAGAACCAAAAATTCGAAGACATGTAACATCTACCAGCCCACATTGGGCCCGCGTGGTGGATTATGACCCACTCCCTCTCACCGAGAGGAGGCCTGTGTCCCAGCAGTGGGAACAGTAGAGGCTGATTATGCTACCTTGGTAGCACGGGGACAATTTTACTCTATGATTTATGTATATATATCGAATACCTAAACATATAAATTAGGTTGGCATAATATTTTGGTACTACCTGTGGCACTACTGTTTACTTTTATTGCATGCAACCGGATGGAAACCAGCGAGATGTACAAATATAGGTTAAAATATAATAGCATTAGGTACGCAATCCTGTTACACGTTGCTAATTGTTTTTTAAAGGCGCTATTATACTATTCCAAGAATTTTTCAGAATATTTCATACGAGAATTCTTAGGTGGAACATATTTCCAAAGTTTGACAATTGACATGAAATTGATGATTATTATTCAATAAATATATCATTCCTACAGTCGCGAATCGCATTTTGATCAACATACGACATAAAACAGAGCTGCAATTTGCAAAAAACCAAAGAAAATTTGAATTTGACGGGCTACAGCTGAGGATTCACCTTAAAGGAATAGCACACAATATCAAATCGGAAAGGGATCGTCACCGTATCAACTCGAGCCATACAGTATTATTTGTATGAAACTCCCAACTGCAACGCACACTAATCGGAATCGTAACGTAATCGCCTCGCCTCAAGACAAGCTCACGAACCGCGGTGCGGTGCGTACTGCGTGGTCAACTTGCAGTTCCCGCGCTTACGGCTCGTCGTCTCCGCGCTTACGTCTCTCCGTACCCGCGCTTACGTCTCTTCGTTCACTTCAAAAGGCGATACGGGGACGACCCCTTTCCGAGTTGATATGTATGCTATGACCTTAAGTCATATAAGTTAAGACCCAAGACAAACAAACCTACATCATTCTGACCAGGGCCGGCAGTCTCGACATTAGATAGCGACAAAAATCTGTCGCTAAGTCGTATCGATGTCAAATTCCTTTAATAGATTTTCAACTTTATTTCCAAAGTATAAGGTTGAAAATCTATTAAAGAAATTTGACATCGATACGACTTAGCGACAGATTTTTGTCGCTATTCATGTCGAGACTGCGAGAAATAACGAATTTAGTTTAATCATTCGTTATTCTCTTTGCAATCGTTAAGTATCTGTTAATAATTAATGCAGTACGAAATTAGTTCCACATTAATTTGGGAATGTGGTATTTTCTAACAGTAGATACAATTTACAGAATCACTACATTGGGTTTATTTAATACAATTTAGTTTTTAAATTAATTACGAGCAATCAATTTGTTATACTACGTATGTTCTATGTGCCTATCTACTCTGTTATTAGCCCAGACCAATCAAGCGACATTTGGTAAGCTAAATGTTTTGGCCCGACTGCATAAAGATTGGTACTTATTTCTACACAATCGTAGCATCCTGTAGAACTAAAAATACAAGGGTTGTCGTTGACAGGTAATTTTTTGTTTTGATGTGCTTTTTTATTCTTGAAAAACTTTTATTAAATTAAATTTAAATAAAATAAAATATTATAAGTAAAAACGTTTTTAAAAACAAGGTTTTAAAAAAGACGGCACGGTTGGCGCAGTGGTTAAGCGATTGCCTTCTGCGCTGCGTGTCGCGGGTTCGATTTCCGCACGGAACAAATATTTCTATGACCTACAAGTAGTTGTTCCGGATCTGGCTGTTTGTGTATGTGAGTTTGAATGTTTGTAAACGCACCCACAATACACGAGAAATTCCTAGTGTGGGGCAACGTGTAAAAAAAAAAAACTGTGAAGTGCTAAATAAAACTTACGTAAACATAGAACTTTAATATTTTCTTAAACGCTTGAGGCTTATCTTTAACCGATGGAACCCGAAAAAAGAATAAGAGGGACGTTCACGCCTCAAGCTTTTAAGAAAATATTAAAGTTCTTATTTAGATAGGTACTTTTTAGTTTAATAAAAAAACTTGTTTAAAAAGATTTTTACTTTTATTTTATTTTGTACTTTTTAGCCTTCTTTCACTGTAAGGTACTTGTCAAGACAAATCCAACGAGCCCAACGCAAAAGGGTTATCTTGTAAATTTGAGAAGTTCCTTTGGCCACCTTCCAGCTCTATCATCAGACCCTGGACTACACGTTGGGCTACACTTTTTGTCAAGACAAAACTAACAAGCCCAAACACACCAGGGCTATCTTGTTTAGCTGACAAGTTCCGTGGCCACCTGGCTCCACCATCATACTCGAGACTTCAACCAGGACTATAGTACTTGTCAAAACAAATCCAAATGGCCGAAACACAACGGGGCTATCTTGTCTAGTTGAGGAGTTCCTATGGTGACCTTCCGGATCCATCCACCTTGAGCTAAAGTACTTGGCAAAACAAAGTTAATGACCCCAAACACAACAGAGCTATCTTTTTGAGGAGTTCCTATGGCCATCTTCCAGCTCCAGCATCAGACCCTGAACAGCATGTAGTGTATTAGCGCTTGTCAATATATATCCAAATAATTCAAACACGATTGTGCTATCTTGTTTAGTTGAGGAGTCCCTATGAATTTGAGTAGTTAATTTGGCCACCTTCTGGCTCTATAGAATAAAATAGAATCGAATAGTCTTTATTATGTACACCATAAAAATTCACATCACCGGACTCTCAGACCCTGGACACCATCTTGTGCAGTATTTGACACGACAAAACCAACGATTTCAAACACAATGATAATCTCTTAGTTAGGGAGTTCCTATGGCCACCTTCGGGCTTCATCATCAAACCAGTTCCTTAGGGTATCATTTTTATGCGTTGTCACCGAAGCCGTTGCCAGCTCAATCGGATGCGAAATGCTTGAAAAATCGATGACAAAGCGAGTAACCGGAAACACATACGAACGATAAAGCTTGTACAAATAGGGCAACATTCATGAATTGTGTCAGTGTCAAGTTTAAGTCAATGAAATGTCACACAATCACAGTGACAAGCCACCCCATATTTCCGCGTTCCGTACCGGAATATTTTTTGAGCGTTGAAACGAGTTAACCGATAGAAAACCTACGAGTGTAAAAGAGAAAAACAAGGACTAATTATTTCATAATAAGTTTACAATGGTACGCAATAATAACTCTAACGTTATTGATGCCGTTCTGCACTATTAAAATATTTTATAATATTTTATTTATTTATTATTGAAAATCACTCGTCATGGCTTCCACATCCAAAGATGTTCCTACGGTCATTATTGAAGAGAACCCTCCAGATGATTTGGAACCTGGTGCATGTTACGACAGCATCCTAAATCCCACAGATTCGTTCGAGGAATTTGCTTCTGAGATGAGTTCAAGTCTTCAAGAGCGGAATATATCATTAGCAAATATAAATAGTACTATTAGTGAGATTCAAAGTGAAATTGGTGAAAATTCTGAACCTACAAAATCTAGTGATGTCTTACAGACCAAAGATGTAAGTTATTTTTATTTTTATTTATTTTTGATCAATGTAACATTCTTTTTCAGCCTGGTCGATGAATGATATTTTTTTTAATAAAATTTGATACTATTCTAGGAGTCAATATCGGCATCAACAAGCCACTCAAATCTTACAGAACAGAATGGTGATGACACAGATAACGACAAAGATGATTATCTTCAAACTCCTGAATTGGTGAACAAAGAGAAACACGTTTTAATACTCAGTTCTGCTGGTAAACCTATTTATTCTAGGCAAGTATTTTTTTTTTTATATTTGATCACTGCTTTTTATCTGCCGTGTCTGAAAAAGGTATGCAAAATTGGTGTATAAAAGATTCGCCTGTATGCAGGTTTGATAGCAGATACTATAATACTTGAATTGAATTTTACTAGATACTTGAATTGTCCTTAAAAGCACTGCTAGGTTGTATCAGCTAGATTTTCATAGAAATGAAACATTATGTAATTTTAAGTATTGCCATCAAGCGGGCACGAATCCAGACTCCAGGAAAGAAAAACCCAATAACACTTTGCCCAAACTGGGCATCGAACCCAGGACCTCACTACCCTAAATTAAAAGTTAGTTCTCCTGAAGCTTCCTCTTATTTCCCAAAAAAGCTTTATTGTTATGATAGTTTTAGCCAATGCTCATAAAACATCTCAAAAACTCTGCCAAACAAATCCAGCATGAAAAATGAAATTAACCAATAAGTTTCCCATATCAAAGAATATTCTAAAATAATTTTGGGTCTTAATAAGCAAATCCAAACAAATTTATTTATCCATCACCATCTGCCAGCCTTTTCCCCACTGTTGGGTCAGCTTCTAGTCTAACCAGATTCAGCTGAGTGTCAGTATTTTATTTATTATATATTTATAATATATTTATTATATATTTATGTATATTTATTTTTCATGGAGCGACTGCCTATCTGACCTCTACAACCCAGCTACTGAGTAATATGATACCCCTTGGTTAGATTGGTTGTCAGACTTTCGGGCTTCTGATGACCCGTAACAACTGTTAAAGATCCACAAGTGACAGCTGGGACCAACGGCTTAACATACTTTCCGAGGCACAGAGGGCTCTTTGTATGTAAACATGGTCACCCATTCACGGACTAATCGCGGCAAGCGTGGCTTAACCTGATCGATCAACCCGTGCGGCTGTTATTACTTAGCCACAAGTCCCTTAATTCAGAAAACGCCACTTCTGGACATGGCTCGTATTGTTAAAAGATTCCTCTCTCTGGAGCCCTGACAGCCGGGTAGCTTGGCCCCTGTTCCCGATACCAGTGGGCTACTATTTTTATATTTTAAAATGTTTTTATAATAAAAATATTTAAAAATGTAATTTATGAGTATTTAAATGAAATAAAGGCGTATAATAATACCCTAACTTAACTAAAACTATTGATAAACTAACATATTTCAGGTACGGGAATGAAGATAAGCTAGCAGGTCTTTGCGGTGTCATCCAAGCATTGGTAAGCGTGGTAGAGGAACAAAACCAAGATATATTGAGATCTATCACAACAAAGGATTGTAAGGCAGTATTCCTGGTGAAGGGACCTTTGATACTGGTTGCAGTGTCCAAGTCAAATGAGAGTGAAACACAACTTGTTTTACAGTTAACGTAAGTTGATAACATAGTTTTTAACTTAAAATTGTAGTGCTTTCTATAAGGCAAGGAAACATTTTATAATATCGTAAGCACACAAGTTTACAAAATTAAATTACTGATTGTACCTACTGGTTTGTACCAATGAAGCTCTACACCATGATCTGAAAATGGAATAAAAAGCTGTAAGTATCAAGTTATTAAAGAAAGAATAACTCGCCACCCAAACATCTTGACAAACCACCTCATGTATAAAAAATAAATATGCAGGCTAAAACACAAAATTCTACAAGATTTCATTGCAGAAATTTAGCTTTATGCTTTAAAAGTATAGTACATAATAGGATGTGTCATAGGACAAGCAAGGCGCCCAACACGTCATAAAAATTTGTAATGCCTTGATACATAGTGACAGAATGCAAGGAAAAGATACAAAATTACTGATTGTCTCCCTACAAACATTTTTGGTGTTTGTCGTTATTTTTTATGACCCTTGCCATCATTTGTTTAGATTATTATAAATCAGGGTATTTTAAACAGAATACCATATTATAATCATCTAATTGAGAATTGAAGACAAGGCAATAACCACAGACACACTTATAAAACCATTAATAACTTAAACTATACAAGATAACGATTTAATTCTATCACACCTTTCAGGTATGCATTTAACCAAATAGTGTCAGTACTTACTCTAACGCAACTGAACAGAATATTTGAACAAAGAAGAAACTATGACTTACGAAGACTACTGTCGGGAGCCGAGCGACTTATTGACCACTTACTTATCTTTATGGAGAAGGATCCTGCATTCTTACTGGGTGAGTTGAGAAGACCAGACCGTCATAAAAATACGTATTGGAATAGAAATCATATGCAGTTTCAATGCTACAAAGTATTAGAGGGATTCCGGCCTGTAACTCTTTTACTGCGGAGTAAATGCCTCGTCTTATGCAGAGAAGGAATTAACATGCATCACAACACTCTTGTTCTCTGGACAATCACAAAATCTGATCCTGGTTTCCTCACAATGTTTCTCTCCACCACAATCAGTGCTGTTTAAATGTACTTGCACAGGTAGTAAGTAATTTGAGCATGAAAAGATACAGGATTTGTGGTTTACTCATGCGGCGGGTAAGTCATTTGACTAGCCCAGTTAGTAACACAGTATTTCAACCAATTCTTAATTTTATTACAACCACAGCAGGTTAATTTGATATTGCGTAAATGCGCATGTTACATGCACCGTGAACAAATACTGAACATTATCATATTTACAGTTTTGAAACAAGAACCTGATGCTTTATTAAGAATTCTTTAAACCTCCATGTCTCCACAATGGTGTTAAAAAGGCTACTAACGTTACATCCACGCAAAACGGCCATCGCTCAGCATAATAAAATCCTAATTATAAGTCATTTATTTTACAGGCGCCGTCCGCTGCTTACCTCTTCCCGAAAAAGCAAGAGAGAATATTACAAGTGCAATTCAATCGACTTGCAACAAAATACGGGACTTGGTCTTCGCTATAATGTTGGCTGGAAACCAATTGATCACGCTAGTTCGAATGAAAAAGTATACCTTACATCCATCCGACATACATCTGCTTTTTAATCTGGTTCGGAGTTCTGAGTCTTTCAAGACTGCCGAAAGTTGGACACCGATTTGTTTACCGAAGTTTGATTCAACGTGAGTAATATTTTTTTTGTGTGTTGTGAATGAATGGTAGATATTTGTAAATTCTAGGAATGGTACTTAGGCGGTACGGTTTGGTCACAACGATTTATAAGAACACATGCGCAATAAGCAAAGTTCACATGCACAGATTGAAAAATCTAAAGATGACCACTACTAATCTATCCCTGGGTATCTTAAAGTGGTTATGCTATATCCAATCTTCTCATTTCTCCATTTTTTCTTCTAACGTTTTTTTCTCATTTTTCTTATTTTTTTTTATCATATTGATTGTGCCAATTTTATCACAACAGTTTCTTGTGGTAACCATGATTTATTTAAGACGCTTTAATTTTTAATTACAGAGGATTCCTTCACGGCCACGTATCATACATTTCAGAAGACTGTCAAGCCTGCCTCCTCTTACTCACAGTACAACGTGACGCATTCTTCCCTCTCTCCCAAGCAAAGCATACGATAGCGGAAAAACTACGCCGTTCTAACTGCCTGGTCGCTATCAACGATGCCTTAAACAGAAACGAAGAACTACCCACGACGAACCCTTTAAAGCATATAGGAATACCCGAAATCCGGCATTTTATGTACAAATGTAAATCGACGGCACAACTCTTTACTTCAGACCCTATAAGTCTGGATAAATTACAGGATTATAGAATGAGACATAAAGTTGGGGGTGATATAAATGTGAAAAAGGTTGAAAAATTATCGGATATAGATTATGTGAGGAATTACAGGAGGTTTTGCAGTTCAATACATTGTACTTCGACGCCGGCGAAGCTTATTTTTCGGTCAAATTCTAATGATACCATCTTGGCTTGGGTAAGTGTTTCTTGTAATTGATTTCTATTTTGAACTAGAAGTGAATTATAATAGACGGTAATCAGGGTGGCATTTAGCTGGCTAAATGGCGCCTGGGTACCTATGTTAATTATTGGCAGACTATATTAAATCATTCTACATTATCTTATATTTCCAAAAGATTACAGAAACCAGTAGTTTTATTTTTTCGGTGGGAAATCAGAAAGCCACCGCGTCAAATTTAAACTTATTGCAAACACACTTCGCAAGATGTAAATGACCAACCATTTTCTTTAGTAAAGACATTTTATAAGGTTCCAAATTCGTTTTTTTAATATCCAATCATATTATTCATGTCCAACTGACCTCTCTCTAAAGTATCAAATTGTCAATTACAGGTAACCAACGGCTTCGAACTATACGTAACATTCGACCCCCTAATGGAAAAAGACCAAGCAATCAAAGCAGTAGACCGTCTCCTCAAATGGATCAAGAAAGAAGAGCAAAGGATCTTCATAATGCATGCGCCCACCTTCTAGCCAAAGTTCAGTGTGCCTTCAATCAGTGGCATGATTAAAAACTCTTTGAATCGAAACTCTAGTGCTGAGGAGTGTCTATGATGTTTGTAAATTATAAATTGTTGATCTATGGTTTTTAATGCTGCGTTTGTAAATTGATATTAGAGACATAGGAATGTGTATAGAAAACTACATTTTTTGCCACGCTGAAGGCTCCGCTCGCAAAATTAGACACATGCGCGCTAAGTAATTACTCATATTTTGCGCAACTGCGCATGTACATATGCACACTTGCGCAGTTGGACATACAATTACGTTTGTTTAGTTTCTGTTCAGGGTTCTTTAGTGTGCTATTCTATCTAATTACCACGGTCAAAATATCTTATTTCTGAAATAATCTGATCTTAATTAAATAGTGTCTCCCGAAAGTGCCACATTAAAACTTTTGGTGCGTTATTTTTATTAAATTGGTTATGAGCATTCATAGCCTACAAAAAACCACAGCTATGGGCTTTTACATGAGATCTCGCCTACTTACTCACTCGAATCAACTTGAAAACTCCGAATTAGCACCACTCAATAGGAAAAAATTTAAGGCTTCCATCACACTGAATTAGTAAGTGCATGTAAAGGCGCTTACCAATTCAGTGTGATGGAAAACTTAGCTGTTGAAACAACATTATCATTCTCAAATTCAAGTTTAAACTTGCTGCTTCCAAGTACAGAATAATGTTTTTATATTTACAACAGTAACTTAGATAGCCCTCATTCCAAATAGACTAAAATAATACCTATTGTAATAACATGAACAATAAAATAACGTATTATTTATGAAATTAGTGTTATCAAATTGTATAGTAGAGTCTAATCTAAATTAAAGGTCAAATTACTTGACAGACGTGATGGGTATCGATCTACCGATCTGACGATGAAACAAAAATAAATTCGGTATCATAATTCCAGATAACTGGACTAGCAGCGGCCGTTGACCCTGTAATCAGCTGTAGTAGTTATGTTCCTAACATAGTTCCAGGTGACCAAACCACTATAGCCACCCAAACCCATAGCCCAACATGTTTTGATTCCATGTTCTGGAATAGTCCTGCACCAACCGGGGATTGTCCTTGGGTGCACTTGCATAGTGCATACAGCAATAATCGTCGGTTGATGCCTCATTTCATTAAAAGTGTCTAACGGGCCTCTGCGAGTTGGCTTCAGCCCCTCGTACGCCTTCCAAAGGTCCAGGACCCCAGGGTCCCGAGATATGTCAAAGACACTTTAAATAATAATACCAACCTATTATTGTCCTACTGCAGGGCAAAGGGCTCTTCTCATACAAACAAGATATGATCACCACGGTTGCTCAAGACTGGTTGATGATTTCAGACTTATAAAATTATCCTACTATAATATTATAAATGTGAAAGTGTGGATGTTTGGATGTTTGTTACTCAATCACGCTAAAACGGCTGAACGGATTTGGATAAAATTTGGCACATGGGTAGAATATGACCTGGATTAGGACATAGGATACTTTTTATCCCGATATTCCCACGGGATCGAGATTTCTGCGGGTGAAACCGCGGGGCGCAGCTAGTTAACTATATTTCTCACGAGGTTTTCTTTGACAAATGTCAATAACTTCCAAGATAAACTCGGAAAGTACATAATATGAATTGAAAACGTCACATTGGTACTTGCCCTGATTTGAACCAACAACATCGAAATTATGAGTTTAGAAAATCTTTTCTTGTTTGCTTTTATAAGAAGAGGGGTTCGTGGATAAATAAAAACAGCCGCATGGGTCGTTCGAAGGTTAAGCTACGCTTGGCGAGGTCAGTCCGTGGATGGGTGACCGTCCATTACATATCGAGGCTCCTTCGTGTCTAGGAAAACACATTAAGCCGTTGGTCCCAGATGACATTTCCAGATCTTTGACAGTCGTTACGAGTACTCTGACTACCAGTTTTACCAATGGGTATCGTATTACCCAGTAACTGGGATGTGGAGTTCAGATAGGCAGTCGTTCCATGTAAAATACTGGTATTCAGCTGCATCCGGTAAGACTGTACGCCGACCCCAACATAGTTGAGAAATGAGAAGGCTGGCAAATGAATATTAGATTGATACCTATCACGTATGTGAAGTTTCGCTAGTTAATTTAATTTGATGATGTAGGTATAAAATTATGCCAATAGTTTTATATAAAAAAAATACTTATTAGAAAAAATCAATAAATAGATAATTGTTTATACCAGGTGGGGAAATGTAATGTCATAATGCGATTGTGCCGTAATTTTTGCTTATGGCGTTATAATATCATTGTGATTTGATACATGTTGTAGACAAATAGAGACTTAGTTGACAGTGCAATGGAGCAACACAAACAGTCCACAGCTCATGCAACGATAGAGGTTTTGAAACACCAATTTTGGGACCGACTGATCTCCCGTTTTGGCGATTTGAACTGGTCTGCCAGATCGCCAGATCCCCAGATCTGATGGCGCCAGAGTTCTTTCTTTGAGGCTTTTTGAAATCTCGCGTTTGCCACAGAAAACCTTGCAAGTCTTGAAAGCCAACTTTCAAGAAGAAATCACCAATTTGTAGGATGTTTTGCGAGCAACAATTCGTGATGCCTTAAACGAGCACAAATGTTTAACAACTTAGGAGGTGGTCGTTTGAACAATATATTTTTTCGACTTAATGTCAATAAATTTTGCACCTCTAAATAAACTTTCCTTGAAAACAGCCCAATTTTTTTAAATTTCCAGCCAAATGGCAGCCAATTCACATTATGACATTACTTTTGCCCCACCTTGTACTAACTAATGAATTTAAATGGGAATGCATTTAACACGCATTTTAGTCCTAACAAAGTTTTAGATAGCTGTTCAAAGAAAATTATATTCTGTACATAATTATGTAGATAGTCGATATATTTTATAATATTATTATTATGCTCATGTATTTAGAATTAAATTGTTCTTCCTAACAGACGTTATAACTTAAAACTTCTATGTGGCGCTAATTTTGTAACATTCTACAGCGTGTATCAGAAATGTGTGGTCATATTTTTAAGGGTGTGGTACAGACCATCAAACTGGACCACTTTCTCCATGAGACCAACATCGTAGTCGTGAAACAATAATCAGCTGTACCATACATTTGGGTCGAGTAGGTATTGAAGTTTTGCATGGAACAAAACTTCAATACCTACTCGACCGGCCGAAGTTCAATTTGATGTCCGTACCACACCATTAAATATGACCACAACTTACTGATACACGCTGTATCAGCACCAACTAAAAATATTGCTATATTTGGCAGGCAAACCAAGATACAGACGGCAGATATTTAATTCCTGATTCACAAATCGCACTTAGATTTTATTTTACTTTGCAAACTAAGCGCTTCATACGAAAGTGAACCTTATCCATATGTATATAAGTTTCACATTCGAATAATATAAATAAATAATATACTTAATAATCAAATTATAAATTAACTTTTGGAACGCTTGCTCATATTCGCTATTACGAGTACGAACATTAAAGTTATACGAATAATGTTCACATTCATATGAGACGCTTAGTTTACTTATCAAAGTCTAAGCCGTGTCTGTGAATCTTAAGGATCCAGGGTAGCCCGCTAAATTCAAACTTTACTAATTTTTTTTTTTTAAACTTGCGTTTTTTTTTTTTTGTTTGCAAGTAAGTGCAGTAATAATTTTCACTACTAATGAAATTCACTCTTGAATCTTAACTTATGCTAAACTTCTATAATAAACTTAGAACATCAAATTTGAATATTTCCTCTATAACTATCTTGCAAAAACAATATTATTTGTTTTCCTCCACTTCTCGTCCAGTGCTTTGCCTTCTCAGCACATCTGATTGGTTACTGCAGTCCGTTTTAGCCATGTATGTAGTAAAATGTTGTAGGTACATAATACAAATTAATGTACTTGTAAATTAAATTAAATGAATTGTTCAGTATAAAGAGAATTATTTTTATGACATTGTTATAGCAATATGTTTTTTTTTTAAATATACTTACCTACACATCAATTCATGTGTTTGTTTATTATTTGTTTGTTTGTTTTTTTTAGATCGCCCTAGAACAGGGATGGCGAACCTCTATACATCCACGTGCCACTTTTTCCAAATAAATATTTAATATGGCCATGATGGGCCAACAAACAATCTTGACTTCTTGACTAATGGAAAACTAGCGAAATAGTTTCAGAACAATCCTTCTTGTTTGCAAACTGAAATAGACCTTTACTATTATTCAGTCTTCTTAAGATTTACCGTTTTATATTTATTTAAATGAGAGAACAAATTAGTGCCACTTCTGCTGTTACAAACTAGATGCCAAATAATTTATTATATCAGGTTCACATTTTCCCTTGCATTTACGCGGCGACGATAGCTTATAGAAAGATATCTATGCGATAGCCAAAATCGAAGCGCATATCCTAGAAGGGCGCACTCAGATTTCTATGTGTTACTGTGACTTAGGTACCTACCTAAGTTCCTCAATTGATGCCGTGCCCAAATTATTTTGTCGCGTGCCACCAGCGGCACGCGTGCCATTGGTTCGCCATCCCTGCCCTAGAATACCAAATCAGTATAACATACGTATTTCATAGTGTCCGAATGAAACACGTTTTTTAGCCGAAACCGAAACCGTAACCGAATCTTCGGGTCTTCTAGTTTAGGCCGTAACCGACCCTTATGAAGTTAAGTAAAAATTAGTTAAATTAACATTATTTTCTGAGGCTTATAACAAATAATATGATTAAGGGCTGATATTGCAATATCAGATTTCTATTACTCAAAGATAAAATTAACTTTTAGCAGATTTTGTGCAAAAAAAATAAAATGGTGATCAAAACTTCAGGGCAAACTAAGGCCTTAGCAGACTTGCTACTATTAATTTTATTCACAATTCTTTATTGCATTTCATAAGGTTGTTAAAACAATTGGTAGGTTTAAAATTAATGAAACAGTTATGGACCCTGTCGGGCACAGCATAGTAGTAGAGGAGGAAGAGCGCTTACCATCTCCGATTCGCAATTAAGTCGTTTTTCAGAAGCTAGTAGCTAGCTTCAGAAGTCTAAACACCACAGAATTTTAGCCGAGTCGCCAAAAAGCGTTGCAGCGTTGAAGTAATCGCTGAAATATGTGATTTTCCTATTGCTACCGAACGCAGTCACTTGCATCTGCTGTGATCCCTACTCGCTGATACTAAAAGCAGCATGTCTGCTAAGAACCAAAATGACTTCCATTTATAAGTAAACACGTTTCTTTTTTAGGTTTTGTGCAAAAAGAGTGGAAACTGGACCCTATTACCTACTAAGTCTACGCCGTCTGTATATGTCATATATTTCTGTCCCGCCCCTGTGGTTGCAAGCGCGACTACTGAGCGTGGGGTCCTGAGTTCGATTCCCAGGTCGGGCAAAGTGTTATTCGGTTTTTTCATTAGGAATTGCTTAGTAACGGCCCGGAGATTGAAAGTTGGCGGTGCGATACCCCCGTGCTTCGGTAAGCACGTTAAGCCGTTTGTCCTGCGCCTGATCTCTCTCCGGTCGTGTCGGACTGCCGCCCGTCCCATCGGACTTTGAAAGTGAGAAAGTAACTTAGTAAAAAGTGAAATCATTTCATTTTTCAGTACTTAAGTTACTTTTTGCACTTTCCTATAAAAATTTAGAAATCCATACTAATATTATTATTATTTATTTATTTATATACTTATTCAATACATTTTTAAATTTTTTTATAAAAACATTTAAAAAAAACATGTAAAAATATAAAAAATTGTGGTCCGCCGGTATCGGGAGCAGGGTCCAAGCTACCGATGGTTAGGACTCCAGAGATAGGAACCTCCTCACAATGCGAGCCGTATCGAGGAGTACTGCCTTCTGGATCAGGCTCTTGATCCAACCGTCTAACGAGAGCCTCGAGAGATGCTGGTCGAGGCTTTCGGCCATCAGGCCATTGGCTGATACGACAATCGGCACAATGATAGCCGAGTTAACATTCCACATGTCAACAACCTCGTGTGCTAAGTCGAGATATTTAATTTGTTTCTCTTTCTCAGCTTTCACGACGTTCTCGTCATGCGGAATGGTAATATCGACAATCACTGTGCGACGCGCTAAACGATCTATCACCACTATATCAGGCTTACTGGCGACAATAGTCCTATCAGTAATGATAGATCGATCCCAGTACAACGTGATATGGTAATTTTCGAGAACTGGGTCGGGCACATACTTGTAATACGGTACCTCAGAATGAATATTATTATTAATACCTAATATTATTATTTTTATTAAAACTATAATTGCAAAAGTAACTGTCTGTCAATTGAGTTTAATTATTAATTTGATTGTTTTATTATTTTTTACCAGTCTTAAGAAATTATAATTAGAATATTTGTACGCCGTTGACGGCAAGACATAGCGCTCATTTTATTAATATTGACATCTGATAAAAATATTTGTATTTGAATTTGTCTGCCTAACCTAAACCACTGAACCGAAGTTTGCCTGGGACCTGGAGATGGACATAGGCTACTTTTCATCCTGGATATTTGTATAAAACATTATGGAAATACAAAATACATCCAGTCATGGGCACAGGTACTACATAAAATTGTGCCCTTCTCAGTGAGTTTATCATTGTCTTACATGCTTCAAAAGACTGCTAATAAATGAAGAAAGTAACCAAACTATCCATCCTACTTCCTACTATCCTACTAATATTATAAATGTGAAAGTTTGTGAGGATGGATGGATGGATGTTTGTTTGTTACTCTTTCACGCAATAACTACTGCACAGATTTGGATGAAATTTGGAACACAGATAGTTTATAACCTGGATTAACATGTAGGATACTTTTTAACCCGGCAGTACGTTCCCTTGGCATAATTTCCGACATCCAAACAGGCGAAGCCGTGGGCAAAAGCTAGTTTAAATAAAACAACCACATAATAAACTACACATTTATTCTTATCAGTACCTCCCTCTATCTCTTCTTCTATCAACATCATGTCTATCTCTATCGCCCCTGTCTCTTCTATCCTTTTCTCTCTCTCTTTCCCTTTGTTCTCTAGACCGTTCCTTTTCTCTTTCCTTCTCACGTTCCTTTTCCCGTTCTCGTTCGCGTTCCCTCTCTCTTCTGCGGTCACGATCCCTGCTTCGTGAACGGTCTCTTTTACGGTCCACATCACGTTTTTCACGCCTGTTGTCCCGTTCTCTTGACCTGGAAGAGTAAACATATGTATTGTCACTATTTTGTGCTAATTACATAATTTGTTGAAAACAGATCATACGGTGCTGCCTCCTTTGTAATTAATGTTAAGGAAACTGATAATCTGTTTTGTAGGTGCATTTACAAACAAAATTAAATAGACTTTCTTTCACGATAATACACACTTAGGCCCGGCCTGGATCACGTAAGAATAGTTTAAGTTCCCATAAAATTCAAACTTTAATATTGGGACAACAGCTGGCATGTTGTAGGTTACTGACAAGCAATAAGCAGTATTGATGTTATGGGTCATTGACTCGTTGTCAGGCTGCTATCATCTTAGCAAAAAACACAGTTGGTGTATAAGGAGTAGAGCATAGATACTGATTATAAATATAACCAAGCGTTTGTTTACAAACTGACCTGTCCCTTCTCCTCTCTCTGTCCCCCCTCCGTTCCTTTTCCCTCTTGTTCTCCTTCACTTCAGTATCAATATTTTCATCATCAGACGGCATATCTTCGTCCAAATCGTCGTCCAGGGCGGAAACTTTGGGTTCCAACTCATTATTCTCCTCTAGAAAATGACGCTTCTGAATTCTTGGCAAAATTACGTCACACAAACGCTCCTCACGAAGTAGCTCGTCTATAAACTCATCTACATGAACTATCTCGAATTGACCTTCCCTATTTTGTCTCCTCAACTTCCTATTATCATTGTAAAGAGGTTCCAAATATTTGTAACAATCAACTGATGATCCTGTGAGCCTCATGTAAAACGCTCCTAAGGCACGTACATATTTGAACTCCTCGTTCTTTATAAATTCAACTACAATGTCCTTTTCAGGCTGGATTTGCAGCATTTTTAAAACTAAACACAAAAACGGCGTCGGGTAAATGAAACCTCCGTGCACGCCGCCGACGTATCGTAATTCCATAGCCTTGTCGACTAGTAACTCTGCAGTTAAAGCAAAACATTCTTCCTTCCAGTATTTTGAATCGTATATACGCGATCTGATGATCTTTTCTATCAAATATTGAGGATTTGTGCCTCGTATTGACTTCGCGTCTTTTACCGTGCGGTTCGCCATTTTTGTTGTGACAGAACTGACAGCAGAACATTTGACAGTTGATGAAAAAAACGAGGTATCTAGAGCTGTTCGTCCTTACTAAATGCAAAACTGAAAAAATGTAACTAAATATCCAATGGAATGCGGCACGGCGCGGCGCCGCCGGCGGCGCGGCGATAGCTCGCTAAAGCAAAAAAATATTGTAGTATATTTTTATTTATTTATTTTCAGAACAAAGATTTTACTTAATTAAATGTTTTTTTTTAATATTTTTATCACGGACGGTTTTAACGTACACGTCTTTTGACATCGTTTTGCTTGGGAGAAGGCCAAGAAGATTGATTGTGCTTTTACTTCTCACAAGTATACTTATTTCAAAATGAATGATGTAACCAATATTTTGTACAAATATTTTGAATCCCGGTGGCAAGACTGTCCGTGAATTCTCTTGCCCGTTCTTCTTCATAGGAACCTATTACGCTTTGGAATGGGCAACTTATTTTATCTTTGTGACTGACCGACCCCTTGACAATTCAAAAGTATTTATTTATATTATACATAATACAGGCATTATGTATAATATAAATAAATCAGTGCTGCCAACCCGTACGATAATTGTGAGTACTGGCCACCGCACAGTCGCTAGTATTCTAATAAAAAACGTTATGTCAAAAACAAGCGCTTGTGTCATGTACGTACGCATTGTATGAACACGTATTAATAATAAATTAATGTCTTTCCACGTTATTTAACCCCATCAATTGGTAGCAGAGCGTGGTTACCGAAAATACGGCAACAACAATAAAAAGTGCGTCAAATGACATCGTCAAATTATCGCAATTTAGAACCGCTAACAAAGTCAAACTATGACACATGGTGCCTACAAGCGCAAGCTGTTCTGATAAAAAATGATTATTGGGACATAGTAAGCGGCGAAAAATGGTTGTCACCAGACGCGGACGCGGCGGAAAAACTGGCATTCACCAAAGAAGACTTGAAGGCAAGAGCTGAAATATTACTTCTCCTGTCACCGTCAGAATTGAAACAAATAAAGATCTGCACTTCAGCCAAATCCGTTTGGGACAAATTAAAAGCTATTTATCAAAGTACCGGACCCGCAAGAAAGGCAACCTTATTAAAACAGCTAGTTCTCAAGCGAATGTCAAATGACGAAGATATCCGTGATCACATAAATAACTTCATGGACATCGTTGACAAGCTCGCCGATATGGACATAAAAATACCTCCAGAACTGCTCAGTATTATGCTGTTATACAGTCTGCCAACATCATTCGAAAATTTTCGAATAGCCATAGAGTCGAGAGACACATTACCTAATCCTGAGGATCTAAAAGTGAAAATTCTAGAAGAATACCAGGCCAGGACTGGGAGTGATCAACCTGAAAACTCTGAAGCATACCTTTTCAAGAAAAATAAAATGAAACCGTTATGCAAGAGCTGCAAAAAGAAGGGTCATACTACTGAGGCCTGTTGGGGCAACAAGAAGAGAAACACAAAGGAGAAAACGAGCGGACATCGAGGCAAGAACTTCAATGTCTGCTTGAATACTGAAAATTCAAACATCAATGAAAACGTATGGTGTTTAGATAGCGGCTGTTCTTCTCATATGTGCGGCGATAAGTCGAAATTTTCTAGAATAACCCCTGAAAATGGTATCCTGAAGTTGGCGTCAAACAAGTATACAAGCAAAATTGAAGGCAAGGGAAAGGTTTCAGTTACCATAGAAAAAGAAGCTTACAACTTTAACGATACCTTACTTGTTCCTGATGTATCAGTCAACTTACTGTCTGTAAGCAAGATAGCAGACAGAGGCAACAAAGTTATCTTCGAAAAGGACAAGGCCTACATTGTAGAGAAAAACGGTGAAGTGACACTGACAGCACAGCGAAAAGATGGACTGTACTACCTTGAATTTAACAAGAAAGAAACTGCAAACTACACACCAAAAGGACAAAAAGATGACATCATGGAATGGCATCGTAAACTTGGCCATATAAATGAAAAGGATCTGATCAAGATGGCTACGGACGATCTTATGTACGGTTTGAACTTGAACGGCGAAAAGTTGGAAACCTGTGAAACCTGCATTAAAGGCAAGCTGTCAAGATTACCTTTCACAAGACATGATGATCTCTACACGACACAAGAGCTGGAAATAATTCACAGTGACGTCTGTGGACCTTTCGAGTGTGAAACACTAGCAGGCTCAAGATATTATGTCACATTTATAGATGATTTCACCCGATTCTGCCACGTCTATTTTATAAAAAAGAAGAGTGACGTATTAACGATTTTCAAACAATATAAAAACGAAGTCGAGACGTTCCACAATAAAAGGATAAAACACCTGCAAACTGACAACGGCACTGAATACCGTAACAAGGAGTTTGACGACTTCCTCAAACTGCATGGCATCCAAAGAAGATTGACCACATTTTACACCCCACAACAAAATGGGATCAGCGAGAGGAAGAACCGGTCCTTACTAGATAAAGCCAGATGCCTGTTGATTGAAGCAAATGCTCCCAAAAAGCTCTGGGCAGAAGCAATAGCTACGGCAAACTATCTTATAAACCGTAGCCCTTCGAAAACATTGAACGGTGACATACCATTCACGAAGTGGATAGGCCGAACACCGTCCGGAAATCACCTCCACGTGTTTGGCAGGAAGACCTTCATCCTGAAAAAGAACAGACGAGGAAAGCTGACACCGAAAACTAAGGAGGGTGTATTCATGGGCTACTCGATGACTACAAAGGGTTATAGAGTATTTATACCTGAAGATGATGACGTAGTGACGAGCAGGGACATCAAGGTTATAGACAAGATGTACTTCCAAGAAAACGACACGAGCTATGAAAACCTTGTAAAAGAAGAGGAACGTCGTAAGCGCACACCTGAAAAAGAAAACAGAATTAAACAAAAAGAAAATAAACGCAGACAGAAAATAGAAATTGAATTTACAGAGCAGAAAAATGAAATACCTTTACAAAATCCTGGCAGTCAAGTCAATGACGACGCAGACGAAATTGATTTATTTGACGACGCATCTGAGACTGTAGAAGTACCTGAAAATGGGAGGCCACAAAGAGAAAGGCACCCACCAGTATGGACTAAGGATTTTATATTAGGTGACTCTGAAGAAAGTAACTTACTCACAGGGATATCTTATCTCTCTGATGAAAATGAAAATGATGAGTATTGGCATCAGGCCATAAAATCTGAAATCAAAGCGCATGTTAAAAACGGAACCTGGAAAATAATAAAAAAAAGCAACGATATGAAAGTCGTGGACTACAAGATGGTCTTACGAAATAAAATAGGATCTGATAATAGCGTCACAAGAAAAGCCAGACTTGTTGCACGCGGCTTCACACAGCGACCAGGGATCGACTTTAATGAAACATACGCACCCGTTGCGAAGTTAAGCTCAATTAGATCTGTCATCGGTATAGCTGTAGAAGAAGGGTTAAAATTGAACCAAATGGACGTAACAACCGCGTACCTAAACGGTGAACTGGAAGAAAAGATAGTTATGAAATACCCTGACTACTTGGAAGAATACCTGACAGAAATTATGGTCGAAGAAAGTACAAAAGATGATTTAACAATATACAATAAGACAAAACAGATGCTAAAAGACATTAAGAGCATTCCAAAAGAAAAAGTTTGCTGTCTTATCAAAGCATTGTACGGACTCAAGCAGGCAGGGAGGCAATGGTATATAAAACTGGACAAAGAATTAAAACGCATAGGTTTTCGAGCATCAGAAGCTGACCCATGTTTATACATAATGGAGAAAAGAGGAGCCAAAATTATAATAAGCATATATGTCGATGATTTATTGATTGCCTACTCGTGTCCGAAAACATTAAAAGTAGTAAAAGATTTACTAAATTCAACATTTGAATTAAAAGATTTAGGGAAACCGAAACGGCTCATTGGTATAGACTTATCATACAATGGAGATGAAATAAAGTTGCACCAACAAAAATTTATCGAAGATACCCTAAAGAAGTTCAAAATGGAAGACTGCAAACCCATATCTACGCCAATGGAGCCTGGGCTAAAATTGGAAAAGGGAGACAATAATGAAACACAGCATCTCCCATACAAAAACCTGATAGGTACGCTCATGTATTTGGCTGTAGCAACTCGCCCTGATATCATGTTCGCGATTAGCTACCTATCACAGTTTAACGATTGCTACAATGAAGAACACTTCAAGTGCGCCAAAAGAGTACTCCGGTACCTCAAAGCCACCAAAAATGTCGGCTTGACATTCACTAAAACAGGACAAGACCTGTATGGAATGGCAGATGCAGATTGGGGCGCTTGCAAGCTTGACAGAAAGTCATTTTCAGGCTATTGTTTTAAATCTGCTGGAACGACTATAAGTTGGATGTCTAAGAAACAAAAGAGCATCGCACTTTCGACAGCCGAGTCAGAGTATGTAGCACTAACCGAAGCTACAAAAGAAGCTATCCACTTGAAGAACCTCTATAAAGATTTAGGAGCTAACTACGAGCGCATAGTTATCTTAAATGATAACCAAGCAGCCATCAAACTAAGCCACAATCAGATGGTGACGTCAAAGTCAAAGCACATCGACTTGAAAATGCACTTCATCAGGAACTGTATACAAGAAGGAGCATTAGAAATCAGCTATCTGCGAACCGAAGATATGGAAGCAGACTTACTGACCAAGGCTCTAGCTGGTCCGCGATTTATAAGATTGCGTAGCAGCCTAGGACTGTCTTGATGACCGCGATAGTGCCGTGAAGAGGAGTGTGAGTACTGGCCACCGCACAGTCGCTAGTATTCTAATAAAAAACGTTATGTCAAAAACAAGCGCTTGTGTCATGTACGTACGCATTGTATGAACACGTATTAATAATAAATTAATGTCTTTCCACGTTATTTAACCCCATCAATAATTTATGGGGGCGTATGATACGATGTGCCATAACGTACAGCTTGGCAAAAAAGAGTGTAGAAAAACTGAGGGCGCCTCTAAGGCACGTGTAAGCAGTTTAAGGCACGAAATACTATGAATCCAAAGTCTTTATTTTAGATATATGTTATTTTTATTTTAGAACACAAGTCGTTAGAACGATGGCTGATTCGATAATAACCGGTCGGTATGTCAAATATATTTTTAGTTTCTACTATCATTGCTTCATACTCTTTTTTGCCAAACTGTATGTCTAAATTACGTTAATGTACAATCGTAAGCAGGTCAAACTACACGAAACTGTCAAATTTCTTCAAACGATTTTAAACCTACAAATCTTGTGAGTTACGTTTAAAATCGAATGAGAAAATCTGACTGTTTGTGGTAACTTGATGTGCTGGCCACTGTACGATCATTTTGAGGTCGGAATAAAATTAAAATTTTATTTAAGAAAATCTCATTAGCTAAAGCTAATGAGATTTTCTTAAATAAATAATTTAGTTCTTTCTGTGTTTCTTTAAGATAAATAGAAGACTAGTACTAATAATTAATAACAAAGTGCGTGTGTAAGTGAGTCAAAGAATGTCCCCAATGTGTTGTGAACTCATGACGGGGGATAGTAATTTTCCTGTTCACATTGTCGTAGCAATGTAGCATGCACTGTTCACTCAAAAATACCGCTATTCGACAATAGCATAACACATAGCATAATCAGCCTTTAACGTTCCCAATGCTGGGACACAGCCTGTGCCACAGGCCTCCTCTCAGTGAGAGACCGTAATCCACCACGCGAGCCTAGTGCGGGTTGGTAGCATAAAGGTCACGTGTCCTTCAATGTTTATTTATAGGACATGCCGGTTTCTTCACGATGTTTTCTTTCACCGTTTTGAGAGCAATGGTGATAAAATAATTTACGCCAAGTAAAGCGCCTGTTAGGGTTCGAACCTACGACCTACAACTCGTAAGTCACAGCCATTACCATTGGGCCAACACTGATCAATAATAGGAGTAGGGGATAATTTATAAAACATCTTTTTTTTTTCTTACTGTTTGTTAACGACACGAACAAAATCGTCACTACTTTGCTGCTTTGAGTAGTAACAAAATCGTCAATACTCAAAGCTATGAGAAAACTTTGTCTAAGTATGTACGGTTTGTGCTGCTAGAGCCGCTAGCATTGACATAATTCCTTTAATTTTTTGTCTTTTTGTTAGCATTTAATCAATATGATATATAGACGCGCGATGACGGGTCAGACTACACGAAAAGAAAATGATCAATAGAAGACATTTTTTATTTTGGATTATTTCCGATTGTAAAAGAGATTCTACGATAATTTGTTGTAGATTACACGATAATTTCAATGAGGACATTCGATCAAGGATCTTAAACTCACCTACGGCGCGGCGATCGATCATTTAAACTTTTCGAGCTGGCAACACTGCTTAAATTTTTTTAAACGGTCTGTTGCTGTTATTATTTGTTATCGATTTCCAACCATTTTGCTGATTTTTCTGGAGTGCCGTACTGCAAAGAGTACTTTAAGTATACCGTACTTGCTGGCTCTCTATTGATTAAAACCAGTATTTGTTTTGGTGATAACAATGCAGAAGAATAAAAAGAGAAGGGCACAGGATGAAGCGATGGATGTTGAAGACCCTCCGAATGGCGGACCTTCGACTTTACTTCAAGATCAAGAAAATCAAGACCAACACCACTTAATAAGCGGCGATATAGACCACATATCTGATGATGAAGAAGGTGGAGTTCGTATAGGTGATATCTATATACCGCCCGCGCCGAAACCAGCACTGACTTTTGATACTACAGGACCGAGGCTCATTATTACTCACATAATGAATGAAAACTTCAAGAGTTATGCTGGCGTGCAGGCATTGGGGCCGTTTCATAAGGTAAGGAAGGTTACAGCAACTTACAGTAAAAAACACAAGGTCATCTTTGTTAAAACAATTTATGTTCGAAGCATTTATTTATTTATTTAACCATTTATGTACACACATAAACAGACAGGAAGAGCGGAACAGAAAAATAGGTACAAAGGTGATGCTTATTTCTAAAGAAATCTGTTCCAGCATACCTGCAATAGGAGAGTATTAAAGAAATGTTGACAATGTGTGTAACGTGTTACTTCCCAACTAACACTTAAAGGCTAACACAAGAGTTATAGTAAATGTATTAAAGCGCTAAATAGATCCCAAAGTTATAAATAAGTGTTACGCATTCGGAGTTATAGCGTTATATTATAACTGTATTATACCCCCGAAATGGGCACACTTTTTTATCACCTTAGGTTGTTTAATGGCATGAGTTACAGAATGGGTTAAGAGAGTTAATAAAGCAATAAGAGAGCTATAATAGCGACCTACAAGGAATAAAAACGTGATAAATAGGCAAAAGTTAATTACTTAGTGGTACAATAGAGCAAAATTTCATTTAATAACTCTTTGGGTGCTAAGAGGGCTGCAAATAATTGAATACTAACTCCTTAAGCCGTACAGTAGAACTACAATGTCGCTTACTATATTTTTAAGTGATAAGAGGGTGGTAAATAAGTCATTACTAATGCTTTGAGCTCTAGAGATCCATAAAGGCTATAAAAACGGCCTCGGGTGCTAACATTTTTATCATCTTAGGATATTTTGCTTTTATTTCATCGACATAATTAACTTGTACGTATGAATGTAAATGAGGCAAAAGGAGTATGTAAGGATCGTATTAGGTGGCGTTCTGTAGTTTCTGCCTACCCCTATGGGAAGAAGGCGTGAGTTTATGTATGTATGTATAATTAACTTCTCGTTTTTATGTGCAAACAGTATGTACGTTAATATTTGTCAGATCAGAAAATGCCACCATTTGTTTGTGAAAGTGAAATTAAAATTAAACTTTTAGTTTCAACTTAGTGAACACAGAAGTTGACTTTTTACTGCGCAGGTAAGTACACTGTGAATAAGTATTACAAATTATTTAAGCGCCCGATGTTTGTTGTCTATATACTGAAAATAAATATTTTATTTGGTATGGAGTAACATAAAACTTTTCCTATTCTAGTTTAAGGTATCATGCTAGTAGTATTAGAACACTATGAAGCAAAATACTCATTTAAACTGTGTTTTCTTATGTTTTTCTAACCTTAGTCAATTCGTAACCCAAACATAGTGGGCAAATGAATTTATGGATCCGTAGTAATTGCCCAAAACCACAACCAAATCGAATATGTATAATAATTGTACATAGTTTTACTTTACAATTTAAAACTTCAAATTCTTTATTTTTTAGATTTTACTTATAGTTTTTTTATTATTTATTATACTTTACAAATCACCAGTATAGTAGAGGAGATGCTTTGTGAGTTAGGGATTTCATTCAATCAAATTTATTGGGGTAGTAGGTATGACACGGGCTTATATGAACCAGCGGAGAATGAGACTGGAGCCGCAAGCCACGAACCTAATATTGATTGTATTTATATAAGTAATTAGGTGTTTAATATTCTGTTAATAAATTAACTTATAAATTAATTTCAAAATAGTAGGAACTTTTGAGAAAGGATAAAAACATGAACTGGATTGTTTCTTTGCCATGAGCAAAATGGCCTAAACACAATGTGTTAAAACTTGTGAAATCTGCAAACACCTTACCACAACCTGATTGGCGAGGTATAAAGTGTCAAGTAAAAAGAAGTAATATTCCAACTTATGAGGAATCTAGATTTTTTATTGGCTAACACAGATACCGATGAAGAGACAAGAGTCACCAATAGTAAACAAGCCAGACCAAAAGAAGTTGATTTGAATGTGCTCATGCAACAATTGCTATGTATGGCTGTTATTGTGTTAATCAGTCAGTACTAGGTTAATACAAAGGGTTTACTTATTTGTAAATAAATAAATAAATAAATTAGATCAATATAATTTTTTTGCAGGAGAGTCTGATTTTGACAGAAATATTTTTGTTTTTTATTTCACGGCCGTGATGTAGTAGACATTTAGTCTCAATGACAAATTCTTCTAAATAATCTTAAGTTGGTTTTCCAATTCCGAAATAGACTCCCATGACAAATGGGACTTGATGAATATTAGCTAAAATTGGCCAAAATTCTTTTTTCGAACTGTTGTGTATGGGTCGACCGCCAAACATAGGTATAATTCAAATGAATAATATCAGGTAAATTGTCAATGTCTTCTAAAATATTTTTCAAAGGTCTAGAAATGCCATTTTGCCAATATTCGCCATAAATTTCTAATATATTTATCAAAATATTTCTAGGTGTTTTTAAAAGAGTGCGAGGATCATTTGGAAGAATATTACAAAACCTTTAATTTAAGATTGACAGCAAATCTTTCATAGCTATTAGACTTACGTTTTGTTTTATAGCCCATACTCTTAATTGTTCACGATTTTTTTTTTTAAATGTCTTTGGATTCGTCCTCACTGTCACTATTTTCTTCAATATCAACCAAATTTGCGGAGTATGCGGAACCTCGATCCCCATTTTCGCAATATACTTCCTCATGATCGTTTGTAGCTGTAGCACCACTTCCACACACATTTTCTGGAAAATCATGTACGGGATCCAGTTCCACATTTTCGCAAAATAGTCCCGCTTGACTACTTGTAGTACTACTATCACTCACAATCACATTTTCTTGCACTCATTTTAGATTCTCAACAGAAACAGGAGTTTAAAAGATTATGATATTCTCTCAACAATTTTCGTCTATTTCCACTAGTCCTACTTTGACGTTTCCAAGCATTTTTAGCTGCTTTAGTTTTTTTATTTGTGTCGCCATTGATATCAACAACAAGTGAACAAATAAGGAGTATAGAAGTGGTATTAAGCTCTATTAATCTACCTAAAGTTATACAGAAGTCACATAAAGCACTAGAAGTTCTATGATAGCGAAAAATGTTCCTATTGTTTGACTATAAGTAACATAAGAGAGTTTTGTACCTCTTTAGGCATTTGGTGGTACAAAAGAGTTTATGATCACCATTGTATAACTGGTAGTGGTATTTATTGCTCTTGTGCAACTTTTAGTTCTTGGCGAGAGTTTATTATGGCTTTCATAGCCCTTTGAGGGGTTGTAGTCAATGCTTACTTCTTATTTAGATCTTATAGTTGTAAGATTCACTTAAACCTATAAAACAAGATGCTTTGCCCGTATTGTAGTCTTAAAAATTGCCGCTGTATGTCTTTCACCCTTAAACTTACCCTGTTATCGCCACTGTAACTCTGTGGTATGGCTCTAAGTGAAATATGTTGCTTGTCTACGCTCTTTTGTCGCCATAAGTTGTAAGTGCTGCTGCTGTAGCGCCTTTATATCTCGTTAAGTTCTAAAACAAGCTCTAATTGACGCCTAAATGTTTATTGGGTTACGTATTATTTGACTTATAAAAGCACTAGCTTCTGCCAGCGGTTTCGCTCGCGTGGATGTCGGAAATTATTCCGTGGGAACGTTCTACTGGAACCTAAAGTAGCCTATGTCCTTACCCAGGATGCCATCTATCTCCTTGCCAAATTTTTATCGAAATCCATTCCCCGGTTTAGGCGTGAAAAGGTAACACACAGAGTTACTTTCGCATGTTAGTATGGATGTAAGTATGTAAAGGACGTAGCAGGTGGCGTTCTGTAGTTTTTGCTTACCCCTATGGAAAAACGCGTGAGTTTATCTATGTATATAGAAGCATATAAAAAGCATTGTTTTCACTTTGCTATTGTATATGTAAACAATTTGTGTATTGTTAAAACCTGTATCCTTGAGATGAAATGAAGAAGACGACCCACTGACCAAATGAAGCCCTATTATCTCTTTACATTATACTTTTTGACCAGTCCAGTAACATGTCAATAAATATCATTTTCATCCTATCGTCAATATTTTTATTGACTGTGTCAATTATAGTCTTTATTTTTAGCTCAGACTTACTGTATTAAACCTTTTCAGAGTTTCACTGCAATCATAGGCCCAAACGGCAGTGGAAAGAGTAACGTAATAGACTCTATGCTTTTCGTGTTTGGATACCGAGCCACCAAGATCAGGTCCAAGAAGATCTCCGTTCTAATACACTCATCCAGCAAGTATCCTAACATCAAGAGCGCAACCGTTTCGGTACACTTCAGTAAGATTATTGATGGGGTATGTTCAATTTAACTTAATTTTTTTGCTTAAAATTTAAAAATGGTAATTATTTATTTCTTTTTATGGGGAAAGTGCCAGGTTGCCTGCAAAATACAAATTTTCAGGCAAAGGAATCCCTCTACTATTTCCATCTTTCTTTTCCAGACAATTTGATTGTTCTATCTAATATTATCATGATATACAGGATGGCAGGGACATCGACGCCTATCCTGTTACCATGGTTTCAGTACATGATTTTGAACCCTAATGCGTTGAATATTTTTGTCTGATAAAAAAAATAATTTGCTGTTCCATACATTTATACCGCGTAGATATTGCACTTTTCTATAAAAAAAGCACTTTTTATTTTGATAACTGACGAAAAATATTTGCTCTACTCTGGGTGTCTAGAATCATTGTGCTGAATTCATGGTTACAATTTGCGCTTCAATGTCCCTGCCACCCTGTATAGACTATATTCTCTACATAATTTTTTGAGTAGCCGTTGTCTAGCTATGGGCATGGTTGTAATGTTGATGCAACATTGTTCAACATTGTACATAATTATTATAGTTTCGACTTTTAAACAGTGATACTGTAATGACTTGATTCAAAATAGTAACCATGGAGTATCTTACAACTGGCTTCTACTTTCTGACTCCTTGGCAGTTCAAAAGTGCCTGTAAATGGTTTATCTAAAATAATTACTCGGTATATGAGTATGTATATCTTTATTTTTAAATAAATATTTATTCCTCAATTTTTGTATTGCAGCTAACACTTTTTGTCTCTGCATCAACCAAATGTTGACTGGTAGAAAATACTTATGGCATTAAGGCCTCTCTCTACATTTGTATGCTTGAAGTATTAAATAAATAAAGTTTTTTTACAGGAAGGAGCTGACTTCACTGTAGTACCTGACAGTCAGATAGTGGTATCTAGGACAGCTTTCAGAGACAGCTCATCATTTTACACCCTGAATGGGAGACGGGTGCAGTTCAAAGAAGTGGCCCGGATGTTACGGTCAAATGGCATTGATTTGGATCATAACCGGTTCTTGATTTTGCAAGTGAGTTCATAGGCTTGATTGGAATGCCTCTTTCTAATTTTAATAAACACTTGTTTTGTGGGCTCAAATGGTTTGAATAAGCTAAGTTTTTTAAGCAATTGAATTGTATTATGATGTCATGTGAAATCAATCTGCCTAGCCTTTTCCCAACTGTTGGGGTCAGCTTCCAGTCTAACTGAATGCAGCAGAATACCAGTGTTTTACATGGACTGCATAGTCTGACCTCCACAACGCAGTTGCTGGATAACGCGATACCCCTTAGTAAGATTGGTTGTCAGACATTCAGGCTCCTGACTACCTGTAACTGTCAAAGATCTACGAATGACAGCCAGGACCAACGGTTTAACGTGCTTTCTGAGGCACGGAGGGGTTTCAGATATGTTATGAATGTTCACCCATCCACGGACCAACCTCAGCATAGCTTAACCTTCGATCGATCCTTTTAATCATCTGTTTTGTGAGCTCAAATCGTTTGAATAAGCCAAGTTTTTTAAGCAATTGAACTGTTTGAAAATGTCATGCGAAATAGTAGTTACAAAATATTGCCACAATTTGCTATAAAAACTCAGAGAATCATTAATTTATCACGTTCCGATCTTACATATCGACCTACCCAAATGTCCTTTCTTTGGTATTGTTAAGCTCCTTAAGTTTTGAGTTGAGCTGCAGGATTACTGACAAATGCGGGCACTGACTGGACATTTCCACTCAATCTGGGTGGTTCTTTCCTCAAAAGACCATTTCAGACATCAATCTACAATTCTACATGGTCTTAACATGATTTGACCAAGATTATGTCTGGACTTTAAACTGGTCTGTGACCTCTGAGTTTGTTTCAGCCTTTCTCTCAGAGTAGTCAGATAGGAAACGCCGACCTCATCTAGTTTTAAATTACGATTGACGTGTAAAAGTGTTTGTAAGAACCTACTTACAGAAATAAAATCATTTATCATTTACAAATTGTTTCTCTTTACCAGGGTGAGGTAGAACAAATTGCCATGATGAAGCCAAAAGCAATGAATGAACATGAGGCAGGAATGTTGGAGTATTTAGAAGATATTATTGGCACTTCCAGATACAAGGTATGAATTTCATGATTTTTTTTAAGTTGAACTTCGTCTTTGTTTTTTATGTTGATGAATGTAAATGAAGCAAAAGGAATATGTAAGGATCATAGCATGTGGAATTCTGCAGTTTCTGCGGGCTGCACTTGTAAGCGGGCTCGCCCTTTATGCCTGGAGGTTTTTATTTAGGTATTAAGTTTTGTTAACTTTTTGCTTGAGTATAGTTTTCATTGTATTTGTTAGTATATTGGGGTGTGCTAGCTGACATAGTATGGCAAATAATTTAATTAATGTTCTGTGTTTCGTAATGTTAATTATTTTGTATACCTACTATTGTATAGAATCAAGTTTTTCTAACTGAAAAGACGGTTGTGCTGTTGGGGAGTTTGTTGCGCCACTTATTTTTCCTAGTTAAAGCACTAGGCAGTGGTAAGGGGCGGGCGTGTCTTATGTAATTTTGAACCATGGAAAAAGGCGTGAGTTTATTTATGTATGTGTTTTTAAGTCCCATGGACGATGGTTTTCAATTTCACACATAGACACTACTGAATTGCAGATTAGTGCTGATAAAGAAAATAGGGTCTGACTTCGTAGTAATTTTACTGTATGGGCTTACTTTTAGGTTTTATCTATTTGGAAAAACTTACGATTAAACATTATACACAAAAAACTTTTATACAACAAAAATAATAACTGGCTTCCAAAAAACAACACCAAAAGTGAAAAATAACTTTAATTTCGGAAGTCGCTGTATTTGATTTTGTATTTTCGTTTTTTTGCCACCGACTTCCGAAATTAATGTTTCACTAAAAAGGGTCACTTTTTTCTAAGTGATCTATCAAACGGTTCTGGGGTAGCACACATAAAAAAAATTGTAAGTAAAAAAATACAGTCGAATTGAGAACCTCCTCCTTTTTTTGAAGTGGTTTAAAAAAGTCAAAGACAGTGTTGATAAAGTAAAAGTCAGACAGAATTGAATAAAATAAAATACACAAAGTACAACTATTGTTACGGAACACTGAAGAAGTACATCATGACTAACATAACATCACGCCTGGCTTCCCGACAGGGTTAGCCAGAGGTGTACCTATAGTCCACCCATATTTCGCCAGATATGTTTAAGTCCCATGTAATAGCAGGCGAGCCTAAAGCCATCATCCGGGCAACAATCCAGACTACAGTCAGGGCACGCCACAATTGCGGCGGTAAGACCCCTCTTTGAGGAGTGGCTTGAGAGGCGCCACGGCGTCCTCACCTTCCGCCTGACGCAGGTCCTCACCGGACATGGCTGTTTCGGGAGGTTCCTGTTTCGTATAAGGCGGGAGGAAACGCCTTACCTTCCGGGGTGTTATCATTGCGTGGATCGACCGGAGGACACGGTGGAGCATACGGTGGAGGTCTGCCCGGCTTGGGCGGAGCAACGCCGTGTCCTCGTGGCGGCGATCGGCGGCGGCGACCTCTCGCGTCCGGCCCTGGTTCAGGCTATGGTACGGAGCGAGAGGGAATGGGAAGCCGTCACCTCCTTCTGCGAAGCAGTAATGCTCGCGAAGGAGGAGGCGGAGCGCGAAAGGGAGAGGCAATCTCTGCGCCCTCGCGCCCCTAGCCGCTGCAGGAGGAGGAGACACCCTGGGCGTCGGGAGTCGATTGCCGACTCCCGGCCACCGTAGGCGCGGGCTTGCGGACGGCGAGCAATGGGCAGCTCGCCGTCCGGTAAGGACCAGGCCCGGGTCGACGGCGCGTCGTGTTCCACGCGCGCCTCAAAGAGATGTCAGCAAAATTGACGGGGTCCCATAGGACCGATGCCTGCCGGGGCTGCGGATTGTTCGAAAGAGTTACCGTGGCCCTGGCGCACAGGCAACTGAAGGAACACGGGTGGGTTTTAGTCAGTAAGAGTCTGACACGCCCTTCCGCTCCGCCCAGAGCGGGAGAGGTCATTTGATGATTTCCCACACAAAAAAAAAAAAAAAAAGGCTACTGAGAAATTCCAGATGGAAAAACCCAATGCTACTTCCCCAACACGGGATTCGAACAAGAAAAATTAAACATCTTTATTAATCTACCACAGGAACCCATAGAAAAGCTAGCATTCAAAGTGGAAGAATACAGTGAGATGCGTAAAGAGAAACTGAATAGAGTGCGATTGGTTGAACAAGAGAAGATCAAACTTGAACAGCCAATGACAGATGCTGTCGATCTGATGAACTTGACCAATACCTCGCTGAGGACCAGGAATATGCTTCTGCAGAAATATGTGTAAGTTACTTAACCTATTTAGAACGAAAGAAAGACAAAAAGTAAAAGTATTTATTGTGACTCTCAGGACGATCACAAACTAAACTAAACACAATCATTAAACGATTAAAAAAAAAATGTTATAAAACTAGCTGCGTCCCGCGACATGGAGACATAAGTCCCGATCCCGTGGGAATATCAGAATAAAAAGTATTCTATGTCCTTATCCAGGTCATGCCCATGAGCCAAATTTTATCCAAATCCGTTCAGCCGTTTTAGCGTGAAAGCGTAACTAACAAACATAAAAAATCACATCTTTTATATTTATAATATTAGTTTAGAAGCAATTATTAGATAAAAAGGATGTAAGAAACAGAAAGTCCTGTATGAGGCCAAAAGGCTCCTATCTCAGCATGATGCTTCGACATTTAAAAAAAGTGTCGCAGCCATTGCATTTAATTGATATTTCCATAGATGTGCGTCTAAATTACAAGCATTCGTTCTCGAGCATGAGGCGAGTAAGGCCCACGTTCATACAATAGCCAGAGGAACTGATACTTCAAGCAAATTATAACAACTGATGAAGAAGTTTTTGATTTGTGTATAATCATACCTCTGATCAAGTTAATCAGACGTTAGTTTAATGTTACATCGATCTATTTATTTGTGCTGGGTATTATGTACCAAACAACCCAAAAAAAAAAAAGTTGCGAAATGGGCCAGCTCCTGCCCCTCGCCTGGTAGAAAACGATGGTTCTGAAGTCCCATTACCAACTCTAATGTATATAATAAATACTACTAGCTTCTGCCCGCGTGAATGTCCAAAATTATCCCAGGGGACGTGTTACCGGGACAAAAAGTAGCCTATGTCCTTCCCCAGGATGCCATCTATCTCCTTGCCAAATTTTATCGAAATCCGCTCAGTGGGTTAGGCGTGAAAAGGTAACATACAGACAGAGTTACTTTCGAATTTATAATATCAGTATGGACTATTGTCTTTCCTTTGATTTCCAATGTATGGGGGTGAATATTTTTACAAGCTTTTATATTTTTTTCCCGAATTTTTACAAACCAACACGTCTGCTTTCTACCCCATGAATTTCTTCTGCTGTTCAAATTATATCAGCTATTCTTTAAAACTTTTCTCTTTATCTTTTTTAGTCACGAGACAAATAAAATAATAGAAACCAAACAGGAAGATCTTGCAGATTTGAAAGTGAATCTAGCAGCCGTTGACGACAAGCTGAAGAAGGTTGAGGATGAGTTGAAAGAGAAAACTAATGTTTTTAAAGAGGGTACAAAGTAAGTAATATAACCTTATTATAATATAAAACTCGTTCGTGTGCATGTCGGAAAATTAATTTTCATTTCGTTGCGCGATACCCTAATTCTTTTTCTAAAATAAAAGTAGCTTAAGTTATAACATCAGCTATCTGCCAGTGAAAGTCCCGTCAAAATCGGTCCAGCCGTTTCGGAGATTAGCCGGAACAATCAGAAAGACAAATATAAAAAAAAGTTTTTTTTTTTAATGTGTATTGTATAAACTTTCATATGCATTTAGTTAAAACTGTTAGTTTGACATTACAAACGGACACTTCAATTTTATTTATTTGTATAGATAAAGTTACTTTTCGTGTCTGTCTGTGTGACCGCGTTGTTCTTCTAAACTACGCAAAGGATTTTGATACGGTTTTTACTATAGTTTAGAGAATTTATTCCTGTAGGTTTATGTAGTGTATGATACATTAAAATTAAACTTACATATAAAGAAATTTGCATGTTTTTTCAAGTCGTAAAAATCGTGCGAAACAGGGGCAGGTCGCTAGTTTATTATGTCACGTTTTTCCGAAGGCGATTGGAGAGATTCCAATTCAAAAATTCTATTCAAATCAAAAGATTCAATGTAATAAGCGAAAAGTCTATTGCCATTTAATAGAGTACTGAAACATACCGAAAACACAAAAAAAATATTAAAAGGTTACAAATTTACTATTCCCAATGGGTATGGTGTTACCCAGTAACTGGGTTGCGAAGGTCAGATAGGCAGTCGCTTTTTGTAAAATACTGGTATTCTGCTGCATTCGGTTAGAAGCCAACTCAACATTGTTGGGAAAATCCAAGGCAGATGATGATGAATGGAAGTTTAACAAAAGAGGTCAAAACAAAAATTATAAATAATTTAATACGAAACTTGTTGGACTTAAATCGGAGCTGTTACTTATCATAACGGGTTTAAAAATACCCTTAACGAAGCCGAGAGTCACCGTTATTATGATATATTTTTTTGTACTCTAATATACCTGGGAGACTTTTGGTTATGGAGATATTGAAGGTCAAAGTTCAAACTATTTTTGACGTTTTTTTTTACGAACACTAGTTTTAAATGTTATACTTTTAAATACTCCTACTATCCCTGTACCGTTGCATGCACTCATAGGCGCACATGTAACGCACACAAAACATTGTTAAACATGTTTACGGTAGTGCGCAATGACTACCATAAACAGCGTATGTTCACACCAGAAATAAAAGCCGTTTCCCAACAATTATTTTTGCACAAAGATACTTAGTTTGATGGACAGAATGCGTAGACGACGGCTTCGTCAAGGGTGACACCCTGTATAAGTTAAACTGTTGAAACTACTTCATAATTTTTAGAGATCTACCAAAGTCAAGTCAATAATATAATATAAAATGAATATTATAGAAAATCAAATATAAATATGATAATATGAATACATAAATAATAGCATAATTTAATAATAATAAAAATACGTCTGAGAATTTTATAAAAATTACCTTCATTATTGTTGTGCAATACATAAAATAAAAATAACTAATATACTATACATAAACCTGATAATATATATATATACATATAAACATAATTATGCACCCAATTAAACTCATCTAATAAATTTTAATAATATTGCTTGAATTACTGCTTAGCCCTCTTCCCCTGTCCTAATTTTGCTGTGCCCGACAGGGTCCATATTGATCTTTTACCTTGTTAGACCATCTATGTAATACATATGGAATGCAATAAAGAATTGAGTATTGAGTATCTTCTTTAACTTTCTAGAAAATACGACGTCTTGCGCAAACAGAAAGAGGAAATAACAGAAAAGCTTCAAGGCTGCAAGAGGAAGGCTGTGACCACACAGGCGGACCTCACACAAAGTAACAAGAAGAGGAAGAATTTAGACCAACTGCTTGAACAGGAGAGGGGCAAACTTATTGATTTGGAACTGGTAAGATTGCCTTTGAACGTTGGCTTACTACAGTCTGTTCCAAAAGTATGTGATAAAAGTGTAAACAAACCCTGTTCAGGTTAAATTTTTACCCAATCACTCACTAAAGGGACTTAGTAACACATTCGTCTGTATTTAGACGGTTTCAACTATATCTCACCATTTTTTCCTACAGTTATTGTTTGAATAACATCAATAAATTGTATTTGAAAAATCATCGGCGGACATTTATGTTTTAAAATTAACCTCTATTGTCAAATGATAAACTCCTTCAAGTTGATTTAAAATTAGAATTTCGGGTTTAATTATTCGAATAATTAAATCAAAGATCTCAATTTGTAAGTGGCATTACAAAAAGGCATCCACAGTTACCGTTTTCTGATCCATGTGTTTACATTTTCATCAGATACTTTTAAAACAGACCATACATGGTTTCTCCTAGCTCTAAGATTCTACTAGCTGTGGCTAAGTAAAGCCTTTGCGGATTTATTCCTCTGTGAGGCGCTTGCTGTGGTTAGTCTATGGTGACCTTTCGGTGTACAATACTACAAGGATCTTTTGACGAGTGGCAAAACACGGAACTAATGCCGCCATCTTGCTTTTTTAAATACAATTTTCATACAAATGTTTACCAAAAACGCCTCCCTGTCAATGTCATTCAACCGTCAAAAAAATCCTTGTAGTACTCAGAACTCGTCAGGTTTAAATTCTCTTATTCTAGACGATTGTTAGAAGATCGAAAATGTGGGGCATTTAGGAATATCGGTTATTTGGGTTCGATGGATTGGTTTGATAGTTTCTCTAAGAGATATATTTTTTTTAATATTGGTTTTCTCACGGTGGCGTCACAATTTATCTTCACCAACATCTTACAATCAGTCTATAATGTTCCCACTGCTGGAACACAGGCCTCCACTTTTCGAGAGGGAGTGGGCTGTAATCTACCACGCGGGCCCAGTGCGGGTTGGTAGAAGTCACATGTCTTCGAATTTTTGGTACTAGGACATGTCGGTTTCCTCACGATGTTTTCTTTTACCGTTTTGAGAGCAGTGGCGGTGAAATTATTTACAAAAATTAGTTTTGAAGTGAAAACTTCTTTAGCTCCGTTGTGATTTGAAACTGCATGAAACCATGGTATAATAATATACTGCGCCAGGTATAGCATTCCGAGACACAGTGATCACGTGGGTGACACAAGCCTACGTCATCACCGCTGTGTTACCAGTAGTGTGTACTAATAACTCCCCAACCGCCTTTATTACCGATAAATCAACGAGGTTTTAACTAACAATTACGTTGGTATATCTTTAAATTGAATTGTTTTGTTTGATTAGAAGAACGAAACGACAATTTAAATGCTTTTTATATATTTTTTAACAGAATGGTGACTGAAAATGTTTCCATACTTCTTGTATTGTTGCAATAAAGTGGCAACTGGATAGTGACGCAAGCTTGTGTCACTCTCGGAATGCCAGACCTTGTTTTTTTAGACCATGGATGAAACGAAAAAGCGACATTACAAACAGACAAACACATAAATCTATAGGATTTAACGTGCGAGAGAATGAGATAGATAACATTATACAGTGTTTCTTATATTTGCGGTGTCTTTATGCGGTGCTTCGTAGCCTCCCCACTCTTGTCTACCGAGAGATAAGGCGTCGTATAGTGAGTATACTATCTACAGTGGACCCTCTGGTCAGAGCGTTGTACGTGGGTGTGCGCCTGCGCATTACTAAGCCTTGGGAAAAGGCGTCATAACCAGCGTGATGTATTGTTTACGTGTATCGGTGATATGAATATTTTATCTTATTAATAAAACAAAAACTGGCCAAGTGCGAGTCGGACTCGCGCACGAAGGGTTCTGTACCATTAACTATAAAAACGGCAAAAAAATCTCGTCTGTTGTATGGGAGCCCCCCTTAAATATTTATTTTATTTTGTTTTTACAATTTGTTGTTATAGCGGCAACAGAAATACATAATTTGTGAAAATTTCAACTTTCTAGCTATCGCAGTTCTTGAGATACAGCCTGGTGACAGACAGACGGACGGACAGGCAGCGAAGTCTTAGTAATAGGGTCCCGTTTTTACCCTTTGGGTACGGAACTCTACAAAACAAGTATGCCGAAAACTAATTGTGTATAGTGTCGTGATTATCGGATTTTTTTTTAAGGTTTCACTTGTGTTGCGTGTGAACTGCAAACATGTTTTTTTTTATTTTTAGGGTATGAGTTTCATAGCGAAAGTTGTTTAGAGTGACGTGTAGAATCACTCCCTTGACGGATGCAGGAGACTAAATCGCCACCTTGTACAATAGGCAAAAAAACACTAGGAATAAGGACAAACTACATGCACTCTTTCACTGACTTCATAAAGTTCATAACTCATTTGTTGGGCTTGGTGTAACCTTTTATAACAAGCTTGCCTTTTAATGCGTTTAAAGCTAAAGTAAAATCAAACGGTTATTCAAAGACATACTATTCCATCAACAACTACTTAATCAATAAGAATAGTTGGTCGCTGTGATTAACTCATGACAATGTTTGTGTTCTTTCTCCAGAATTAGCTTACCTTCTGACAGGTTATATGAGTTCATGTAAATGTTTATTTTATTTCACTGTATAAGTCAATTTATTTTAATTATTTTCAATTATTATTGACATGATCTACTCAGTATTTTTTTTTTATGAGATGTACAGTAACGAGCACTAATATGTCAACACTTGGCAACTTTCAATAGCGATTTTTTGTGAAATAACGAATGCAACGTTGAAATACGACATAATACATAAATCTATAGGTTCGAAAATACTATGTTCGTAACAACATAAAATTTCATTCAAAAATTAAGGAGAAAATCGCTTTTCAATTTAGCCAAGGGTATACATATTTATGCTCGTGACTGTACTTATTACAATATGTGGTTAAATGATAAATTATTTTATTTCTGTAAGTAGGTTTAGGGTTAGGTACAAACACTTTTACACGTCAATCATATTTTTTTAACTTTATGAGGTCGGCGTTTCCTATCTGATTACCAGTGATCGGAATAGGCTGACTATATTTGCCTAAACATCGGAGAACAGAGACAGAAAGTGGAGACTTCCTTAAGACTATTTTTTTTTTAATGAAAATTATACACTTCCATGTTTCTTAACTTTATATTCATACGACAGGAAAAAAATCTAAAACTTGTATAGCAATTAGTTGTACTTAGCTTTCATTATTTGAATAATGAATATGAATATTTATGAAGACATTAAAAAAAAACAAAGGTTGTTTTTATCATCTATAAGAACATTTGTGTGGAATTTTATTACAGTAATTTATAATCCCAATACTTATTGACAAAACGTAATGTATTCAATGATTTGATACAACGGTTAGTGGGATCGTAAATATAATTCTATTCATGAATTAAAGTTAGATTATTTATTTCGGGATTTTACATGAAAATCCCGAAAATTTGGTAATTGCAAGTTTAGTTAAAGTAGCCTTTACACATCTTAAATAAAGCTTATTTTTAACTTACTGAATATTTTTCCCGAATCCCAGGAAAAAAAAATATAGTCGTACGGAAGTCTCCACTTTATGTCTCTGTTCTCCGAAGTTTAGGCAAATATAGTCAGCCTATTCCGATCACTGCTGATTACTCTGAGAAGATTAGCTAGCGACCTCGACAATTGCTCATAATATTATATTTTCGTTATGCTTGTGGACGGATGCTGCCTGTGGTGATGGTGATTGGTCGTCTTGCTGACCGTGGTTTTGTTATTATTAACTGACAGTTTTTTTTTTGCTTCGGTTGTCCTAGTTTATCATTTGTGACTTCGAGTTACAGCTATATGAATATAATGCAGCGTTGCACTTATAAGCGGGCACGCCCTTTATGCCTGGAGGTTTTTATTTAGGTATTAAGTTTTGTTAACTTTTTTGCTTGAGTATAGTTTTCATTATATTCGTTAGTATATTGGGGTGTGCTAGCTGACATAGTATGGCAAATAATTTAATTCATGTTCTGTTTCTCGAAATGTTAATTATTTTGTATACCTACTATTGTATAGAATCAAGTTTTTCTAACTGAACAGACGGCTGTGCTGCTGGGGAGTTTGTTGCGCCACTTCTTACCAGCTAAAGCACTAGGAAGTGGTGAAGGCGGGCGTTTTGGATGACTGTCTTATGTAATTTTGACGTTCGAAAAGTGCTGATTCTCAGCCTATCCTAACTATCCTAACTAATATTATAAATGCGAAAGTAAGTTTGTTTGTTTGTTTGTTACCTTTTCACGCCTAAACCACTGAACCGATCATCCTGAAATTTTGCATATACGTTATCAGGTGTACTGAAATGGACATAGGGTACCTTTCATCCCGCAAAAAAGTACTGTTCCCGAGGAAAACAACAATAACGTTCTTATGATAATAGATGGCGCCACGTGTCTTTCGAATCATGATTGAATTATAACCCGAATTTATAGTCAAAGTCTAAATTAACGCGAGCGAAGCCGCGGGCAAAAGCTAGTTTTGAATAAATGTTTTTTTTTTTGTAATATCATGGAAAAAAACTGATCACCAGCCACGTTCAGTACAGTTTCATCAAATTAATCTTAAAACATAATGATATGGTAATCATTTCACAGATTCCAGAGAAAAATCAAAGGGAGATAGAAGATTGTGAGACGCTTCTTGTAAGAAATACTGAACAGAAGGAAAAGGCAGAAGAGGAATTACAGGCAGTTGTCGCTAGCGTGAGGTAAGTTAGTGGACTAAAGATACACAGGGTACTTAAATGGGGCAATTTAGGGTATCATTAATGTGAAAGCTAAGTTTTATTATTATTTATAACTTTTACACTTGACTTCGCTCTCGTGGAAGTAGTAAGATATAAAATATACTAAAAAAACAGCCACATTTGTATAAAAACCCCGTCGGCCGCTAACCAACCGCGTCGCATTGCCTCGCCCGCCCGCGCTATTACTTCGTTTTCGCTTAGCGTTCTTTTTTAGACTCGGCTCCTAAGGGTCGTAGCTTGATGTTAAATAGCTCATAACCTTCTTCAAGAATTGGACTACCAATGCATAAAAATAAAAAAATAAACAAGTCCGACGGGTAGTTCCAACAAACAAAGTCTTCAGCTTTATTATTAGTACAGATTTCTTTTTAAATGCCTACAAGTTTAGAATAGCACGCTAAAAATGCCTACCCTACCTTCATATTATTGACTGCGAAAAAGAAAACTAAAAGTTAGGTACACATAGAGAAAGAGAATCATTCTAATGATATTTCGAATTGCTTTCATAAATTTTGAGAATGTCTGTTGACTTTGTTTTTGTTATAAAAGGATTAAAAAAACCAAATGAGGTAGACTATAAAATCACCTCAATTTTTTTCGGAGATTCAGATGCATTAGAAACAGAATCATATAACCATAACCCTAACATTCAAAATCCTCTAACTTACCGCCTATTTCCTCACAGAACAGAAACCCAAGGCCTACAAGAAGTTAAAGACCGCCTGCAAGCTAATCTCATAGGTTTGAAGAGGATGGTCGACGAAGCTAACAATGGTCGTAAGCTAGCGGAGTCTGAACTTAAGTTGTATCTAAGTACGGAAAATAAAGAGGTTGAGAGGTTGGAGAAGATTAAGGAAGCTTATGGGAAGGCTCAGGCGGCTTTGGAGGAGAAGAGACCGTGAGTATTTTTCTTGTTTTAGAGGTTATATACTTATTTTTTTTGTCACGAAGCGACGCGCACTTTACTTGTGGTTGACAAGTGTACAAACACGCTGTGAATGTGTGTGTAAGTACAGGAGCTCTTGGTACTGCCCGAGACAATGGTGAAGTCGGAAGTGTGTGCGTTGTGTGTGTGTGTTATGTGCTGACGCTACTCGTCTTCACGCACACATTCACAGCGTGTTTGTACACTTGGTTACCACGTGTAAAGCGCGCGTCGCTTCGTGAGATAAAAATACTGTAGTTAAAATTCATTGGCCTAATTACTAAACAAGATCCATCTTTAGGCCCAGATTTAAACCAACAAGCCTTTTATTTATTTGGAACTTCATTTCAAAAAAGTTAAAGTTCTAAGCTTCTGTCATTTTCACCAGTATTTGACAATAAGGTGTAAAAAAATGCTCTTTATTTGGACATTACGGACGCATGTGGTGGCCACCACTCTTCTAAGAAACCGTAGCTTTAGCGTTCTTTCAGATTTTTTTCTTTCTGCTCGGATCCTGAGGTTCGTAGCGTGATATTAAATAGTCTATAACCTTCCTCAATAATTGGGCTATCAAATGCAAATTTTTTTTTCAAATTCGACTGGTAGTTTCAGAGATTAACGCGTTCAAGCAAACAAATAAACTCTACTGACTCTTCAGCTTTATTAGAATAGATAACCTAATCAAAATGTAAATGATAAATGATTTTATTTCTGTAAGTAAGTTTGTACAAACACTTCTACACGTCAATCATATTTTTTAAACTAGATGAGGTCGGCGTTTCCTATCTGACTACTCTGAGAAGAAAGGCCGAAACAAATTCACGAGGTCAGTCTCTTTTAAAGTCGAGACATAATCTTGGTCAGATCAAGTGAAGACCATGTAGATTAGTGTCTGAATTGGTCTTTTGAGGAAAGAACCACACAGATTGAATGGACCTGTCCAGTCAGTGCATGTATTTGTCAGTAATTGTACGAACTGAGTATCAAATGTTATGTAAAGAATGCATCCTATATAAGTTCCATCTCTTTTTCGCACTGGAACCATAATGGCGTTAAAACTACGTAATACAGCCTAACGCTTCCTAAACTCGATGTTCTATTTTCAGTTTACTAGAAGAATTATCACGCACCGTGCCAGCAAATGAGGCTAAACTGAGTGAAGTTAACAATAAGTTGCAGCAATTGAAGCAAGAAGAAGGGCAGATTAAAGCTGAAGTCAGACCATTGAGGTTTGTTTTATTTACGACCTTTAGTGCCTTTGTCCAAGACCAAGACTTGGACTAAGGGGCATCGTTTTTTTTTTGTTTGTCTTTTGCTGTTCCACTACTAGGTAAAGCCGTCCCCTAAATTCTTCCAGGAAGTCTTTTCCAGGTATCGTGTTATAGTATTTTTTGTCTGACAAAGCGACGCGCGCTTTACTTGTGGTTGATAAGTGTACAAACACGTTGTGAATGTGTGTGTAAGCGCAGGAGCCCTCGGTACCGTCCGAGACAATGGCGAAGTAGAAAGTGTGAGTGTGTGTGTGTGTGCGTGTGTGTTGTGTGCTCACGCTAATCGTTTTCACGCATACATTTACACCGTGTTTGTACACTTTAACACAAGTAAAGCGCGCGTCGCTTTGTAAGATAACAATACTGTACCCAGTCACTGGGTTGTGGAGATCGGATAGGCAGTCGCTCCATTTAAAATACTGTAGGCTTAGCACGAGCACCGTTTTGTCGACGGAAGAGTAGACAAAAATGACGTTCCGTGTAGACAGTACGACCGCAGCAAAGTAGAAAGAGTCAACTGCACTTTTTACAAAATTCACTCTTTTACATAATTCTACTCAGGATTCTTTGTTTTGTCATAGAATTTTTTTTCTGTTTGATTCTCAATTTTTACTGATATTAAGTCACGTATATAAAGACAACTACAATTTTTTTTCTCAAAGTGTCGAAATACCATATTTTGGAACAAAAAAATATTACAGTAATATTGGCCTTAACTATTTCCTTCGTAATGCCCTATTAACTAAATTATGTAAAATAGGAGAAGATACCTTTGTTCTTCTATTAATTACAACAGTTTTGCGTTCTAAACGCTCTCCTGTAAAATCATGATTTTGTAGATAACCGTATATACTTTGTGGCCGCCGAGTAGAAAGATTTCTACTGTCTTTAGCATGGCGATTATAAAATCAAATTGTCTTCACTACCTTAGACAACTGTCAGTTGTCAGTGTGATTTTGACAGTTTGGGATAGAAAACTTTGTTCTTTGTTCGGCACTAGACAAAGATCGTTAAAAACGTTAGACAAAATGACAGATTGTAGAAAGATTTCTACGATGCGATGTCAAAAATGGAGAAACGAAATGTCACTGTATAGAAAGAGCTGTGTCTATTCTTATTATTCTAAATGCCGACGACCGTTGGGGTATGTGTTCTAGAGTGGAGACCGCGAATCGGCAAACGTAAGGTAGGACGCCCTCAGGCTAGCAGCTGGATGAGAGTTGCCGAGAATCGAGCCGAATAGCGTGCAATTGGAAAGTCCTATGTCCAGCAGTGGACTGCTGTAGGTTGATGATGATGGTGATGAATCTAAATGCCAACGTCTTTTCCGTCTAGATCGCAATTAGAAGAGTCTCGCCAAGCCATGAGTGCTAACACATCTCGCAATAGAGTGCTCAACGCGATTATGAATGAACACAGGAATGGAAGACTGCCAGGCATATTTGGACGACTGGTAAGTTGAAACTACAGGCCCTATCTGAATATCTACTCCTCGGACCTAAGTCTACTAATTACAAAGTTGCAATTGTCTTGCCTTTGTGAGTTTTTCACAGACTTTGTATAAAATAGCAAATCTGTCAAAAACTCACAATGGAGAGACCACTGGAACATTAAAATTAGTAAACTTGGCCCTGAAATCAATAATGTCCTCACTGCTGGGATACAGGCCTCCTCTCGGTAAGAGGAAGTGGGCCGTAATCCACCACGCGGGCCCAGTGCGGGTTGGGAGATGTCACATGTGTGCGAATTTTTGGTTCTAGAACTTGATGGTTTCCTCACGATGTTTTTCTTCACTGTTTTGAGAGCAGTGGTGATGAAATAAATTACACAAAGTAAAACGCTTGTAAACAGCGAGATGATTTTCAAAAGCTTTAGTATGTCAAATCATTAATGAAGCGGTCAGGAACAGAAAGTTACATTTACACATCCGGCTCGATTGTTTTTAATCCGGATTCAGAACCTTGAATTTTATAAATTTCTGAACAGATTTGGTTCAATTAGTGACTTATTTCACGAGAAAATGGCATTTATAAGGAGTATTCTGTACAAAAGGTAACATTTTACATTCGATCGTGTATACCCATATTACATTTTCCTCGGTTCCTGAGAAAAAAGAAAAAGTGTAAATGTCACTTTTTGTTCCTGACCTCCTCATTTTTAACGCAGTGTAAAGAAAATGTTGCGTAGACATAATTATTTTAGACCAAGTTTATGAAAAGTTATTAAAGACAAACCAAGCAATTTTGTATTATTGGAACTCATCAAAATTATTTGGGGTTATATCTTACGCCCAAATTAGATGTAACTCCGCAAATAAGCCAAATTTAGACCGAAAAAGTTTTTTAATTTACTTACAATTGAACTGCGCTAAGTTGTGACTAAAATGATAGTAAAGGAGGACTCAAAACTAACACCAAACACCTCTTCCAGGGTGACTTAGGAGGCATCGACGTAACATACGACGTCGCCATATCAACATGCTGCCCCGCTCTCGACCACATACTCGTCGACAATGTGGAAACAGCACAAAAATGCGTCGAGTTTTTGAAGATCCACAATATCGGACGGTCCACGTTCATAGCGCTCGACAATCAAGAGCATTGGATTCCGACGTACCAGGAACGTAAAACCTTGTAAGTTCATGTCCTAAAGTCGGCGCGATATGCTTTTGTCTTTCGTTCTCTTCTGTCAGACGTCACAATAACCAATAACTAGTAAAAAAAAAAACAAGTGCATTTTTAGCAGTCTTGTATAGTCTACAGTTGAGAGGCCATTAATGTGACGCATACTGTCTTTTTACAAAACACGATCTAACTTTACCCCGAGCATAAAGCCTTACTAACCACTAACAACTTTTGGACTAATTTAGGTCTGAATTAAAGATATTTTATTTATTTATTTATTATTTAAACCTTCGAGCCAGTTTTTATATTTCGAACTTTATGCCGACTTTAGTAAAGTTCTTTATACAAAATTGACAACCTCAGACCGAACTAAGTTGTCAATAAGTTTGTAAAAGGAACTGTGTTTCGATTTCAGCTAGATTCTTATTTCAAAAATAAAGCTAGATGGTTTAAAACATGTCTAAAGAAAAACCTTGATGACCGTTACGGCCTTATTACAAAACACAGTTTATCTTTAGACCCACGTTTAAACCATCGAGCCTGTTTTTGAAATAAGAACCTAACAGAAATCGATATGCAGTTTCTTTTATAAAACTGACAACTTATTCCGGTCTTAGGTTGTCAATTTTGTATTAAGAACTTTACTAAAGTCGGCATAAAGTACTAAATACAAAAACTGGCTCGGAGGTTGAGGCTCGGGCTAAAGTTACATTGTTTTTTGTAATAAGATCGTTGAGAGTTTGAGAAAAAGTGCAGCCTGTATGCCCGAGATACAAGAGGGTAGATTTTGAAGCTAGGATAGTAGATGCAATGGGCCGCCATATTAGTCGTAGAACTGATGACCGACGATGATATGTCTATGATGGGGTATACCATATCGACGATGAACTACCAATACCTCCTTTTTTTTTTTTTTTTTGGGTGGGAAATCATCAAATGACGTCTCCCGCTCTGGGCGGAGCGGAAGGGCGTGTCAGACTCTTACTGACTAAAACCCACCCGTGTTCCTTCAGTTGCCTGTGCGCCAGGGCCACGGTAACTCTTTCGAACAATCCGCAGCCCCGGCAGTACCAATACCTCCTAACTATCTTTTTTCGATTCTTACGGTCTTATTCATAATAAACCCATTCGCTTCATAAACCTATTTTAGCTATCGAACTGTTTTGTCCCTTTCTGTCAAACTTCATTTTAACTTGTCAGAAAGGGACAAAATAGTTCAATAACTAAAATAGGTTTATGAAGCGAAAGGCTTTATTATGAATAAGACCATAAGAATCGAAAAAGGCAGTTAGGAGGTATTGGTAGTTCATCGTTGATATACGTGTTTCTGGAGACCGCGAATCGGCAAACGCAAGGTAGGACGCGCTCAGGCTAGGTGGAGAGACGATCTTCGCAGAGTGGCTGGTAGCAGCTGGATGAGAATTGCCGAGAATCGAGTTGAACGGCGTGCAATTGGAGAGGCCTATGTCCAGCAGTGGACTGCTGTAGGCTGGTGATGATGATAATAAATATACCAGAGAAATATGCCAATTTTAATATGGAACTTTAACAATGTTTGAATACAGGCTCCTTCTTTTTGATGACACAATTTTTGTACGGTACTTTATTATAAATAGAAAATGACCGTCTCCAAAGCTTGCTATGCTACGCAAAGGTTTTTACATTGTTTCCATTTCTTTTCAGCCCCGAGAACGTCCTGCGTCTTTTCGACCTAGTAAGCGTGAAAGACCCACGCGTTCGTCCCGCGTTCTACTACGTGTTGCGCGACACTTTGGTCACTAAAGAATTGGAACAGGCGACGCGCATTGCGTATGGACGCACACGATACAGAGTTGTGACGCTGAGAGGAGATGTTATTGAGATTTCCGGTGAGTTATAAATATAATATTATTTTAATAAATAACTAGCTTTGCCCGCGGCTTCGCACGCGTTAATTTAGAATTTGACAGTCAATTCGGGTGGTTCGGGGAATTATAGTTAGGAGGATGATAAACCGGTCTATCGACACTATAGACTCACAAAAAGTAATAGGTACATACATTTAAAAAAAACCTTACCACACTACTAAAGTTTCTATAATAATATAATTGAATCATGATTCGTAAGACACGTGGTGCCATCTATTATCATAAGAACGTTATTGTTGTTTTCCTCGCGAACAGTACTTTTTTTCGGGATGAAAGGTACCCTATGTCCGTTTCTGTATACCTGACAACGTATATGCAAAATTTCAGGATGATCGGTTCAGTGGTTTAGGCGTGAAAAGGTAACAAACAAACTTACTTCGCATTTATAATATTAGTTAGGAAGTTAGGATTAGGATAATATCCTTCCTGCGTTTTACTACACGTTGCGCGACAATAGTCGCTAACGACTTCGTACAGGCGACGCGCATCGCCTACGGACACACGATACAGAGTTGTGACGCTGAGAGGAGATGTCATTGAGATTATCGGTGAGTTATAATATTATCACACACATAACATTACGCCTATATTCCCGAAGGGTTTGGCAGAGGTGCATTTATATTACACCTACATTTTGTCAGTTATGTTTAAGCCAGTTTTGTTGTGTAATAATATTATATTAGTCCATAGTATCTCTACTAATGTTAGTCCTAATGTACAGTACAACTGTTTTCTTAATGTCCCTCGGGAATCATCGCATTTCCGAATACAGACGAATGCTAATTTCCATGTCCATCAATTAGATTTATCGTGATAATAAATTAATTCAGAACTAAGTACTCTAATTGTTGTTACGTCAAAACAAAACAACAATACAAGTACCTAGTTCTGAATTCAAATTATTATACACGATAAATCTAATAATTGATGGACATGGAAGTTAGCATTCGTTTGTATTCGGAAATACGATGATTCCCGAGGGTCGTTAAGAAAATAGTTGTATTGTACTAGTCTGAGATCTATGAAATTTACTAAGTCTTTCCTTTACTTTTCCAAGTAACGAAGTTTTTTCATACGAACAAGAACAACATATAAAATTAGTGAACATATTCTTATTTCTCACCGCTTCCTTATCACTGTAATATTTTCAACACAATGTATTTTGTTACGAAATAAATCACTTATGAAACGCTTTCTTTTTAGCAAAATAAAGCGTTAGTACGAGTAATAGATCTCAGCCTTCACGTTATAGTACGGGCGGTGGCGTTAGTTTAAAACAGTAATTCTGTATGTGCTGAAAATTATACCAATAATAGTTTTTCCTTAGTGCATGAGAGATCTGAGCGTCAGCTGCTCCAAAAGTGGCGGAATTGAGCCCTGATGTGCCAACGCAACAAACATCTTCATTTACGCGGCTCACATATCGCACACCTAGGTTAAGAGTAGCAGAACTAAAAATACTTACTACTTTTTTAGGAACAAAAAAAAAACGTTTTACTCGTTTTTCTATTTGACCGATTTAAAATTATTGTTGTATGATGTTGTATATTATTTTACTAAGATATTAATTTGCTCAATTAATAGCTCAGTAAAATAATATACAACATCATACAGATTCCGATAATCGCAATAACTCGATTTTGGATAATTTTGTGTTGTGTCACCCTTTATCTAGGTGTGCGATATATTCTCCCCAGTTCCATACAGTTAACACTTTTTTTTGGGTTGTACATGATCACAAAAATCGTCCCATATGGCCTTATTACGAAACAAGATTTATCTGGCAATTTTTTTTATTTATTTACGAGACAAAAGGAGTATGTAAAGATCGTAGCAGGTGGCATTCTGTAGTTTCTGCCTACCCGCATGGGAAGAAAGCGTGAATTTATGTATGTATGTAAGATTTATCTTTAGAACCAGGCTTAAACTATCGAGCTATTTTAAAATTTGAAACTTTACTTCAGTTAAACAAAAAAAAACTGTATTTTTTAACTCATACTATGAGACACTAGAGATTGAGATAGAGAGATAGAGATTGAGTCAACAACCGCTGTTAGTGGTTACTCGAAATCCACTAAGAGCGGTCGTTGACTCCGATCTTTTTTAGGGGTCTTTACCAAAAGGGTGCCAATGGAACCCTATTACTAAGCCTCCGCTGTCCGTCCGTCTTTCTGGCAGCGGGCTGTATCTCATAAAACGTAATAGGTGGACAGTTGAAATTTTCACAGAGCGTGTGTTTCTATTGCCGCTATAAAAACAAATAATACAAATTAAATGAAGTAAAAAATTAAAGGAACATACAAAAAACGTGTTTAAAAAAAAATTAGTTAAATAATGTACCGTGATACGGATCCTTCGTGTGCGAGTCCGACTAGCAAAGTGCCCGGTTATTTTTTGTTTTGTCAAGTTTAGATATCGATACTGATCACGTCCGCGGAGTTTCGCTAACTAATTTAATTTGACCCTGTATATAAAGTGCTATTTAGTTATGTAATTGATAACTAATTGAATAAACTCCAGGTACTATGAGCGGTGGTGGTAGGACAACAATGCGAGGTAGAATGTCCAGTTCAGTACAACAAGACACCAGCGAACAAGACCCAAAAGTTATGAAGGCTAATGAAGAAAAACTAGCGAGAATGGAACGAAGGTATGTCAATTTAAGGTCTATATTCCCTTTTAAGATTCGAGCAACGAATATTTATATGATTGTTCCAGTCGGAGTAGTGGTATATTAAGATTTTACAATAGTTGGTAATAACGCCATCTGTTGAAACTCATCGGAAACGTCCAGTTACGAGTGACGACACTTAGGCACCAAATAGGTTTTAGAGGCATTTACATCGCCAAACGCGAGCTGCGCGTCACACTGACGTCACGCAAAATCCTGCATCGCGCAAACAGGATTTACCGCGCAACTGGCATATTATATACAATGTCCCGACATCAAACTACGGGCAATTACCCACTAGACACGACACCCGTGTGATCGGAGGATCCTCCCCTTTCTATGGAGGTATGAGTGAACTTTACACTGTGTCCCTCATACCTCTTTAAGGTACAGTCCGGCCGTCGAGGGACGGCCTACAACTCGTAAGTCGAGGTCGCTACCACTGCTCTCGTATATCCATGTCGCAAAATCAATGATTAAAACCTCTTTGCAGGTTAGCAGAGGTATGCAACGAGCAATCAGAACTAGAAGATACATCAGTCGCCCTACAACGGAGCGTACGCGATGGAAAAATTACACTCAACAAACTTAAAATTGAGCTCAAGAGTTTGGACGAACAAGTTCCAATTATGAAGGTAAATAAATGTTTCTGGATATCTTAATAAAAATCTTGAATTTATGCATTCACTGACAGAATGCACAGCCTAAACCAATCATGAAATTATGCGCAGGAGTTCCTCATACAGGATGACGGGAAATCCCTTTGAGCACACGGCTTGTCTTTTACATAATTCCTTATTTTGTACCATAATACGTAATCTAACTAAATTATATATTTATTTAAATTTTCAAAAATATTTGTCCGCGTATCACTTAAAGCGGTTGCACGTATTTGGCTAATTCTTTTGTTGTTATATTTGTAATTGTCAGGACAAGTTTGTATGAAAGAGAATATTTGATAAATTCGTACGGAAAAGTGAATTTTTGTATGGAAGTTCGTCATTCTTGCCGATGGGAACCCATCGCGCGCACGCCTTTTTTAAAAAAAAAATGCGTTATTTTTTCCATATTACGTCATATTTTCACGACAGTAGTTGGTCAAGACGTATACGAACTCTTTTGTGTGCTGTCATTTACTTTTTATTTTTACTTACTCTCGTTTTTTTTTTTCGTTATTGTTCAATATTAACATATCTGTATACATCATTTTTTCGTTTAGTAACTTTAATGAACTGAATATGTCAACAGAATCAAATAAAACAACAAGAAGCGACCGTGGCAGCTAGCAAGGTGGACCCGGAACAGAAAGCCGCCTTAGAAGCAACACTTGAAACTGCTCAAGAACAACTTGACATGGCTAAAGAGGTTGCTGGCAGAGTAAGTACTCTCCTTAAGTTCTGAGTTGAGCTACACGATTACTGACAAATGCTTGCACTGACAGGTTAGTTCACTGAAATCTGTGTGGTTCTATCCTCAAAAGACCATTTCAGACGCTGACACACAACAACACACATGATCTGACCAAGATTATGTTTGCACTTTAAAAGAGACTTTGAACTCAGGGGTAATTTCGCCATTTCTTCTTAGATAGGAAATATCGGGGCTAGGCGACAAAAGTGTAAGAAGTTTCCGTCACAACCCTTTCTTTATTTGTTTGTTTGGTTGAACGCGCTAATCTCAGGAACTATACTGGTTGGAATTGATAAAATATTTTTGTGTTGGATAGTCCATTTATCGAGGAAGGCTTTAGGCTATAACATCACGCTACGACCTATAGGAGCGGAGCATAAATGAAAAATGTTGCAAAACGGGAAAAATTGATACCTTTTAAGAGCTTCTGTTGCGTGCGCTGCGTAAACGGTTAAATTTACGCAAAAAACACGAATGACGGAATTGTTCCCCTTTCAAAGTTAAAAAAAAGGCCGCGACAGCATATGTCTATCTTTTAAGGTTCACTCAGTATAACCCTTTTTATGGTAATCAAAGTTCTATGGAGGTTAAATATACTAAGAAAGGAACTTCTTTCCAACCGAGTGTTCCACGATACACACGCATATTTTTTCTTTATATGACGTTTAACAGTTTAATAGTGATTCCGATATCCTATTAAGAGGAGTGTTAAAAAAATGCGCGTAGATGCGTGATTTCCTCGTTGAAATTGAATACTATTCTTTGATTGGTATAAATAACAATTAATTGGTAAAAATTGTTCGTTTTCTTTTTTACTAATAATTTTATAGCAATTTGTTTTATTTTAAATTTATTTAGCAATAATCGTCCTCCTGATGCAAATTCAGGCAAAAACTTATCGAGAGCCGATTTGACTGACAGCTCTAATTTGCGGATTCTGTTGAATATAATCCAAAACAATTTTTCAGACATTACTATACTTTTATAATAATATAATACATTTTTGTGATATGCCTTTTATATAAAGAAAAATCGACTGGACCTAATTCAATATTCTTCAGAAAAGATTTGGAAATAAGTCTGAATATCTCCAAAGTTCTACATAATTTTTTTAACTTTGTTTTTGGCGTTAGTAGAATTAAACGAAGAAACAGGCACACGAAAAGCGACTTTATTTCCTACTTTTTATTGAGTCCAATTATATTTACAGGTGGAAGAAGATGTGAAACGAGTGGAAATGCAAATATCGGCGGCCGCCGGCGGCAAAGTGAAGGATTTACAGAAAACAGTGAACGATCACGTTAAGAAGATTGATAAAATTAACTCGGAGATTACTAAACTGAAGGTTGCTATCAATACTAGCAAGAGGTTAGTTTGAACAATCTTTGCAATCATAATCACCATCATTTCAGCCGAAAGACGTCCACTGCTGGACATAGGCGTCCCCCAAGCATGGCTACTTTGACCGGTTCTGTGCTTCTCGCATCCAGCGGATGCCTGCGGCCTTCACAAGGTCATTAGTCCACCTTGTGGGAGGCCGTCCAAGGTTGTCTTCCAGTACGCGGTTTCCATTCCAGAACCTTAGCTATACTCTAGAATTATATAAAGAATAGATTAGAAAATGGTTATTTGCATAGAATGTAGGTATACGGGTGAGCTGTTATTAATTAATGATAACATTATTTGCGAAAATAGTAAATGTTTTTTTTTCTTTTTCTAATTCATTACCTTATTTTTTTAGGTTTAAATTACATGTCTAAAATATAAATTTACAATAGCAAGACTGGGCCCGTTGTTTGATCAGTAGTCAAATATACTAATAGTTAAAATGCGTTAGTTAAACTAACAATTTGTTAAAAATTACAGAAGTCTGTTGTTTGACAAATGGTTAAGCGGACTATAGTTAAAAAAAAATATAATTTGCTATAAAAGTTAACCATGCGCAGACAGAGTAGTTAAACTTTGACAGCAATTTACTATTGTCAAGTGACTAATTGTTAAATTGACTAATGGTCATGTTGAACTATGTATCAAAGAACGGGCCCTTAGTATAGTAAAAAAATCTGATACAGAATAATAGCACTTATATGTATATTAGAAAGGACGTAAGGTATTCCTTAAAAAGTCTTAAAGGTTAACCTTTATTTCACGAAGTAAATCACAATCCACGTATTTCGAGTAACCTATTATTTTACGTGATATATTATGTTATAATTAAGATTAGTGTCAATTTGTATAACTGTTAACACTTTTAGTGCTAAGTTCAAAAATACGTATATACTTGTAAGCCATCGCCCTTAGTGCGATTGGCGAAAGGCCTTAAATTTGGTCTCGCTAGTCGGGTCGTGGGTATGAACAGAAGGTCATCTATAGGTAGGTACAGCGACGACTCGGATGCGGGTTGTGGGCAGTGGGCACACGAACGAATTATTTTCGACCTATACGCTGGGTCCTTGGCACTAAAAGTGTTAATAGCAGTTTGTTGTTCCCAAAAGTTAAATAATAAATCATTGTTTACAGGAACGCGAAGAAATCTAAAGAAAAAATTCAGCAGATGGAAGCTGACCTGAGGGAGACCGAGAGGAACTTGGAAACATTGAACAGTCAGAAGAAAGAATTCAGTTTGGAGAGCGCAAAATTACAGAAGGACTTAGAAGACGTAAGTCATGTTTTAAATATATTATTGAATAAGTATAACATCACGCTTGTAATCCCCGAAGGTTTAGGCAGAGCTGTACCTTTAGTACACCCACATTTTGCCAGTTATGTTTAAGTCTCATGTAATAGGGGGCGAGCCTATTGCCATCATCTGGGCTCAAATCTAGACTCTGGGTTGCTACTGAAAAATTCCAGATGGAAAACCCCAATAACACTATGCCCGATCTAGGAATCGAATCTAGGTCCTCATGCTAAGTAGTCGCTCTTGCGAACACTGAATCAACGAGGCAGAATAAGAATAATCTTATCTAATTTATCGAGATAAAAGGATTTCTAAGCCTTTCACCAGCTACCAAGCTAAGCTAAACATGACCATATCGGTTTAGTAGATGAGGTCAGAAAACTTAGCAACAGAATATCAAAGGGTGTAGTTTCACTTGCGCAAGCGCAAAGTGTCATTAACTACCTTATTATTTAATTACCTTATTTCTTTTTATTTTGTTTGTAAAATTTTTACTTATATTTTGTTTCAATATAACTTGATATAATTTGTTTCGATTAAATTAAATTTATTATTTAGTTGCTTTAATTAATCTTGTCTATTTCAATTTAATTTATTCTCAATCAAGTTATTTTAATTTTAATTCGTCATCTGGACTACCTACATAAATTGCTACTAACTTAGTTTTAAGATAATTAATTTGTTACTAACAAAATATGGAAATTACCCAGTCTGGAATAAATAAATTTTATTTTTTATAAAAAAAAAAACAAATTCAAAATGGCGGCGCTCATCATTCCCTCTCACTCGCACTGTTCAGTTCAAGCCCGCATACTTGACTTACTACTAATTAATTACAATGTATTTTTTTTTTCCACTTTCAGCTCGACGAACAAATAAACGATGGTACCGGAGAGTTTTCGGGGTTAAAACAAGAAATACAGACACTTCAGGGCAAAGAAAACAAAATTAAAGCCGAACGTTTGGAATGTAACAATGCGGTGGTGAAGATGGAGAAGTCTATTCAAGAGTGTCAGGGCAAAACACCGATGTGGGAGAGAGAGGTAAATATGTTTTTCTTAACTATTTGTTGCCCGCGGTCTCACTCGTTTTCTAGGAAAAAGTCTTCATGTACAGTACAATTATTTTCTTAATGTCCCTCGGGAATCATCGCATTTCCGAATACTAAAGATTGCTAATTTCCATGTCCATCAATTATTAGATTTATCGTGTATAATAATTTGAATTCAGAACTAAGTACTTTAATTGTTGTTACGTCAAAAGAAAATATCAATAAACTACTTAGTTCTGAATTGCAGGAAAAAGGCGAAACCACTGTATATAGTAATAGGTATGAAATATGTACAAGGAAAAAAAAAAAAAACTAAATCTATCTATAGGTATTATGATTACAATTAATTTCCATTTTATTTTCAGCTTCGATCACTAAAACTCGAAGATCCAGGCATCGAAGGAGTCCCTGGAATAGAGCCCATACCTCCTCTAGCACAGCACACTACAGAAGAGTTAGACGAAGTAGAAGTAGAGGAATTGAGGGCCCGACTGACTGCTCAGAAGAATAGGATCGGAGATAAGAAGCCTAATATACAAGCTATCCAGGTAATATCTTGAAGGATACACTTAAATACCCTTCATGAAAAACAGCGCGATAGACGATTCGTTGTTTTGTTATAGTATTTTTATCTCACTAAGCGACGCGTGCTTAATTTGTTACCAAGTGTACAAACACGCTGTGAATGTGTGTGTAGGCGCAGGAGCTCTCAGTACCGTCCGAGACAATGGGGAAGTCAGAAGTGTCTGTGTGTGTGTGTGAGGGTGTGTGTTATGTGCTGACGCTACTCGTCTTTACGCACATATTCACAGCATGTTTTGTTATACTTGGTTACCACAAGTAAAGCGCGCGTCACTTCGTGAGACAAAAATACTGTACCGGACTACGGCAAAGCCAAAGGAGGGAAAATGATATTGATTTTAGTATAACAGGAGTCACACGTGATTATACATGTGATTAAGGCATACCCCGCTCCAAGAAGTCAATACTATAAGGGCCCTTGGTGTTTTAGTAGATAGTACTTTAAGTTTTAGGAATCATTATGACTAAATGATTGGTCGGGCATCTAAATTGTCATGTTTCATCGTCCGGGAAATGAAAATTTTTAAAGAACCAATTCTGACTATTTCCATTTACAACAGCGTTATTCGAAGTATTCTGGAGTATTGTAGTACGGAATGGAACCCGTTTTATCAGGTGCACTCTGATAGAATCGAGTGCGTTCAAAAAAGGTTTTAGTATCAGAGTCAAAGTCAAATCTTTATTTCAAATAGGCACATAAAAGGCACTTTTGAACGTCAAAATTTACAAAAAAATATTATTGATTCTAGTTGCCCCTTCTAAAAGGTAGTTTCGTATGGAGAAGAATGGGCAAGAAACTCCAACGTTACTCTTTTAAAATGTTTTACAATATTATGTAGGTTCACATTAATTATATAATTATATGTGAACACGGTGCACCTAGAATAAAATTACTATACCACAATAGGTAAAAAGAATTAAATATAATGCAATGACAGGTAAATTAATTATGTGATAGATACATGGTGCTCACATATTTTTCTAAAATTTTATCAAGTAATAATTTAGTGTGTGAGTTAAAGTAGTTAACTACATAATATAAAAAGCTATGTTATTCTGTCCCCCGAACAGTTCATGTACGTCAGGTGCGAGCACGTACTCTGTTCGCGTTAAATTCTTGTCGTACGAACTCTGGCCTACGCTGCCCTATTCATAGAATGTTGGAATCGTATAATTCAAATTTCATTGATATTGATATATTTGCATGCTCGAAAAATAAATTTAAATCTAATATTATAAAATTTTTATCCTAATTGTAATATTATTATTTTTTATTTATTGCATAATTTAAGTAAATGAAATTGTTTCTTATCTGATTTGGTTTTGTAGCTATAGCTAGCTTTATAGTAACTTATTTATTTATTTCAAAATATTTGTTAATTTTGGTAATGCTTGTCTAGTGGCAACCACTGATCTCTATATATGTCTTATCTGCGGATAATGCAGTGGACTGCAACATTACTACTTAAAGTTTTGTTAACCTTATGTATTATATATGTTGTAGTTGTTTATTATCCCTTAATAAATAAAATAAAAAATAAAAATGAAAGTCAATGTCATAAAAATTATAAATTATACAATTCAATTATCACTTATGTTACTCGGATAACAGATGTCGTAGTCTGAACTCATATAATTCTAGGCTGAGTCATTATAAAATCATATCTTTAAGCGCACGTAGGAAACCTCTGGACTTCATGTTTTTGTTAAAATTATTTAAATAATAAAATTTTGTTAAATGGTATAATAGATTCTCCTGAGCTTTTAGAAAATGTGAAATTTAGTATCCCACGTGGTAGTAGCCGCTTAATTAACCGAAGGACTTTCGTCCTACCTCATAGTCGAACTAATTAATATAGCAAATTTTTCACCCATTTGCCGCATGCAGATGCATGCATGAAATAGATGTCTTTGCTGGTTCTGTAGCCTCAGTGAGGATTAAACTTAGTCTTGTTTGTATAATTTATTTTTATTATATATTTTTTATGTTTAATTTTTCTTTCCCAAAACTTTTTCATTATCAATGGAAAAGTTCACAATTTGTAAGTTTTGTATAAAGTATATTTTTTTTAAATAGTGTTTTACATAAAATATGCATGCAAGATTCACATCTAGTAGATGTCAATCAAAAATATTGTTTTGTAACTGTTTTATTGCATTTGTGATTATATATCAGTTTTGTGAATTATAATAAAAAAATACTTTCCAAAATCGTTATCTATCAATAAGTGATGGTAAGTTACCTATAATTATTATAATGTGTATAATTTGCTTTTCTTTTCAGGATTACAAAGCCAAAGAGGAGCTGTACCTTCGTAGGGCGGCAGAACTTGACGATATAACGACCAGAAGAAATGATATGAGAGCACTCTATGATCAACTTAAAAAGAAGAGGACCACTGATTTCTTGTGTGGTAAGCGTTGCCGAATCATGTTGCATTGCAATCTATACCTTAAGGTCCTATAAGTTGCAATTAATGCAATGGCAGAAGTGTCACACGACGCGCAGTCGTGGGCTGCATTATCTGTACCAGGCCATTAAACACAGCTTTGGAAAACCGGTTTTTAGGATTCCGTAGCCAAATAGCAAAATTGGAACCCTTATAATTTCGTCTTATCTGTCTGTCCAAAGTATGTCTATAACAACAAATAGTAAAAATAAAACCAAGTTAAAAATTCAAGGGGGTCTGGTCTCCATATAAGAAAAATTTTTTGTTTTTTTTTTTGTGTTACTGAATCCTTTGTTTACGCGTCCGACTCGCACTTGACGGTTTTTATGATGCTTTTGATTTTTTTGCAAGAATTTCGGGTACGTTTTCTTAGCTTTTTTTTTTTACTTTGATACAACTCGTCGGGTTATTTTTTGTACTGTAGAGCTACTGGTCCTAGGTTTGGCGGCCATTATTTCCAAATCTGGCGTTTGGATACGAGGGATATTTAAAAAAAAGTCTGCATTACAGTTCTTCCGCAAAAGCAATAAGTGCAGTTTTACTCAAATTCGTATTAGTAAAAAATTCCGTATTTTGGGACTGTAGTCTGTGGTGGCTAGTGACTCGAGTATCGAATCGAAAGTCTCGGGATCCGAGACAACTAAATTTACAAAGCCCCGGGACTTGAAGACCTGAGACGTTCCGGGACCCTATCCGACACACACTGTACCGGTATTTTTTCTTCTAAAAGTTTATTAACTTCCGCGGGGCGCGGGGGGTTCCTACTTTATGTTATTCACCTACTATAAAGCAGTGGTTCAAAGGTTTCACTTCTAATAAAAAAAACTATTGATTTGTACAACTAATATTCGGCAAACAAAAAAATTGTGGAAAATAAAACCTTATTTCTATTCAATTACAGGTTTCAACACAATAACAGGGAAGTTGAAAGAAATGTACCAAATGATCACTCTGGGAGGTGACGCCGAGTTGGAGCTGGTTGATTCGCTTGATCCGTTCACTGAGGGTATCATTTTCAGGTAAATATGTGATTGATAACATAACATAACATCACGCTTTTTTTCCCTCAAAGGATTGGGCAGAGGTGTAGCTATAATACACCCACATTTCGCCAGTTATGTTTAAGTCCTATGTATAGTACGATTTAAATTTAATGGCAGCTCGGAACATGAGGCGAGTCGCTGCGCAGTAACCAATTCACATGTCAGCGGGGGTGAGGGGTGCGGTACTGCGCAGCTAGTAGCGCACTTCACAGCCGCCATTCAGTTTGAATCGTATTATAATAGGGAGCGAGACTATTGCCAACAACCTGCTACTAAGAAATTCCGGATAGAAGAACCCAATAACACTTTGCTCTACCTGGGAATCGAACCAAAGACCTCATGTTCAGCAGTAGACGTTTTGACCACTAGACCAACGAGGCAGATAAATGAGTCACATAACATAAACATTACGCCTATAATCCCCGAAGTGTTAGGCAGAGGAGTACCTATAGTACACTTACATTTGGATCATTCGGTTCCCTACAAAATGGTTGAGCTGGATGGTACTGAATTGCTGATACACGTGTTCGTGAACGGGCGCGGTCGGTTGAGACTGGTCATCTCTTAGCCACGGTTTATTTTTTATCTTATATTTTGAATTGTTTCTTCTTTTTTTATTTTACATTATCTTACATATAGAAGTAACAAGAATAATGTACCTGGGATTTTGTAATATTATCTTGATTTAAAAAAGTGTTCTCGGAGTTTCTTGCCCGTTCTTCTCCATAGAGATCTACGTTTTGGAATGGGCAACTAGCTTCAACTGTCTGACTAACTGACCGACTCTTTGACGATTCAAAAGTGCCTGTAAATAGTTTAATTGAAATAAATGCTTCCGAGTTTGAGTTGAGTTTGTTTTCGCTAGTTATGTTAAAGTCCCATACAATAGCAGATAATTGAGGTTTCAAGTAAAAGAACTTTTTTAACCGACTGAGCGACGGCAAAGACGTATGTATGTTTTTCACACGTATCTATGTATCTTTGTGCGTGGGATTCATTATATCCTCGAAGCATCGTAATGGCTGGATGGATTGTAATACATGAGGTGTCCTTACTTTTCAAGCAGTCAGGTGTAGTTGGTGGCATAAAATCTGAGATTGAACTAAAATAACTGCCACCAACTGCAGTCCAAATTTTTTGTTGTCGGGTTTTTTCTTCTATAGAGGTATGAGGAACAGGGTGTAAAGTTAACTCATACTCTATGGAAAAGGGAGGATCCTCCGACCAGACGGGTGTCGTGTCTGGTGGGCAACTGCCCGACGATTGATGTCGGGATGTTGTATATATGCTAGTTGTGCGGTAAACTCTGCTTGCGCGATGCAGGATTTCGCGTGACGTCAGTCTGACGCGTAGCTTGCATGTGGCGTTGTAGATGCCGCTACACTTCTATTAAATTTATTTTGTTAAGCTCTTATTAAAATTTTCTTCGATAACAAAGTTAAACCGTCTTGTTTTACCCTTTCAGGGGTAGAAGTTTGATATATTCTTTGTTAATGCTTTCTCTATACTATAGCATAGGTTCTCAACCTTATTTTGCCTACCGTCCACTTTGAGATATTTTTTTTTTCCTAGAGTCCCCAATTTTTTTTAATTACCTTTAGTCGCGAATTTGAAACAGCTAATGCCAGGATTATAATTAAACGTGTAATATTATATAGTCGTAAGGTCCCATCTCAACGCCCCCTAATTTTCTCTGAGTCTTCTACTGCTCTTCTGAAAGTCTCAAACGCCCACGAGGGGGCGTTATTACCCACGTTGTATACTACGCTTGCTACTATGCTTTATAGCTTCTAATTCATCATTTGTCTAGCCATTTCCTAACTATGTTGAGGTTGGCTGCCAGTCTAACCACCAGATCTCTCTGAATACCAGTATTCTACATGGAGCGACTGCCTATCTGACCTCCACAACCCAGTTCCCAGTTTCCACCCAGTGTGGTATAGTAATTTTATTCTAGGTGCATTGTCTTCACATATGATTACATAATTAATGTGAACTTACATAATATTGTAAAACATTTTAAAAGAGTAACGGTGGAGTTTCTTGCCCATTCTTCTCCATACGAAACTACCTTTTGGAAGGGGCAACTAGAATCAATTCTATTTTTTTGTAAATTTTTACGTTCAAAAGTGCCTTTTATGTGCCTAATTGAAATAAATGATTTGACTTTGACAGTTACTGGATAACACAATACCCCCTTTATAGCTTCTAAAGAACTAAATTATTAAAAAATATTCAATGACTTGCAAATGGGTAACGCTAGTTCCAACAGTATACTGAAGTGTGATTATTTTAAGTAATTTCTTTAGGTAGAAACATATATGTTTTAGCGGTCGAAGTGTGGGTGTACTTTACACCTCTGCCCATTCCTTTGGGGAATATAGGTCTGATGTTATCTTTATGTCATTTAGTCAGAAACAATAACAATAACAAGCAAATCTCTTTTTTTTCCAGTGTCCGTCCCCCAAACAAATCATGGAAGAACATATCAAATCTTTCCGGTGGCGAGAAGACACTATCGTCTCTAGCGTTAGTGTTTGCGTTACATTACTACAAACCAACTCCACTGTATGTCATGGATGAAATCGACGCCGCGCTGGACTTCAAAAACGTGTCGATTGTCGCTAACTATATTAAGGTGAGTCATCAACTGCCTAGTCTTTCCCCAATTGAGGAGCGTTTTTACAAAACGATACATCGTAAAATAATTTATTTTTCAATCATGTAATTTATTTATTTATTAGGGTTTAGATATAGTACGTTAAATGAAATTGCCGTTAAATAAATCAAAAAATATAAAATTCGATGTATCGCTTTGTGAAAACGCTCCTCAATTATGTTAGTCGCCATCTCCACGGGCGAGAGAATCGTAGCGATATTATCGCCGTGCCATCAAATTCAATTGAAACTTTATGAATCAATCTACACACGGCGATATCATCACGACGATGACGAATTTGATGGCACCGCATGACTGTCGCCGCGATATTCTCGCCCGTGGAGATGGCGCTTTAGGGTCGGCTTCCTGTCTAACCGGGTACAGCTGAATTCTAGTATTTTTAACCCCGTTTGAGGTTAACGTATTAGTTTAACGTCTATATCTGTGTGTTTGTCTGCGGCATCGTAGCTCCCAAACTGCTGAACCGAATTTGTTTTTTGTTTCTTTTTTTTTGAACGGTAACTTGATCGAGTGTCCTTCGATAAAAAAAAAAATAAAGAAGAAAATCTGTTCAGTCGTTTTAGAGGTTTTCTTTTTTGTGTTGGGGTTTTAAAATTTTATATATGGTGCGACTGCCTATCTGATCTCCACAACCCAGTTACTGGGTAACATGATGGGATGGCAAACAAGTGGACAGATTTTTTTTAAGTTTCTGTATTTTATTGAAAAATACAGGGGCATTTGAAAGATACATATATTTAACATATTATTTTCAACGCTAGTCAGCACATAACACACACTCCCAACTTCGCCATTGTCTCGGACAGTACCGAGAGCTCCTGCGCTTACACACTTTCACAACGTTTTTGTACACTCTGTAACCACAAGTAAAGCGCACGACGCTTCGTGAGATAAAAATATTATAATACAAAAATCTGTGTAAATTATTTCTCGTGTCCCAAAATACTGGACATTTGTGTTCGCTGTCAAAATAATGACCTTAAGAATACCTCAAAAATCATTCATATTACAGATGTGCTAAGGAAACGCGCGAAATTCAAATTTTCTAAAGTTATTTGTTAAAATTACCCCACTGAATGACTATTTCATGAAATCATGTCATTTGAGACCAATTCTAACTTAGAAAGTTGTATTGATGATTCTTGTGATTATAATTCTGCAAATACATATTTTGTTACGGTCGCGGATCATATTTTGATCAATAAATAACCTGATACTGATCTAAATTGTAAAAACCAGTACCTTGGCGCTTTAGCCAAGCTTCGCTTTTAATATTGTGAATGTGAAGACTATGTGGATCATTGTTGTTTTTTTTGGTCCTCAGTTCATTTTAATCATGGTCTGGCAGTTTGAGTAATTTTTGTGGCCTACCCAAATGTCTTTTCTTTGGTATTGTTCGTCGAATCGTTGAGCTCCTTAAGTTCTGAGTTGAGCTGCACGATTACTGACAAATGCGTGCACTGACTGGACAGGTCCACTCAATCTGCGTGGTTTTTCCTCAAAAGACCATTTCAGACACAAATCTACATGGTCTTCACATGATGTGACCAAGATTATGTCTGGACTTTAAAAGAGACTGTGACCTCTGAGTTTGTTTCGGCCTTTCTTCTCAGAGTAGTCAGATAGGAAACGCCGACATCATCTAGTTTTTAAAATATGATTGACGTGTAAAAGTGTTTGTTCAAACCTACTTACAGAAATAAAATCATTTATCTTCAAGGGTCAACCATCATCTTGATTAAAGTTTCCATTTTCTCCTTTCAGGAACGCACCAAAAACGCCCAGTTTATAATAATCTCACTACGATACAACATGTTCGAGGTATGCAACCGTCTCGTCGGCATTTACAAGACCGAAGACTGCACCAAATCCGTCACTGTTAATAACAAACTCCCTGTGAGACCAATGGCAAATGAAATTTTTGTTATTTAAACAGTAATTTCATTTTACTATGTAGGTAAGGTTCACTTTAGTGTGAAATTGTAGTAGCTTGTGACGTCATGTCAAACTAAGAAAGAGATCTGTTATTTTAATTAAACTTTCGCCAACGTCCATACTACGTTGAATACACCGGTTCTCGTCCGATCACCGAAGTTAAGCAACATCGGGCGCGGTCAGTACTTGGATGGGTGACCGCCTGGGAACACCGCGTGACGTTGGCTTTTTCCTTTTTTTCTTTCTAAATAACTTTTAAAATTAAACTGTCTGCTATTTACCGTCGTTTTGTGCAAGTTTTGAATAGAATGCGTTGCAAACATTGTATTACGAATGCATTTCTTATATCGGTCACTTATTGTAAGTTAGGCTGTAATTACAACTAATATTAATCATCACAATTCTGTACTAACCCAGTTTATTAGGGGTCGGCTTAGCATAATCTAGCTGTCATAGAGTAAAACACCTAGTAGTCAGCTTTTTCAAGTATTATTTCGCTTAGCACATATATTGGCTTATAAAAAGGTTCATGTATTCAAACAATTTTATTCAATAAACAACGATAGCAGTTTAAAATGTGTATTGATTTATTTCCTTCTAGCATGTACATAGGTATGATTACGATAAAATTATTGGAACCTCATAAAAAAAAATCTAATTTAATCAGTTAACCAACTACAAATCAAATAAAACTCCAGTAAGCTACAAATTGCCCATAACAGTGAATATTACATTTAAAATGAGTAAAATTTTGTAGAAAAACACTTTCCGATAGCGTGTTTTTTCTGAAAACAATAAAGGTTGAGACTGTTCGGATATTCCGTTTATCCACTCCAAAAAATCCACCTTAGGCGGCGACGACTTTTTGTAGCGATGCTGTCTCTCGTTTTATAAACGCGCTTCTACATCGCTACTATCGCGCGTTAGTCGCGTTTGCAACGTGGGACAGAAACGATGCAAACGCGCGGCTGTATCGATACACATGCGCGACTGTATCGATGCAAACGCGCGACCGTTGCTGACGATATCGGGGGCACGAAGGTTGAAGAGCGGAGGGATGGGTGCTGGGGAATGTGTGAAAGTGATCGACCGGAGGACACGGTGGAGCATACGGTGGAGGTCTGCCCGGCTTGGGCGGAGCACCGCCGTGTCCTCGCGGCGGCGGCGATCTCTCGCGTCCGGCCCTGGTACGGAGCGAGAGAGAATGGGAAGCTATCACCTCATGCGAAGCAGTAATGCTCGTGAAGGAGGCGGAGCGCGTGAGAGAAAGACAATCGTCGCGCCCTCACGCCCCTAGCCGCCGCAGGAGGAGACACCCTGGGCGTCAGGAATCGATATCCGACTCCCGGCCACCGTAGGGGCGGACTTGCGGACGGCGAGCAATGGGCAGCTCGCCGTCCGGTAAGAACCAGACCCGGGTCGACGGCGCGTTGTGTTCTACGCGCGCCTCAAAGAGATGTCAGCATAATTGACGGAGTCCGATAGGGCCGATGCCCATCCGGGGTCGCGGATTGTTCGAAAGAGTTACCGTGGCCCTGGCGCACAGGCAACTGAAGGAACACGGGTGGGTTTTAGTCAGTAAGAGTCTGACACGCCCTTCCGCTCCGCCCAAAGCGGGAGAGGTCATTTGATGACAAAAAAAAAGCGTCCTGAGCGAAATTTCGGCGGCACTCCTCTCCTCTCTACCCTTTGAGACTAGTGAGGGGCGTAAATTTCAGCACGCCGCCTAGGTTTTCTTATGTCCATTCATAAAGAAATAGGAGTTAGTTTGTCGGCTAATGCAGAAAAGTTTGAGAATTCAGGCGAATGTCGGATGCAAGAGCAAGCGAAGAGATCTCAACACTTATGGTTTTCTAACCCAAAACCCGAACTAAAACAAAAGTACTCTGCAGGCGCCAGAGGTGAAGGGGCGCCTAGTCACAGCCCCTCCGGCTTCCCTTCACTTCTGGCACCCTGGGCGGTCGCCCATACGCGCCCTGCCGTAACGCCGGCATTGACGCTATCGCTAATCCCGTTTCAAGCCATACCTATTCATCTTTAAATTAAGTTTATTCACATTAGTTTGTAAATACTGAAAGAAAAATACACCAAAACAACTGTCTTTTTATTTATTGTTACAGAACATCTCAATATACATAAACGTTATACATTAACATAAATTATACAATTCTCTTAAAACAGCAAACATTGCTTGGAGCGCAATAACTTTGGCGGGACGTAGCACCGACCGGCGTACGTACTCATGCTTTAGTGCCCTGTACAGCCGTTTCACCGCAGTCCTGTCGCAGTATATGGATTAACTTGAAACTCTAAACCATTTATGTAGTGTGGCCCCTGCATAAAAGGTTTAAGGCGAAAGCATCAGGTTAGCCTTCGAAATTCAAATTTTCTTAAGTTATTTGCAATTTGCGGGTCAGTATCAAGTAGTATGTTGATCTAAATACGATTCGCGACCGTAACAAATATGGCTTTACAGAATTATAATCTTTAGAATCAGCAATCCAACTCCTTAAGTTAGAATTGGCTTCAAATGTCATGATATCATGAAATAGTCATTCAATCAATAAGGTAATATGAACTTGAGAGAGATGTATTGATCATTTTTATGATTACAAATATTCTATAAATAAATATTTGATACGGCCGCGAATCATATTTTGATCAACATACAATATAATACTGACCTACAAATTGCAAAAAATGTAAGAACATTTTAATTTCACGGGCTAGCATTTATAATTTATCTAGCTTAGCGCATCCCCCTTAAAGGAACCAATAATAATCTATCAACATACAGATTGATCAATTGTCGGTCAGCTGAGACGGCGAGAATAGATAGAACATTATGATCTGTTCCAAAAGTATCTGATGAAAATGTAAACAAATGGATCCGAAAACGTATCTGTGGATGCCAATTTGTAGTGCCACTTATAAATTGAATATTTTATTTGTATACTTATATACCCGAAGTTCTAATTTTAAGTCACCTTGAAATATGTTTTTCAGTTGACAATACTAATTGAGGTTAATTTGAAAACCTCAATATTCGTCGATGATTTTTCAATTATAATTTAATAACGTTATTCAAACAATGAGGCCCACTTGAACCACATATTACTAAACACGTTAAGCGTTCAACGAATTTAAAACATTGTTCTATTTCTATCCATTGTTTGAAGTTGACAGGGACAGAGTGATGTTTTAAATAATTATGTTTAACGTAACGTATGGTGCAAGGAGGGTTTTCTGAAATTACGTTCACTAGGTGGCAGCATTGAGACTTCAGGTCCGGGCACCTGTCAAGTGTCACAGCACCTATATTTTCTTTAGTCGTGCCTGAATGATGAACGAATAAATGAAACGAATTATGAACGTCATCATATATTTCTATTCAGTGTCAAAATAGAAGACCTCTTGTCAAAGTGGCGCCAACTGGTGCCGTGAATTTTCATAACTCTCATTGTTGGAAGAACTGGTGACATAAGAACTTAAAACCTTCTAAATACAGATGAATATGTTACTAATCCTTTAGTGCGCGATTGCGGAAGAACTCAACCTGAAAAGGGCTTTTTTACACTATCACATACTTTTGCAACAACAAACATTACATCTACTCTGTTGCTCTTTATATTAGGACTATTTTCTCTATGGTCAGAGAAAAAAATATCTGAAGATTATAATGTGGCGGTTTGAAAAAAAATCTACACAAGTTGCCAAATCGCTACTATTCCATAATTAATAAATAAACCCTGACGATTGAAAAATCGGCCTCCACTTCTTTGTAATCCGAGAGAAGTCTTTCTTTATAGAAGTTATGGTCCTCACACTTATTTGAACCCTTCTTTGTCCTACGTAATTTTGATCATAGTGATGATCTTGATTTTTTTTAGCCCATTGGTTCTACTGACTTAAGTAGGTATAAGAAAAATATTATTGAATTTCTTACATTTAAATGCATGCTAGTGCGAAGAAGGAAGGAATGGGTGTGAGGAATTAGCTACCTACATGAGTTTTAAGACCATTGACTAATTAATGATTAAAGTGATAATCAAAATAATGCAATATGGACGCCATTTGTAAAATATTGGCTGCTGTTGTTTGACCTAAAATTGTAAGTGTCTTGGTTATACAGGCGATTTTCTTGCAATTAAATATTGAAAGGACACATTAAAAGTTACGTTATGTGATTTACGATCTTAAATCTGGAAAATAAGGTTGAATTTCGATTTCAACGTGGATTTAACGATATCTATCTATTAAAATTGATTTATGGATATAATTTTTCACGATTAACTATAAAAGGTGAAGGCCCAAATAAATATCTAAACATATTCCATAATTTACAATACGTTTATTAAATAATTTCAATTACATACATACATTTATGCAACTTTCAGTTCGGATATCACAAATTCAACATTTTTAAATTCAGGCTGTTTGTAAGAATATGTCTGGATACAGTGTGACATACATCTATTTAATACACGCTGACTTTTATAGAGGGACAAAGAAAAGTATTAGTGTTGATTCTGTTCTGCACTAAGTAAATTTAATTACTGCTATTCTTGTCTTTTTCATTCTCATTTGAATTAAAATGTGCATACGAATTTAGACATTTATGCGAACAGTTTGCTACATTCCTCCTATTAGCGTTTTGATGGCAATCTAAATGGACTTGGCCCAGAAATCGGGTACGTGTTTGGCGCCATCAGTAACGGTCATCAGCTCCTGAAACGTGCAGACTACAGGACTTGCAGGACATGTTTTTAAGTGACCCATCGTTTGTGGAACAGCACCATATTTACGCACCAAGGCGGAGACGTCTATGAATTTTCAATATGCTACATTTAGAATGTTTGAATAATAAAATTCTTCGAGTGATTTATTTTCAAGCATTTGGCGCGCAGTGGTTAAGCGATTGGCTGCTGCGCTGCGTGTCGCGGGTTCGATTCCCGCACGGACCAATTATTTGTATGACCTACAAGTAGTTGTTTCGGGTCTGGCTGTTTGTGTATCTGAGTTTAAATGTTTGTAAACGCACCCACAATACAGGAGAAATGCCTAGTGTGGGGCAACATAAAAAAAAAATATCATTTAGATTTCGAAGTTATCCATATTAGGGGCATTAATTTAAAAGTCAGCGTATATAACTAAAGAATACTAGTAATGTGCGGTGCAAATTACTAATACCCTTGCTCACCCAACTAAGCTAATGCTTGATCTATGGGCTCGTTCAAATAGTTCCACGGCTTAGGACACAGAGTAATTAAAGAATGAAGTGTTAATACACGAACATAGGCGATTGACGTCCAACAGTGAAAGGTCACGACGGTCACGAATATAGGGCGGTGACAGTTCAAAGACAGACGTTTCTTGTTCTGATAACTACGTCACATGGTAAACAGCGAGTGAAGCCTACCAATATAATTTATATAGTAGACTCAGTAAACAATCAATAGTTATCCATTGCAGTCTATTTGGAGACCCAAATTCAGTATCGGATTTTATGATGACAATTCATTTGTTAATATCTCTGTAATTTGACTTTTAGTCAAGGCCTTAGCCGTAGAACTTCAGAAGTTCTAAACATCAATTATTTAACAGTCATTAAAAGGGGTACTTATAATAATTCTTTGCATACAACAAAGGCTCAGGTACAAAATAGCCCCAAGATATCTCTTCATTGACCAAATCTTAACATAAAATATGGGTTAAATATTTCAGACCCGCTCAAAGATATTTACTCATCGCACAAATTACGAATGACGGATTCTAAGCCTACGCGTAAGTACAGCAAACATACTTGTGGGTACTCCATTCCCTTACCAATCTGTGACAACCTTTAAGGGCCATTTTGCACAAGAACCGTATATTACACAATCAATAATAATATACCTTACACTTCTTGCACCAAAACCATCACTTCTGGCTTCAAAAACACATCTTTATTTGGGCTGTTTTGAATTTGTTCGGCCACCGACGAATGCCAAGCAAAAGTGAGTATTATTGCTGGTACCAATCGTAGGTCGATAAGGGTCTTATTTGCGTCTTCTTCGGGGATTAGCTTGTGGCCTGTTGGCATATTTAGCACGAACGGTAGGTCGTGTTCGAGGTTCTCTCGAACGAATTCGTGGATTTCATTGTAGCGCTCATACACTGAGAATGTTCCCTGAAATAATGGAAATGTTAAGAGGTTTATTAAAATTATCTTAACACTCAAACTACACTACCGGGACTCCTAAATCGAGGCACCAAGCCACATTTACATGAAGGTATAAAGGTCCAAAACATCAAAATAATTATGAGTTTAAAAAAGTATTTAGGTAGTTTTGAAGTCTACATACTGGCCATCATTTTGGTGTCATCATTGATCAAAATTGGAATTCACGACCATCTAAAACTTATAGATCTTTATCCAAAAAAAAATGCAGGGTGGCTTGATTCAGGAGTCCGGAAGTGATTAAATTAATAAAATCTAATTAATTTATTAGATGCAGTAACGTGTCCGTAAATAAAGCGCATAGAATTTTAGAAAAATGTCAGCTTGGTAGATCGACGCCTTTGTCACTCATACTTGTGATAGTATAGACTGTCACAGAAAAAGAGGAGCGGATAAGGAAACTGTTAATTAATTTTGACCATAACCAGTGTTAAAATACACATACATAACATCACGCCTGTAATCCCCGAAGGGTTAGGCAGAGGTGTACCTATAGTACACCCACATTTCACCAGTTATTTTGAAGTCCCATGTAATAAGGGGAGAGCCTATTGGCATCAACCGGGCACACATCCAGACTCCGGGCTATTACTGAGAAATTCCTGATGGAAAAACCCAATAACACTTTGCCCGACCTGGGAATCGAACCCAGAACATCATGCTCAGCAGTAGCGCTTGTAACCACTAGACCAACGAGGTAGAGTTAGAATATTTTTGGAGAGATACGAGGTGCATTCAATAAGTACCTAGCCTCATCGCCAGAGGGCGCTGTAGTTTCAAAAGAGTTTTACCACAGTGTAGCACATTCTTTTTTAATTCTTTTTTCAAATTTTCATTCCAATCCCTTCATTTGTTTTAATTTGACAACTTATGGAAGCGAACGTGTCGATCGGTTTTACAAAAATGGAAAAAGAGCAATATCGTTCGGTGATTCGATTCCTATTTTTGGAAGGGAAAACGCGCATCGAAATCAAAGAGCGCTTGGATGCTGTGTACGGTGACTCTTCTCCATCGATGGCCACCGTCAAGAATTGGTTCAACGAGTTTGCACGTGGCCGTACGTCGGTTTTTGATGAACCACGTCCAGGTGCACCGAAAACAGCTGCTACGGAGGAAAACATTAAAAAAATCCATGATCTCGTATTGGCAGATCGCCGGTTGAAGGTTCGGGAGCTAGCTGAGACTGTAGGCATTTCAGAAGGAACAGTGCATCATATTCTTCACGAGGAACTCGGCATGAGAAAGCTGTCGGCGCGATGGGTGCCGCGTTTACTCACACCAGAAAACAAGCGCAACCGTGAGACCACATCGGAGACGTGTTTGGCGCTGTTTAAGATGAATCCAGCGGAGTTTTTGCGTCGTTTTGTGACCGTCGATGAAACCTGGATCCACTGGTACACACCAGAGACCAAGGAGCAATCAAAACAATGGATCCAGACCGGGGAACGTGCTCCAAAGAAGGCGAAAACTGTAAAATCGACCGGAAAAGTTATGGCCACCGTTTTCTGGGATTCACAAGGTGTGATCTACATCGATTACCTCGAGAAGGGTAAAACAATTACAGGGCTTTACTATGCCGATTTATTAGGCCGATTCGACGCCGAATTAAAGAAAAAACGACCCCATCTGGCGAAGAAAAAAGTGCTGTTTCACCACGACAACGCACCGGTTCACACGTCTGCCGTTGCCATGGCCAAATTGGTCGAATTACGCTACGAATTGCTGCCCCATCCACCGTATTCTCCAGATTTGGCCCCTTGTGACTTCTTTCTGTTTCCTAATCTGAAAAAATCACTCGCCGGGAATAGATATGGATCGAATGAGGAGGTCATCGCCGCCACGGAGGCCTATTTTGCAGAGTTTGACAAAAACTATTTTTCGGACGGGTTAAAAAAGTTGGAGCATCGCTGGGCTAAGTGTATCGAACTAAAAGGAGACTATGTTGAAAAATAAATTGCCACTTTTCCAAAATTTTCGTTTACTTTTTGTAGGCTAAGTATTTATTGAATGACCCTCGTACATGTTTGGGTCGGCAAATTAGGTTCGGCAGTATTTGTTGAACAACAGCCCAATCAAAGCAATTGGTACACATATTCGGCTCGTGTCGATCGGCATACTTCGTTCGGCATTTATCCTCGCTTAAATAGGTCATTTATGGGTCGGCCCGGTAGAATTCGAACTAAGCCGAGCGCCTTTTTACCGAACGTAAATGATTTGTTAAAATAAGCTTTTAGCAAGTCTAAACTTTGTAAGATATTTGAGGTCATTTTTGACAGCGAATTTTAGAAACCGCATGCATCAAACTATCAAGATTTTGTTTTCAAAGCAAATTAAATAATAACTCGTATGCGTTCGAAATCTGAAATTTAGTTTTTATTTGTTTATTTTCGGCCAGTATTCGTTGTAGCACTCAGTCTATCCATCATAAAAAAAATTATATGAATAATCATTTTCTACGAAATGTATGGGAAAAGTTTTGTGTCGGCTTTTCTAGTATTCAAACCTCAGTTGGTCCGATAGTCTTTTGATCCTTATAAGAAACAGGATCAATTGGAATCAAAAAAAGTTTTTGTGAAAATTGCCCATTTTCTCGCTGACTGCACTATTTATTCAAAATCTGTGAACGCAGATCAAAATTTCTCAAAAAGGTTTAAGGTTAGTCTCCTGAGACTGTTTTCCTGTAGCTACAGCGGTTAAGGTACCTGTCCTTACTGCCCCGTCTCAAAAATCCATCATGTATATCCGATTTTGCCGCCCGGCTGTGCCGAATCAAGCCGACCCGAACATGTGTGTGTATGTGTGTTAGCGTGTGTGTGTGTGTGTTATGGTTTGTGTGTGTGTGTGTGTGTGTGTGTGTGTGTGTGTGTGTGTGTTGGGGTGTGTGTGTTGGGGTGTGTGTGTGTGCGGGTGTATTTAGGCACAGAGCATATAAATAATACCAGCCTATTACTGTCACACTGCAGGGCAAAGGCCTCTTCTTATACAGAGAAGGCATGAGTATTGATCATCCGTCTTATATTTGTCGTTCACTGATGTCAGTAAGGTCCAAGATAAACTCATAATATAATAATTTAATATTACCTGCAGCAAAATGCCATCTGGGAAGCGTATTCTGATTATAGCAAATTTGTATTTGCGCATTTCTCTTAGTTCGTCCTTTTCCCTCATTGCCTTGGTTCTGAGCATTTGACTCTTTTCTATAGCTTCTTGCCTGTTGACAAAATATACAGAGTGGGGATAAGGTTATCACATTAAATAGTACATCCGTTATTACAACTTGTTATCAGTCTGCTAAAATAATAAAATAAACAAAACAAACAAAATAATTTTACTAAAAATAGAAAACTTAATTTTTGAAACAATATAAATAGCGTACAAATTGGCACAAAATAAATCACCATTGATAAATAAGGCACTAGAAACGCGTGGGGCGATGGTATCAACAATTCAACACCAACTTTATGGTATTATTACAAGACAACCACAAATTAAGTTTAACGTTGTAACATACTATGTTGTTGTTGTTGTATTATAAACGCCTGTTATCAACTGCCATCTATCTCTACACCAGCCTTGGTTGACTGGTAGAGAATGCCTAAGGCATTAAGTCCGCCTTTGTATGTTATTGTGTGCGAGAAGTTTAAATAAATAAATATATAATAAATACTAAAACGAAAAAAAAGGCCCCACAGCTAGAATGTAAATTGTTAATATTTAAAATATGTAATGTACAATACGTGGTTTTAATTAATGTGATAACCTAATCGTCACATTGTATAATAATTAATGAAATAAATAGAACAATAAAAAAATATATTAACCATTTCCAGTACTTAGACATTAGGGTGTAACCAGACCGCAATATTCGATAGTCCATATCGATTATTAGTCTGATCAAAGTAAAGTCACAGTGTGGTCTGTGAATCTTGCCCCTCGTCTATTACGAATCTCACCTCAATTGCTGTTCCTTCTTGATTTCTTCAAGCGACAGCGCGTAGAACGAAGGCGGAAGTTGCACCTTACTGGCTGCTTGTGACGGTAGCAACACTTGCAGATTCCTGTCTAATTCTAGCTGAATTGGCTCTGCTGTTCTCAGGCCTTCTATTAGACACTGGAAATACATTTAGAAATAAGTACAGGCCTTACATAAATAACTTTTCCGAAGGTCTAGTTACGGCGACATTCTTTTTTGTTGTGTATTTTATTATGTAAATTATGTATTACGGCGACATTCTTTTTTGTTGTGTATTTTATTATGTAAATTATGTATTATGCTATAGAAAATTATTTTAGTTTATACAAACGATCCGCACCTGCTTCGCAAGGTTTTTAAGACTTGGCAAAACATCGAGACTTCTTTGTTATTATGTAAGTAAGTTAATATTTACATATTAAATTAAAAGAGATTTGAGTCCGGAAGGTTATGTGTATAACATAACCTTTCGGAATCAATTCTGTAAATGATGGTGAAAACTTTATCAAAATTCGTTGCGTAGTTTAGGAGAACAACGCGGTCACACACACAGACACGAAAAGTGACTGTAATTTAAAAATTAATTGTGCTACCATTATATTTCCGTGCAAGTCTAGCTAACAACAAGTTTAAATTTTTTATAAAAAAATGATGTGCAATTTAGCAAACATAACCTTGTAAACGACGCTCTCTGTCAGGTCAAGTCATTTTTAACCTCCGACGGAAAAGAGGGGTGTTATAAGTGTAACGTGTGTGTCTGTCTGCGGGATCGTAGCTCCCAAACAGCTGCACCGATTTTGTTTTGTTCGAAAGGTGACTTGAGCGAGTGTAGTCCGCAAAAAAAAAAGAAAAAAAAAAAAAAAAAAAAAAGAAACAATAAAATCCGTGCAGCAGTTTTTAGATGTTTTTGGTTGTAGGGTTTTTTTTACTCTCTATAAAATAATGTGTACTACGGTCTGACGTCCCTAGAGAAATAACGCTGCATTTCTATTTGTCTACTTCACAATCATGTTTTTACACTAGGTGACACTGCAATAGTGAAGCTTTCTACCAGTTAAAGATATTTTGTAATCGGATGAAATTACCTCTTACAAACAAACAAATAAATAAATAATTTCATATCTATTTCAGATTTCTCGAAACACTATAATTCCCGTCGTAGTAACTGTGCAATTGATTTCCACAGCGTTCTAATGAACTTGTAGCTGTATCTACATCGCCATATGCGAGCTACGCGTCACACTGACGTCACGCAAAATCCTGCATCGCGCAAGCGGAGTTTACGGCGCACTTACCATAAAACGTCCTGACATCAAACGACTGGCAGTTGCCCACTAAACACGACACCCGTCTGGTCGGAGGATACTTCTTTTTCTATAGAGTATGAGTGTACTTTACACCCTGTTCCTCATATCTCTATAAATTTTTACGATCTAAAAATAGTAATAATTTATCCCGCTTACCACCAAACTCTCAACTGAAGGCACATTCTCCCTCTGAAACACTAAGTAATCTTCCTCAGCGCCGTCTGCGTTCGTAACTTTCTGTTGGACGAAACCAGCTGCCAGGAGCAATTCCATCGAGCCTTCGATTGGTTGCACGCGTTCTGTGAATGCTCTGGAAGTAAATTTATTTATTTATAACATAACATCACGCCTGAATACCTCGAAGTGTTAGGCAGAGGTGTACCTATAGTACACACACATTTCGCCAGTTATGTTTAAGTCTCTTGTGCCTATTGCCATCAACCGGGCACAAATCCAGATTTCGGGCTGCTATTGAGAAGTTCCAGATGGAAAAACCTAATAACACTTTTCCCGACCCGGGAATCGAACCCACATCAAAAACGACAAATATAACCACAAACTCGGTCGTTAAGTCTAAACGATGTCAAATTTCTTTAATAGATTTTCAACCTTATGCTTTCGAAATAAAGTTGAAAATCTATTAAAGGAATCTGACAACGATACGACTTAGCGACCGCTTTTTGTCGCTGTCTAATATCGAGACTGCCGGCCCAAGACCTGATGGTCAGCAGTAGCGCTTGCAACCACTAGACCAACCAGGCAGTTATTGATATAAATATGTTGCAGCATCACAACACAACACGTCGTTTTTTTTTTTTGATAACTGCTCAAAACTTTTTACGCTAGGGGGTTCAGAATCATGTGCTGAATTCATGGTTACAGTTTGCGCGGCAATGTCCCTGCCAGCCTTTATAACTTTATAACATGCCCAGTTTCGCCGAATAGGTACCTACCTATAGGTACAGGTGTATAAGTAAACCCATATTTTTTCTGTTATGATGATTAAGTGAAATAGGCGGTGACCCTATTCCTATTAAGGGGGATGCGCCAGGTTGCCCGCGAAATTCAAATTTTCTTCCGTTTTTTTGCAATTTGCAGGTCAGTGTCAGGTTGTATGTGGATTCAAATATGATTCGCGACCGTAACAAATATCGCTTTACAGAATTATAATCACTAAAATCAGCGATACAACTCCTTAAGTTAGAATTGGCTTCAAATGTCATGATTTCATGAAACAGTCATTCGATAGGGAAAGTTAAAGCGATGTATTGATGATTTTTATGATTATAATTCTATAAATAAATATTAGATACGGCCGCGAATCATATTTAGATCAACATACAACCTCATACTCACCTACAAATTTCAAAAAACGTAAGAAAATTTGAATTTCGCGGGCTACCCTAACGCTTTCGCCTTAACCGGGTACAGATCAAGATTCCGGGCTGATACTGAGAAATTCGTCAATTCAGACCCCAGGAACCAATTCTTAGTGGTCCTTCTTGCGCTCATCAGACCAATGAGATGAATTTGACTATCTAATTAAAAGTTCAGCATAGCTATCAACAACCATTCGATAGGCTGTTGTGTCGAAAATAACACATTTTTGATTACCGGATTTTCGTTGTTCGACAGAAAACACCTGTTAGGAAGAAAAGCGACCGTCTACTTGGATTAAAATTGTCAAAATGTTCGGGTTTGGATTTGTAAACCGCCTTTAGAGGACTCCTTCGATGTGATTGGTTGATGTTCGTACCGAATACGTAAGCATATCGAATGGTTGTGTACAGCTGTGCTGGTTAAGTTATCTCCAAAGGACTCTTCATACCTATTGCTCATCCTAATTTTCTGAAACTTTTCTTCTTCAGGACTTGTAATAATGTTCTCCAAATACTTGCACAGTGTCTCCACACATGTATCAACCTGCAAATAAAAAAAAAATAGTATCAATAATCAGATCATTTTTGCACGTTTTGATTTCACCAATAAGTATTGTACTTGACCATTTCAAACCATACCTATTATCATATTCATTTGGAAATCGACAATTTGGGCAAAAAAAAAAAAAAAATTTGGATAAGCGCAGTTCGAATCCGCGCCGTTTGTTTTCGTGAAAACGTTGGTCACAGCTGTACCCTTACCTAAACTAAAGAGAGGACTTCCCGAAACAATTATATCGTGTGTAGGTGCTAGCACTTTGCCAGTCACTATCACGCCAAGCTTGCTCTATACCAACTAATGAGAGGTGGTCGCATTCACATCAAGCTAAGCGCAGTGTAGCAAGCACAGTTTTGTGACGAGCGAGCGAAGCGAGCCCACAGATGACAAGCACGCACGCAAAGCGAGACAACCCCAAGACTAGCGAGTGCAATACACAAGCATATTCTTAAATCAAGCGAGCGAAGACAGCTCACCTTTGTCACAAGTCAGTGGAGCGCGATTATTAAGTGCTTGCTCATCCTGTGAGTAGGCGTGGTCTTTCGTATCAATAGTGGGCTCACTTCGCTCGCTGTATCTTGATAGCGCTCGCTTCGCTCGCTCATCTAGTATTCACAGTTCTTACCTAAGCTGCCGTACGGAGCTGTAATAATCTCTGGCTAATCGGTGCAAGCTTTTCACCAATAACGCTCGCTTCGCGCATTTTGATCGATCGATCGATCTTGGATGCGACAGTTCTAATCAAACTCTCACCTATAACCAAGGCAACCCCCCCTTACTGAGTATATTGCTGTTGAAACCTCCTAATGATCTCGTAATGCTTACGCATAATTACTTGCACGATGACAAGGCGCCACCGATTGATAACATGACGACTTTTTTAAAGTTTTTCGGTGCTACCCTAGGTTTTGTGTTCGCTCAGAATTAGACTTTAGGCTTATTGTGTTCCTCACGATATGAACTTTCTTTGATTCACGTTTTTTTTACATTTACGAGCAGATTTACAGCCGATATGGATGAGGCGAAATCTTATGTTTTCACAAAGGTATCTGTAACAAATTTTCCTACGGTTTCCGATAAATACCATAGCCATTGTATTTCCTCGACACTAGACTTAGTAGGCTCATTGCATTCCTGATGAAGTAAGCTTTCACCAATTATGATATTTTTCAGTTTTGAGCAGGCTTACGGTCGATATGAGACGACTTCTAAAACTTTTTTGCTATTTGCAACAATTTTTCCTACTGTTTCTGACATTGCCATAGCTATTTTCTTTGCTCGGCACTAAACCCTTTAGAATCTTTACATTCCTTAAGATGCAAGCTTTCTCCTATTCGGATTTCTTTCATTTCTGAGCAAATTTACGGCCGATATGAGACAACATCTGAAATTATTTTGCTGATGATTTTTATTTTGGCCAATATTTCTATTGTTTCTCTTTAGGTCCTGGTAGAACTGTATCAACACTTGACAACGACATTGGACACTAGAATCGCCGTTCCAGATAAACACGTTTTTGTGCTATACGAATTGGAATTTCGAAACATAGTGAAAAATAGAGGCTCGCACGCACGCCCGTGCACCGGTGACGTGAGGTCATAAGCAATTTATATCCCGCTTAAAATTGTTACAAAATATATGACCTATTTTTTAATGCTCAACCATTACGCTAGTCTTAAAATTCTCGTAGTTATTAACGGTTGAAATCTTACATGTATTTGTTGGGCAGACTTAGCACCAGTACACCGAGCGAAAAGACGTCAAGTCAAAAATTGGTTTAATAAAATAATGAGTTGAGAAAGGTTGATATTGTCGACCCTCATAACAGTATAACTTAATTTAATGTCGATAATTGTGTTTGCGATAAATACGTTCTTATTACTGCTGTTATCCCGTTCATAAAAAAAATATTGATAGATATACAGAATGGCAGGGCCATGACGTCCAAACTGTAACCATGAATTCAGCACACGATTATAGAATCCCTTGGATAGAAAAATGAATCAAAAAATTAAAGAAAAAAAAAAAAAATGAATCATTATTTATAGATTATATATATTTTCATGTATAATTATTTTTATTATTAATAAATTAATAATAAAAATAATCATGTACTGATTACATATTAGAAGGTTGCGCGTCGATGTCCCTGCCACTCTGTACAATACGGTATTTTAACATTATTTTGCTAAAAGTTCATCCTAGAAGCATCCTAAAACTCGGTAACTAATACAAGTTGAACACACCTTTTCTCTATTATTGTTACAGGACTGTATGATGAGACAGGCAGTGAGCCCTCGCTCCTCTTCCAACTGTTCGTACAGAAACGTCTTGATGTTTTTCTTCCATTCATCTCGTGGCAGGATGTCGTTGCTTATCAATGGGCATCTGAAAGTGATATTGTATTGTTAAATAACCAGGCGATCTTGCGCTGTCTGCAGAAAGAAGTGCAAGCTAGCACCCCAATTACGTAACACACTTTCAATCACAATCTGAAGGATTTTAAAGGAAATTCCTAATTCATTGCTGTATAGGTTTGAAAAATTCGTTCGCTCAACAACGTTAAAACGCAAGGAATGTTGTTGAATTGCCAAATGAAAGGCATTGCCAATGTGTGTTACGCAACACGCGCGCGCGCATTTTGTGTGTGTGTCGCCCACTGGTTAAAGTGATGCTGCTTGGGCTACCCCAAGCTTGCTTGACCTACGTCAATACTCAGGCAGTGGATGGCTTTTGGCTGATTTGATGAAGTTTGAGATTGGAAGGTGAAGTCAAGTTAAAAATAAAAGCTTGCAAAAAAGGCCTCTGCTGACTGCTGTAATCAATGGTCAATGGCACTGAGGACAGCATCTTTCTAGATATTGATAAAAGTGCAAGTTAGCTCTCTATGAGCTAACGGTACCAGAAGTACTGAATTAAAAAAAAGTTTGTTGAATAACTTAGATAATTATTTCTATAAACGGTTCTACGTTTATTTTATTTTTTGAAAATCCATATTATTAGAAAATATCATTACAAGTTTTGAAAAAGAACAGTTCCAGAAAATTTCGATGAGCAATAGGTATGTAACTTCTTTAGACTTAGCCATAAATTAGAAAGATGCTGCCCTCAGATATACACTTTTGGTAAGTGGAATATTGCTGTACTCTTATTTTTTTTTTCCATGACTCAATTACTCAGTTGACGTCACCATATTATGGAATAAACAATTTGAATTTTCACGCTAATTCAAGCTAATTTTTGTTAGTTATCAATAAGGACCATTTTTGTCAGTGCAAGTTAGTAGCTAAGTTAATTAAATAAATATTACATGAAATAAAAATCTTACTTGAAATAAACGCCACTGGCAGCAAAGTTCCCAGGCAAGTCTACTTCTAACACGCGTGACAGATGCTCCGATGGCGTCGCCTTCGACGCAGACGCAGACGAAGCCGCCGCCTCATTGGCTCTTTCATTTTCTAGCTCTTTTTTAACTTGGGCCTGGAATATTGAAATATATTGAGATTTAAACAGACGACCAGTTTGCCACTTCTTCCCAACTCAATATCTGAAGCATTATTAGTGAAGGGTAGTGATGGGCCAGTGGTTCAACCCCGACTTACCGAGTTGTAGGTTGTGAGTTTGAACCCAGGCAGGCAATTTACTTTGTGTATTTAATTTCATCACCACTGCGCTCAAAACGGTGAAGGAAAACATAGTGAGGAAACCGGCATGTCCTAAAACCAAAACTTCGAAGACATGTGACATCCACCAACCCGCACTGGGCTTTTGTGGTGGATTATGGCCCACTCCCTCTCACAGAAAAGAGGCCTGTGTCCCAGCAATGGAAACATTATATGTTGATGTTGATATTTTACATAAGTGGTAAAGGCTGGTGTTTTTAAGAACTGTTTTTGGACTTGACATTCAAAAATTTGTGCTGTGATGCTCCATCTACCTTTTACAACTAATACAGGCCAAAATGTTTCTTTAGTTATTTCTCTGATTGAGTCAGTGAGTTTTGGGGAAGGATTTATGACTTAGCATAATCAGCCTATACACGACATAAACTGCATATTATTTTGTATATATTTAGGAAATTGTGAAAAAATAACAGAGATGTGGTCCATCTGCTGTCCAGGACATTTTAAGACATTCAATTTGGAGAAGACAGAAGTATACACATAGTATTATGACAAATACAAACTATTTCTTCTTAACAAAAACCAACCTGTATAGCAGCCAATGAAGTATTAAAAGACGGATTTTCCCTCTTCTGATCCAACCTTGCCAAAGCCGCCTCTGCAGCCACCTTACTTTCCTCCGACAGTCCAGACCTTTTTACAGAAACTTCTTTCTTTGACGAATGAGAGCTGTTACTACTCAACGTTGCTGAGCTCAGCTTGTGGCCCGGGCCGGCCATTTTGAATTTGGCATCGACCTTTTTCTTTTGAAAGAATTTCTTTATTCGGTCCGTCATGATGGTTAGATTCTTGGTGTGTGTTCTTTAGGTAGTTTTAGCTTCGATACGCTTTCTTTCAGTTGTTCGATTGTGGCTGACGTTGCTGTTGAAATAATGTAGGTTTTAGTATTTAAACAAGTCGTCATCTGCCAAGCCTTTTCTCAACTGAATAACAGTATTTTACATATTTGCTACTGCTTATCTGCCCACAACAACAGAGTTACTTGGTTACACAATTAGGACCCCCCTCCCCCGTCTAGGGTTACCATATGGAAAATTGAAAAGTCCTGAGAAAAAGCCTGATTTATAAGGAGAAGTCCTGAGATTTTGTCGCAAACGTAATTAACGACGATGCATATTTTTTTCACATGATGTATTTTTTTTGATTTTGTTTTTAAAAATACTATGTTGATGTTAATTACGTTGATTTGTGGTGTGATACTATCCAAAGAAGATTATATATTTTTTTATGTTGATTGTAACTTACCAATAAAATAAAATAACTGAAAAATCTAGATAGTGATATGTACTTTATTTTATTAAAAAAATGCAAAATCCTGAGACTCCCGAGATTTCCCTCAATCTGGCCGCAATCCTGTCAGGAGCCTAAAAATCCTGAGATCTCAGGACAAATCCTGATATATGGTAACCCTACCCCCATCCCCCTTAGTAAGACTGTTTACCAGACTTTTGTTCTTCTGACTGCCCGTAATGACTGTCAAAGATCAACAAATGACAGCAGGGACTGACAGTTTAGTGCTTTAGTATTAAATCAAGTGCATTAGTTATTATTAATATGTTAGTAAAGATGCTAACATATGGAGCTGTATACTATCAAAATAGAAATATGGTTGATCTATCTAAGTTCTAACCCCATATTGTGATATTACAGTGTTTGCATTACCTTCAGTGTACCTAGTTTGGTAACCATTTTGCTTTGTTAATTGTACCTATATGCCTTTGTATCCGGAATTTCCAATAAGTGGCTTCAGGGGTAACAAACAATACCTAACCGTGTAGTGAATTTCTATGAAACCCATTCAGGGGTTTGTGAATGCACATTTCATTTAAAATATTTGTTGAAAGAAACAATACAACAGTAACAGTTTCAACAAATATTTTGATATATCAAGAGATAGTTATAAGTCATAACACAGGTCTGCAATGGTTTTCCTCTTTGAAATCTGAGTAACATTTTCTATAGTTTCCGATGTGCTGATTACGAGAAAAATAATAAAAAAAATCCATTACGTCAGGATTTTTTGATATTGAATATTTAAGATTTTGCTGAAAAATGTCGGAGCGCCTACATTTAAAAATTTATAAAACGTCATTAAATTACTTCAGCTTAATTTTTATTGCATTTAATTAGTTTAAGGGGACATAGAAATTAATCGAAATCAGTAATTTGTTAATTACTACATAATGAGTATAAGTAATTCGCATTAACCATGTCGAAAACGGTTCATTTTGGCTTAATTTAGTAATAAGCTTATTAATACATAATGATTAGGTATTATTACCTAATAGTTATGAATATTTAGAAAAGGGTGTAATAAAGATAAACCAAAGGGTTTTTATATAAGTACCTGCACTGATTTAGAAAATTAACTGTTGAAGTGCACATCTTGCAACTTAAACTTTAAAATGTCATCGCGAAGTTGTTTAAATTCTCCGAATTGTTTTTGTTATATTTGCGGGAAATTTATGGTTATAAAACAACGAAACAGCATTACAGACTTTGTGAAAAATATTTACAAAAGTTATTTTGGATACGATTTAAGTAACCAAGACAAAACTTGGACACATAAAATTTGTACGACTTGTTTATTAGAACTTCGCAAGTGGTCAAAAAGACAGAAAAATAGCTTCAAAATCGTTTTGCCTACGCTATGGAGAGAGCCTAAAGACCATGTTAAAGATTGCTACTTTTGTTGTTGTGACATAACTGGATACAATTCTAAAAATAAAAGGGACATAAACTATCCAAACGTGTCATCAGTTACGCCTGCAATTTTCGGCGATTTAAACATGGTGCAGACCCCGTTTTCAGCTACACAAATTGAAGATTCTGACTGTGATACAGATGAACAGGATGTATACCAATCTGATCCTGAATTTCACGTAGTTTCTAACGAATGTAAGCTCGTTTCACAGGCACATTTAAACGACTTGACAAGAGATTAATGATATCGAGTTGCAAGCATGGCAGTCATTTAAGGAAGTGGTGAAAAACTTTTTGGAGAACAATAAAAGCTCCGACTATAAAGAAATAGTGGCCAAAATGATTACACATTTTGGTGTAATGGGTTGTAATATGAGCATTAAACTTCATTTCTTAAATTCGCACTTTGATTACTTCCCAGAAAATCTAGGAGCCGTTAGCGAAGAACAAGGCGAAAGATTTCAACAAGATTTGAAAAAGCTTGAAGTCCGGTATCAAGGAAGATGGAATACTAGCATGATGGCAGACTATTGTTGGTTATTGAAGAGCGACGATCCAAACCAGAAATTTAAGCGGAAATCGCACAACCGAAGCTTCCAGAAAAAAGAACCAGGTTCCACATATAAAATTTGCATGTAATTTAGACTAGTATAAGTTGTTATTATATATTAGTAGTGTTTTAAGTTAAAAGTAATGTACTTTTTTAAATATAAATTTTTTTATGTGACAATTTGTGTTTTTTTCCTATTTTCTATCTGTACCTTTTTTGAAAAAACTGTAGGTGATGGAGAAAAACTAAGTACATATTCGTAATCAACGCACCAAAATACCCTAGAATCAGCTATCAAATTCCCGAGAGGAAGTTATGACCCTCATTTTGCAGGCCTGTGTAATTATTTATTCTGAATTTTGATAACACTGCTAATAATCAACTAATTCAATGTTTTCTTGGCTAGTTATGATCAGTTTATTTTAAGGAACATCAAAACAATTTTTTTAATCTGATCATGTGATTGCACAGCAGCTGGTTGGATGACTAATGTTGTTTTTCTTCTAAATACTAGGTATTACACAATTTTTATTAATAGCCACTCATTTGTAAAGGAAAAGGCTTTTGTTATGGAGATAAAGAACATAGATTAATCCAATATTATTGATGTAAATGTGTATTTTAGATATCTAACTAACTAGGCAACTATGAGATTTAAATTCGAAGCAATGATACATAAAGAAAGAAAGGGATGTACCTCAAATGTTGTCACTTTAGTCACGAATATAGGGTCAGAGAGAACAATATTAGAAATACTCACGATGCTTGTAAAACAGCCGTTAGTATTGTAGTTGACAATGTTTAGCAAAGAAAATATGGTAACAATCGATTGTTAGACCTTCCTAGATTACGTAAAACATGCAGTATAATACAAATAACAAAAACAAGTGAAAAAATTACTCACCCGGTTTCATAAACCTTTCTGAGATGCGTTTACCGTATACTCGCCACGAAATAAAAATCAATAACAATGTAAACAACAAAATCAGGAAAAACGTCTTTAACAACAGAAACTGGAACTCGTTGAAGTATAAAACCTCCGCTAGCTCGTCGTAGAAAGATAACTCAGTGAAAACAATAGATTTCGGAAAACTTTCAATCGGCAGCGATGAAATGCACGAATCGAAGAAATCCTTAGCGAACGACAAAGTATCCCCGATTTGAAGATACAGAGCCTCGTAAAGGGTGGAATTGAAAACAGCGTTGTCGAATAACGACATTACACATCAAATTTAAATGTTTAGACACAAATAATTTGAAAAATAAGATAGTTCATACTCAAATCTACGAACCGCATGTCACTTTTCTTTGACACATAGATTTGCAGTGTTGCCAATTTACAAAGTATAGAAATGTTTTTTATTTTATTCAGCCTCTCTAATAAAGTTTTTCTTTTTTGACAAAATAAATTATCATCATTTTATTACTTCATTATTTCTAGCTTTCCTCTATAGAAGTTTAAATAAATGTCGCAAAAACCCAGGGTTTAGAATACTGACTTTGAAGATTAGTCTTTTTACACGGTGTAGGCCAGGGTACACACAATATAGAGTACGTAGCTGGGCTGGAAAGTTGGATAACTCATGATTCCAGTTCATGGCATGGCTGGCCCATAGGATTTAAAAAATAATGCTGTATCTAGTATATTTATAATTAGCAGAATGAAAACAGGGCCGCCGGCTGATACCTACAAATATTTTTTACTGCTACCTGAAATAAAACACCGCGATAATAATTGACATATGAATACTTTACCATTAAATCTTGAGTATTTTTCATACCTAACTTTTAAACGTGATCCTTTATGGAAAAGGCCTTGGTTTTTAATAATGTATATGCTGTTTAACGAGGATGAGCATTGCATGTGGCAAAGGCATGATAGGCAATGCATGCTTGTGTTTAAAAAATATTTATCATCTATTGGAAGATTGCGCGCGCACCGCGACTGCGGTAATGAATTTTAGCACGCTATAGTGCGATTAATTAAAGTGTTATATAACTTTTCCATACACATAACCTACTGTAGGTACCTTTTTAAGGTATTGGAAGGTCATAGATTGTAATGTAGGTTTCATCATTATACAGGGTCAAATTAAATTAGCTAGCAAAACTCCGCAGACGTGATGGGTATCTAAATATCTAAACATGCCAAACGTCCAAACGTCTCTATGAGTTAAGGAAATCAGTATTTTTTGTTTTATCGTGTTTTTAAACATTGATGCTCATCACGTTGTGAAGTGTATACAAAGAAAACTGAGTCTCTAAACTCAAGAAAATCTGTTTAAATCAGTTGTGTTTTCTTTTAAGAAAATCAGTTTTGTTTCTAATCTAACTACAATACATTTTTTTTTCGTTTTATCATGACTATTCTTTTTTAGGTTGAAGATGATAAATTATTATCTCACAAGTTTTGGCGTGGTATGAAATGATTTTTAAAAGTTTTCCGATATGCTGTAGGTACTTTTGACTTTGGATTCCCCCACTTTAAGAGCAAAAAATCTAATTTTCTTAACTCATACTTGAAGTATGTAACTACAATACCTTTTTAATTATTTTATTATGTTTAGATATCAATACCCATCACATACGCGGAGTTTCGCTAGCTAATTTAATTCGACCCTGTATCTAGCATTCATCACGCCTGTTTTCCTCGAAGGGGTAGGTAGACTGGCATATGTGTATTAATAGTAGGTGCGTACACTCACATTTCACCGACAGACTTGGCATGACGCTTTCTATTTCTACAAAAGAATAGACACAGCTCTTTCAAAGTGACATTTCGTTTCCCCATTTTTTTGACATCGCACCGTGGAAATCCTTCTACAACCTGTCATTTTGTCTTTCGGTTCTAACGATCTTTATCTAGGTTCTTTTTTATGTAGACTATTTCAGAAGAAAGTTTTCTATCCCAAACTATCAAAATCACACTTACAACTGACTGTTGTCTAAGGTAGTGAAGACAATTTGATTTTGTAATCGCCATGCTAAAGACACAGTTTACTTTACATAATAATAGGCCAACAGCATAGATGGGCACCGTTAATTAAATATTTAACTTCGTTAATCGCTAATCCGTTACTAAGTTAACTTCGTTAAACGTTAAAGCGTTACATTTCGGAAGATTTAACGGAAGTTAACGTTAATCGCGTCATTGCGTTAGTGATTTACTTATAGGCAGGACATGAAAAATTAATAAAAGAAGGGTGTATCATTATTAGAGTTTGTAATAATAATTATATACAATGACCGCCGACCGGCCCTAACGTACTTGTCAGAATGTATTTTACGCGGTGCACCGCGGTCCGCGTGGTGGTTTTTAGCAAATAGTAGGTACTTAATTAACGATTAACGGACTTATGGAAAGTTAATGGAAGTTAATGAGTCAGTTGACAATTTTTTAAATTAATCCGTTACTCGAAATGTTAACTTCCGTTTAACGATTTACTGATTAACGGTCTTGTGCCCACCTTTGGCTAAGAGCTTATAATAACTGTCAGAGTCCGTGCTGCTATTGGGAAATTTCTGATGGATAAACGCAACAACTCATTTAGCCCGGCTCGGGCATCGAACCTAGGACATCATGCTTAGCAGTCATACTTGCTGACTTAAAACATGGCAGTCCAGTAACTTTTCCAATAGGTTTATCTGAAACTTTTCAGTAGCAACCCGGAATCTGGATGTGTGCCCGGTTGATGGCAATAGGCTCGCTCATATTACATGGGACTTAAACATAACTGGCGAAATGTGGGTGTACTACAGGTATACCTCTGCCTAACCCTTCCTTTTCAGGGAATGCAGGCGTGATGGAAAATTATGTTGTTCCAATAGGTATTCAGTATGCTACTATTGGTTACTTGGTAACCCCGACTGCTGCGTTGGTCTCGTAGTTGCAAGCGCGACTGCTGAGCCTGGGGTCCTGGGTTCGATTCCCAGGTCGGGGAAAGTGTTATTGGGTTTTTCCATTAGGAATTTCTTAGTAACAGCCGGAGTTTGGAAGTTGGCGGTGTGATACCCCCGTGCCTCGGGGTCCTGCGCCCGATCTCTCTCCGGTCGTGTCGGATTGCGTCCCATCGGACTATGAAAGTGAGGGAAGAGAGAGTGCACCTATGTCTACGTACACACTCGTGCACTATAATATCTCACGCACCGGAGGCTAGTCTCCGTTGATATTGGCCGCCAAGGCCGAAATACGGTCTAGAGGACTATATACTTGGTAAACAATTTGTTAGTAGATATTAGGTACCGGGCCCAAGAAACGGCTTTGAAGAAAAAGATCTAGCTGGATGATATTACAACTTGATTGACAACAATTAATAGGACACCAGCTACTTTATTAAGCAAAATGAATGTTTAATCACGCCTTCAGGGAGTGGCTGTATTGTATTACAGTTTAAAATAGTTGCCACTTTCAGTAATGGACGACGGGCGGCAACCTACGAGTACATCTGGAACTAGAACATTTTGGAAAAACTCAGTTTTAGGTAGACAAATTCAAAATCCAGAGAAGTAGATGTATGAATGTAAACGAAGCAAAAGGAGTATGTAAGGATCGTGGCAGGTGGCTTTCTTTACCCCTATGAAAAGAGCGTGAGTTTATGTGTGTGTATATGTAAATTCAAGATCAGCGAACTGAATTGGCAGCAGGAGTGACTTAATTTTTTTATTGAGGATATAAGAAAAGTATCGTATTTTTCAAACTTCATCCATGCCGTACGATAACATAGGTAGTAACTCGTACACAGACACGTTTACCTACGTGTTGATATTTTCTTTCGACCATTCGTACAAACATCGGCAGTGGTATATTGGAAGACTGATGGCCGTTGGAGCAGACGTGTTCTTGGTTGGAGACCTGAATCGGCAACCGTATAGTATACTATACTCTCGCATCATTCATCATCCGAAATGAATGGCCGAGGATTGAGCTGCGTTAGTTTTCAATTGAAGATGCCTCTATGTACAAAAAAAAGTCCTCCAGACTGTATTTCGGCTATGGGGGCCAATCTCAACAGAGACTAGCCTTTGGCGCGGGAGATATTATAGTGCACAAGTGTGTGCGCAGATACAGGTGCGCTCTCTCTTCCCTCACTCTCATAGTCCGATGGGACGGCACGTAATCCGACACGACCTGAGAGAGATTAGGCGCAATTTCATAGTAGGTAACAGCCCGGATTTTGGATGTTGGCGGTGTGATACTCCCGTGCTTCGGAAAGCACGTTAAACTCCACAGCAGGTCACTGACTGTACATAGACCCACGTCTATGTACAGTCAGTGACCTGCTTAACCCGACCCCTCTTCCCCTCTTCTTCTTTGTAAGAAGGGTCAAGTAACGCAGAGTACTGACTAGTACTGCTATAGGCCGATGAAGTGAAAGGCTGATGAAGCAAAACGTTTTTCTTTGGAACAACAACCAATCGGTATAATTACAATAGAAACAAAAGTACCTAAAAAAGTTAATAACTGCGTCGCAGCTATCAACGCCCGTCTAAACATTAAGAACACATTTTTTTCAGAATTGACACTGAAATGGGTACGGTTTAGCCAACATTGGGATACATTAAACATGCAAAACAAAAATATGCAAACTGCGTATTCTATGCTGAGGGCGTGTGCCCTCAACATAGAATACGCAGTTTGCGAGTGAGGGTGTCTGCGAACGACGACGGTGTGTGCGAGTGACAGTGCGTGCGAGTGAGGGTGTGTGCGAGTGAGGGTGTGTGCGAGTGAGGGTGTGTGTGAGAAAGGCTGTCTGTGAGTGAGGGTGTGTGAATGTTTGTAAAAGCTAAGTTTTCACATTTTTTCAGTTGCATCATGTGGTGGAGATTTCAACTAGTCGGTCAACGTATATAACATAATGTAAATATGCTAGATAATATTCATCTGTGATTGCTCACTGAGATTAGAGGAAAACTGAACAGCGTGCCCTCATAAGGCGTCAGCCAGCATCAGCCGTAAAATGGCTTGGTTGAAAAAAGTTTTTGGGAAGTCCGATTTTAAGGGCTTGTTTACGTTGGTGACAAAATATTATTTTTACAGAAAATGTTATATTAATTCAATTTAGAGAGAAGTATTATAGTATTTTCTTATCATGTGCCTAGCCTTTACCAACTGAGTTGAGGTCGGCTTTCAGCCTAACTGGATGCAGCTGAATGCCAATCTTTCAAATCAGTGATAATTATGATTGCTAAAATCAATAAAATTGACATAATTATGCCCGTTTTCACTAACACTAGGCGACCTCTAAATGAATACCTAAATAAAAGCCAGCTGTTTGATTTTCAACTTTTCAACTAGAGCGTGGAAAATGCAACAGATCGGCACTAGTCATCCTAATTTTACGATGTTAGTAGCCACATGGAACTGCCAGGGTCGCGTGTTTGCCCGAAAGGGTAACCGTAGCCCTGGCACACAGACAACTGAAGGCACACGGGTGGGTTTTAGTCAGTAAAAGTCTGGCACGCCCTCCCGCTCCGCCCAGGAGCGGGAGAAGTTATTTGATAACTTCCCACCCAAAAAAAAAGTTGTCACATTGAAACTATATCAAAATAACCAGGCTTTACTTAATACTATAAAATGATGGACTCAATAACGGTACCTAATCCAAATGTGGGGTTTTCTGATTATTTATCTCTATTGTACAAGACTATTATCAGAATTCATAAGCCTTAACATTTTTCCTTACGACATTATAGGTCGGTTTAGGCAGTGACATAACAATAAGATCAGGCTTGTATTCGCCGTAATTTATATAAAGGTGTACCTAAAGTATACTCAAATTTCGCCAGTAACAGTTATATTGTAAGTCCCATGTAATAGGGTGCTAGGATGCCTATTGTCAGGTATTGTAGGTAATAGGATGCCTATTGTCAGGCATTGTAGGTGCTAGGATGCCTATTGTCAGGCATTGTAGGTAATAGGATGCCTATTGTCAGGCATTGTAGGTAATAGGATGCCTATTGTCAGGCATTGTAGGTAATAGGATGCCTATTGTCAGGCATTGTAGGTAATAGGATGCCTATTGTCAGGCATTGTAGGTAACAGGATGCCTGTTGTTAGGCATTGTAAGTAACAGGATCCCTATTGTCAGGCATTGTAGGTAACAGGATGCTTATTGTGAGGCATTGTAGGTAATAGGATGCCTATTGCCAGGCATTGTAGGTAATAGGATGCCTATTGTCAGGCATTGTAAGTAATAGGATGCCTATTATCAGGCATTGTAGGTAATAGGATGCCAATTGTCAGGCATTCTAGGTAATAGGATGCCTATTGTCAGGCATTGTAGGTGCTAGGATGCCTATTGTCAGGCATTGTAGGTAATAGGATGCCTATTGTCAGGCATTGTAAGTAATAGGATGCCTATTGTCAGGCATTGTAGGTGCTAGGATGCCTATTGTCAGGCATTGTAGGTAATAGGATGCCTATTGTCAGGCATTGTAGGTGCTAGGATGCCTATTGTCAGGCATTGTAGGTAATAGGATGCCTGTCAGGCATTGTAGGTAATATGATGCCTTTTGTCAGGGATTGTAGGTAACAGGATGCCTTTTGTCATTAATCGGGCACAAATCTAGACTCCGAGTTGTTACTGAAAAATTCCAGATGGAAAAACCCATTAACAGTTTGTCCGACCTGGGAATCGAACCCAGGACCTCATGCTCAGCAGTAGCGTTTGCGATCACTAGACCAAAGAGGCAGCCAACTTATATAGGGAGTGTAAGTAGATTTTCGATTTTCCCTGTTGTTGAAGAAAAATTTAATAAGGGGCGAGCCTATTTATAATTATAAAGTTCTGTATCATGTATGTTACCTTGTTCCTTTGGCGATAGTTGCGGGTTTTAAAAGAGAAGAAGAATCAATGATGCCTCATCCCTTCGCTAAAGGAAGCAACAGCATATCGACGGTGTAGTATCAATATCTAATAACTACAAAACCATGATTTTACAGGAGGCGAATATAGTTATTAGATATTGATACTTTATAGAGGTATGAGGAACAGGGTGTAAAGTTCATTCATACTCTATAGAAAAGGGAGGATCCTCCGACCAGACTGGTGTTGTGTCTGGTGGGTAACTGCCCGACGATTAATGTCGGGACGTTGTATATATGCTAGTTGCGCGGAGACTAACGTGTAGCTCGCATGTGGCGTTGTAGATGCCGCTACATCACTCCCCCCCGGAGACTGAAGGTCGATAGTGGGCTGAGTCCTGTATCTTGCGATGCTTGCCAGGGCCAGTTGAGGTTTCAGTGAGTCGGAACCGGGTATCGCATAGTTCGCGGTGAGTCGGAACTGTCTGCGAAGATTCCCCAGTGAGTCGGGGTGGCACTGCGTTATGCTCCAGTGCGTCGGATGTGATACAGCGCCGGGTTGAGGCTGACTGCTGGCGTCGACCAGGAGAGGATTTGAAAGCTCTGCTTGTGGACCGGCCGAGAGTACAGTGTGCTGTGCCAAGGTTGCTGATGAGGCTGAGGGTGATGACCAGGTATGCGCGGTCGCTGCATGCTGGTGGTCAGGATACCCGTGAAAGCCGTGGGTGTTGGCTGGCTGTGAGACTCGCCACTCGAAAGCTTGAAGGAAGTGATGATGACGTCAGGCTGATGTACTTGCACGAAGGCTGCGCTGACGTTCATGTTCGGGGTCACCAGTATAGAGGTATGAGGAACAGGGTGTAAAGTTCACTCATATTCTATGGAAACGGGAGGATCCTTCGACCAGACGAGTGTTGTGTCTGGTGGGAAACTGCCCGACGATTGATGTCGGGACGTTGTATATATGTTAGTTGCGCGGAGACTGACGCGTAGCTAGCATGTGGCGTTGTAGATGCCGCTACAACTTCACCGTCGATATCACGCACTCTAACTGCCGATCATAGGCTGAAACGAATTTAGGAGGATAGGAGGAAGCTTCAACTCTTTCTCACTGTGAAGTTCTAATGCAATCCCTTCTTTGCCAAAACCCAAATGCCCAACCCTTTTCCGTGAGGGAATAGTCCCTCACGGAAAAGGGTTGGGCATTTTCTATTCCATTTCCAACTAGCCCAGCTGTCAACAAATGAGTCAATCATGCAGGAGCCTCAATAGATATGAGGAAAATAAATCCCTATCAGGAGTTTCAAGCCTCACTTCAAGTGTTATGCACACTTTAAATGTCATGATCACGATCAAGACTTATCGATGTTGTATGACAAGATTCATCCTATCTTATCTCAAACAAACTCAACATTAATCTTGGTACTTTGTTTCAGTTCTCCCCGTGTTTCCTTTCTATTATGTTAATGTAGTGAGTTTTATTTAATTGTTAGTGAAATATAATTGTGCGTTTGGAGATCTGTAGGGTGAGTTCCTATTAATAATTACACACTCAATATTCAATTCTTTATTGCATTCCATATGTATTACATAGATGGTATAACAAAGTAAAAGATCAATATGGACCCTGTCACACCAAAAACTACACTAGCATTGACTGTTACTTGCTTAGTTCCAAAATACAGGTCATAATCATCATCTTCCTACTCCTGTCCCATGTTACTTGTGGTCAGCGCAACACGTTTTCTTTTTTCATTCTCCTCTGTCAGCCGTTACGCTATCATTCACTCCCTCTCTTTTATGTTATTCCTCACACAATCCATCCATCTCTTCTTTGGCCTTCCTATCCCTCTCTATTCATTAGCCACATGCGTTTTTAAAAGAGTGATGAAAAATACTTACACATAGATAGACTTAAAAGATGGCTACGAGGTCACGAATGTCTACATTTTTCTTACACAGTTATTCTCTTAAACACGGCACCGCATTTCTGGTTTGAAGCATTTGTGTTTTATAAACAGAGATCGGATATTCGGATGCGTATTCATCTAAAGCTGAGATATTGGCTAATATGGAATGCGCTTTTGTATCGAAAAAAATTAAGTTGTTTTAGTTTAACTAACACACACCACTCCTCCTCTTACACTCTACATACACGTATTTGCATCGGGGGTTAAACATTAATTTTAAATAAATGTGCATTTGAATAGTTATGCAATCCAAGAATAGCAAGGGTATTTATTGAATACATTATTTTTAGAAGTCGCTTCAATACTATACACCCGACTAGTTATGCATTCCCAGTGATCCTGGCATCACGGGATTTTTTATTACAAAAAAGATATTTTAAGAAGCTGCTTCCATACTTTCATAGCTAAAAATTTACTTTAGGTAAATATGCATTCGAATATCCGATCTCAGGTTATAAAGGAGATCATTCAGATGATACCAAATGTTCAAAGCCTGAATGATCTCCTTCACAAGCACAAGAGTGGAAAAATCCGTTGCTAGATCCATGCTAGATCCCTCCGTGTTTATTACACGGTTTCAGTGTTTGACAAAGCTGACTTGAGTCGTCGTGCTAACTTTTCTCGAGGAAATATGTATTTCAGTAAAGGTCTATCCACACATATCAGGGCCGAGCCCGGGACATGACAGGGTACACATAGCCTAGAGCAGGCGCTGAAGCTCCGTCGCCGGCCTGGGACAGGTGCGAACGAGTTTATATATGAAATACATACACCATTTATTGAGCCCCTCACGGAGCACGGTCCGTCCATAGTATAATAATATACTTCGCCAGGTATAGCATTCCGAGACACAGGGTGACACAAGCCTACGTTATCACCGCTGTGTTACCAGTAGTGTGTAATAATAACTCCCCAACCGCCATTATTACCTGTGCGAATTCGATAAAACAATGAGGTTTTAACTAACTATTACGTTGGTATATGTTTAAATTTAATTGTTTCACTTGATTAGAAAAACGAAACGACAATTTAAATGCTATAAATATATTTTTTAACAGAATGGTGACTGAAAATGTTTCCATAATTCGTGTTTTGTTGCAATAAAGTGGCAACTGGATAGTGACGTAAGCATGTGTCACTCCCGGAATGCCAGACCTTGTTTCTTTAGACCATGGGTCCGTCCATTTTCCGGGCAAAGCCCTGAAGTTTCTGTTTTGTTTAAATTTCTTCTGTGTTTAAGGTCAAACATCTAATTAATATCTCGATCCACGTAGGTATTTCAAGTTCAAGCGTCAAAATTACACATTCAAACCACCAATTACTTAAATTATTTCGCACCCCGTCAAAAAGAGAACGTATAATTAACGACCACATAAAACAGCGTCACCCTTTAAATTATCCCTATGATACAGCCATTTCAGTCTTGCCGACCATAAAATGGTACTTTGAATGTCTTTAACAGCTTCCCCGAGTTCCCACATAAAACTTGAGTTGGTAAACTGTTCTTAATGAGAGCTATTTACGTTTTGATTGTTTTTATGTTGAAAGGAAATGAACCGGGTGAATGATCAATATTGCGATTTGTTTCCAAAACTACCAGTGGTTTAAAGAAATTAATTGGGTGGTTAAGTTGAAGTTTTGAATTTCTGGGAGAGATCTTTCTGGAAGTAAATCTGCTATTTTCGGTGCAACTTGAGCAGAACTATGGTAACTGATCATTAAAATTTTGTTGTTTGTTAAAGGCATGCTCTTTATTGTCTTTCTATTCTGTCAGTTAGTATTTAGACTTCAAAAGATTCATACTGAAATTGATATCTTGCTATTCAAATACTTGACATTTTAAATTGATTAACTATGATTTATGTACCAATGTTATTAGCTTCATTTATTTAATTAATGTAACAATAATTTTGCATGCTAGTTCTAGCGAATTGTTTTAGAAACTGTTTAAAAAAACCCGTCCATCTGTGTGTACTACAATTCTTGCAAATAAATTTCATTTCATTTCATAGGTCGTAACAAGCTTCTTTTTCAAGACGATTTATGGACAATAGTTCATGGCATTTCAATGCAGCACTTTTTTACATTGCAGTCCCCTTAGAACAAATTCTGAATTTTGATCATAATTAGGTATATTATTTTCACTTCAAGTCATGTTTAATAGATGAAAATGGGCTTTATTAACCTAATCAAATTACATTGTTGAAAGACGTCGACATTCTTCATTCGTTGGTGCAGTGGTCGTCCATCTCCTTGCAAAGAAGCCTAAAATAAAATTAAAATAAATACATTTTATATAGGTAATGTATAGATATTTACTTTAAAATCTTAGTATCGAAAATCCAGTCTTCACTTATAAAGTATTTAGATTCGTTTATCTTGCACTATCGTAATAAACAGTTTGCATATTATGGATCGGTAAAAACCTGGGGGTGATCGTGATAAGGTATTAAACCCCTGACGAGGTGGAACGGAGGGTAGATAGTGGTTTAATGGTAAAGATAGTGTAGTGGTAATGTTGTGTAACTTTATGAGGCTATGAAAGGAAACGAGCTCTGGTTAAAGAGAAAGGGGAATTTTTCGAAACGATTGGAAAAGTTATTTTTCTCCCTCGGTGGTCTAGTCTCTAGTGGTCACAAGTGCAACTTTGTGGTAGACTTGATTTAGGCATTCCTTAAAATTCTGTCTTAACCAAAATAATGATGATGATGCGAAGAGTCCGTTCAGGTTTATGGCGCAAATATAATCCGTAACATTATATATTTAGGGTATGGTGGGTCTGTCATACGTATTGCGATTATAAGTCACTTTTAACGTTTTAAGTACGAGGCTTTTGGCTACTTTTTATTAGTGTATGTATTTTGTCTACAATAGATTTTTTGTATCGTGCGTGTTGTTTTTGCAGCATAAACAATTTTTCTTTCTTTCTTTCTTATTAACACACAACATAACATAACATCTTGCTTGTAACCCCCGAAGAGTTAGGCAGAGGTGTATCTATAGTAGACCTACATTTCGCCAGTTACTAATTAAATAGCTGATGAGCGTGGTAACTGGGTCCAATACATGAGCCTGTCAATGTTATTGGTGTTTCCATTGCGGAAATCTTAGTAGCAGCCTGGTTTCTGCCCATTTAATGGCAACAGGCTTCCCCTCTTGGATGGGAAAATGTAGAAGTTCCTACTAGGCTTAGGTACAAATTAGGGATGTTACGGATATTCGTATCCGAATCCGCAATTGCGGACCTTCTGCATCGATATGGACATCTGCATCCGCATCCGCATCAGCAATCATCAATGCGGATGTTAATGCGAATGCAGATGTGGCGCAGCTTGTTACAAGAAATAAATTGGGTGGGGCCGACAAGTGGCGCCTGCTGATTGCCCAATAGGAGCGAAAATTTCGGTGACAAGATGCGACGTGTTTGTTATTAAATCAATCTTAACGTGTTTAGTTGCACTAATCGTAAGAACATTTTTAAAAGTGTTTGAGTATTTTTGTGCGTATAAGTACAGTGAGTATTGTGTGTTAAGCGAGTTTTCTGCAGTTAATAGTTTATCGGGCAAGTGAATTTAATAGGTCACCCGCCGACATAAAGTGAGATTATCTGCACCCATACGAAGTTTCTTTAAAAAAATCTAGGATCCGCATCCGCATCCGCGGATGTCAAAAAATCTGCATCCGCAACATCCCTGGTACAAATACAGGATTGATGTTATAGAAAACAATGACACTACATGAAATGCGACGTAGGTCTACAAATTGCGAACCACTCATAATAGACGCATTCACGGATGCATTACGAAAAGAGCATCGACAATATCAATCTTGTTGCGCGTACGCGTTCGTTTGAAGGGCCGACAAATGACGATCACAGTGAAGTGTGCAGTCGCATGTTCATGCGTTCAAATCATGAAAGTACAGTAGAGTTTTTTAATCATAGTCTGGCATTTTGAGTAATTTATGCGGCCTACCCAAATGTCCTTTCTTTGGTATTGTTCGTCGAATCGTTGAGCTCCTTAAGTTTTGAGTTGAGCTGCACGATTACTGACAAATGCGTGCACTGACTGGACAGGTCCACTCATTTTGTGTGGTTTTTCCTCAAAAGACCATTTCAGACTCAAATCTACATGGTCTTCACATGATCTGACCAAGATTATATGACTTTAAAAGAGACTGTGACCTCTGAGTTTGTTTCGGCCTTTCTTCTCAGCGTAGTCAGATAGGGAACGCCGACCTCATCTAGTTTTAAAATATGATTGATGTGTAAAAGTGTTTGTATAAACCTACTTACAGAAATAAAATCATTTATCATTTCTCTGAATGGGTACTTCAGTACTTCCGATTTGCTCCAAAATTTTGTAAAACACATTCTGTAAAACAATTGAAGTCGATCTTAGGAGCTCCAAAGATTTAAAAATGGCATGTATTTAATCGAACCCCAGATATTAAACGTTTTGAATTTTCTAAAAATATTAATGGACACGCTAATATGATAATTGAGCCTCATTTTGTAATTCACAAAAAACAAAATCTTTCGTATCTTTCTATTCTTTAATCACTTTTTATCTACTGTATAACTGGCTTGAAAATGGAGTTTTGGACCAACCATGGGTTTGTTGTGCAATGTTGTGTAGGTAAGTGGCAGGTACATAATATTCGCATACATTAGGGTAAGTCAGGGAGAGTTGTCCGTAGTTTAAAAAAAACACTAATAATCATGTATGTAAAATACCTTATTTGCATCGCTGTTTATTTTTGCCATTCAGATTAAATTTGGAACGAATGTGCAACATATTATTTTTTTTTGTATTAAAGATAGCATCTCACTCAGACATGTGGGTGAGTTGCCTATAGATATCAGGAGACGCCCACGAGTAATTAGCGCATATTCAGACGTTACACATTAGGAATTCCGCTGAATCATCACTGCAGTTTCCATGAAACCACATTTGGCAAAGAACACACTGTAACCAGTCGCATTTCTTTTTAATGGCGTTATAATATTCTCCACAGACTACGCAAATATCTCCAAGAGTTTCGTATTCTATGGTCCTTTATGGTGAACTATCATGGAGAGAAATATGATCGTTCTCAATGCTCGAATCATCTGAGTCTTCTTTACGATTTTTGGTATCTTTTTAAGGAATCTGGTTCAAGTCTTCCTTTTTAGGGTTCCGTATCCAAAGGGAAAAACGGGACCTAAGACCTCGCTGTCCGTCCGTCTGTCTGTCACCAGGTTGTATCTCAAGAACCGTGATAGCTAGATAGTTGAAATTTTCACAAATTATGTATTTCTGTTGCCGCTATAACAACAAATAATAAAAACAAAATAAAAAATATATTTAATGGGCGCTCCCATACAACAAATGCGATATTTTTTGCTGTTTTTTTAATGGAACGGAACCCTTCGTGCGTGAGTCCGTCTCGCACTTGGCCGGTTTTTTTAGTATTGCCTGTGAGAAACCGACGGGGAAGAGTTCTGTAAGGAATATTGTATTCGTTACTTGCTTGAAAGAAAATCAATGTTTTATCTTTTACAAGAGTAGGTAATGACTTTTTCCAAATCATTTTCACTCCACGTAGCTCTATTAGAGCCCGTAGGCTTTCTTCTGTATTCATTCGACATCTAAAAAGATAAAAGATCGTTCATATTCACTGGGCATCTAACACTGAAACATAATTGGGCATCTCTCCCGATAATTAGGGAGCGATGCCTATCGACTCTTAACGCACCCAAGCATTTACAATACAAAATGGTAGAATGTCAACAAAACAAGGTCACAATGTTACGTTATGAAACAATTTAATACTATTTATGAGTAGAATTTAGGAAAAAAAATCCCGCAAATTATCTCAGACATTATATTCCAACGTTGTAATTAACTGCACTTACCTAATTTTACGAATAAACACCAAAATATTGATTAAAAGTCCACAATTTGCGTATAAAAACGTTCCACACTGACATTAACTTCCGATTGACGTAATATGGATGCGTTCTGGGTCAAGCTAATTTTTAAGCTATTGCATAGCTTTTATCGCGGGATTTGAGCGCGGCGACCGAATCAAGAAATTCCGTAACGAAAATAAAACCTAACACCTCCCACTCCGCCTACCATGTAGCTCGGCCGAGCGTTCGCTTAACGTGTATGTATATGGTACGACTGTACTTGAATTAATATCAAAGAAAAAAAAAAGTACTGCATAAATAAAAAATAAATAAATAATTATAATTGCATAAGTTGACAAAAAAATGCTATGCAATATTTTACCGCGGCAGTCCCCGAGTGCCATTTTTTTTTTTTTTAATTTAGTAGGCATCTATACCGTGTTGACGTCTCTCCCTGACTTACCCTACGTACATTTTAATAGAAGTAGACTTTAGGATACATCCATTCAAGGGAAGGCCTGATGTGGACACCCGGGAATCCGCTACCTTGTCCTCATCATTCGACTATTACTCAAAATCACTCAGTGTGCCCTTCTGCACACTTGATGACCCCTTTATACCCTTTTGTTTAGCATATCTATATGTTTTAATGGTGCCCGCTCTTGGACTAACTTCCAACAACCTTGCTATGATAATAATAAATCCATTTATTTTCAGGCAACCCAGGCCTATAGATAAATACCTTATCCTAAACATACACATTTTACTATAAACAAAAATTGTGTTAATAAATAAGGGTTAAGACTATGTTAATAGCACTTCACTTTGCACTAGCTTCACTATGTGCTGCACTGTGGAACTTGTCCGCGGAAGCGACGGAACACCACGTCCTGCGGCCAAAAGTCTTCTTCCATGACGAGGGGCAGATAACAATTAGGTACTCAAACTCAAACTCACACTCAAAGCATTTATTTCAAATAAACCAATTACAGGCATTTTTGAATTGTCAAGGGGTCGGTCAGTCAGAAAGATGAAGCTAGTTGTCTATTCCAAAGCGTAGTAGGTACCTATGGAGAAGAGCGGGCAAGAAACTCCATGGAGACTCTTTTAAATCAAAATATGGTTACAAAACGCGCACCACACCATGTGGCGCTACTCTAGTAACTGCACCCTTGGCATGTACCTCGTCTTCTGGCGCACGTACTCCACGATGCCCTCCGCCTTATTGGTGTAGTGCAGGCGGGAGATGTACAACGGTGTGTTCGGCATAGTGGCACGCAGGCTCACTTCGGGTCCTGCATGGTCAAAAAAAAGCAAGGTCTGGCATTCCGGGAGTGACACATGCCTACGTCACTATCCAGTTGCCACTTTATTGCAATAAAACACGAATTATGGAAACATTTTCAGTCACCACGCTGTTAAAAAGATATATATAAAGCATTTAAATTGTCGTTTCATTGTTCTAATGAAACGAAACAATGCAATTTAAACATATACCAACATAATTGTTAGTTAAAACCTCATTGTTTTATCGGATTCACACAGGTAATAAAGGCGGTTGGGGAGTTATTATTACACACTACTGGTAACACAGCGGTGATGACGTAGGCTTGTGTCTCCCACGTGAACACTGTGTCTCGGAATGCTATACCTGGCGAAGTATATTATAATACCATGGGGCCCCGTAGCAGCTTTGCCGTAACTATGTTCCGGATTGAAGGGTAGGTATGGGTGCTGATGTAATTGGATGTAACAAGCACATGAGACATATCAGCTCTGTTTCTGGGATGGCAACGCATCTGCAATGCTACTGGTATTGCAGATGTCCATAGGCGGTAAACTCAGCCGGTGTATTCTGTAAGTGACCTTGAAGTGAGTTGTCATTTCACGTGATGCTAGGGATTGACACTATACTGACAGCTCACTTCGCTTAAGTTTTCACGGTGACATTGTACTGAATAGATCGGCTGGTGGGCCGTCAACTGGTGTGCCATCCAATAACAAGAAAAAAACCGTCCACTTCAATCAAGAAAATTCCAAAGTTACCGTACCAGAATCAATGCTATACGCAAATTCCTGACCAAGAACTAAGCATACACACAGATTCACATGCAAATCAGTATAAAAATACACTGATTGTGAGTGACAAGCATCCAATGTCCCTGTTACAGAGCGTCCGCTGGCGACATTGAGACGGTGACGTCATGAACTCATAACCCTTGCTACAATCAGTGGTGACGTCATTAATTGTGCTTGTGTGAGTGGAGCGTCTGGCTTGGAATTGTGGCTTTATTTGATTCTGATTGTTTGTAGAATATAATATCTTTATTTTGCATAAAATATGGTACAAAAACGGTCTTGAATAATAAATAGTTCCACATATTTGGCTTACTTATTTTATCTTGCAAAATATAACTTAAAATAAAAATATAAACAACTAGCTGCGCCCCGCGGTTTCATCCGCATAAATCTCGATCTAGTGGGAATATCGGGATAAAAAGTATCATAGGCGAAGCTAGGGATTGGCACTATTGACAGCTCACTTCACCACGTCAACCACCACCACTCCAACATTTCACGGTGGCATTTTTAGAGAATACTTTGATCGGAAGGTCTCAAGAATCAAATAGCCATCCATTATACAGTCATTTAATACGCAGTCATTCGAGTAATTTTTTATGCTTTATATACCATAAGTGGAAACTTGTAATTGGCCATATTTTCTTTAACCTATTACTCACTGTATCTGTTTAGCTGTAAGTTTTCCTAAAAATTAAATAAATAAAGAGATAAGTATCCAAGGTCGCTGGATATAGTTGAAGTTTATTAAGAAAACGATTAATGTTTTCGAATGAAATTTTATTTGATAAATGTGCAGTTTGTTTTCTATTAATTTTATTTTATTTTATTCGAAAACATTCATCGTTTTCTTACTAAACTTCAACTATATCCGGCGACCCTGGATACTTATCTCTTTTGCTGACTGTACCTAAGTTATATTCCCGCTATAACAAAGACGTTAATATCTTCCATTCTAAGTCAATTCCACTCCAAGTCCTATTTTGTTAACTATACCCATTTCCCAGCTGTTTATTTACATTACTTTTGCATTTTGTTCCCCTTTGAATTTTAATTCCAACCTTTTTTGCCAGCTGTAGATACATTTCAGTAATTACTCGTCTTTATGTTAGCTGTGTTTAATTGTCTGTTTATTCGCGCCTGTTTTGTTCACGGTAAACATCTGTGTTGCTGACGGTACATTCTAAGGCGTACCTCGTAGGCGGTGTTCAGTCTAAGTACAATAAAATTATTGTAACAAGACTCTTGCGTTAAAATATGCGATAGAGCGGTTGTTACCACCTTTGGTTAAAATTGCTTGACATTTCCTTTAGTTCTAGTTAACCAATTCATTAATTAGCACCCTAATTACGTAACACACTATCCATCATAATCTGAATCATTTTGAAGCCTATTGCTAATCCATTGCTTCATATGTTCGAAAAATTTGTCTGCTCAACAACGTAAATGACGCAATGAATGTTGTTGAACTGTCAAAATGAAAGCCATTCCTACTGTTAGTGTGTTAAGCAATTACCCCGTCGGTTAACAGATGCAGATCATCGGCCAAAATCAGTTGAGTTATACGACAAAGTTCAAACATAAGCTTGAAAATTTAAAATCTTCGCAAGATACATTTATGTTTTTTCTTTCTCAATGGTTCGCCCTTAAAATGTCATACTTGACACTAAAGAAGTGAAATTGATGTCATCATCAGTATTTTCCACGGAGCGACTGCCTATCTGACTTCCACAATCCAGTTACTGGGTAATACGATATCCCTTGGTAAGACTGGTTACACGTACTTTCGGGCTTCTGATGACTCGTAACGACTGTCAAAGATAATATTTTAGAGTCGGATCCGAAAACATAATCAGACCAGACATCAGATATTACATTAGATCAGATATGTAATATTATTGATTACATCATGGGGGGTGATTGATACAATCTTGATAAGATGCAAATCGCAACGTCGCAACAAAAGTCGCAACGTGTTTGTTGAAACTCAAACATTATGTATGTAGTTACTATATAAAGGCATCTAACATGACAACTGTCAGGCTGTATCATAATAAAACGTATTATCTATGTCGATAAGATAAGATTTGAGATGAAAGTTACTCGTCAGGCCTTATTGAAGGCCAGAGGGATTAAGACCGCAAATAAGGAAGATGAGGCTGAGGCTAAAGCTGCGGCGAGACAGTGCTTCCCTACCCAACCCATTCGTTCCACCGGCTGATAATCTCTTACCTGGACATGAGTTGCCTTCCGCCAGTCTACCTTCGGCCTACCTAGGCCGAAGTAAAGAAAACTTGCTCAGGTATTTCATAGAGATTCCCAGATGACTCCGCCGTTTCATTTCTTAATATTTTTTTTTTTTTATGTTTGGGAAATCATCAAATGACCTCTCCCGCTCTGGGCGGAGCGGAAGGGCGTGTCAGATTCTTACTGACTAAAACCCACCCGTGTTTCTTCAGTTGCCTGTGCGCCAGAGCCACGGTAACTCTTTCGAACAATCCGCGACCCCGGCAGAGATGACTCCGCCCTGGAGTATAAATGTGGTGCTGTCCTACAAATAATGGGGCACTTGATATCGTTTCCAGCGTATCCTGTTGCCTGCACGTTGCAGGAGCTAATGGATGCAACTGAAGGTACAAATTCGTAGCCAAATTCTGGGTTGACTCTATTTAGATTGCAATCGACACGCTAAGAAGAAGGAAGATGAAACCCCTTAGAGTACTATGTTTACCTTGCTTGCGTTGGGATACCTCCAACATGTCAATGACTAGTTTAAGAAGATTTTCTAAGTCCAGTCATAGAGATAGGCAGGACCTGTGGCTGGTCGCAGACTGGGCCAATGGAGTAAGGTTTTGACCGAATGGTGGCCAAAGTCAGGTGGAAGAGACTTGGGATTTTTGAAAGCGCGTTTTGCAGACGATTTTGTCAAAGTAGCGTGGAACACTTAGACGAAGGACGCATGGAATCTTCTAGAATGGGAGAAAATAAAGGATTCCTAATACCCAGAGGAAAAAATAGGATGAGCTTGTTTCTAATTTTCATGACGCGACTCAATCAAATCAACTCAGCCTATCACAGTCCACTGCTGAACAAACGTATCTTCCAGGCTGCGCAATAACACCCTGTCCTCCGCTTTCCGCATTAATTTATTCGCATTCCTTAGAAAGGTGGCTGGGTCAGATCCCATCCACCTTTTTAAGGTTGTCGGTCCATCTAGCTGGGAGGCATCCCACACTGCGCTTGCTGGTACGCGGTCTCCACTCAATGACTCGTCTGCTCAGGCAAGCCATCGGTTCTTTGACAAACATGGCAAGCCCACTGCCACTACAGCTTTTTTAATTGTTTGTTCCTGTTAGAAGTAGCAAGGTAGCAAGGAGGAAAGATTCTGGAGTGGCGACCGCGTACCAGAAAACGTAGCGTTGGAAAACTTTCCAGAAGGTGGACATCGGTCCACCTTCTGGGAGGTTTTCCAACACTACGTTTTCCGACCTTGTGAAGGCCGCAGGAATCCACTGGATGCGAATCTATCGGCTGAAATGATGATGATGATGAAGAAGCAAGGTAGAGTAGAAGGAGCTGTCTTTCAAATACTCTTGTAAAAATTACGTGTCAGACAGAAGATCGACTTCTCATCTCGTCTAAGATTCTCTTGAAAAATTACGTTTCAGACAAAAAATCGACTTCTCATCTCGTCTAGGGTTCGAATTAGGAGCTGTACTGACTAAAATAGAGCAATAGGCTAACAGTACCACGTGAGACGAAATTATAGTATATCCGCAGTCATTGAACCATGACTGTACAATTGGAACATTTGACATAGAGAATTTGACATGCGTGATATAAAGATCTGCTGGAAGAGGTACGTGCGTATGATAAGATTTATGAATATACATACGTGGACGAAGTGTAAAGAGTATTGGACGATCATAGAATAGGGTGTTCTTTGGCCTATCCCCATGGGAAGAGAGCGCGTGTAATAGGGGTGTAATAGGATAGATTTTTCACTTTTTGGTAGAAAGAACTAAACAGTCAGTGCATGATATGGACCTTCTTCTAGTGCTCCAATAACACTTTGATTATTTCATTTAGTTTTTCCATATCAGGATAGTTTAAACGATATATCTTAGGTACACTTTCACACAAAAATATTTCTCAGCTCGTTTCATCCCCTCAATATCGTTCTCATTGCGTCACACATGTACCCGAGTGTCATACGAGAACGCGATATACAGAATCCCATATTATATAGGCTGGTCTTAAATTATTAAACTGAATATTTGTCGACTCAGACGTATGGGCCTCAGTCGCTCACGAATGCCGCGTGGGCACAGATGCTCTACGATATGCTACGCACCAATCACACCATTAAGGACTAATTTTTCAATAGAAATAAATAATGCACAGCAGAGGAACGGTCAAAATAGCTACCACTTAAATATTTCCGTACGGTAGTCGCCGCCATTCTTGTTAAGTGATGCGTGTTCGGTTCTATTTTGAATTTTGCCGCGAAAGTTCAATCTAATGGTTTCATCGATTGGCGCGGGTCGTGACTCTTTCAGCCTGTGATTTTTATCAAAAGAGGTTTTATTCAGTGAACTTTTTTTCTTTTTTATAATTTGGTTGAACATTTTGGAGATTGTCACAGTGGATCCGTTTGTGAAGAGAAAAATGAAAGTATTCAAAAAGAAGCTGCGTTTTTCTATAGGTTCGAGTTACTTTTAGACTTTTTTGAAATTGTACTGACTAGTTTCAAGTTCGTTGATTTTACATATCAACAGTGAATTTACGTTTTTGGAGTCTTCATTGAAGGTATGTTTAATATTACTTATGTACTTAATTGAATGCATGATTTTTAAGTGTCTGGATTTTCGCCATGTTATTGATTAAACGACGAAGGCGTGTCCATAAGTTTTTAGATTACCGGTTAAAATTTATTGTTATGAATACCTATAATTCTTTTACAAGACTGCCACTATGGTTCCCTGCTAACAGTTTGGTCAGTGGGTCGTCTTAGTCTTCGCAAAAGGTAACCTATTTCAGCCTACTTGCTTCTTATTTTATGGATATCCCACGACACGTTTGCGATACCAACTCCTACCTATTGATCTTATGGAGAAACAGGATTTTTCTGCCGGATTTAGATGTGGTTAAGGTTTAGATTATTATTGCATCCATCATCCATAAGTGATTAAATTTTATTACATGTGAAACAATTTAATTTAGTTTCATAACCGTTAGAATATATTTCAATTCCCAAGATAATATTTATATAATTAAAAAGCTAAGTTTTAAAAGAATTAAAATATTATGTACAAGTATATAAAAAAAGGAGGGGAAATAATCTTAGCGCATCAAAAATTCGTCCGCATCGTTGTCAAATGGAAAATTGCCCAAAAAGCTGACAGTATTGCCACATTGTACGAAAATGCTGATTAATTGGCCAAAAAATAGGGCTCTAGTTACGTGAAGAGTAGACTAACTGCTTGGCGATATTTCGAAATACTAAGTGGACACTAGGATCCATGGCCTTAGTGTTTCAACCCCAAACGGTTTGAACATAATAAGTGCCAATAAGATATTTAATCGTAATGGGACTTATATGTTCGAGCCGTTTAAATAACTTACCTAGTACTCCTACATGCTAGTGGAAAATCGTGGGAGAATTTTCATCCATTTCCCTTTAAATGGACCTGAAAAAAAATTGTGATAGCTATTTTTGATTATGGAGACGAGAAAGTGATTCTATATCGCCTTTTCCTCTTTCAAGGAATGTAGAAAAGGTAGTTTTTGAGAAGCACTTATATTTACATGTTATCACATACTGATATGATAATATTTCGCTAATGACAGCAGTATGAGAGATCTGATAAGCCTTATCGTTTGCTATAGACATTTGTATGTTTTGAAAGACTCGTGGTTATTATCAAACATAATCTTTTGAAGTGCTTTATACAAATATATTTCCCTATTTTTCCGTTGTTATCAGGAAAGACAAACATGAACTAGAAAGCAAAAAATGCGCGTGCTGCACCGTCCTACACGTAATAGAAACTGTGAAACTTCTTAAAACATAAAAAATAAGAGAGATTTTGTGTGAGAGACAGAGAGAGTTAAGTACATATTTCTTCTCTTTCATGTAACGAAATGTGCCTAAGCGTGACGGGTCCTTGATATGTCACTGTCAAATTCTCGTCGTATTATCGAATCGTCGCTTACTTAACAATAACCTTATGTTAGGTTCCTGAGGGCCTAGACAAAGTAACATTCGATTAGCGAAGACGCTAGTAAAAAAGCCAAACAATTTATGGGGTTGACATAAGCTATCGAAATGTCACGTGATCATAGATCAACGAATAGAAATTAGCTAGACAATGTTAATATCATTCGATTCTATGAAACTAATCGACAGCGTCGAACGATTACTTCCATAGAGATGCGTAGCCAAGTGACACTTTTTGACAAGCGTTATCGCTAGTTTTCGATTCGTATGATGGAAACATTAGCGAAAGCGATAGCGATTTTAGAAATAGAATCGCTCCGAAGCGAATGCCATTTGTCTAGGCCCTCTGTATAACTTACAATTCGTTGTAGATACTAGTAATAGTAAATAGTGTCAGTTCCTTTCGGAATGACTAGTCGTAACCTAATTTTACTTGCGGATGCTTCGAACGGATGTGAGGGTCTCACTAGACGATGTCTTACGCTCTATTAGAGGCAGTAAAAGCTGTAGTTCTAAAGGCTCCTAGAAATAGGCGCGACATGCGACGCGAAACAAAGGCACCGCCAACGCCTGACGTGCGACGAGCGGTGCCTTTGCGTCGCGTGCGATTCGTGTCGCGTGTTGCGCTTGTTTGTAACCTTGAACCTTTACACACTCATCGATAAGAAAGGGGAATTATGTACAAGGGTAGGTATTTCTTATTATGTGTCTTTGTTATAATAATGTACCGATAAACCAACCTTTTGGCTTGGGGAAAAAGCGTAAAGGTACGTGTCGCCGGCGCCGCGACACTACTGGTTTCTATGTATTTCTGTGAAATACCTTCCGTAGCTAGCGACACATCGTTTTTATAGAAATACATAGAAACCAGTAGTGTCGCGGTGACACGTCGCCTGCTGCTGCTGCCTGCAATCGACTATGGACTTGTACCTTAAAGGTTCCCGCATACAGGCGTGACGCTACAGCGCGACGCGACAGCGCGACGCGACAGCGCGACGCTACTCTTGTCGAACAATTTCCATTAAGTTTTCATAGACATTTTCTACTACAGCCGCGTCGCACTGTCGCATCGCGCCTGTTTGTGGGAGCCTTAATTCGACTGAAAATATCAGTAATTTACATTAAAACATGCTCTACATGTGAACGTATAGGTACCTACGTCTAGAGCCACTTAGACAGACAGTTCAGCTATACACCTTGCTGGCTGTCTTATCTTTTTAATATGGCATGAGCGAAATAATAATAATAATAATAAAACTGTTGTAGCCCCACCGCCGTATCTCTACCTTGACGTCGTGGTGGGGCTTGCGCGCTCCTGAACTCTAGGTCTGTACCGGTAGAGTTTACTTTGCTGAAATAGGTCTAGGGTGAGGAGCCAGACCAAGAGAGATACAGGAACCCGCAGGACAGCATGTGGCGAGCTGTTGGGCAGTAGCGACCCCACGAACCCTGTCTCCCGGGAGAAGTCTTGTTCCTCACCTCTGGCTTACCTTTATTGGCCGGCTGGAGTGAACAATGACGAGGAATAGAGCTCCCACCTCTTTCTTGCCTTTATTGGCTGGCTTGAGTGGAGATTCATAAGAGCAAACGTGCTCGGAGGAAGGAAGTATTTCAGTAAGTGCTGGTAGGGATCTTGACCATCTTTTGGGCTCTGGAATTGTTCTGATAGCCGTGGAATACCTCTCCACTCCTCAAGCACCTCAGGAAGTGTTGCCCCCTTGTCGCTACGTCACTATGTGCTAGCGACGGTTTCCGGGGGCCCATTATTGAGTGTGCAAGTCACCCCCTGCCATTTTATCCGTGTATTTTATATATAAAACATTGGTCAGGCAGGGGCCATAGCCGTTCCATAGTTCTTGGTAACCAGTCCATCTTAGCCACAGAAACCTATAGTTCAATAATTATTTTTGTTTCCATATCCTGCAATAGTCCAACACCAACCGGGGATTGTCCTTGGGTGCACTTGCACAGTGTATACAGGGATAATCGTCGGTTGGTGCCTCATTCCATTTAAAATTGTCTAAGGGACCTCTGCGAGGTGGCTTCGGCCCCTCGTACGCCTTCCAAAGGACCGGGATCTCATGACCCCGAGCTATGTTAACATATAAAAACAATAATAATAATAAAATTTATTCAAGTATAAAATAAAATTATGATTTACATTAATTACAATCGAGGAAAAAAAAAATATATAAATATATAATATTGTGAATGTGAAGACTATGTGGGCCATTGTTGTTTATTTTTATTTTTTCTCCTCAGTTAATTTTAATCATAGTATGGCAGTTCTTCTCCATAGAGATCTACGTTTTGGAATGGGCAACTAGCTTCAACTTTCTGACTAACTGACCGATTCTTTGACAATTCAAAAGTGCCTGTAAATGGTTTAATTGAAATAAATGCTTTGAGTTTGAGTTTGAGTAATTTTTGTGGCCTACCCAAATGTCTTTTCTTTGGTATTGTTCGTTGAATCGTTGAGCTCCTTAAGTTCTGAGTTGAGTTGCACGATTACTGACAAATGCGTTCACTGACTGGACAGGTCCACTCAATCTGTGTGGTTTTTCCTCAAAAGACAATTTCAGACACAAATCTACATGGTCTTCACATGATCTGACCAAGATTATGTCTGGACTTTAAAAGAGACTGTGACCTCTGAGTTTGTTTCGGCCTTTCTTCTCAGAGTAGTCAGATAGGAAACGCCGACCTCGTCTAGTTTTTAAAATATGATTGACGTGTAAAATTGTTTTTTCAAACCTACTTACAGAAATAAAATCATTTATCATTTATATTAATTTAATTTAATTATTCACATGTAGAGTTAGAAACAAGGGCGAAAGATATTTCATACAGTTGAAATAAATATACATAGGTAACTTATAAATAATATTATACAGGGTGGCAGGGAAATCGACGCGCAACCTGTAACCATGGATTCAGTACATGATTCTGGAAACCCCTGCGTTGAACATTTCCAAGGGTTATCTAAAAAAAACTGGTTTTCCTATAAAAGTGCAATACCTAACAGATTAAAGTTATTTTAAGCAACAAAATGAACGTTCAGCAATAAGATAAAAGTTCATTTTTGGTAAAAACAACACGATAATTCATTAAGGTCACACCAATATTAAGGGGTCTGATTTAGTAAAAAAAAACTACATAAATTAAACTTTACTGCAATAGAATAAATTTAAACTAAAAACCAAGTAAAAAAATTGAATTACAAGTTAGGTATATATTAAATCAGCTTATAATCGTAACAAGTGCGAAAAAAAAAACATGAACTTGAGGGACACGTCAAAATGAGCATTGCACCACATTTTCAAAATGTACGGAGTAGCAATTAGAAAAAAAAACGACGTAAAATTTCAAACATAGGGCGGCCCAGAATCATGTACTGAATCCGTGGTATTAACAATTAACAGGTTGTGCGTCCGATGTCCCTGCCACCCTGTACAGAGTTAAGAGACAATTGCGAAAGACAGATGTTTAGAGGAATATACATACATAGGTACCGACATAAACTCTCGCCTACTTCCCACGGTGGTAGGCAGAAACTACAGAACGCCACGTGCTTCAATACAATCCTTACTTGCTCCTTTTGCTTCGTTCACGTTCAGACATCTGGCCATACACGCGCGCCGACTGCAAATACATCCGACTTGACCTGATCTTTTTGAAGGACTTCACCATTTTCAGGGCCTTTGACCTTTATCTATTAATTTAAGCTTCTCGCACATAATAAGGTACAAAGGCGGACTTAATGCCTTAGGCATTCTCTGCCAGTCAACCAAGGGTGGTGGAGAGATAAGATGACAGGTGGTCTGTTTAACAGGAGTTAATAATATTAAAAATATATAATTATTTAATATATACCTACGTCATATATAATAAATATATATATACAGAGTGGTGGTGGGTGGTGGGTACCTTTCATGTTTGAGTAAGGTCAATGACCATAAAGACGAGATTAGCCAGTGATCTCCATGTAGGTATAGTCGACCTCTTAATTAATTTATCACTGTTGACAACACTAAACTATGAGGAATTATAGGTTCACTAAAGTTTCACCAAAACACCATTGTCAAATTTTTTATTTATAACCAGCGTTTCGTATACTATTTATTTTACAAACAACTTTTTCTGCACATGATTTATTTTACAAATACTCGCTTTACAAACATTTATTTGGCAAATGCTTCTTCTTACAAATGTTTCGGATGATATTTAATCATTTATACATTTTTCATTTAATATTTAGCTTCTTTTGGAAAATCACGTTTATACTAAATGTGATTTTATAGTACATTTTCTAAACCAGTGACACAATATTTGAAATGATTATTGAATATGGAGCAGAAAATAACATAGATAACAACAACACAAGAGTTTGCACAAAATTTGGAAAAAAGCGGCTATCTTAAGGAGGTATTCCATGAAGCACACCCAAACGAAGCCCACCCAGACGAAGCACACCTAAAGTATTCCACTTAGCACACCCGTAGGTGGGCTTCAAATAAAAATTTAAAATAAATAATTTCCTATTCCACGAAGCACACCTACGAATATCACTCGCATAGTGCGGGGACTAAGAAATAAAAATGTCGATAGGAGAAAATATTTATTATTTAGAAGACTTAAATTTCTAACATCATTCAGTTTCATTATAATAATGTGACACAATATTTGTCATTTTTGTAATCTTACTATTTAAAATCACAGATTGTTTCATAATTATCTTTCCAAAAAAAATATTATTTTTTATTTTTTAACTATTTTTCTATTATGTTCCTTTTTTGTGTTCTTAATAAAATCACAGATTGTTTCATAATCATGCAATAAAAACTTGGACAAATATCAAAAACATTGTAAATATAGTTTTCCATAGAGATCTATACATAATTAATAGATGGGTTAAAATTTCTACTACTTGGACCTGCCATCGGCTCCATTATTTTGTTTGAATAAATTGCACGAAAAACAGAAAAAATAACAATAACAAGACCGGCGCACAATTGCATACATTCAGCCCGTGACGTCGCGATAGTGTAATGAGAACTAAGCATGTAAACAAGTTCCGGAAACGCTCGGCTAAATTCGGGTTGGCTCGGGAATTCAGTGGCGGGCGCACGCGTTGACTATTAGCCCATCATGTATACGTCTTATCTATGGGATTTATATATGGACACTATGAAAATGACAAGTATTGTATCACATTATTATAATGAAACTGAAAGATGTTAGATATTTAAGTTAGTCTTTTAAATAATAAATATTTTCTTCTATCGACATTTTTATTTCTTAGTCCCCGCACTATGCGAGTGATATTCGTAGGTGTGCTTCGTGGAATAAGAAATTAATTATTTTAAATTTTTATTTGAAGCCCACCTACGGGTGTGCTAAGTGGAATACTTTAGGTGTGCTTCGTCTGGGTGTGCTTCGTTTGGGTGTGCTTCATGGAATACCTCATCTTAAGCTTGCGATCAAATTTTGAAAACGTAATCCTACATGGTTGCAATTTCCATTTGGGTCAAATAATTTACAGGCAAATAGGTACTGACGTTCTTTAAACCTACTAAAGTATATTTTTTCTATATAATCTAGTCATTTCTGGTACTCGCCGGCCGCGGCACCGATCGCTTCGCTCGCTCGGTTCGTTCGTACGGGGTCACAGTTTTAATCTAACGTAACGTAACAATTTAAAAAAAAAACCTATTCTTACTAGTTGGGTTCCGGGTAGTCTTCGACGGGTAGTCTACTAAAAGTAATTTCTTTTGTTTCTATTAGCGCAAGTCGTTTCTGGCATATAAATTTGTGCTTATAGAAAACATAGCCGCGCCTATATTTTTTAATCAAAGAATTAATTAAAGAAACTATAAGCAATGCCAATGAGATTGAACAAAAAATGTCAGGTGATCCTCTTGAAAAAAAAAATAAAGAAATATATCTCTCAAGATGAAATCATCACGAGAATATGGATGCAAAAAGAAAATTATTCAGAAATTAAGTTATTGAATCTTTAGGAAGCCATTTGCAATTAAGATAATTATGAATACAAATACAATTAATTATTAATATAATTACAATGAATTCATTTCAATATGTAAAACGTTTTTATTCCAAACGTTGTCTTATGGGATAAAATGAAAAATATCGAAAAAATTATTATCCAATAAACTTTTTTTTAATAACGTATTATGTTATTAAAAAAAAGTTTATCGGATAATATTTTTTTTAAGTGAATTATTTGGCAAACTTGTTGTTGTGTAGTGATGAAATGACAAATCATGTGTTTGCCAATCGTTGCTTGTCAAGTAAAAATTTGTAAATTCATTTTTGGTGAACTGACAGGACACCGGAATTATATGAAAGAGAAGGGAGTGAATTTTAGCGTGATGGTTGATAGGGGAGAATGGAAGACGAAAACGTGTTGTACCGAGCCCAAGTAACACGGGACAGGAGCAAGAAGAAGATGATGATGATGCTGCCAACAATTTCCAGTAAAATGAAAGTTCACTAAGGTTGAAACTATAAAAAAAGCAAAGCCTGCTTTTTGAAAATTATTATTATCTGCTTCAACTTCAATACATAATAATCAACCATAAAATGACAATTATCTTTAATAGTTTTACCAATCATTACAATTTTGTACCATTTTGAGCGGGTTCTTTGACTAAAATAGTCGATTTCTGCAAAAAAAAACGGAAGTACTTTATCGGTAGAACATTCCAAAAACTTGTACAACTTCTAGACTATCCAACTAAATACAATACGATGCCAGATATCTTCCAGAAACATATAAAATGTCAAATTACTCGAAAATGCTTCACATTTGCATAGGGGTTATCAGGGGTCATTCGGTTGCAAATGACCTCTCCCACATCCCTTTAACGGATTGCCGACATATTATAATACAAGATATAGACGAGTATTTTGCATTTTAAAATAGCTCGAATTTACGTTAGGTGTACTCCGCGCGTTCGTCCTAGGCTTAGACCTACTGGTCATTTTATGACGCGACTGTCCATAAATATGAATGGGCCTTAAAACTAAGACCACCGAGGTTGTCAACTTTAAGCGAAACCTTAGGCAAAATTCAACCTTAGGGTGATAAAACAATGAAGCAGTAATGCTCGCGAAGGAGGAGGCGGAGCGCGTGAGGGAGAGGCAATAGTTGCGCCCTCACGACCCTAGTCGCCGCAGGAGGAGACACTCTTGGCGTCGGGAGTCGATTGCCGACTCCCGGCCACCGTAGGCGCGGGGTTGCGGACGGCGAGCAATGGGCAGCTCGCCGTCCGGTAAGGACCAGGCCCGAGTCGACGGCGCGTCGTGTTCCACGCGCGCCTCAAAGAGATGTGAGCATAATTGACGGGGTCCGATAAGGTCGATGCCTGCCGGGGTCGCGGGTTGTTCGAAAGAGGTACCGTGGCCCTGGCGCACAGGCAACTGAAGAAACACGGGTGGGTTTTCGTCAGTAAGACTCGGACACGCCCTTCCGCTCCGCCCAGCGCGGGAGAGGTCATTTGACGATTTCTCACCCAAAAAAAAAAGGGTGATAAAACAATAAGGAGCTTGACTATACAATCTCACGTACCTACAGCACAAATAGCAATCGTTCGATCTAGTGCTCTATGGGGAATCGTAAAATGCTACACCGAATTGTTGTTGGAGTTGTTAGATATTGCAATAAAAACCAGGTTTGGGAGCTTTCAGAGTTTTTAATCGTAAAGATTTATTGTTTTAGAAGTTAATAAAATTGGTGGAAGGTTTACGAGACTAGTTCTAGAGTACCTGATTGTGTGTTTATAAGCTTAAATGAAACTTCCACCGTTTTTTTATGTCTAATTGTTACGAGTCTGTCTATGCGTAGCTTAAAATTGAATAAATGTTCACCTTAAAACAAAATCCTTAAAACATAAAGCGCCCGCAAAGAACGCGAAATGGCTGAAATGTTTTTTTTTTGTTTTCAAAGCTCATAAACTCAGCCATTTTGAAAAAAATCGAAAAATTGTATCGACAAAAAAATAATCCATATAATGATTGACCCTGCTCACAAAATTTCACGAGAATCGCTTGGGAAATGTGACCAGCAGGGTGATAATGTAACACACTAACAGTAGGAATGAGTTTCATTTTGACAGTTCAACAACATTCATTGCGTTATTTACGTTGTTGAGCAGACAAATTTTTCGAACATATGAAGCAATGGATGAGCTTCAAAATGATTCAGATTGCGATAGATAGTGTGTTACGTAATTAGGGTGCTGTAGAGGAGAACAGTCGGACATCCAGACAATCGAAAGCATTTTTTGCCCAAGCTGAAACGAAGACGCTTCGCTCGCGCTCAATCAATCAATCAATCAATCTTTATTCGTGAACACAGGTATTACAATAAAGGTCTTATGTATACATTTTAGCGCTTCGCGCTCGCGCGGTCAATAATAATGATCATCTAATCCAGATGCAGACTAATGAAGTATGGAAGAAAAAGACATGTTACCCCGATCCCAAATAAATTGGGATAAGGGCAGGGGAATGATGATGATGATCTAATCCAGAGGAAGGTTTCGCGTTACCAATGTTTTCCCATTTTAAAGAGCGCCTTATGGAATTTTATTGTTAAAATTACTTTTACTCATATCTACAAATTGCTGGTAAGAAACTATCAGGCGTCAACCAAACGATCAGCAAGCAGGAGTTGAATGAAAATGAAATACATTAATTTAACACCATATCAACCTAAAATTGCAATTATGTTTATAGTTCCCAGAGCAAGCATAGTTATCATGGATTTTACTCTTCAGTTGAGTCCAAATTCAAGTGACCGGTCAAACAGAATCTTAGTAAAGATCTAAAAAATTACTATCCAGTATCTATTTATTAGTTTATGTGATACATTCGTGATATTATAATTATGTAGTGCGGGTATTATGAAACATAAAATGACTAACGAGAAACAACGCAATGTATATTATTTTGTCGCCCAGTTAGATTACAATTAACATGGGAATAATACATCACTAAGTTTACCTGATAATTAGCTTGTAATACGATAGGATTATGCTAATTACGTTAAGATTTGATCTCGTGATAGTCTCTACGTGTAATTACAGTGGTCGGTAATTACTTAATGGATCCATATTTGCTTTTGATTAACATAATACCTGTAACTTCACCTCTATATTCCCTGAAGGCATATGCAGAGCTCTATAATTACATAGTACTGCTTTTAGCGTTATTCGTTTGTTTAAATAAATAAATAATAATTATACTCCATTTGAAATAAGATTAGAAATTTAAATAAACCTTTTATATAGTCCGTTCAACCGATTTTGATTTCTATTCCGTAGGCATAAGGATGTCATGAAAAGCAAAAACGTGGTTACAATACCAACTGTTTACTGCAGCTGCCATTTATCATGTCACTAACGCATTAGAAGTCAAAATCGGTTGAACGGAGTGTAAAAAAGGTTTATTTAAATTTCTAATCTTAATTCAAATGGAGTATAGTATCAGAGGATTAAACACGTTACTTTGTTTCATCATTAGAATAATAATATGCTAAATTTTCTAACGTGTGTGGTACGTTTGCTGTCGTAATATAAAGGATTCAGAATATTTATGCTGCGGCCATACAAAGAAGTTTTTTTTTCTAGGAAATGTAGGTAACTTAAGGACCTGAACGATGTTATTTTTTTTATAAAGGACATTGTGGAACGTACCAAGTCCAACAATCTATTTCCTAGTTTCCCAGAACTCATCTAGCCAGATTACGTAATTAATATAAGCAGTTCCCAGCGGTATTATCTAGAAAATTCAATCATGTACGAGGAAAACAATGTGCAGTGAGGTACATCAATAAATAGGTTTAGCTATTATTAAAGAAATATTGTCTTGTTAATGAGTGGTTTTCATTGATCAATAAGTATGCTTATTATTTTGTTATGCGGTCAGATTACCAAGCAATCACAAGATGGTGCGCAAAAGCACGAAAGTGGAGCTTTTATACCTTCTGGCTTTTGCCCGCGGGTAGGTCGAAAATTATCCCAAGGGAACGTTCTACTTGGTTGAAAAGCATTCTACGTCCTAATGCAGACAATGGTCTACATGTGTGCCAAATTTCATCAAAATCCGTTTAGCAGTTATGGCGTGAGAAGGTAACATAGAGATAGACAGACAGAGAACCCTTCAATCAACAAAAGGTTTGGCGGATTAAAGGTCCAAAAAGCTTTTTAGAATAGAATAATTTATTTCAGATAATTAAAATCAATATCTTGTTAGTATATAGCAACAAAATTAGCTTACAATTATGTTAGTATTGTTAGTACTTATCTTTATGTAGACTACTATAAAAAACCATTCACTACCCTCACCCAGTGCTTTTGAATGGGGCAGTCAAATCGAGCAGCAATGACTCTCAGAATGCCATTCTTGGCACCCCGCAGACGCCGCAGCAAAGAAGCCGATTTTACTGCAATTCTTATAAAAACAGTTTTAAAAAGCTAGCATTAAAACGAAACCCCGTATTTGTCACAGCATTCATGCACATTTTCTAGTATACCTGAACTACCAATAAAGTAGGACAAACAAAAAGTTGGAGTATTTACATGCAACCAAGTGACACGCGGACGTATCCGAGTTGTTTGCTGGATTTATACGAAGTGTCAATGAAAACAAACCGAACAAAAATGGAGTATGTACGTCCGGTCTCTATGGGTACAAATGCGTCTGAGTTCAGAATATAATGTAGGTACCTTTTGAGTATAAAAAGAGTAATAATGCTCACACGTTTAGAGTTTTAAACCCTTTTTTAATTTTTTGGGTGGGAAATCATCAAATAACTTATCCCGTTCTGGGCGGAGCGGGAGGGCGTGTCAGACTTTTACTGACTAAAACCCACCCGTGTGTACCCACAGTTGCCTGTGCGCCAGGGCCACGGTAACTCTTTCGAACAATCCGCGACCCTGGCAGGCATCGGCCCTAGCGGACCCCGTCAATTGTTGCTGACATCTCTTTGAGGCGCGCGTGGAACATAACGCGCCGTTGACCCGGGCCTGGTCCTTACCGGACGGCGAGCTACCCATTGCTCACCGCCCGCAAGCCCGCGCCTTCGGTGGCCGGGACTTAAGCTAAGGAGTGGTTTATACATCATGTATCAGGAAAGTGTAGTCATATTTAGGGGTATGGTTCAGACCATCAAACTGAACAAGTTTCCCCATGGGGCCCATACAAAACTTCAGTAACTACTAGACTCAAATGCATGGGACGGCTGATAATTTTTTCGCGATTACGACGTTGGTCCCAACGAAAAAGTTAAATTTTAAAAAGTTTAATTTGATGATCTGTACCACCCCCCTAAATATGACCACACCTTTCTGATACAAAGTCAAAGTCAAAGTTTTTTATTAATGCGATTTTTGGTGATACAACAGGAACTTAAAAATATTTATACTAGCTCAAAAATCTGTCCTTATGGATAGCTTAACTTAACTTAATTACAATATTAGAAATTAAGTTTAACATTACATGAAACATTATTGAAGTAATTAATATCTAATATAGAAATTAAAATACAAATAGAAATTTTATTACATGCTGTATGGTCATCGTAAAAGACCGACCATCAGTGGACAAAAACGTTATGAAGGAAAGTGGACTAATATAATACAAGGTGTCATTTAATTAACGCACAACCTCTTAAGGGGTCATTGTACTCATAATCATGAACAACTTTTACTATGAGACCAAACCTGGTTTGTAATACGTAACACACTAACAGTAGGAATGGGTTTCATTTTGACAGTTCAACAACATTCATTGCGTTATTTACGTTGTTGAGCAGACAAATTTTTCGAACTTAAGAAGCAATGGATTAGCAATAGGCTTCAAAATGATTCAGATTGTGATAGATAGTGTGTTACGTAATTAGGGTGCTGAAATCGCAAAAAAATCAGCTATTCCTTACATGTATGTTCGCAAACAGGCGTGACGCGATAGCGCGACGCTACCGGAGTAGAATAATTCCGATTAAAACTTCATGGAAATTGTTCTAAAAAAGTCGCGTCGCGCTGCCGTATCGCGCCGTCAAAATGTAGGAAACAGCTGTTTTCTTTTTCTCTATCCGAAACATTACTTTGAACTGTTGAAACTTTGACCTCTACATATTAAGACTTTGGACCTCACGATTAGTCTATTTGGGTGCCCTCTAAGACTCGAGTCGAGTCTAAGAAATTAGCTCATCACTTTCAGCGCATGACCAGTAATAAAATAATTAGACCACTTATCTCTTGGCAAAAAAAGCTTTGTGCCTGTTTAGATTAGCGAAATTTAAACGAGATTACTCAGTCTATAGAATTAGTCCGAAAATTTGATTAGCATTATTATTTAATCTAAGAAGTGGTTTTTTTCGGGGGTTAATGACCGCTTGTAATGTTGTTACTTGAAGTATGAGTTGAGAAAATCTGTTTTCTTTTGTTTTATAGTGTTTAGATATCGATACTCATCACGGCTGTGAATTTTAAACAGAAAGAAAACTGCTATACTGATACATTTCAAGTGACTACACAAACTTCGGTCCAAGACCCTACAATTTTTTTATTTTTTATTATTTATCATGTTTGCGGAGTTTCGCTAGCTAATTTGATTTGACCCTGTATAGTAGGTATCTGTTATAAATTAGACTGATACAGAACACTAAGTAACACAATCTCTAATGAATTAATTTAATTGCAACTTGGAAAACTAGAACAACATTTTTGATAGAACAGTATCAGATGAAATAAGCAAGAAAGAAGTACTAAGAAGTTCTATATTTCTTTTGTTTTGTGTGTAAGTACGTGAATTTACATAATAGGTCGGGCAAAAAGTTTTTTCGTATTTTATATGTATAAAATTGTAGTAAAATCTCTTTCGCTGTACTTTTTGTATCTGGCTGGTTTTGATACCATTAAATAGATGACATTTAAAAAACGCAAAAGAAAAAGATCAAGTATGATCGATTTCCCGCCATTTTTCAATTGTTTTCTGTCCGCCAAAATGAGTGAAGCAAACGAAGAAATTCGATATATTTCGAAGTTTTATTACAAAACGGAAAATTGGTTCAAGCGTTTTTAGTTCGGGAATTTTGATGTCAAAGATGCAGCTCGCTCTAGTCGCCCTGTTCCGGATAAAGTCGATGCAATTTTTGAAAAAGTGGAGCAAAATCGGCATTAGTAGTTACGACATAAATAGCTGAAGAATTAAAGGTTGACCACAAAGCAGTTTTGACCTATTTGAAAAAGTCTGGGCTGGGTATACAAAAAATTCTAGATAATTGGGTGCCACACGAGCTCTCAGTCTTGAAACTGTATATAAAATACGAAAAAAAAAATTCCTCATCAAATCAACAAATAATAACAATAAACAAAACCATTACAACTTTAAACTGCAATAATTTCCTTGCAAGCCATATGAAATCTCCGCCCAAGAATCTGAAATATTACACAAGCAATTTCCCTACACGTGCCAAACTCAACCAAACCGGGTGGTAAGGTTCAGTTTTGCACGAAGGAAAACTGACTTGGAATCTGGAAACTTACATAGAGCAACTCTCTTAAAGCCGCAAAACTCTCACCTGAGTTCACAAAGGTGTCTTCCTGTTGGCAAGACGTTTAAATTTGCACGAGTACCTACGTCTAGCGACAATAAGGCAATTGCTTGGAACTTTGATTGGCACACAATGCCGAGACGAGGTAAGCTGTTAGAGATATATAAATGTATCGGTATGGACATGTGTGAGATCGTCTATTTAGTTTGAATGTCAATGGCAGTATCGTGGACTTGAACTCTTATTTTCTGGTACACGTGGTTGATATTTTAGGCTATATTTGACAAAAAAATGGTAATAATTTTGACTCTAAATGTTACGCTTATAATTACTTGCTTCATTTTTATTGTAAATTGGACCTTGTTTCTTGGATTTGAGAGCTCAAATTCTAAAAGAATCGTTATTGAAGTCTTCCGTAAAGAGACTAGACACCAAGGTACTCCATAAAATTTCTTTTTTCGGGTATGTCCTGTCCGTTAGCCTATTTTGGCAATCTATGGAGAAGTTGAAAGAGTTGCTGTAGTAATTCAAAAGCTTTTGATATATACAGGGTGGATTTTTGAGATGGGGCAGCAAGGGCAGCTACCTTAACCATTGTAGCTACAGGAAAACGGTCTTAGGAGACTTTCCTTAACTTTTTGTTTTGCATTCACAGATTTTGAAAAAAATTACAGTCAGGAAAATGAGCGATTTTCGGAAAAACTCTTTTTTTATGCCAATCGATCGTTTCATATAAGGATCAAAAACCTCTATTGAACCAAGTGAGGTTTGAGGTTTGAGGTACTAGAACAGTCAGAAATAGCAAAAACTTTTCCTATACATTTCGTAGGAAATGAGACTACAACTTACTGTTTTACCATTTATAAACTGACAGCTATAAAAAGACTAATCGAAAAACAAATAAAAATTAATAACTTCTACTTTGGGTATTATTAGACCTTAAAATTAAAACCTTGAAACTTTACATTTGGACTTACCTAAATTTTTAATTTTGTGCTCTAAGATATGAGGTGCTCAAAGTGGTAGCCGTTTTGACGTAGGCATAGGTTTACTCTCTTTACTACAGAGCGGGTAATGATGTGAAAGGATGAATGCCATACAGAATTGTGGTAAGTGAATCTTTGAGTTCCTGAACACTGTCGTATTTCTTTTTATAAAGTTCGTTTTTTTTATAGCCCCACACAAAAAAATCAAGAGGCTGCAGTGAGATCAGGACTGCAAGGTGACCACAGTATAGGACCATGTTATGGTTCTATCCACTGCCTCCTGAATTGCCGGTTCAAATTAAAACGGGTTTGGTGGCTGTTGTGGGGCGGAGCGCCATCTTCATCTTCAAAGGCCATTTTTGTCACAGAATTTTGGAAATTATAAGCAACCAGGCAACAGACTATTTCGATTCTGTTTTCAAAGCGAATTAAAATTAAGTCGCGTATTCTTTTGAAATTCGAAGATTAATTGTTTTTTGTTTATTTTCAGCCAGTCTTTATTATAGCGGTTAGTCTATCCATAATAATAAAGTAGGTTGTAGTCTCATTTCCTACGAAATGTATGGGAAAAGTTCTTTGTTATTCCTGACTTTTCTAGTACTCAAACCTCCGTTGGTCTAATACAGGTTTTTGATCCTTATATGAAACATGATCGACTGGCACAAAAAAGAGTTTTTGTGAAGATTGCCAATTTTTCTGCTGACTATAATTTTTTTCAAAATATGTGAATGCAAATCAAAATTTCTCAAAAAGTTAAGGAAAGTCTCCTAACACTATTTTCCTGTAGCTACAACGGTTAAGGTCATGCCCTTGCTGCCCCATTTCAAAAGTCCAACCTGTATACTGCATATTCCTCCAACGCCTTAAAACTGAGAAAAGACTAGGAAATGATAGCTTATTTCATCCTATTGTTTCTTATACCACGTAAACTTAATTAATATTAATATTATTAAAATTAAATTTAAAAAAAGAAAAAAAATATTATAGTATTTTTTTTTTGCTATATAAGATAAAGTTATGAAACCAAAATGACAAAAACATTCTGTTCTGCAAAATCAGCCTTTTCTTTGTCCTACACGTGTCACATTTCTGTGCGTAAAAAGTCATGACATGTATCAAATTGGTTAATAGTGTGTCTGTTGTTAGCTAGCTATACTAATGAGCGTGGTGGATTTTCAGTATTGTAGAGATAAGTTAAGGAATAGTGTGCTTGTCTCACAGCATGAATTTTCTGTACTTCGGGAATATTTTGTTTATCAATTTTAGGGATACGAATTTCGTCATTGGTTTTAGCATGAACGGTAGACATTATATCTTCAAGTTGTCTATTTATTTAGTCCTTGGAAAGTTCCGTTCATCCTCGATATTTATCATCTTCTGTGGTCTATATTTTTGATTATGACTTTGTGAAGCCTTCTTTAATGTAAAATATTCGTCCTTACAAAAAATTTACATCGTTAACTGGTGCTTGATTCATATACAGGTTGTCTCAAATGTAGTGGTCCAAAGTCAAATGGGTGGTGGATGGGATAGTCAAAGCAGTTCAGAAAATTGTGCTAATTTAATAATTTTCAAGAAGTTTTACACTTTCACTTGATAGTGTAGGTAGGTACAAGATTATGTACTTATTTACGTTCACTGTGGCTCGGACACGATATAGTTTGTCTTTATGTCACGATTTGTTTGTCTTTACTAACTTTTTATAAACTTTTTCGAAATTTACAAAGCCCTGATTAAATAAAATCTGTTGATAATATCCCAACTTTTACATGGTAGGTGGCCACCTCCGCTTTATCCCGTTTGCCTTTGGTTTGGTTTGCTTTTATGATGGCTAGATCTCGTAGCATTAGACTGGAATTATTTCCTGAGTTATGCTTAGGAAAGATAATAAAACAGCACTAGTTAGCATGGCTTCAAATTAAAACTTTCAAATAATAATGACGTGTTCTTCAAATCAATGCTAGCTACACAATCTTTTGACCACAATGTTTATTGCTCGCACAAATTTGAGTAACAAAAAAAAATCAATTTGAAAAAATCCCATACTTTGATGACATGTGATTTCCTTATGCCGTAACAAATCTGTTAAAATATTTATCCTTGTGTTGAAAGCAGCTGATTTTGAGCCGGAATTTAATTGCTTTTGAACGATTTTATTACGATCTGTTATGAAAGTAGAAATGATTGATTGCCTGCAGATTACCTCATGAGAAGAATAAGCTTTCTAAGCGTTACATAAAAGTATGCAGATTTTTTAATTCATACTACTTACAAATTACGGGGGATGCGCTAAGGGAGCCCGCGAAATTCAAATTTACTTACGTTTTTTGCAATTTGCAGGTCAGTGTCAAGTTGTATATTGATTAAAATATGATTCGCGACCGTAACAAATATGGCTTCACAGAATTGTAATCATTAGAATCAGCAATACAGTTCCTTAAGTTAGAATTGACCTCAAATGTCATAATTTCATGAAATAGTCATTCAATAGGGTAATATGAACGTAGAGCGATGTATTGATGATTTTTATGATCATAATTCTATAAATAAATATTTGTTACAGTCGCGAATCATATCAATATACAACCTGTTACTGACTTGCAAATCGCAAAAAAATTAAGAAAATTTTAATTTCGCGGGCTACCCTGGCACTTCCCCCTTAAAGGCACAAAAACTGTAGCAACTGTTGGAACTTTGACAAATTTTGGACAGAAGGACCAAAAAATCTAAACTTACACATACTATTCACGATATATTCTTACCCTTAACCACCACAATAGTTTACGCCAAACATTTAAAAGTCTAATTATGTCAGATACAGTTCAATTGTCCACGCCAGTCCTCACAAATGACAATGCTTTGGTCGACGTCGCGGTGAGCCTATTGTTGGCTTCCTATTCCTGCAAGTTAAAGTTGTGATAAAAAGGTGAGTCCTTATTGTCTGATTGTACTTATTAAGTCTGGTGTGTATAGCTTGTGTAAGGTCGATTGCCTGGAGTCCGATTTGTGTTTACCTGAGTGGCTAGTTAAATACAATGTTTGTATAGGGTAGAAACAGTAAACACAGCATTTTATAGTCTGCACCTCTGACTTTAAAACATTCGTGAAAGAATCCGAAGAAGAAGATTTTTTTTGCCAAATTAATGCGTAGTTTTTAAAGAGTCACCTACCCTTTCTTTTTTATAATTTGTTAAAATCACATAGATATTCTTTTTAAATGACCTGTGTACGTATACAAAAAGGTAATGATAATCTATTTTTGACCGTAAATAATCGTCCAAAGAGGTTTTCTAATGCCATAATGCCATGAGGACGGGTATATAATATTTCTTGAACGCTTCAAACATCCGATTTGCTATGCTATCAATAATGTTTTTTGATTTGCAATCAGTCAATTTGCAGGTTAGAATTTTTTGTAGTTATTGCAGGCTTTATTAAAATGCCAAATGCCATTACCAATGACTGTGTTATTTGCTATTTGATTGCGGTTTTCTATCATGTTTGATTACCTACAATAAAACAAAACAATTGTTTATGAATTTTGCCAACCAAAAATCTTTGGGAACCGATTTATTAACAATATTAATTAACCTTCCAGAAGGTAAGGTCATCTTTCAAATATTAGTTAGCAACTCATAAAACACGTGACTGTAACCAATTTGGTTGTGCAACTAGAATAAATTAAAAAAAAGTCATCAGTAATTTCTTAGTTTTCGTTGATAAAAGGATCAATACTTTAAATATACACTTTTCCATGTTTTTTTACCAAGCTCTGTTACCGTTCGTTTCTCGCTCAACTTTAGTATCTAATTAAACATCATAACGATCATCTTACCTCCACGTGACTACTTCATAAAGATTTTCTGCCAAGTTTTATCCTTATGAAATCATAGGAGATACAACTTTGGTCTTTGTAGATATACTTAACATAAATTTTATTCTGTAATAAATAAAATATGAACTCATTTGAGGGTCTTGGGGCTAAGTTATAACAGCCGTACGGTTCGATTGATCAGGTTAAGATTATAAGAGTCCGTGGATGTGTGACCGTCTATACATACCAAGACCCCCTCCGTGCCTCGGAATCAATGTTAAGGCGTCCGTCCCGGCTTTCATTCGTGGATCTTTGACAGTCGTTACGAGTCGTCGGAAGCCCGAAAGTCTGACAACCAGTCTTATCAAGGGTTATCGTATTACCCAGTAACTGGGTTATGGAGCCCAGATAGGCAGTCGCTCCATGTAAAATACCGTTATTTAGCTGCATTCGCTTAGACTGGAACACCAACATAGATGGGAAAAGTCTAAATCAAATCAAATCAAAATTGTTTATTTGTTAGGTTATGGTACAATAGGTGTTGTTACAGTGGTTCCAGCATACCCTGCCATAGTATGGCGTACAAATATTTATATACAAAAAAACAAAGCCCATATTACTAACCTATTTATAATTATTATGAATAATAATGAATTAGAGAATAAAATAAGAATAATAGTTAATTAATACCAATTTAGATTGTTTTGTAGTAATAATAATAATTATAAATAATGAAATATGTAGTTTTTGCATGTCGTGGATTAAAGGCTATTTTTATTAGGTACTTTATTATATTATTAGCGATTTATCCTCCAAGTATTCTTGAACACTGTAATAATTTTTTTCTAATAACATTTTGAACAATACTCTTCTGAACAACGAAACGAAGAAAGAAAAGAAAGAAGAAAAGAAAAGAAAAGAAAGGAAAACAGGTTTATTTGTCACTGAAACACGTGCATACAAAAAATATAATCAGCACCCTAATTACGTAACACACTATCTATCACAATCTGAATAATTTTGAAGTCTATTGCTAATCCATTGCTTCCTAAGTTCGAAAAATTTGTCTGCTCAACAACGTAAATAACGCAATGAATGTTCTTGAACTGTCAAAATGAAAATCATTCAAGTTGGTGCCAACATAAACTCATTAGAGTTTTATCGTGCACCAAAGTCATCGACTACATAATTTAGAGCATCAAAACCACATAAGAAGATACTTAGTGAAGAAAGAAACAACAAATAACTTTATAAGGGGTATTTAAGCAAAACATTATCTAATACCAACGAGCGAACATCGGTGACCAATCTGACCGTCCGTCTTTACAACAAAAGTGGTGGAGGAATGTTTTCGAATTAATACAGGTTGTTCCCAAAAGTATGTTTTTAGTAACATGTAGCAATTTTTGTTCTTTTTCTTATTGTATTCTTATATTATTGTTCCGTATTATGTTCCCTTTATTGTGTATGTTTTAAACTATTTAATAAATATTATTAAATAACATAAGCATTTATTAATTTATAGGCATTGCCGTGAGTTCATAAACAATGTACCCAGCACTACCGACCCATACGAGTATAACACAAGAGTCCAAAAAATCTGTGATTTGCGTAGGCAGATGTTGAGAAGATGGATCCATTTGTTTGCAGTTTTTTGAGATATATTTTTTTGGTGTAGGCGTTAATTGTTGTTTCGTCTGTATTTCTTTGGTTTTAAAGTTTAAACGTGCATGTAAATGTCGAAGCATCAACCATCCGGATGCTTATTAATTTGATACTAGCCTCTGCTCTCTGATACCTCGTTTTCGCTTAGCGTTCTTTCTGACTTTTTTTCTGTTTGCTAGACTTTTAGAATCGTCGTTCAATCTTCCTCAAGAATTGGGCTATCAAATGCAAAATAAATTTTTCAAATTCGACTGGTAGTGCCAGAGATTTGTGCGTGCAAACAGACAAATTTTTCAGTTTCCGTCAGTAAAACTTTTCAGTTTTATTATATTAGTGTAGATTTCGGGCGATATTTTAGCACGACCGCATAATATTTTTCTTTTCGTGTCCTTTGATAGGAACCTTTTGGCCTCGTACAGGAGTCTCTGTTTTTTGGAGTTTCTTGCCGGCCCTTCACCATAGGTAACGACCAATTGGAACCGTGCACCTAGCTTCTGACGTTTCATAAGTGCCTATGTAGGTTTATGTGAAATAAAATATTTTGATTACGATTTTTTCTTTTTTTTATTCTCTTTATATTCTTTTGTTTTTTTTTGTTTCTATGATTGGGTTTAATTAAGTTTGTGACCTTCCTGTGCGAGTCTCAATAAATAATTCTTGTTTCTTTTCTTTACTCAAGTTTTAACGGAACAGTAACTAGTTAACTGGAGTTGTTATTTACCTCGTTTCATTTTTGGATGGTGCAGATTGTTGTGCATGATGGGCAGTGGGTGCATCAAAGGAGTCTCTCCTAACACTCGGTAACGCAGTCTAGCTGACTAAAGGCTCCCGCAGGCAGGCGCGACGCGACAGCGCTACACAAAGGCGCCGCTCGTCGCGCGACACGCGGATCCTTTGTGTCGGGCGTCGCGTCGCGCCAGTGTGTACGACCCTTAATCCATTCACCACTACGACTCCTTCTAACTATAGCAGCCGATAAGGACGCACATATTCTGCGCTAAATAGTTACTAATGGACTTATAAGTGTTTCTGAAAGAAATATCAAACTCAAACTCTGAAACTCAAACTCAAAGCATTTATTTCAATTAAACCATTTACAAGCACTTTTGAATTGTCAAAGAGTCGGTCAGTTAGTCAGAAAGTTGAAGCTAGTTGCCCATTCCAAAACGTAGATCTCTATGGAGAAGAACGGGCAAGATACTCCAAAGACACTCTTTTTAAATCAAGATAATTATTACAAAATCCTGGGTACATTATTCTTATTGCTTCTATATGTGAGAACAATGTAAAAAAATATTAAGAAACAATTCAAGATTAATATAAGATTAATAATAAAAATAAGCCGTGGTAGTTAAGAAAGGACCAGTCTCAACTGACAGCGCCCATTCACGAACATGACGCGTGGATCAGCACCATCCAGCAGGGCCTGCAGTCTCGACATTAGATAGCGACAAAAATTCGTCGCTGTCGTATCGTTGTCAAATGCCTTTAACAGATTTTCAACTTTATTTCCAAAGCATAAGGTTGAAAATCTATTAAAGAAATTTGACATCGATTGGACTTAACGACCGATTTTTGTCGCTATTCATGTCGAGACTGCAGGGCCTGCTCAACCATTTTGTAGGGTTGTAACCATCAAATATTAGTACTGTTATTTTGCATTGGACCTTCGAGACGAATAGGAAAAGTACGTGGTCCTTATAAGCGAATAACGGTTCTATGTCCACGTAACGTTTTAATTTATTCATGAACATAAAAGTAAAGAAACACCGTAAGTGAATCAGCCAATAATTGTTTCTTGCAATGAATGTAGGTACTTTATGGTTTGCATCGTTTCGACTTGTAATTCAAAAGGATTACAACGGAGAATCCTGGATTAAAGCTCGGATTTCATTATTTTAGTACCAAAGGAGCGATTCGATTCGATTTGCCTTTGGCTTAACCAGGGCCGTAGCTAACGCTGTATCAGCCGTATCAATGATACGGGGCCCCCAAGCTACAGAGGCTTCCACGTGTGTAATAATAATTCGTAAAATATTACCCAAGACCTCACCCTTATTTACCAATAAGGATGAGGTCTTGGGTAATATTTTAGAGGCCCGTAATAAATGAATACCTAGTAAAAGCTTATAAGCTATAGGCGCGGCATATCGCACTGAAAATCTAACCTATCTGAGTCAGGATGCTCCAATTTTTAATCTTGCCTCGCTTGCTCGCATTCTCTTAAAAAGGTGACAATGAAAACTTTACCAATCCCGGTCCATAACACTCCAATTCTCGAGCTTGCTTCGCTCGCTCTTCAATGAAAACTTGCCGTATTCGGGTCAGGATGTCTTAATTTTCTACCTCTCTTCGCTCGCTCTTGCATTTTCTTAGTAATTAAGAGGGCAATAACAGTTTAACCTCCTGACTCTGAATGCTATTTTAATGATTTTGTAAATACAAAATATCACCATTTTCAGCGACAGTCGGGTAAAAAAGGGCCCCCAACATATTTTAATACAGGGCCCCTTTAGGACCAACTACGCCACTGGGCTTAACGGAACTGAGAATTGATTCGGATCGTTAACAAATTGGACCGTTGAATCTGGCCCAGGTTGCGCAAAGTGTGGTTTTTCTATCAGGAATTTCTCAGTAGCAGCCTGGAGTCTGGATTTGTGCCCGGTGGATGGCAATAAGCTCGCTCCTTATTACATGGGACTTAAACATAACTGGCGAAATATGGGTGTTCTATAGGTACACCTCGGCCTAATCCTTCGAGATTACAGAAATGATAATATGTATGTTGTGTAATATCAATTTGGGCCATTCAATCTGCACCCTAATTACGTAACACACTATCCAACACAATCTGAATCATTTTGACGCCTATTGCTAATACATTGCTTCATATGTTCGAAAAATTTGTCTGCACAACAACGTAAATAACGCAATGAATGTTGTTGAACTGTCAAATGTAACCCATTACTACTGTTAGTGTGTTACGTAATTACCCCGCTGGTCCTTTTGAAATCATTGCGTTTGCTGTGTGCACTTTTTCAAATATCACTATTATTTTCAGTAGATTTAACATCGTTTTCTTTGTGGTTAAGCTTTTACCCAAACTTGTTGGTCTCTAGAGGTCTGCCAATAACAAAAAAGTGTGATTACTATCATCACCAGTGTGTATTTTATATATATTTTTTTGTAATTAGCGTTTTGAAACAATTTTGCTTTCTATTTTGTTTTCTTTCAGTCAGTTCGCAAATATTTTGCATTTTGTTTTTTGATTCGGTACCAGACCCTTGCAACTATGTCGTGTAATGCCGATCACTCACATTCGCACGAATACGCGAACCCACAAGTGAACGACGACATTCGCAAATGAATAATGCACAGTTTTTACCACATTCACGGTTTTCCAAGCCGTGTCGGTTTTTGACGCACATCAAAGAGCGCGAACCTCGAACGAATGTCTGCAAGTGACCGGCGGCGCGGCGGCGGGGTTAATTACGTAACACACTAACAGTAGGAATGGGTTTAATTTTGACAGTTCAACAACATTCATTGCATTATTTACGTTGTTGAGCAGACAAATTTTTCGGAAATATGTAGCAATGGATTACCAATAGGCTTCAAAATGATTCAGATTGTGATAGATAGTGTGTTACGTAATTAGGGTGCCGGGTAAGATATTATACCGTCATCACAGACTGTGTGGGTGTAAGAAATTCTTTCTGGGGGATACCCTACAGTGGTAAAGTTCAAAATTATGACGATTGTTTTTCCGTAGGTACCTTCATATTAGCAATTCCGTTAGCTCATTTATGAGTAAATACTTACCGTAATAATAATTATTGATTTTCCAGATGACTTATTGATTCTGGGTATTGCCTGTAGTAGATTATGTTATTTGCCTTGTAATAAGAGGTTCATGTACAGATATTTGTCTACAATAATGCTACATCAGCACTGTGGTCTTTTATTGTTCTCTTCTCATCCTTAAAGGAGAAAATATTTTTAATTATACAATGTGGAGACGACGATACGAAAATAAATGACAACACTGGCAATACTTATGCATAGCAGTGTTTTGAAACTATCAAAAACTTCTAACATCTGAATAAAAACATGGGATTTTTTATAGAAACTATAAAATGGAAAAAAGAAAGAAAAATAGTTTATTCTGCACAAACAAAACGCACATTTCAAATGAATGACATTAAATTAATCTACACATACAAAATAGCGAAAAGCCTCGAATTCATGCTATAAAAGTTTGACAATTTTGTCTATTGCTTGATGTTAAGGCCAGGGACCAAAGACAATACACATTGCTCTGTGTTGCAATGACAATGATGGGCCGATTATGGGTTGCGCTTGTGCCGCTGAGACGATTAGCTATAGTGACTAAACTGTTACATATATTTGATTGCATTTCTTTAGGCAGACGGGGAACGTCTTTAGAAATACGAAGTTTAATTTATTAAAAGTAGAAAGTAAGTAAAACGATTGGATTAAGCACTGTATCCGGGGTTCTACTCTAGGCCCGTCAACAAAAACACGGGCCTATTCGCAATTACTTGATCCGTCAAAACAAGTGTTAAATAAAAATATTTCGGAAGGGTAAAAACACGTCTTGCGTAGGGACAACTGTCAAATCGTGTTGTCATTCATTCTTAGTTTGGAAACCGAATTAATATAATGTCCGTAAGTGATACGGAGCGGGAAATGCCCGTTACTTCGGCCAAAACTACGGACATCATGCTTAGGGAGTAGCCCCCTGTATCGGTAAGTCCGTAAGCCCATCAATATTTTCACAAATTGTGGGAAGTGTTCGTTTGGTTTGTACAAACACTTTTACACGTCAATCATATTTTTAAACTAGATGAGGTTGGCGTTTCCTATCTGACTACACTAAGAAGAAAGGCCGAAACAAACTCAGAGGTCACAGTCTCTTTGAAAGGCCAGAAATAATCTTGGTCAGATCATGCGAAGACCATGTAGATTTGTGTCTGAAATGGTCTTTTGAGGAAAAAGCACGCAGACTTAGTGGACCTGTCCAGTCAGTGCATGCATTTGTCAGTAATCGTGCAGCTCAACTCAAAATATAAGGCGCTCAACGATTCGACGAACAATACCAAAGAAAGGACATTAGGGTAGGCCGCATAAATTACTCAGTTATTGTCAATTAATGTAAAAAAATCTATTGTATATTTATTTCAAAGTGGTTATTCTATAACTTTTACAATATTTAACACAACTAACTATTTACACTAGGTACTAAATTAAATGACTAACTAACTATACAAATAATTACAAAAATAAAGGACACTCAGGCGTTGAAATTCTCCTCCGCGTCGATATCATACGAAAACGTGCCCAGAAGACTGGCAGCATTGCCACGTTGAATGGCAATGCTAATTCTTTGGCCAAAGAACAACCCAATCCTCTGGTCACGTGAAGTGTCGACCAGTCGGCGAGAAATTCCTTAAAAAGGAGACGCGCTCTCTAGCCCTATGACCCGAGCGTTTCGACCACAAATGGCTCAAAACTGTAGTTACCCAAAAGGTTACAGTATATGCGCCGTTTTTGTAGTCTTGTCTTGTCATTTAAAAAAAAAATATTAGGTGTAAAGGGCTTTTTCTACAAAACTCAATTTTGACTGCTTTTCGCTAGCGGCCTATAATGTTCCCACTGCTGGAATACAGGCCTCCTCTCCATGAGAGGGAGTGGGCTAGAAATCTATAATTCACCACGCGGGCCCAGTGCGTGTTGGAAGATGTCACATATCTTCGAATTTTTGGTTCTAGGACAGCTCGGTTTCCTCACGATGTTCCTTCACCGCTTTGAGAGTAGTGGTGATGATATTATTTATACAAAGTAAATCGCCTGGCTGTGTTCGAACCCACGACCTATAACTTGTGAGTCAGGGGCGTTACCACTTGGCCACCGCTGTTCCGCTAGCAGCCTACGTAGCCTACTAGTTCTCTTTCAGAATCGATCTTGTGGGTTGAAAATAATTACCCGATAACGTCATAAGATAGAAGATAGAATACTCTTTATTAAGTACTAACACAAAAAAAAAATAAGGTCACATTAAATTAGTCTGCGAAACTCCAAGGACGTGATGGGTATCGATATCTAAACACGATAAAATAAAAAAATAAATTAATTTGACGATTTTTTTGTGTGGTTAACCGACCGCAGTTAGTGTAATCACTTGAAATATTAGTTTAAAAATCAGCTTTTTGTCCTGGAAACTTCACAGACGTGGTGGGTATCGATATCTCAACATAACAAAACTAAAGAAGACTGATTTTCTCAACTCTTACTTCAAGTAACAATACAACCAGCAGTCGTTGAATGCCAAAAAATTAAACGTCAAATCTTTTTATTTTTTATTTTATCGTGTTTAGATATCGATACCCGCCACGTCTGCAGTTTCGCTTGCTAATTTAATTTGACCCTGTAGGTATAAATGTAGAAATTTGAAATAGGATCACTTATATCCATATAGCGTTGTGCCTACGCATTCAGTAATTACTTAACTTTTGCAAAACCTTGGTGTTTATTACACCTAAGTACAATGATTTATAATAATCATCGACAGTGATTCATATTAGGGAAAATCATAGATTTTTTTGTCAATAAATCATTAAACGTGTAGGTATCTGCTACGTAGATTTACGCGTTAGGAAAAATCCTTTATAAAATACTTGTATCTATAAAAAATGTTGTTAACATATTTTAACCGTTGAATAAATTAAAACGTAACCTATTTGCTTATAAAGGACCACATTATTTTCCTATCGCCTCGGAGGACCAGTAAAAATAACAAGTTGTGAACTAATAATTTTGTTAAGTTTCTATTTTCGAGACACGTGAACTTCCATTATGATCTATTACATATACATACCACATCAAAAAACTTTGTGATCATTAGCAAAAGCTGATATCTTTTAAAAATTTTACTTTATCAAGAAAAAGTGTTTACGATAAGTCTTTTTTAAAATAGAAATAAAATACTGCTATTTTAATTTTTTTTATAATAAATATTTAGTAATTCAATCCTAATGTAATTGATCGAAAGAAAAATATCGTTTAACCAAACTTATACAACAATTTATTAATAGAAGGTTTTTATTTAATACAATATAACTCCTCCCCTGGCTCGCACACATACGTAGATCCTCCTGGGCATGCTGAGGATCAAGTTATCCAGCATTTCTTGCGGTAACCTGTCCCATTCTTGAATAGCGGCTACCCTGATCTCTGGCACTGTCTGGGGAGGTGGCTGATGGTTCAAAACAGCCCGCTTAAGAGCATTGCACGCGTGCTCTATTGGGTTTAAGTCAGGCGAGCCGGCAGGCCTGTCTAACCTTGTGATGTCGTATTCTCGGAGTGCAGCATTGAGTCGTTGACCTTGATGTGCGGTCGCATTATCATTGATCAGTACGAATTGGTGCCCATGGTTTACTCGGAATGTTCTGACAATTCCATCAACAGCGACTGTTTTGTACCTATCTGCCATCATGGAGCCTCGATATGGGATGTTCTAGCTCTAATCATAATTCCACCTCAAAAGGACACCGATTTCCCGCCTTGCTGAACGGTTCCAGTGGCAGTTCTTTGCCTTACAGAGTCTCCAGGTCTTCTCCAGACATGGACACGTCGGTTATCTGGATGAGTACTGATTCGCGATTCGGCAACGAAGAGACAGGTTGCCAAATATTTTCCTCCTCATCTTCTTCTTTTGCCGGAGCCTAGCCCACTGCAATCTCCGTCGCTGACGTTGCCATGAATTTAGAGGTGCTCGGCAAGACCTCGGTGGTCGTAGTCCAGCCTGGTGTAAGCAATTCCGAATGATCTGAGTGCTAACTTCAAGTCCAGAGGCGGCCTGCACTTCGGCTTTTATTTTAGTGGCGTTGATTGTTGGGTCACGGGCTGCTAGGAATGTGTTATAGCGCTTCTTAGCAGCAGTCAGAACAGTTGGGCGACCACTGCGGGGTCGGTCAGGTAAATTATCTATGTCGTGGTACCTCTGCAACGTGGCCACGACACAGGATTGGGATTCAGCTACTCTGCGTGCTATTTCTCTCATGGAATATCCTTCTTCCCTCGAAAGTTGCAATTCTTGCTCGTAAAACTTCTGATAATCCTCTTGGCATTTTACCAATAACAACTTTCCTTGAAAAAATATTATAAATCTGTTAAAATTGACTAAGTCAGATTTCTGAATGAGCGTAAGCTTGGATTGAATTTATTTTTATGTGGAAAAACAATTGAATTTGTTTTTTGTTTCATATTCTAATTCTATATTTTTATGTAAATAATCTAAAAAGAAAAATAAATTATAATATAGTCTACCGTTACAAAAAAGATTTCGATTTTTCAAACTGATCGCAAACTTTTTTGATGTGTGTGTACCTACATATAATAAATATATAAAATTGAAGTGTCTGTTTGTAATGTCAAAATAACAGTTTTGTACTAAAAGCTTATGAAAGTATACATATATGGTATAACAGTAAACCAATTTTTAAACAAATTTGTGTCTGTTAGTTTGTTCCGGCTAATCACCAAAACGGCTGAACCGATTTTGATGAAATTTGGTATGAGCATACTTTGAACCCTGGGGAAAGATTTTTTATCGACATACCATACGAGCGAAGCCGCGGGAGGAAGCTAGTCATTAATATAAAAGAAATTGACCAAAAATTCACGGCAAGGTGGCTTTTATAGAATTTTGTGGAGGCCTTGTTAAAAGGATAATTCACAGTACTCAAGTTAAATATTAATTTACATGTAAGTGATACGGCGTGTAATAAATACTTCAAGAATGTGACCTGTTTCGTAAACTTTGTAGGTAGCTAAAAACATGTTCTTAATTAAATCCGGCGCCGAGTCGTAGCGATTTCGTAACTGATACGGATTTGTTAGTGTTTCAGTTTGAGCACAGTTTTGAGAATAGCTAGGAACACGTGATACTTATGTGTATTTAAGTCGAGGAATAAAATAAAGGGCACTAGTTTCAGCTGTCACCTCTAATAATGGGTAAAAATTACCCTTAAGAGTCTGACAACAGCTAAGGCGCGGTCACTGTCGGACTGCATAGAAAAGAAAGAAGCGCGCGATGACACAACGCTGGTAATTTATTGCAAAATATAAAGCAATTATCTAATAACTAAAAAACTATTTATTGGACTAAAAAAATAAAACACTATTACGTTAATACGTTGCTAGTAGAATAATCTGATAAAAAATCAGAATGATTGCATGTATATTAGTATGGTTTTTAGTCGTTAAAGTAATTTTTTAGAGGTATCTTCATGATTATTTTTTATCGTATCAAATTAGTTGTATTATGTTTTCAACACGCTACCTAACTAGCATATACCCTGAAGAATATCATATATTTTTCTGATTTTGTTTACTGCAGTGGATTATATACTTTTAGGCATTATAAAACTTGCGTTTAGCTCCTGAATGTCCCTTAAAATTCTTCGGATATAAGGGACTATAGGACTGTAGTCCCCTTATAGAAGCCGAGAGTCACTTGTTCTTTTTCTTATTATGATCTCGTACAGGACCATACCCTGGATCCTTCTGGTTGCGGAGATAAAATCCAACCTGTACCCAATAATATTGTAGGTACTGTTATACCTTTCCCAATATATGAAAGTGGGAGCGTATGAGAAAGGAAACTATATTTAATGTTTAACTAAATTATTATATTTTATCAACGAATTTTCCTAATTACATTGACAGGCCCCAGCCCTGCCTATCTACTTTTCTAAACAAACTACCATCACTTTTCCTTCCTTATTTCAAACTTGCTTGACTGTTCGAGAGTAACCATCAATAATATATTAGCGGCCAGTCAACATAAGGTTGACACATGCAGATAACCTCTACAGTACCTAAGAAGAGGTTGACATAGGTAATCTACGCAACATTCGATCTTCAAAAACGTAATGCATATATAAATAACGTAATAATATTGTAATTAATGCACGCTTCCGTTATGCTGGCGTGACACTGACTTCAGTACCCTAATTGCGTAACACACGAACAATCACAATCTGAATAATTTTGAAGCCTATTGCTAATCCATTGCTTCATATGTTCGAAAAGTTTATCTGCTCAACAACGTAAATAACGCAATGAATGTTGTTGAACTGCCAAAATGAAAGCCATTCCTACTGTTAGTGTGTTACGCAATTACTCAGCAGAACGGAATGAGTGAATGAATGTCACAGAACATTTTTATCTACCAAATTACCTATCTTATTGCGGTTCGGTTAAATGTGCCAATTCATCCGGTCAAGGCCAGTCTATAACTTATTGCAACACATATAACTGTTTATGATAAACGAGGCTTCAAGGACCACAAAATTGTGAATATGAGAGAGAAATATTTTGAAACCATTGCTCAGTTTTTCCAGAATTTCTTTTGCTCTTTCAACTCTAAAGTTTAAAATCAAAGATCTAGTCTACGGTCTATATCTATACAAATTAAAGTAGTTTTTCGAGTCTGTCTGTGTGACCGCGCTGTTCTTATACGCACCGGATTTTGGTGCGGTTTTCACCATCATTTAGAAAATTTATTCCGAAAAGTTTATTTGTATTATACATCATTATTTCCTTTATTTCATTATATATATATATATAAATTATATTTTTAAATATAAGAATATAAAAACATTTAAACATTAAAAAAAAGTAGCCCACCGGTATCGGGAATAGGGTCCAAGCTACCGGCGGTCAGGGCTCCAAAGAGAGGAACCTCTTAACAATGCGAGCAGTTTCTAGAAGTATCGCTTTCTGAATCAAGCCCTTGATACAGCTGCCCAACGAGAGCCTCCTCAGGTGTTGGTCGAGGCTTTTGACAGCTCACTTCTAAGTTTACACGGTGAGGTTTTTCAGAGTAGTACCGCTTTTTTGTACACGGCTACATATCAAGCTATACATTTCAAGTATAAGCTGATCTCGCATTGTATAGGATTTCCGTGCAATGAGAGGTCAGCTTATACTGGAAATGTATAGTTTGATAAGCAGCCGCGAGTACACGAAATCTATTATCACTAATCTATTAATTCGGGTTGTTAGCCGCTCTATCTTCTAGCACAGAATAAAAAACAAAATACTAGATTAATTTTATTTAGCTTGCTGTCCGCGGCTTCTCCCGCATGGATGTCGGAAATTTACCACGGGAACGTGTTACCGCGACAAAAAGTAGCCTATAACATCAGCTCCACTCCTTAAAATAGCTTAACATAGATCCTTATACCATCAGCTATCTGCCACTGAAAGTCCCGTCAAAATCGGTCTAGCCGTTTCGGAGATTAGTCGGAACAAACAGACAGCTAGACAAAGAATTTAAAATAATGTATTTTGTTATAACTACCGTATATACTTTCATATGCATTTACTGTAAAGTAACACTTAGTTAGCAATAAACGTTTTGACTTTGACTAAAAAGCTGTTATTATGACATTACAGACACTTAAATTTTATTTATTTATCTGTATAGATTAAATTACTGACATACAACTGTCAGATGATTATGATACCCATTTTCTTTGGAATCGTTACCGAAAAAAATAATGCTTGTTTAGTTTGGTTTACATTAGCTTCGTATATTTGACGTAGGCTGAAATCTAGATAAGTGTTGCTGAAGGAATTCCTATTTACTTTCGTTCTGTGGGTCTAACACGAACGCGCGAAGTCAACGTAATATATGGATTTTTTTATTTAAAATACAACCATCCTTTAGCATTAAGTTTTGTATGAATGAGACGACCATACGTATCATCCATGGATATGAATAAAATTGAAACGTTAAGTGCGAGACGATTATTTCCAATTTAAAACTGTTTGAATTTACGTTCACTTACTCGTTCGATCACTCTATCGGCGGTCAGCCATTTGAGTTTACCAAAAATCATAATTTATATAATATTCTATGATCTTTATCCTGATGTACCCAAGAGTATATTTCTCTAATAAGTCAGACCAATTGCAAAAAACAAAAGAGTTACGAAATCTAATTGGGGAGAAATCATTCATGCATACAAATGCATCGTTACTCCCGTTCATAAGTCAGGTCTGCTCATAGATATCCGAGAGATATGCCTTTACTCTATATTTGCTCAAGTTTAAGTGTCGCCACCTTTTCCCCACTCCTGAAACTCACACATAAACAAAAGAAATAGATACGGCACACATGATGCTTTTTTCGCACACAAGTAAGAAAATATGCGTAACACTTTTGTGCTATTTTATTGCACATATGCTCAAAAGAGGCGGGCACTAGAAAGTATAGATACAGTCACTGAATGCACACATGTAACTGTAGCATCAACTAGGGAAGAGGGTTGGTATAAATATGTGATCGATAAAAATATCGATGAAAAGCGACTGCAAAAGGACGTGTTTTGGACGTATTTTGTATCGTTTATTTTTTCTGCTTTTCGATGTGGAATATTAAAACACCAATAACAACAAAACAAGTAAAAATATAATATTTTCGTTTGCAAATAACATTTAAGGAAATCAGTTTCTTCAGTTTCTCTCTTACTTTAAATTATTCAACTATCACACATAAAACAACAATTCATATGGGTACTTATTGAACATAAAATCAAAATCAAAAGTCATTTATTCAAATTAGGCTGAGACTCAGCACTTTTCGAACATCAAAATTACATAAGACAGTCCCCCCAAAAACACCCGCCCTTCACCACTTCCTAGTGCATTAGCTGGGGAGAAGAAGTGGCGCAACAAACTTCCCAGCAGCACATACAGTTTTGGAGAATGAAGACAATTGGTTTGCCTAAAACTTTTGCACGTGCAATAAAAGTTAACTTACAGTTTCAAATATGTATCTTAATTTGAGTGTAGGTACAGCCCACTCAAAAAGCCTGCGTTTTTTCGCGGACGGCTTAAAACAATCTTCTTGAAAGTGGGAAGAACAAATTACACTTTGGTTTGAGGGGAACCAATTATTTTCTCTGCCTGTTGCATCTATCCATTTATTTTTAGTTTCTGGATCTTTCGGGCAACTGAAATAAAATATGATCATTCTTGTAAAACAGCACCCTAATTACGTAACACACTATCTATCACAATCTGGATCATTTTGAAGCTTAATGCTAATCCATTGCTTCGTTAGTTCGAAAAAATTGTCTACTCAACAACGTAAATAACGCAATGAATATTGTTGAACTGTCAAAATGAAACCCATTTCTACTATTAGTGTGTTACGTAATTACCCCGCAGGTTCTTAATATAAGTTTTGATTTAGAACAACTAACAATTATCGATATCCACATCTCAGCGCTGCCCATCACTAATGCGTCGCCTTGACATGCGTCAATCATTAGGCAATAAGCTGACGCATGTCAAAAATATTTCACAACCAGATAATTTGTAAAATCCTTAAATATTGTAATTCATTCAGTGATTTTTTACTTACCGGTGATAAGACACGCCACTTGTCCTAAGGTTTGTTGTAATTGTCCTATTTTTGCAAATAAGGACGGAACAATTCGGCATTTTGTAAAAATATGATATCACACTACACGTTCCGATGCAAACATTTGACTAAACGATGCTCACCGAGTCATGCGTATTTTGGGTCAGTATGACCTGACAGAGGCGACATGTGCCACGCCTCCAAGCCATATCCCTCGATATCCGTGGGTCTGCTACTACTAGATGTCATCGGCGACCTATACACGAGAGGTTAGCTTGAAAACTAGTATGACAACCCTGTAATTAAGGCGCGGGAGAAGGAAATTTTTAAGTAATTGACAAAAGCGCATCGCGGTAACGAATAAGGTTCAAAACAGCGATTTGTCTGATGTTAGTTGAATCGAATGACCACCAAAATAAAAGTCATTTTTCAGTTTTAACTAACATAAAAAAATAAACGCAGGGCTCGGTGGAATAACTTTTAGGTATTTCTTTAGCTGATTAAATTCGCTTTATAATTATTACATAAAATATGATAGTTTACGTTCAAAACTTGGAAAATTATGCGATGAAAAATGTTTTTTTGAGCTCTGTTTGACGATTGTTTTATCATTATACTATTTTATGTTTATATAATACTTTTTGATAAGTGTTTTTTTTGAACATTCGTAAGTACACAAAAAAAAAACTGGCTTGTACTACGTATGTACCAATACGCCTAACTGTGCGACAAAAAACTGACCGTTTTATGGTGTCCTGCGTTTGGGCAGCACCTTAACAAAAACAAAAAATGATTAATGTGAATAACTGTCTTTAATCTGGTGCATATTTTGAGACGAACCCGTTTACACAAACAAGAAATAATAACTGTAAGTATCTCCATATTTTAGTTCATATTTTAAGTTCATAAGCCCCTTTACAAGTGTGAATGAGATGTAAGAGGAAAATACGTTGAAGAAAATAAATGCAATGACGTAAATTTAAAAGGTAATCCTGTAAAAGAATTTTGTAATAGTGCATGTGGGTTTGAAAGCGTAATTCATTTAGTGACGTCTTTGGTTACCTTTCTTTGGTTATTAAATTAATAGAGATAGGTATACAGGGTCAAATCAAATTAGCTAGCGAAACTCCGCAGAGCAGATGGGTATCGATATGCCAACATGATAAAACAAAAAATTTATTAATATGTGGGACTTTTTCAAACTCAAACTCAAAGCAATTATTTAAAATAAAACTATTACAGGCATTTTTGAATTGTCAAGGGGTCGGTCATGAGATAACAATCAGAAAGATGAAGCTAGTTGCCCATTCCAAAGCGTAGTATGTACTTATGGAGAAGGACGGGCGAGAAACTCCATGGACACTCTTTTAAATCAAAATATTGTTACAAAAATTGGTTATATCATTTATGTTGAAATTATACATGTGAGAACGATGTAGAAAGACGTGCACGTTAAAAGCGTCCGTAATAAAACAGATATAACAAAAAAAAAAAAACAATTCTGAAATTAAAATAAACCGTGGCACCTAAGAGATGACCAGTCCCTACTGACGGCGCCCGTTCACGAACACAACGTATGGATCAGCACCATTCAGCTCAACCATTTTGAAGGGAACTTAATGATCCAACACATACGCCACCACCAGCGAGACATTTGAGTGAGCATGACATACTCTCAGTCTCCAGGGCAATTTCAGGTCAATGAAAGACGTACCCAGTAAATGGTAGCTTTAAAGTAGGTGTATAGTAGGTACATATTTGGTGAGGTCATCGACCGGAGTTAGTGTAATCACTTGAAACATCAGTATTTTGTGCATACTTCACAGAAATATCGATATCTAAACACGATAAAACAAAAGATAACAGATTTTCTCAACTCAAACTTCAAGTAACAACACTCCCAGAGGTCGTTGACCGCCCAAAATCCAACATCAAATATTTCATATTTTTATTTTATCATGTTTAGGCCATCACGTCTGAAAAGTTTCGCTAGCTAATCTAATTCGACCCTGTAGATATTATCGTTTTGTATGTATCACACTCCAGCGCAATGGCATAATATGTATAGAGACAAGTATCCAAGACCATAAAGACATTAGTATTTGTGATCAGTAATCACGGTGATTTCCTTCAGCACGAGTCAGTGATGTGAAAGATTGAAACAGTAGTTGTAGAATGAAACAATTTGGACATTATAGATCTTATGCCACAGTATTTGGTAAAGCCTCGGGCACGACAAATAAGTGAAACTGATGATGTTCACCTCTCAAATAATAGACCATTAAAAGTATTTGTACATAGATACAATTCCGCGCTCAGTATCACCTCATATAAGGACTTACCTATCTAGTTGTTTGATGCGACAACAAATAAAATTAACGTCAATAGAGATAACGGATGCTATTTTGAAATCTGTAACAATTATAATTTCTATACTCTACAGGAAAAAAAATTACCAGTGCGCAAACTGTAACCATGAATTCAGCACATGATTCTAGACCCTCTAGCGCAGAAATAAATACATACGCAAGTATATACGGTACAAATAAATACAAAAAAAAATTGTTTCTAAGTCTGTTTGTTCCGGCTGATCTCCGAAACGGCTGGACCGATTTTGACAGGACTTTCACTGGCAGAACGCTGATGTTATAAGGAGTAATGTAGGCATTTTAGATTTTGTCCCGTTAGCATGTTCCCGTGGGATAATTTCCGTCATTCGCGCGGGCGAAATCGCGGGCAGCAACTAGTAAATAATAATAATAATCCCACCGCCGCGCGCCGCGCCGTATCTTTACGTTGACGTCGTGATGGGGCTTGCGCGCTCCGAACTCTAGGTCTGTACCGGTAGACTTTACTTTGCGGGAACAGCAGCCTAATCAGGTCTAGGGTGAGGAGCCAGGCCAAGACAGATACATAAACCCGCAGGGCAGGATGTGGCGAGCTGTTGGGCAGTAGCGACCCCCACGGACCCTATCTCCCGGGAGTAATCTTGTTCCTCACCTTTTTCTTGCCTTTATTGGCCAGGTTGAGTGTAGATTCGCAAGACCAAACGTGTTTGGAGGAAGGAAGTATTCCAGTAAATGCTGATGGGGATCTTGACCATCTTCCAGGCTCTGGAACTGTTATGATAGCCGTGGAATATCACTCCACTCCACTTCTCAAGCACCTGAGTCGCGGGCAGAAGGACATACATAAAGGGATAATCGTCGGTTGGTGCCTCAATTAATTCAAAACGTCTAACAGGCCTGTGCGAGTTGGCTTCGGCCCCTCGTAAGCCTTCCAAAGGACTGGGATCCACGGTCTCGAGATATGTGAATAAAAAAATAAATAAAAACATTTATTTCCAGCGACGCAGGCCCAAAGATGATGCTGTCCTTTCCTGTAAAATGTATTATACTTTTATCTTATTTATTTTTACTAGTCAGGCCCCAGGTGGCACTGACGGGGTCCGCTAGGGCCGATGTTGCGGGTTTGTCCGAAAGGGTTACCGTGGCTCTGGCGCACAGGCAACTCAAGGAACACGGGTGGGTTTTAGTTAGTAAAAGTCTGACACGCCGTCCCGCTCCGCCTAGAGCGGGAGAAGTTAATTGATGATTTCCCACCAAAAAAATATTTTTAATAGATATTATATTAAAAAACACGTGTGGCACTCGGGGACTGCCGCGGTAAAGCTATTGCATAGCATTTTTTATCAAATTATGCAATTATAATTATTTATTTATGCAGTATTTTTTTTTCTTTGATATTAATTCAAGTACAGTCGTACCATATACATACACGCTAAGCGAACGCTCGGCCGAGCTACATGGGAGGCGGAGTGGGGGGTGTTAGGTTTTATTTTCGTTACGGAATTTCTTGATTCGGTTGCCGCGCTCATAGCCCGCGATAAAAGCTATGCAATAGCTTAAAAACAAAAAACAATAGATAATCAATTGTGTCTCATTAGCGATGTTTGACTAGTTAAATCCGGTGCTAGTTTATGTCCCCGTTACATTACACAGTACAGCATGGCGTCTGTATTCCCCGAAAGGATTGTTAGAGGTGTGTATCTCCTGCCGGGGTCGCGGATTGTTCGAAAGAGTTACCGTGGCCCTGGCGCACAGGCAACTGAAGGAACACGGGTGGGTTTTAGTCAGTAAGAGTCTGACACGCCCTTCCGCTCCGCCCAGAGCGGGAGAGGTCATTTGATGATTTCTCACCCCAAAAAAAATAAAAAATAAGAGGTGTGTATCTATTTAACCACCGAAGAAAAATATGTGTACACATTCCCGTACAAAAACGTAACGTAGATGTTAACGTTAACGTGGTATAGCTTTCAGTGTACACGAATGATTTTTACGTAAATGTTTGTGTTGTATTAGATACGGTCCTTTGTTTCAGTAAAATGTAAATATGCTTAAAATATCGTAAGAATTATATTAAATGGTAATCATTTGAGGGGACTGCACTAAAAGTAACCGAAACAATATTGTTTTGTTTAAATATAAGCATCTATGAGAAATTGAGAATACAATAGAGTAGAATCCTCTTTATTATGTACACCATATACAATTAGGTGCGCTATTAAGTAGGTATGTTGAACTCCAAAAATATGATTACAATGAAAAGTAAAGAAAAAATAAATCCAAAAAAAAAATGCGTTTAAAATGCGTATTGTTTTGCTTTTGGTACTAAGTATAATTTATTCGAGTCTTCGATCTTTACTTATCTTTTTTTATGTGCACGTGCTTCTGTGGCAGTAAAAAAAACTTTTTTTCTTTCTTTCTGTTTAATTTCTGAATAGGTACGTGAACTCCGTGCGTTCTTTTCTGATCATATTTACCATGGAAATAATCTATTTTCTGCCTCATTGGTCTCTAGTGGTCGCAAGCGCTACTCCTGAGCACGAGGTCTTGGGTTCGATTCCCAGGTCGGGCAAAGTGTTATTGGGTTTTTCCATCTGGAATTCTTCAGTAACAGCTCGTAGTCTGGATTTGTGACCGGTTGATGGTAATAGGCTCGCCCTTATTACATAAAAAAAAAGTGGATGTACTAGAAATGTGGGTGTACTATAGGTACACCTCTGTTTAACCCGTCGGGGTATACAGGCGTGATGTTATGAGGATAACATCAAACCTTCCCCAACATCCAACATTCAGGAGCTTTGAGGATATGCCAGTTTGTAGTGGTTCGACCAGCACCCTAATTGCGTACCACACTATTAATCGGAATCTGAATCATTTTGAAGGATATTGCTAATCCATTGCTTCATATGTTCGAAACATTAGTCTGCTCAACATCGTAAATAGCGCAATGAATGTTGTTGAACTGTCAAAATGAAAGCGATTCCTCCTGTTAGTGTGTTACGCAAAAAAATCGATTCGATCGCCGATAAATCGATTATCAGGAATATTATTAGTCCGTTTCTTTGTGGATGTGCTTTTTAAGAAAATGTCAGCACGTGCCTTTCAACGTGACTTTTTTCATAGTAGGGGGCTTAAACGAAATTAGAATGCGCTAGCAATGCAAACTTAGCATAGGAATGTGCGAATTACGTAAATGAATAGCCAATTGGAGATGCTTTCCGCCTTTTTTGGAGTGTTTAGCATCTTTCGACAAACAATATATCAGTTGGTACCTAATTATGTAAATAAGATTAATGTTATTAGAAAGAAAGTGTTATTTATTGGGCTTTAATCTATTACATCAATTTGTGTATGTCTGCTCTGTAACATGAGTTTTTTACGACCTTTATGTTTTTCGGATATGTCCGACTAGTTTTGGACTCGACTGAAAATGAGTAATATCATTAGAAGAATTTAAAAAGGACCAGCGGGGTAATTACGTAACACACTAACAGTAGGAATGGGTTTCATTTTGACAGTTCAACAACATTCATTGCGTTATTTACGTTGTTGAGCAGACCGATTTTTCGAACATATGAAGCAATGGATTAGCAATAGGCTTCAAAATGATTCAGATTGTGATAGATCGTGTGTTACGTAATTAGGGTGCTCTTTAGGGTACTAAGGCTCCGCAGTCCATCCGTCCGTCTGTCACAGGGATGTATCTTTTGAATCTTAATAGCAACACACTTGAAATTTTCACAGAACAATGTACTACTATGGCCGCTATAACAACAAATAAAATAAATTAAAAAATTAAAGGGACATAGGTACAACAAAAGTGTTATTTTTACTAAAATATTTTTTTTAAATATGTACTGTTAAATGTTGTACGGTGGTACGGAACCCTTCGTGTGTGATCCGTCTAGTACTTGGCCCTTTTTTTAGCCGACTTCAAAAAAGGAGGAGGTTCTCGATTCGTCGGAATCTTTTTTAAATGTCTGTTCACCGATTACTCGAAGACGCCTGAACTGATTTGGAAACTTTTTTTTTTTTAATATGGAAATTTTAAGTACCTACCTAATCAATGAGAGTCCAAACAAATCAGTATAAGAACCTGCCTAGCAGTGATTCGTTAAAACGAGGTTGATTCCTAGTGAAGCAGGTACTACCTACTTTTGGCGTGTGTAGTTTGTCTCCGGTCGATAACCGAAATATACACGTGACTAGAACCATATAGGCTCATGCACTGGCTACTATGCAAAACCTGTTAGTACACTATCGTAAAGCTAAGTAAGCACGTGATAGATGCAAGCAATTCTTGGCGCCAAAAATCGCCTCTCACGCGGCAAGGTCGCGAGTGTACGCCCGGCTTAAGCGGAGATGCACTGATAGGGTTACCAACTTTGATTTACTTCAACTTTTGTTTTTGGTCTTTGTTGGCTTTTTGGTCTTTGTTGGTTTTTTGTTTTTGGTTATTTTATGTAAGTATACTAAACATAACATACATAAAATAACATCACGCCTTTCTTCCCAGTAGAGTTAGGGCAGAGGTGAACTTATAGTTCACCCACATTTCACCAGTTATGTTTAAGTCCCATGAAATAGGTGGCGAGCCTTTTGCCGTGAACCGGGCACAAATACAGACTCCGGGCTGCTATTGTGAAATTCCATATGGAAAAACCCAATAACACTGTCCCACCCGGGGTTTCAAACCCGGGAATTCATGCTCGTACTAGCACTTGTGTGCACTAAAGCAACGAGGGAGTCTTTGAAGTCATGCAAAATCAGATACCAGACTACGGTAGACTTAAAACTATCAGCCTGTTGTGATTATCTCACTGCATGGCAAAGGCTCTTCGATAACTAAGAAAGAAAACGCACGTTCTTCTTCGTGTTGATGACTCCATTTTTATATAAGTTTCAACCAGAATTCAACCACGTCGATAGCGTTGGCATTGGCCTTGCCAACTTTCATGGTGCAGATGTTATTTCACAGAGAACTAGATAAGAGACATACCTTAAAACTAAGGAACCATTGTTTTAACTAAGTTTTCTTAAATATTATGCATGGCTTTGGGTCTCTCGTCCTTAGACTCAAAGGTAAAGACACCAATTCCACAACTGTTAAAAAAAAAAAAACAATCAAAGAAGAAATGCCACTTTCCGCGGATCTTGAATTTTCCTATTTTCTTCTAACATGAAAAGACAACAGACCTGTATTTCACAAAAACACAGGAATGCGTATCAAAATACCAACACACTGCCTTCATCTAATAAAGGCCAGCTCCATGTCATTCATTGACTTATTCTTTATTTCAGTTATACTTTATTTCAGTCATATAATCTTAATCATTTATTTTTGGAGCCTACTAGAATAACTGCTACCTCAGCTACATGTTTAGATAATATATTTACTGACATTTTACCTATTAATAAAAAAATTATAAGCCAACTGGATTCTGACCACTGCGGACAACTGATTACATTTAGTAAGCAAAATAAAAAAGTGGCTAAGAAAGATATCACTGTAGTGCCAAAAACTGCAGATCGCTTGGAGAACTTTAAAAATAAACTTAGTAGTAAATTACCTTACTTGCCTTACAGTGATGATCCCAATGAACTGTACAATTCTTTCTTTGCCATGTATTGTACAGAATTTAATTCAACATTTATACCCAAGCAGATCTCAGTTAATGGATCTGCAACCTTCAGTGAATGGGCAACTAAAGGGATATTTAATAGTAGAATCAAACTTTTTGAACTATATGAAGAAAGAAATTATAATAAAAGTAAAGAATTTTATCAATATGTTAAGAACTATTCCAAATTATTTAAACAAGTTTGTAGCGAAGCTAAGTGTCGGTATTTAAGCTCCAAGATTAAAAACAGTCAAAATAAAATAAAAACGACTTGGGAAATTATAAACAATGAGACTGGAAGAGTCAGAAAGCGTAGTAGTGACTACAGCCTTAATATTAATAATAAAGTTATTCAAAAAGATTTAGAAGTTGCCTCAGTTTTTGAAAATTTCTTTGCCGATATTCCAGTCTCAACCACAAAAACTTTAATTTCTTCACCCACTGTTGCCGAGTCCCTATTGAAAGAAAATGTTGATATTTGTAACCATGTATTTAATTTCGACTATGTTAGTGCTCGAGATATTATTAAAACTTTCAATACACTTAATGTTAAAAAAACTGCTGATCTGTGGGGAAATTCCGTAGAGGTTACAAAATTTATCATCAACACTGTAGCGCCTGAATTGGCAATACTTTTTAATAAATGTATTGACTGTGGTGTAATTCCTGACTTAATGAAGAGTAGTAAAATAATACCTTTGTTTAAATCGGGCAGCACATCAGACCCCACGAACTTTAGACCGATTTCTGTGCTACCCACCTTCAGTAAAATATTTGAAAAATTGATGCTAGATCAATTGCAAAGACATTTTATTAAATTTAAATTATTAAACAGTAAACAATTCGGTTTCACAAGGGGTCGCTCTACTACCGACGCTGGCGTTGAGCTTCTTGCACATATCTTTGAGGCCTGGGAAAAGTCGCATGATGCCCTAGGTATTTTTTGTGACTTGTCAAAGGCTTTCGATTGTGTTTCTCATGATACATTGGTCAGGAAATTGCATCACTATGGTATTAGAAACACTACTTTGGATCTTCTTATCTCTTATTTGGATAATAGGATCCAAAGAGTGGACGTTAACGGCAAGCGATCCCCGGGTTCTATTGTCACAATGGGAGTTCCGCAGGGCTCAATTCTTGGCCCTTTTTTATTTCTCGTATATATTAATGATCTACCTTCCCTTGTAAAGAATAGTCATGAAATAGTGTTATTTGCAGATGACACATCACTTTTATTTAAGCTTAAACGACAACAGATAATTACTGATGATGTAAATAATGCCATCGCTAAAATAGTACATTGGTTTAGTGTTAATAATTTACTTTTAAACGAGAAAAAGACTAAATGTATTAGATTTCTGACACCTAACGTTAAGCAGGTGAAAACCAATGTACTAGTTAATGGGGCGGAATTGGATCTCGTGGACACCACTGTGTTCTTAGGTATTACTTTGGACTCGAAGCTACAGTGGGGCCCACATATAACCAAATTGTCGAAGCGGCTAAGCTCTGCAGCCTACGCGGTCTATAAAATCCGTCATTTGACTGATGTCGAAACAGCTCGATTAGTATATTTTAGTTATTTCCATAGTGTAATGTCGTACGGCATTTTGCTGTGGGGAAATGCAGCCGACATTCAGGCTATATTTGTGCTGCAGAAACGAGCCATTCGAGCAATTTATAACCTTAGTTGTAGGCATTCACTGAGGGATAAATTTAAGGAAATAAACATAATGACAGTCGCATCTCAATATGTATACGAGAACCTGATTTATGTAAAAAAGAATATTAATCTATATTCCAAACACAGCGACGTGCATAACATTAATACTAGAAACAAAGATTTACTTATTGTGCCCTCGACTAGGCTCCAAAAAATTAGTAATTCATTTAAGTGCCAAAGTATACGTTTTTACAACAAACTCCCAAGTCTTGTTAAAGAACTGAGCCTCAATAAATTTAAATCATTTATTAAACAGAAACTCTGTCAAAAAGGTTTCTATAAAGTTAAAGATTACTTGGATGACAAAAAGGCTTGGGATTAACTAAGCCACTTCAATGTACCCCCAAGCAACAATCCATTTTATACTGTGAATGAGTGTTTTAGAATTCATGATGTCCTTATATAATAACTTATGGTATTTTTGATGACTTTTAAAGAGTAAACTGTCTGTGGATGTGAGTAGCATTCAGGCTACATTGATTATTACTTTAATATTGTGAATGTGAAGACTATGTGGGTCATTGTTGCTTTTTTTTTCTCTCCTCAGTTAATTTTAATCATGGTCTGGCAGTTTGAGTTATTTTTGTGGCCTACCCAAATGTCTTTTCTTTGGTATTGTTCGTCGAATCGTTGAGCTCCTTAAGTTCTGAGTTGAGCTACACGATTACTGACAAATGCGTGCACTGACTGGACAGGTCCACTCAATCTGTGTGGTTTTTCCTCAAAACACCATCTCAGACACAAATCTACATGGTCTTCACATGATCTGACCAAGATTATGTCTGGACTTTAAAAGAGACTGTGACCTCTGAGTTTGTTTCGGCCTTTCTTCTCAGAGTAGTCAGATAGGAAACGCCGACCTCATCTAGTTTTTAAAATATGATTGACGTGTAAAAGTGTTTGTTCAAACCTACTTACAGAAATAAAATCATTTATCATTTATCATTTAGGGCGAATTTCAGTAATCAAACTAAACGCGATCAGCAGTTTTAAACTGAGTTCAAGAGCTGTCAGTGAGTCATTACCAGAGACTATCGGATATTCGGATGCATATTTACCTATAGTTATTTTTTACTTAAGAAAGTAAGGAAGCAAATTCGTAAAATATATTTTTTGTAAAAAAATCGGGGATTTAAGGAACACCGGGAATGCATAACTAGTCGGGTGTATGGTATGGAAGCGACTATGTATTTATGTTTATTAAATTAAGTACTAAATCCTGATTAGGCGTAAATATTACCTCGGCTACAACAATTTCACTTTCACTTTCGGTCACTGAAATCTGACGTTAGCTGGATTTTATCGATACAAAAGCGCATTCCATATTAGACAATATTTCAACTTTAGGTGAATATGCATCCGAATATCCGATCTCTGGTCATTACACAACAATTTTGACACTGACAGCTCTCGAACGCGTTTAGTGTTGATATAGAAAGCTAGGTACATTTTAATTAATTAAGCATGCAAGATCAAGATCCCTTATTTGGTGCGAGTGAAACGACCATCACCTGTTACGTGAACAAACATAGAATTTAGTACCTATTGTATAATTAGTGACCTTCTATTTCACATAAGTGCATGCCCGTAACTGGTTTTCCTTAGGAATTATGCAGAGAACACGGGATGTTACATGGCCTTTAAATTGAATGATAGAGAGAATTTTATATAGGGCCTAAGTCAGGTGGTTTTTATTTACTTGCTGGATATAATATTGGAATATCTTCTGCCAGTTAATTTTATGGTGTTAATATATCGCGACGATTGTGTCTTTTCATTATAATGCTATTTAATCTTAATTTTAAGCATAAATTATGTTTCTTTTATTATTATAATTTGGTCCTTCGAGCCTTCCTAGACATCAGCTTAACATATATAACCGTTTCACAATTTGCATTAAATTCATTCATAAAACCTTCAACCACCTGTACTCTACACAAGTACACAATAAACTAAAAACCTTAACCTCTACGACCACACGTCATCACAACGCGTCACCCATACATCTCCTCGCCAAACTAGATGATACATTAATGATCCGCTATCAAAAGCAAAGCGTAAACACGTTTGTTGGGCAGTCCCCCCATTTTAGTCACAAGTCGTGCCAACCCTAGCTTCAGCAGGTGATACAGAACGGCTCAATGGTCATTTACCGACTACCAACCATATGTAGCGTTCGCGAACGCGGTTTGAAATTCAAAGTGTAAAGAGTGTCGGTTGCGAAAAATAAATAAACATTTGAATTTAGAATTCTCGATATTTAAATTAAAGTGATTGTCCTATTATGTTTTTGTGAGTGTTTTGTTTGGTGATAGCGATTTATTTTAATTTTTTTCGGAGTATTTCGTAAGTTTTTTGTTTTTATTGTAAATATTTGTTTTTATGTTTGTTTACTTTGGAAAAGAAGGTCCAAGTAATTATTTGTAAGGCATTAACGTTTTTGTTGTAACTGGGTCAGTTACAAGTTGATTCTTAAATTAGTTTAAAGTTACATTATATTTTTAGTTTTTTATACCTATATTGTGATACCTATTGCGAAAATAATGCAATGATTAATTGACATTTCCTAAATATTTTGATGATGTATTGGCATCGGTATCGATCTTAGTTACGTCAAAAATATGTAAAAATAAACCAGAACATTTTTCTGTTTATAAAATTTGTACGTTTTTTCAAAATTTTATACACTCATAATAATTTATAACAAAACAGCCAGATACCTACAATAAATATAATCCGATACGCAACCTTAAAGGATGAAACGGTAGGTACATATTCGAATCGAATAATTAAAACAAAACCACGTCACAACAATTAGGCACAATGCAGATCATAAAAAAACGTAATTACTCTCACTTTTTCTAATCTACATAATAAATCTTACAAAAAACCCAGTATAATTCGACATTTCATAGCAGCGCTGTCGTCGAACCTAACTGTCAAAATTCCGTCAAGTTCAGTACATTTAAGCTTAGTTCCCTAATTTGCCGCATACCAACATACGCTGGTCCTTCGATCCGAGTATTCTAAACAGTTTACTATCTTGCTCAACACACATCGCCTTGACCGTATATGAACCAGGCTAAGCGGGTTGCAACGAAATCGTAGCCAGTATAATATTTAGTTGGAGCTCCAAGACAATAAATAGGTGATTAAAGAACCTACGCAAAACGGGCACTTCCTTTTGATTCATCGCTCTTTATATAAAGATGTCTGCTCTTTATTAGTTTTGATTGAGATTTGCGAATTTTGTGCGATGTATAGTCAGCAAAAGAGATAAGTATCCAGGGTCGCCGGATATAGTTGAAGTTTAGTAAGAAACCGATGAATGTTTTCTAATGAAAATTAATTTGATAAATGGCCAGTTTGTTTTCTATTAATTTAATTTTATTTTATTCGAAAACATTCATCGGTTTCTTACTAAACTTCAACTTTATCCGTCGACCCTGTATACTTATCTCTTTTGCTGACTGTACTCGTAAGTAATTTCAATTTTACTCCATGATTTGAAATAATATAGGTAAGTATTATCATTAATTTTCTCTTGTAAATTTAGGGGCTTTAGTGGACAACCAGCACCCTAACTGTGTAAAACACTATCAATCACAATCTGAATCATTTTGAAGCCTATTGCTAATCCGTTGCTTCATATGTTCGAAAAACTTGTCTGCTACCTAACGTAAATAACGCAATGAATGCTGTTGAACTGTCAAATGAAACCCATTCCTACTGTTAATGTGTTACGCAATTACCCCGCAGATTTAGAATAGTCATGACAGGTTCTGTCGAAAATCTTTAGACATGACAAGATCTATGTCGTTTTTTTTCAAATATAACCATAGCATTGATGTAAACGCAAGGTATTTCTTTATTTACAAGTGATACAAATGTTTAATTACTTCATCATCATTCTCCTGCTCTTATCCCAATCTATTTGGGATAGGCACAACATTTTTCATCCATACTTTTCTATCAGTCATCTTGATAGTCCCCCCCTTTCTAGCCATATCATCTTTCACACAGTCCATCCATCATTTCCTTGGTCTTCCCCTACTCTTGTAGCCATCCACATTCATACTCAAAAATTTCCTCACGACATTTTAAAAATGTTTAATTATGTAGTCTGTGAAATTGGTAGCAGTACTTTTAGTAAAAGAGCATCTATTTCTTGGCAATTATCGTACGAAACAACACCGTTGAACCTTTACCGGTGAATTGAAAAGGTTTTTGTTAAACGTCATTTTGCCTCAGATTCCTTTTGTTAGTATCCTTGGTGAATCTTCGTTTGCCCTTTAAATTAACGTTCTTGCTTACAAATATTTTCATGATTACGCAACTATTTCGCGAGCTTTGTGCATCTTCATTGTTTGCATCGCTTGCCTTAGCCGGCCAGAGTGAATTTCAACAACATTCTGCACCATTACCCCAATTTATTTGGGATCGGCATAACACATCTTTTTCTTCCATTAGTCGTCATTTCGGTGAATGTGAATTTTTCCAGCCAGTTTGAGTTTACTAAGAAAAAATAAAACAAGGTCCTAAAGTCAAACTTAAATTCTGTGGAATGGTGCTAGAAGGGCTAAAGTCCGTGTTTCTGAGAAGTGTGATTTTACTGCCAAAATTTTGTTTTCCTGTGATATTATTTGTGCTTAAAGGGCTTAAGTGTAACGAAAATAAGTGTTAAAAAAATAACTATTTCAAAAAGGCCAATGTAGTAAAACAGTAATATAGTAATATCATAGGAAAACAAAATTATGGCAGTAAAATCACAATCCTCATAAAAACGGACTTTGGCCCTTCTAGCACCAGGCCACCGAATTATTATTGACATTTAATATTGGCATAATTAAAATTTCTCAATTTAATTGTATTAATATAAAAGAAAATAATAAAGTAATATGAATGTTTAATGCATGCTAATTTAGGATGATAAGGGCAGGCGAATGATACTTGCAATGCTTGTAAAAGGCTGCTAAGTCATAAGTACTAACATAACATAACACCAACATTGTACACGTAGTTCGCAATAAACGTTTTGACTTTGACTTTGATAAATCTCGCAACTAAATAATTTAAAAAAAGGAAAAAAAAATCACTTTAATACTGAACAAAAGGATTGAATTTTCATACTTAATAACTATAAATATGAAAAAAAACTCTAAACACAAAATACAGGCAGACGAAGGCGCGGGGTACAGCTAGTCCCACAATAATTTATGTTTTTCTTATATGTATTGTATATTGCAACTAATGGAAACATAATTATCAGCATAATAACCAATATAATTACCATAATTACCTACACTAATAAATTTGTTCCGAAACATAAAAACTTGTACACACCACGTTATCTCCGGATCCATCTTTAGAATTGAAATGCATATGGATATCATGCGTATGGTAATAAGCGAAGTAATGAGACATAAATACAGAGGGGCAATTACGTAACACACCAACAGTAGGAATGGGTTTCATTTGACAGTTCAACAAGATTCACTGCGTTATTTACGTTGTTGAGCAGACAAATTTTTCGAACATATGCAGCAATGGATTAGCAATAGGCTTCAAAATGATTCAGATTTTGATAGATAGTGTGTTACTTAATTAGGGTGCTGGACCCATATGTAAAGAACGGCTGATATTTTATTCTGGTTTACGATGTTGGTCCCACGGAGAATTTTTTTTAGTTTGATGGTCTGTACCACAGCCTTAAATTTGACCATATCATTCTGATACACCCTTTTTAAGGGCTAAGGACCATAAAAACGGACCTTTAGTTTAATGAATAAACTAAAACACACTTTTGACACAAAAAATGCTTCACTAGGGGACAAACCTACGTGCTTTTAGAAACGCTAAGCTATTAAAAACATGCTTGTTTGCTAGTTGGAGGTCAAATTCGACATTAAATTCGTGGTCCTAAGCTCCGCGTTACCAGGCGATCATAAAAATGTAGGATCACACACACAATACGTCTTCAATTCCTAGATCCGCTTACAAATTAAAACGCCGGAGCAACCTACATTCGATTGTCGTGACATCAATGCATAGTATCCTGGTGTGAATATGTCGTGTTTTCCCAGGATCCGCTTGAGCCGATTAGTATGCAGTATTAAAATGTTGACGTGAGGATTTTATCAGTATGTTATAATGACATCATTAATCATCGAATTGCCGTCTTTATTGTGGTGCGTTTGCGGATCGAAGGTCCTCTGTTAAATTAAAAATCAAAATCAAAATTAAAATATTTTATTTCACATAAACCAACATGGGCACTTATGAAACGTCAGAAGCTAGGTGCATGGTTCCAATTGGTTGTTTCCTATGGAAAAGAGCCAGCAAGAAACTCCACGGTTACTCTTTTAAAAATAAGGGGCTTTTACAATGTTTCAAATTACAGTGTTGATAGGTATGGGAAATCAGGTCATGTAGTTCTAAAGATAAAAAGATAAATATATCAGACCATATCCTGTTAATATTGTAGCATCTTCTTAGCGTGCTGATGACAATTTAAATAAAGTCAGCCCAGAATTTGGTTACGAGTTTGCTACCTTCAGTAGCGTCCATCAGTTCCTGTAACATACAGGGAACAGGAGACGGTAGACACAATATTAAGTGTTCCGATATTTTTGGAACAGCACCACATTTACACCCCAGAGCGGAGTCATCTGTGAATCTCCACCTGAGCAGGTTTTCCTTGCTTCAGCCTTACATTGTAAAATTCCTATATCCAGATGCATGGTTAGACTGGAAATTCAATATAACAAAGACTTAGCAGAACAATTAAATCGGTAAGTTCTATTGTTCTGAATTATGCATGAATTTATCATCGAAATGCGGGCCTTATCTAGTGAAAAGATTTATTCATATATTCAGTATTTAGGTCCTATCTATATCCTAGTTCTATTCAAGTAGTTTTATAGTTTCCAAGTGACTGTAAAGTTAGTTAAGCATATTAATCATTTTATTCTTGTAAGAAGGAAATTACCGGAGGGTATAAATTTTATTGTGGTTTTAAAGCAATGGGTTTTACCAATTGAAATATTGTAATGATGATTCATCTTAAAAATATGATGTATGTATTTAATGGAATGGTAGATTCTTAGTCGAAGACCCGATCAAATCTGCCTAGCCTTTTCTTGACTATGTTGGAGTCAGCTTCCAGTCTAACCAGACGCAGCTGAATACCAGTATTTTACATGGAGCGACTGCCTACCTGACCTCTCCACAACCCAGTTACTGGGAAAGACGATACCCCTTGCTAAGAATGGTTGTCAGACTTTTGGGCTTCTGACTACCCGTAACGACTGTCAAAGATCTACGAATGACAGCCGGGACCCAATGGCTTAACGTGTTTTCCGAGGCACGGTCTCGATATGTAAAATATAGCCTTATTCTTCTTCAATTATGCAACAACATTTGCATTCAAACATCCTCAACTAGAAGAAAATACATAACCATGTTGGGTGCACCCCAGCTAGTGTGGCGACATGAGAGTAGCAGGATTATGCAATATTAGAATTTATTATGTAATACTTTTTTCGTGTTTTGAATGACTCTTCATCTACTCTGGTACTAAAATTAGGAAAGCTCTTAGATAAGGTAATCGTCCGGGGATGTTCTATAACACGATACCCATTTCTGCCATAAATTTGCTGTGCTCTTGTTTGAAGAGTATACACATACATAATCTGCTGGGACACAGGCCTCCTCTCTGTGAGAGGGAGTGGACCGTAAACCACCACGCGGGCCCAGTACGGGTTGGTAGATGTCACATGTCTTCGAATTTTTGGTTCTAGCACATGCTGGTGTTTCTCAATGTTTTGCTTCACCGTTTGGAGAGCAGTGGTGATGAAATAAATTACAAAAAGTCAAGTGTTTGTCTAGGCAACTCCGGCCGTTACCACTGCTCTCAGAAGAGTACTCTTTGAGGAATATAGAGCTGGTGAATTCACAGGCACATAAGTGTTTTGTTTCTGGGATGCCACGCACTTGCGTTGCCAAATGTCCATGAGCATCGGTGACCTTTTGATCGGCGGGGTAGTTGCGTAATACACTAACAGTAGGAACAGCTTTCATTTTGACAGTTCAACAACATTCATTGCGTTATGTACGTTGTTGAGCAGACAAATTTTTTGAACATATGAAGCAATGGATTAGCAATAGGCTTCAAAATGATTCAGATTGTGATAGATAGTGTGTTACGAAATTAGGGTGCCGGTGGGTCGCCTGCTAGGTACCATCCTTTTTTCATCATTGGAGTTGTCTTAAAATTACTTTCAGATATACCAGGGTTGCAGCCAGGGTTGTACGTTTAAATCAGTTCTCAGTTGAAGTAAGTTGCGTGTTATATCGATTCTTTATTACAATCGGTTACGAGTACTGTCGGCGAGATAATTAAGTATTTTTCTCGCTAAACGTCAATTATACGGTTAAAGCAAAAAAATCTCACGGAATCGTTTTATTGTGAGTGATAGGATTGTTATTTATTTTAATTTATTACTTGAGAGCTTCTTTGGGTTGCAAAGTCAAGGTTAATTATTTTATTAATGTTGAATGTATTAGGCAATTCGGTTAAGCGGTTTTAGATATCATTCGTTTCTATTCGTATGGTAACTACTGCTAAGAATGAGGCCCTTTTTTTTTTTTTTTTTTTTGGGTTGGAAATCATGAAATGACCTCTCCCGCTCTGGGCGGAGCGGAAGGGCGTGTCAGACTCTTACTGACTAAAACCCACCCGTGTTCCTTCAGTTGCCTGTGCGCCAGGGCCACGGTAACTCTTTCGAACAATCCGCGACCCCGGCAGGCATCGGTCCTGTCGGACCCCGTCAATGATGCTGACATCTCTTTGAGGCGCGCGTGGAACACGACGCGCCGTCGACCCGGGCCTGGTCCTTACCGGACGGCGAACTGCCCATTGCTCGCCGTCCGCAAGCCCTCGCCTACGGTGGCCGGGAGTCGGCAATCGACTCCCGACGCCCAGGGTGTCTCCTCCTCCTGCGGCGGCTAGGGGCGCGAGGGCGTAGAGACTGCCTCTCTCTTTCGCGCTCCGCCTCCTCCTTCGCGAGCATTACTGCTTCGCAGAAGGAGGTGACGGCTTCCCATTCCCTCTCGCTCCGTACCATGGCCTGAACCAGGGCCGGACGCGAGAGGTCGCCGCCGCCGATCGCCGCCACGAGGACACGGCGGTGCTCCGCCCAAGCCGGGCAGACCTCCACCGTATGCTCCACCGTGTCCTCCGGTCGATCCACACGATGGTAACACCCGGGCGTTTCCTCCCGCCTTATTCGAAACAGGAACCTCCCGAAACAGCCATGTCCGGTGAGGACCTGCGTCAGGCGGAAGGTGAGGACGCCGTGGCGCCGCTCAAGCCACTCCTCAAAGAGGGGTCTTACCGCCGCAATTGTGACCCTGGGTTCGATTCCCGGGTCGGGCAGTGTTATTGGGTTTGTTCCATCCGGAATTCCTCAGTAGCAGCCCGGAGTACGGGATTATGCCTGGTTGATGGCAATAGGTTCGGACCCTATTACATAGGACTTAAACATAACTGCCGAAATATGGGTGTACTATAGGTACAACTCTGCCTAAATCTTCGGGGAATACAGGCGTGGTGTTATGTTATGATTTATTTACTGCGTTCTCTCAACCGTAGTCTTGCGTCTCACAAACCAGAAAAAAGCGGGAAAATACTCGACATTCGTACAAAACGTTAATTTTTCCTTGTATTTTGCATTCCCCTTGGCGAAGGAAAGCCCCAGTGGTGAGAGCCATCTTAATTAAAGGCAAAACGACTTTTTGAACCAGTATAAGTGACGCAGCGTGCATTTTTAGTAGTTTGACTAGTTTTTATGATTCCGGTAAAATGTGGTCCTAATATACGGTTGAAAGTTTTTGGTCCTTTGTTCCAAAATGTTTGCCGATGTTTTTTTGGATTCAGCGCTTGCGAAGCTACGTAACGGGTTTTAACCAGCGGGGTAATTACGTAACACACTAACAGTAGGAATGGGTTTCATTTTGACAGTTCAATAACATTCATTGCGTTATTTACGTTGTTGAGCAGACAAATTTTTTGAACTTAAGAAGCAATGGATTAACAATAGGCTTCAAAATGATTAAGATTGTGATAGATAGTGTGTTACGTAATTAGGGTGCTGGTTTCTGTGTTTATAAATAGGTAATAAATCTTAATATACTCTCTACCCGTGGATATTTGCTTCTCTGTATTTTTTTTAGGAGCTCGTTCTGCTTGTAACAATCAAACTCATAACGATATTGTTTTTGGCAGACATGTGCATAAGTTAGTAAACATTGAATTAAAAGCTCCAGGAAACAATCAAAATCAATCAAAATAACTACAATTAAATTGTCACTGTGTAACTGACGTATAGTTCTATTGTAGGTATTATTACGCGTAACTTTATCAAGATATTTTTTTGCTTCAGATTTTTTTTTTGCTCCAGTAACTAACATGATCAGTGGTTTATCTTCTTCGCAATCTTGAGTTAAGGAAAAAAATAACCATCGCAATTGCGCTTTAATTGTAGTGTAAATGTAATTAAGGCGTACAACTTAAACTTTGATCTCACCAGTTCATAATTTTATTTATTTTAATGACTTTCCGCCCGTTTTTTGTAGGACCAACTTCTTTTAAATTCTGTGGGATCCTTAGCTTTTGTAATTATGGATGTTTTTCTGTGTAAAGCTCCGTAATGTATACGAAAGCTTTAGTAAATACGATGTCCAGAAGTCCCTGTTATCATTCTTTAATTATTATTATGTTCTTAGACATTTTATCTGCTTAAAGAATCATGTCTTCTTCCAGTACATTAAAACGTAATATACAAGTTATTTTAATACAATTTTATATCTAATTGCATTTATAGCATAATGTACTTCTCAGTTTATGATATTCAGGGTTTTCCAGTATTCTCCGCTTGTTATTTTGATCTAGTGCTAAAGAATCTGATATTTCATAGAATCTAGGTATTAATTTATGTTTATTTAATGTCTTTTTTTGTGTATAGAATTTCGTCTCGCAGGTCAACCTAGGAGGTTGTCGGATGCTTAACCAGCCAATGATAATGTTAGTGAAAAAAGTCTTTAGCTGAAATCATCCTTCGGCATTGTAGTCAGGTAATAAAAGTGTAATTTAGACATATTGTTATGCGGAGCACATCTTGGGGCGACCTGACCTTCTGTTCATCATTTCAGCCGAGAGACATCCAGTTCTGGACATAGGCCTCCCCCCAAGGACCGCAACTTTGTCCGGTTCTGTGCTTCCGCACCCACCTTCTGTTCTACCTGACATATATATTATTACATAATTATGCAAGGTTAAGTTTTTGTTTTAAATCAGCCAGGGCCCCAATTCTGTATGGTAATTATTATACCCCACGTAATCTTACCACGTGAATATCGTGTCTTCTAGAAACGGTTTCGTTTATTGTATAATAGAAAATACGTTATTAGTAGATGTCGTGGTTAGATAAGGAATTGACGTGGTTTCGAAGTAAGGAATCGTTAATTGGTCATAGTGAATTAGGCCCAGTTATGTGACGTATCTACTTATTCAAATCCGCCCGGTTGCGTATGCTGTAAAAAAACCCATTACCTCAAGCAGTTTGACAGCTAGGTACTTCTGATTAATTATTCACATAGTCATCAACTTGAATATACCCAAAATCATCAAAATACCCTTACCCATTAGTACAGTCATCGCTTCTTTTAGAGGAAAAACTACAAAATAAAAAATAAATTCCTTTAACTTGATTAATTATAACCGCTAGACGTTAGCAGAGTGTGCAATCAGTGTGCTGTGTAATCTTTTTTATTATATTTTTTTCCACACAAGCGTGTGTCCGGCCCACTGGGCACAGTTAGGTTTGGTCTTGGGTGAAGAGAGCTGCATAGCATTTGATAGATGCATCTTGTTCCATAGTTAATGTAGCATTACAAAGTTTTTAGAAATCAACGGTGTTATTATTTCTGTGATTTGGTTGGTTAATTAATTTTAAAATTGCAATTTTCTTTTCATCATTTATCTGTTTATCTTTATGTCTGTTTTTAGTTTACATTGTTTAAACTATTTTTTTAAGTATTTAGTTTTATCTTAATATAAAAAAGAGTAATTATGTTTATTTTTATGTAAAAAAACAATAGTATAATTAATTAGTTTAACATGACTTACCGCATTTGGTAAAAGAAGAGCAAATGTCTATGGAAATTATAGTAATTATGTACTTGCAGAGATACTTCCTCATTATGACGATTTGTTTAAAGTAACTGGTCTATACTTAAACTAATAAAGTCCTCCTTAGATAAAACTAAATTGATTGGGTTGACACCAATTCCTATTTCCGAATTGGTAATTTTAGTAATTTGACTTATATAAGCCAAGGCCTTTATTTTCTTTGGTTTCCTTTGGAGATTGTCTTTCAGTCTGGACGATTCGATATATCTTATTCGGTTATTAGATGGTTTTTCGAAAAGCAACCTCTCTCGCATAGGGTCACAGCATTATACTGAGCGATGGCCGTTTTGCGTGGATATGACATGACGCATATTTCCCCTAAACTTGTTCTTATTGGTGTTTGTTTTCTTTTTGCGTTGTGTTTTATCGCAAATAAACGTTTTTTGTTTCTTTTTTTCTATAAGTAAATTCATAAACTTATGCTTTCTTCCCTTGGGAGCAAGCAGAAACTACAGAACGCCACCTGCTGCGATCGTTACATACCTACTCCAAAGCAACCTCTTTCTTATATTCTCTTAGTTTCAAATCGAATGTAATTCTCGTCCCTGATTCAATTTCTAACTCACTCAACACACTCGAGAAGTATTAGGAAGAGGTCCTAAGGTCCTAATCTCATCCGGTAGGTACCTATCTCACGTTAATATTGTACCGTAGTACCAAATGGTACCAATACACGGCTCAACCTTGACCTCGCCGAGTCAGTTCGATTGAAGCGTTGTGTCATCTTTGAAGTTGAAGCCTAAGTGTTAAACAATTATGGTAATGCATTTGTTTACAAAATGACTGTGATTGCTAGCACTGAATAGACCTTCGGTGTTAGTAACAAGGTATTTGTTTAACGAGAAACCACTGAATTTGTTCTTTGTTTTATCATAGTTGATGCTAGAAGTTATTGGTGCTCCGTGGCAAAAAAAGTGGTCCTTTGATCCCGGATATCATAAGTTGCACAATGTATTCTTGCCGGCCATACCAATGTAACTGGTGCTTAATCATCATCATTATCTTATTTATTATGTATTTAAGCTGTTTAATATTCTTCCTAAATATAGGCCTACTCTTAGACTTCAATTCTCGTTGCTTAAAGAAATAATTTTATTGTAGTGACCTTCTGAGTATGTACCTAATATTCAGCTCGTCTGGTTCATCTAATTTCTTTAGTAGTAAGGTAAGGACGATTAATTCAAGGATTTATGCAAGTCCTGTCTTTTCCAAATAGAGTAAAATATTTCAGAAACCTTCGAAAACGTTTATTAATTAATTGATACAATAGCTTCATTAATAAAAACATAACTAATTCATTATTTTGTGGAATCAAGTTATGAAAATAATATTGAGCAAGGTTTTTTTTATTTTCGTAAAACAAGATCCAATTATATCTAAAGTATGACAATTATGATATGACACTGACAGAGAAAAGTAAAAACACTAAGTAGAAAGCGGTCAGAATACAAGCAAACTATGAAAACTTTTTTGATACCTTCTAATCCAATATTTTTGCTAAGAATGTTATCCATCCTATGGCCAAAAACTTCGGAGATAGAACGGAGCACTCATTTTATTTGTGACCTATTGGACGGAATAAGTACAGCTATTATTATTGACCGACATCCCTATTATACTTAAATTAGGACCATTGACTGATAAACGGTTGAGCATCAGACATTCCACTTTTTCGGCGTGACAAATCTAAACTCGACCTTTAGCCAATTTTAGATTTTAGGAAGGCCTTCGACACGTTCATTCACAATTTTAAGACAATGTCACGCGCTATCGCTCTTCCCTTCTACCAATGTCTATGACAAGGCCCTTGCAGCCTTGGATGTACGTTTTTCCTTAACCATCACTTACGAAAAGATAATGTAATAGGAAAGATTGAAGAAAACTGTCGAAATAAATTCCGTTCTCTTACAAGGATTTTCCTTTAGAGAAAACAGGGTCACGTGGTCATTGGCGTTCATTCTATACAAACTTATTCCTATGTTCGTCCCTGGGTAATGACACTAAGGCAAATATTATTTTACGATACTAATAATAGTCCTTCAGACTGAATTTCCCTCACTCTCATAGTCCGATGGGACGGCAATCCGACACGACCGGAGAGAGATCAGGCACAGGGCCAATGGCTTAACGTGCTTTCCGAGGCAGGGGTTATCACACCGCCAACTTTCATACTCAGGGCTGTTACTAATAAATTCCTAATGGAAAAACCAAATAACATTTTGTTCAACCCGGGAGTCGATCCCGGGACCCCAACCTCAGCAGTCACTCAGACTCGGATTGTCGGCTATTTTACGATACAATATAATTATATATATCTACCAAGTCCATGTTCGTATCTTTGGTTTTTCTTTCTATATACTTTTTTCCAAAATTAATTTAGTTAGTTACGCCAAAAAACAAATCATAGGGGCAGGTAGTGAGAGATATACATTATATCTTAAAAACAATATTTGCTCTCGTATGAACTTGGGAGAAAACAAAGGAATACGTTTGTATGGGATGAATGACGACCACGAGACCGCGTTTCCTCTTAACACACCTTTGATTATTTTGAAGGTTTCTATATCTGAGGTGTTAGTTCCCTTGAGCTAATTAATAGTTGTAAGATAGTAAATTCTTGTAATGGCTGTGTCCGTCATTATTTATGCATAGATGAGATCTGAAAACTTAAGATTATTAATGCTTTGTTTGGCATTGAGTAGCGCAAATATAACTATCTTCATTTATTTTTTCATTGTTTTCTTATAAGATCCCACAGCAGCGCGATAATTACGTAACACACTAACAATAGGAATGGGTTTCATTTTGACAGTTCAACAACATTCATTGCATTATTTACTTTGTTGAGCAGACAAATTTTTCGAACATATGAATTAGCAATAGGCTTCAAAATGATTCAGATTGTGATAGATAGTGTGTTACGTAATTAGGATGTTGGTCTATGATGTAAAGTCGGGAAATTAATTGCTAAGTAAATTATCATATCATTCTTTGACTGTTGTATGAAATGGCTAGAATACGGTAAATTGCCGTAGGGTTTCACTTTTTTTAACAATTACTTTCCCTGATTGTTCCTATTCAAAGAAATAAAACTCAAGTCAATATGATGGGAGCTTCAAGATTGAAAAACCTCAGTCACAAGCTATCTTTAGCACCAATAATATCATCATCTAAATTCACATTTGCAACAAAAGGAAAACGAACACTAATTTCAGAGACGTGTCTAATTTTATCTATGGAACAAGTGCCAATAATGGACGCCTTTAAATCTTTAAGGACCAATTTCATTTGATAAGCGTGACTAAAGTAAAGGCAGATATGATAAGTCATAATTGTAAACAGGGTGTTTTTAACGAAGTCATTGTGTGTGTCGAATTTTATTAGCTTCTAATATTCTTAAGGACTGTTACGAAAACCTTTCTATTTATTAAAAATGTTCCCTGTTTGTTTTTTTGAAAAGTCAACATCTTAAACCAATTTTGTGTATCAACATCACCTTTATTTATTTTGGCTTTTTAGTCGTTAACTTTAGATCTTGTTCCTTGAATATTTCCATAAGTTCTTCCTTCACTTGTGTGATATTCTTACATAGCCTTTATTCGGCTACAAGCCGTGCGTCCGCCCGATGGGTTTTCCATCAGTAGAAGTAACGCACTTCCATACAAACTTTCATCCTCTATAACCCTTTTGGGGGGTGAATTTTCAAAAATCCTTCTTTGTCATTTTCGCTACAACGGGTGTAAAAAGACACTTAATGAAGCCGAGAGTCACTTGTACTCCCCGTCATTGTATTTTTTTTTGTACTGTGCTATATTGGGAACCTTGTGGTTATGGAGATATTGAAGGTCCAAATTCCAACTTTTACAGATTTTTTTTACGAAATCAATTTTTTAATGCTATAAGTTTTATAACACAACTTTAAATACCCCATCGTTGCATGCACCCATAAACACTTGTTAAATTTGTTCCACCTAAGAATTTTTCAGAATAAAAATTCTTAGGTGGAACAAATTTCCAAAGTTTGACGATTGATATGAAATTGATGATTATTATTCAATAAATATATCATTCCTACAGTCGCAAATCGTATTTTGATCAACGCACGACGTAAAAAAGAGCTGCAATTTGCAAAAAAGCAAAGAAAATTTCTCATTATGACCACTGCCTATTATGACATGTGAGCCTCTTCCTATGGTTTAAAAACTATATTTAAGAGCACAGCACACAGTATTAACACGTATTGCTAATAGGGTTACGAGCATGTTAAAGTGATATAATTAATGACTCTTCAAGATTATGAATGGATGTAAAGTCTTTTAAAGAATACCTCTAACAATGCAGTCATGCTTTTTTATTAAGCACGTAAAGGTATTTAGTACTAAAGTGCTTGAAAATACGTGACCGAATCTCTGAGAGATGGTGCATGGCTATCGTTTTCTCGTGATTGTATTGAGATGATGATTTCATCATCATTATCACTATCTTCCTGCCCTTGTCCTGTTACTTGTGATAAATAAAGGATACGATGATTTTATTTCTGTAAGTAGGTTTGTAGAAATACTTTTACACGTTAATCATATTTTAAAAATTAGATGAGGTCGGCGTTTCCTATCTGACTACTCTGAGAAGAAAAGCACAAACTGCAAGCAGACTGTGACCTCTGAGTTTGTTTCGGCCTTTCTTGTCAGAGTAGTCAGATAGGAAAAGCTGACCTCATCTAGTTTAAAAAACATAATTGACGTGTAAAAGTGTTTGTACAAACCTACTTACAGAAATAAAATCATTTATCGTTTATCTAAAAATATATTAGATGTAAATTTTCACGATCCTTGCCAGTTTACCGCTGCAACGGAAGATACGGGATATTAAACAACTGATATATTATAATGATTTCTTTTTCAATTCCACCATCACGGAATCGTAACGCTATTTATTTCTTTGTTTTCTAGATTCATTCTCTCATTTATTTTCTTTAGGATTTATTTCATACTTATCTTCGGCTTTGCGTTTCGTTCGCCATTTGTGTGATCCGCTTTATTTTATCCTATCAGAAATGTATAAAGTTATAAATGTAGGTAATAATATTGTAATCATCTTTGTACCTCCTTGGGTGATCTATTTAAGTAAAATTAAATGCCGTTTGTTGGTAAGCGTATCAACAAACAGCACGGCGTACGGCGTAGTGCTGGACCGATTTGGCAATTTTTTGTTTTAAAATCTCCGAATCAGGTTTTTATGGAAAGAAAAATTTGTAACGTTTCTCGGAACATATTTGAGTTCGTGAAAAACTGAACGTAGAACAGAATAGAATACTCTTTATTATGTATGCTATCTATATCTATATCTTTATATATATAAAAATTACGTGTCACGTTGATTGTCCGCGATGGACTCCTAAATTACTGAACCGATTTTAAATTTTATTTGCACACCGTGTGCAATTTGATCCAACTTGAAAGATAGGATAGCTTACATCTCAATTTATAGTCGCAATATTATTTTATTGCAAATTATTTGTCATAATTATCTGTTAGCTCCAAACGATTCTAACAGATGGCGATATCTGTTGAATGGATTGAGTAAGTATTCAATAGATGGCGCTATTTTAAAAATACAAACGTTTACTATAAGCTACAATTTAATAGCATATATATATATATAAAGAGAAAAGATATGATTGTTTTTTTGTATTGAATAAATAGGCTCTGAAACTACTGAACCGATTTCAAAAATTATTTCACTGTTGGGAAGCTAAACTATCTCCGGGTGACATAGGTTATATTATATTATGCTTTGCTACCCGGGCGAAGCCGGGGCAGGTCGCTAGTATACAATAAAAATGAATCCCTATTTCCCTTGGTCACGCCATCACTTGAGAACGGCTTTACCGATTTCATCCAACTTTTATTTTTAAGTTTTCTAATACTTTGTAGAAGGTTCTTACGGGAAAAAAAAAATAAGAAAAGCGGCGGTGTGGGTCGGGGGAGCAAAAAATTTCACGCGGACGAAGTCGCGGGCAGTAGCTAGTATTATTATAAATATGTAAATATTATACAAAGTGTATCAGAATAAACTAACTTTTGCAAAATTAACAAATATATTTATATATACCCTTTTTTTTTTTTTTGTGGGAAATCATCAAATGACCCCTCCCGCTCTGGGCGGAGCGGAAGGGCGTGTCAGACTCTTACTGACTAAAACCCACCCGTGTTCCTTCAGTTGCCTGTGCGCCAGGGCCACGGTAACTCTTTCGAACAATCCGCGACCCCGGCAGGCATCGGTCGTATCGGACCCCGTCAATGGTGCTGACATCTCTTTGAGGCGCGCGTGGAACACGACGCGCCGTCGACCCGGGCCTGGTCCTTACCGGACGGCGAGCTGCCCATTGCTCGCCGTCCGCAAGCCCGCGCCTACGGTGGCCGGGAGTCGGCAATCGACTCCCGACGCCCAGGGTGTCTCCTCCTCCTGCGGCGGCTAGGGGCGCGAGGGCGCAGAGATTGCCTCTCTCTGTCGCGCTCCGCCTCCTCCTTCGCGAGCATTACTGCTTCGCAGAAGGAGGTGACGGCTTCCCATTCCCTCTCGCTCTGTACCATGGCCTGAACCAGGGCCGGACGCGAGAGGTCGCCGCCGCCGATCGCCGCCACGAGGACACGGCGGTGCTCCGCCCAAGCCGGGCAGACCTCCATTTATATATACCTACACGTTAAATTACAAAATCAGAAACTTGGGAAAATTACTTTTTGAAAATAACATTATTCAAATGTCGTCCTTCGCGGCTCTGGCAGTCGTCAAAGCGGTCTCTAATATTAATGAAAACGCGCTTGCCCAGACCTCACACCTCCAGATTTTTTCCTCTGGGGTTATCTGAAGAGTCGGGTGTATAACAGTAATCCATCAACCATATCTGAATTGAAGGAACACATTTGACAAGAAATCAACAACATTCCTACTCGACTTCTGAGGCGCGTTTTCATGAATGTTAGAGGTGGCTTTGAAGAGAGCTAGAGCCGCGAAGGACGACATTTGAATATTGTTATTTTCATAAAGAAATTTTCCCATGTCTTCAGTTTCTGATTTTGTAATTTAACGTGTATATACAAATATATTTGTTAATTTATTATGCATCTACAATAGATAGTTTCTGAGACAGCCTGTAGTATAGATTCAAGGATGTAGCGTTATTTTTAGTAGCATCTATTATCCTTATAATACTGATAACTATAAATCTTTAATCTAAAAATAAACACAGGTAATTTCAAATCGCATCACGTACATCGTTAAAACCAAGTAGGCTTTTATACAAGTTATGTCTACCACGCATCAGTTCAATGTCAAACTGAATTACTTTCTATTGTATAACAGAGTAGTGTAGGAACTTAAACAAATAAGTACCGAAGGTCTAGTCCGAATGATTTGCCATTAACAGCTCACGATTATAGTTGATATAAAATGTTGATTTTAAAAATGTTTCCCTTTGAGGCTCAGTATAGTCATAGTTAGTACTTCTAGAATACGATAACGATAGATAGCGGCACAGATTCAACTTTTTTAGTATTTCTATTCATCATCAGCCTACAGCAGTCTACTGCTGGACATAGGCCTCTCCAATCGCACGCCATTCAGCTCGATTCTCGGCAAATCTCATCCAACTGCTACCAGCCACCCTGCGAAGATCGTCGATCCACCTAGCCTGAGGGCGTCCTACTTTACGTTTGCCGATTCGCGGTCTCCACTCAAGAACACGTCTACCACAACGGTCATCGGTTCTACGGCTAATATGGCCGGCCATTGCCACTTCAGCTTGCTTATTCTGTGAGCTATGTCGACAACTTTGGTTCTCTGCCGGATCACTTCATTCCGGATTCTATCCCTCAGAGAGACTCGAAGCATAGCTCGTTCCATAGCTCGCTGAGCGACCTTGAATTTATGGACCAGCTGTATAGTGAGTGTCCACGTTTCGGCTCCGTAAGTCATAACAGGCCTGACGCACTGATTGAAGACTTTAGTAGTATTTCTATTAATCTCTCCTATTACATTTACTTCATTTCTCGCTCCTCCATCAATTTCTTTTGCTCCTAAATTATCTATCAATGTATCTATTGCTTTATCTGGTTTGGTTTTCTTGTCCAGAGATTTTAGTGTTGTAAACCGTACCTCCTTGTAGGATTTATCGACAGTATTATCCAACACGTCTTAAACTGGTTTTGTAACTGTCAAGTTTGCTTCTACTCTTACAGCATATACACAAATGTTATAGTGAGTGCCTTCTGCATAATATTCTGTGTTAGTATTCTCAAAACAGTAATCGCCGTTAACGTCATTGACATACATTCCGTTTGAAGTAATGTCGATGGTATCAACGTATTCTAGAGTTTCGTGACGATTTGGAAGCGATGACGCTACTATGCGTAATAATTATAAAAATTGTTACTGATTATCATTCTTGAGATTATAGTAATAGTAGTATATAGTAATAGCCCATTTATTTGTCAGAATATTGTTACAGAGATGTTACATAATTTTTACAGTTCATAATATTCTGCCGTTTCCGGCGTACAAACACATTTTCGGATGTTGGTTAGATTCTCACATATCACATTGAATTAAATGAATTAGGATAATATTCAAATTGCAAATTAGTCAAATGTTAGTAAAAGAAATGTCAAAAGGATTGAAGATGAGATAATTGAATAATTTACATTGAAAAGTCCCAAAGATAAGAGTTTTAAAACAATCTGGTAGTTTATTATAAACTTTTATTAGCTACAGTCAGATCGTTATTGGATAAGTAAGGTCAGGGAAATTAATTGCTCAGATAAATTGACTACTACATAGCTTAAATTGTCCGTAAATTCAAATTACAATAGAATATAATGGAATGCTCTTTACAATCATTCTTTATTTTTTCTTCTGTTTTTTTTTCTTTCTTTTATCTCTTTTTTTTCTTTTGTAATTTTTGACAGTTGTGTGAAAGTGGCCAAGTATGTCAATTTGATATCATCATAATATTACAGCAGTCCACTGCTGGACATAGGGCTTTACAATTTCGTGCAATCGACGCAACGCGTCATCACGTGCACGTGTCAATTTGATTTAGGTAGGTACAATTAATTTCCTGACTGTACTTTGTCTTTACTATGTAAACTAAGTACCTGTTTTCTATTTAGCTTTTAATCTAGATTGTGGCTAAGTAATAACAGTTGCACGGGTCGATCGATCAGGTTAAGCTACGCTTGCCGCGGTTGGTCCGAGGATGGGTGACCATCTTTACATACCAAGACCCCTCCGTACCTCGGAAAGCACGTTAAGCCGTTGGTCCCGGCTGTCATTCGTGGATCTTTGACAGTTGTTAGGGGTCTCTGACAACTAGTGTTACCAAGAGGTATCTTTTTACCCAGTAACTGGGTTGTGGAGGTCAGATAGGCAGTCGCTTCATGTAAAATAATTGGTATTCAGCTGCATCCGGTTAGACTAGAAGCCAACCCCAACATAGTTGGGATAAAGCTATGCAGATGATGATCTTACTTCGCATATAAAAATAATACTTTCTGTGAAACACAAAAACAACTTTTTTATTATTCTGATTATCTTTTCTTTTACTTTGAGATAAACATTTTTCTCTTTAAAAGCTTATGTTATTTATTTATTTATTAAGCTCTTCAACAAATTTGTAGAAGGCAAACTTAAAGATTCGTACACACTGGCGCGATGCGACAGCGCGACACAAAAGCACCGCATGTCGCGCGACGAGCGGTGCCTTTGTGTCGCGCTGTCGCGCCGCGTCTATTTGTGGGAGCCTTAAGTCTAAGTGCTCTATTACTTAAAGAAAAACACACCATGCACTACACTATGCCCAGATAATAACAAAATTAATTAAAACTTTTAAAACATAGTTTGAATTCTAAATTATATTTTATATACCTAATATCATTGAAATATTTTATATAAGTAGCTTCATTGACTCACGTGATTTAAAAAAATTAAAACATTCGTTTGACGTAATAAATTAAAATGAATGTGTCCTAGAAACATCGAAGAAGATTTTAATGTTAAATTTTAATTAATGTTCTTTATATTTAAATTAAATAAATTGCTAATGCATGCATTAGTGATGAAGAATATCTATTTATTTTGAACTAGCTTTTGCCCACGACTTCGCCCGCGTGGAAGTTGGAAATTATCCTACGGGAACTTACTACCTCCATAAAAAGTATCCTATGTATCTTACCTAACCTTTTTTTTTGTAACGTGGTGGAAATCCCCTTGAATGTCCTCCGCCCTGGGGCAGACGGAAGGGTCTGTCAGACTTTTACTGACTAAAACCAACCCGTGTCCCCTCGCACACTTGCACCGGGGGCTACGGGGGCACTTGAGCATTCTTCAACGCAGCCCCCGAATCTTACCTAACCTAACCCAGGTCATCAGCTATTAAGGCGTAAAAAGGTAATAGATGTACAGATCGACAAACAGAGTTACTTTCGTACAAATAATATTAGTATGGATAATTCTCTATGCAATTATGATATTTTTTTATTGGTGATGATGTCAAGTAATTTGGGCAAGGACAAATTACAATTTGAATGGATCATTTTAATGTCAGTCAGGGGACAAAAGGATGCGTTCGGATTGATGTTTACTACCGAACAAAATTAATAATGAATCATTTGCACAACAGTTATTTAATAATGAATCATTTGCACAACAGTTATTTAATAAAGAATCATTTGCACAATAGTTATTAATTAATTGATCATTTGCACAACAGCTATTTCTTAATAGCTTTAAAGATTTGTGATTAAGGATTCAAATTAAGTTTTTCATCTTCTAATAATTGAGACTCAACCCGCACTGGGCCCGCGTAGTGGATTGTGGCCCACTCCCTTTCACAGAGACGAGGCCTGTGTCCCAACAGTGGGAACGTTATAGGCTGACTAATCATCTACTAATTGAGACTCAACCCGCACTGGGCCCACGTGGTGGATAGTGGCCCACTCCCTTTCACAGAGAGGAGGCCTGTGTCCCAACAGTGGGAACGTTATAGGCTGACTAATCATCTACTAATTGAGACTCAACCCGCACTGGGCCCGCGTGGTGGATTGTGGCCCACTCCCTTTCACAGAGAGGAGGCCTGTGTCCCAACAGGGGGAACGTTATAGGCTGACAAATCTGCATGAGAACCAATGATTTGATCAAGGAATTGTAAATTGACTATTTTATTAGGTAAATACTTCTGAATTGGCCAAGGTCTGTTAACATCTGACTCAACACTACTCTCAGCCTTTGTTTTAAATGCTCAGTTTACATTTCGTCATTCACTATATTCTTGTGAATACCAATACCTTTATTACAACAGACATAAGAACGATCCTGTCAATCCTATTTTATGTCCCCTAAGTCATCGCTTACGATGGTCACAGGACATAGATAGTTATCCATCCGCATCCAACGCAGTCGCATACCTTCTATATTTTAATTAATTGTTTTTAAATCGTAGGTACTACAGAGGGCCTAGACAAATGGCATTCGCTTCGGAGCGATTCTATTTCTAGAATCGCTATCGCTTTCTCTAATATTTCCATCATACGAATCGAAAACTAGCGATAACGCTTGTCAAAAAGTGCCACCTGGCTACGCATCTCTATGGAAGTAATCGTTCGACGCTGTCGATTCGTTTCATAGAATCGAATGTTGTTATTGTTGGCTAATTTCTATTCGTTGAATTATGATCACGTGACTTTTAGATAGCTTATGTCAACCCTATACATTTTTTGGCTTTTCTATTCGCGTCATCGCTAATATACTTTGTCTAGGACCTCAGGGGGCCTAGCCAAATCCCTTTTCTGTAAGCGTTAACGCCAAGGGAAAAATCAAATTGTATGGAGTTGACATTTGCTTGCCACGTGACATTACGTATCTTTTCCGCAGGTAATGTTATTGCCATGCATTTTGACGTTAGCGTCTGGCGTTAACGCTATCAGAAAAGTTTTTGTCTAGGCCTACAGTTCAGAATACGCGCAAAGGTCATTCAAAGGGACGCACATTCAAATAATATGTCGTTATTGCACTTGTATTTAGATTTAATGGTAGACAAATCTATGTAATGAGTGGGTTCTTTTGTTATTATTTATTAGCTGTCATCCGTGACGTTTTGGGCTGTCATTTGGGTCAAGGTTGTTGAGAACCATCGTACGCATAGGTAGAAATATAATGGGTTAATCAGGAGACTGACCTTCTGATAACTATTCGAGAATTATCGTATCGTGATGAAATATTAGCCAGTCAATGGAGTTGGTATCAAATTAGTCAATTAAAATGTGCGCGTAGAGAACAAAATACATACATTTATCTATCTATATACAGAGTGTTTGGAAGCTGGGTGCAAAGCCTTAAGAGGGTGATAGTTGACACCATTTAGGGAATTTTGAGCCATACATGTCTGAGACGAATTCTGTTTTTTTGAGGTGAAACGAGGTCTGATACCGAAAATATAGTTTTTGGAATTTTTGTCCGTTTGTCTGTTTGTCTGGATGTATGTTTTCGGATTGGCGCAAAAACAGCTTAACAGCGGCGGGGTAATTACGTAACACACTAACAGTAGGAATGGTGTTCATTTTGACAGTTCAGCAACATTCATTGCGTTATTTACGTTGTTGAGCTGACAATATATAGTAACTTATCATCGAAATCCATTCAGTCGCTAAAGCGTGAAAAGCAAGCGTGCAAATAATATATATTTATTTTTATTAAATAGGTGTATATAATTCTAAATGTCTATCTTAAAAATAATAATAATTCATCTTAATATTATCATCATTAATAAAAAATAAATATTTAATTTGCAATACTCTAGCGCCGCCACTGACCACGTACATAATTATGAGCTAAGTTGTTTTATAACTTCAAATTGTGGGTAATAACTTTTAAGCGAGTGGACAGATTCAAATGAAATAAATACTAAAATAAATAATACCTCAAGATACGGGTTATGACTATATTTCCAATTCCGCAAAAATTTCAATAATCATGTGAATTTCAAAATCATCCCCTATTTTACCCCCTTGGAAGATGATTTAACAAAAACGTTAAAACAGGTAATTTTTTTATTTCTTACCAAAAACATGAGTAAATTAAAAAAATTATATCCCTAACTTAAGAAATGCTAAGTTTCCAATACAAACTTTCATCCCATGTATATATCACCCGTTTTTAGTATCATTTTTCAGACAAAAAGTAGCTTATGTCCTTCCCCAGGATGGCATCTATCTCTTTGCCGAATTTGATCGAAATCCGTTCAGTGGTTTAGGCGTCAAAAGGTAACATACAGACAGAGTTACTTTCGAATTTATAATATTATTGTATGGATAATATAAAACAAGAGACTGTAGCAAACAGTTAAACGGAAGAATAAACTATCAATAAGTGATTATTTACGTCAAATATTTAACATTTAATTACCGAGGTTATTGAGTCATTATCATCTGCAAATGCAAGGCCTTCTTCATTATTTGAAATAGTTTCTATTATTTACCAAGTTAACATAAGTGTAGCGTCTACTATAGGTAAACCTCTGCCGTACACTTTAGGGATTCCAGGCATGATGTTATGTTATTTTATCTTATGTTACGTTATGTTCTCTTATGTTATGTGATGTTATGTTATTTGTTAACTGCCCGTTGGTCTAGTGGTCGCAAGCGCTATTGCTAAGAATGAGGTCCTGGGTTCAATTGCCAGGTCGGGCAATGTGTTATTGGGTTTTTCCATCAGGAATCGCTCAGTAGCAGCCTGGAGTCTGGGTTTGTGCCCGGTTGATGGCAATAGGCTCGCCCCCTATTACATGGGACTTAAACATGACTGTCAAAATGTGGGTATACTATGGTACACCTCTGCCAAACCCTTCAGGGAAATAAGGCGTGATGTTTGTCTGTTTGGCAAAGTTTAATGATTCGTTATCTAACATTATTTGTTAATGTGGTGCAAATTTTGGCAATGACAACAGGAACAAAAAGAGAGACTTTATATGCTACCTAATGTGAAAGTGAGGAAATTGGCAAATAGCCCACCTGGGACTGTACTCATCTGCCTAGCCTTTTCCCAACGATGTTAAGGTCGGCTTCAAGTCTAACAGGATGCAGCTGAATATCAGTATTTTACATGGAGCGACTGCACAGATGAGGTCGCATCACCGTGGTACGAAAGGGATAAATCAATCCCTTCTTTTAAAGTTCAATATCTCACTGAAACAATGATGGTTCTAACACCATGCATTCAATATGCAACAAAAATCAGAGGGTTGATTTAGCAACTCACTTACAATAGCAATGCCTTTTTATTTTGATAGTTCAACAACATTCTTTTCACTCCTCTCGCTCAAAAACTCCGTCATTGTAGCGTACCAGAGCGGGGATAAAATAGCATATTTTCCTCTACGGGAAAAAGTTTTTATTTTTTATTTTTGTCTGTTACTAACGAGCCTACAAAAACGAAAAAGACTTTATATTCATAAGTAGAATAATCACAAATAAAGACTCGACTTATTACTGTTTCATAAAAAAGAACATTTTATTTTTGAAAATGGAACTAAAAGCGGCGATCTATCCGGTAGAATGCGTGCATTGCGTTCCGGCTACAGAAAAAAAAACTCTACTATTAAATAGTTATTGTTTTGGATTATTTTATTTTCTCGCAATCGTATTCAAAAGTACACGGCGCTAAAAACCCATTACAACTCGATTTCTATTTACTCTCTCGCTAAAGCTCGTAAGTAAAACTACCTCATATATAATGGTTAATTTTAGCCCCTTGTATAACAATCTAGTATTCATTCATTGCGTTGTTAACGAAGTTGACAGCAGATTTTTTTTGAAATTATAGATTAATAAAGCAATGGATTAGAAATGTTCTTAAAAAATCTTCGGATTGTGATTGAAAGTGTGTTGCGCAATCGAGGTTCAGGTCAAAATTTTAATATTTATAAGAGAATGTCAAGTGTCAAGCGATTTGGCAACTATAATTTTATTACTGTTTACGTGACCAGCCCTGCACTTAGACTGCCCTGCCAATGACGTGCCCGGTACGGCCCCAGATGTTGAGCGGTAACCTTTGAGCTGCGTATTACAAATGCAATAGTTCGCAAGCCACATCTGTCTACTACGGACGTGTCTTGTGTCGTCTCCGTGTCATGTCGGCATTGCAACTGACACGATGTCAAGAGCGGAAGTTTGGCTTCAAGCTAGAAAGGATACTTGTAGACTGCAATATATTGTCAAAAATGTTTATAAGAAATCCAAGGAGCAGTATAAGAATTTTGTTTTGTTTCTTTTTGTCAAGGAGCTCATTCGGAGAAGTACTACCACCATTCCTATTTCTGCCACTAAACACCGTTGCTGTATTCCGGTTTAATGGGAAATCCTGAAGGCCGAGGCTACTATTACAAGCACAACCAATATGCTAAAATGTCAAACCTATAGTTTTATGACAGCTGCGCGCACAGATTATTAAAGGCCGACGGCGTATGAGGCGTTGGCCGGAATGTTACCATTTTATAAATATTATGTTTATATGTATAAACATTTAGAACTAGTTAAAGTGTATTTATTTTATTTCTTATCTTTTTGTTATTTTTATGTTTCGTATGCTTCACTGGTTGACATCATCACGTCAACGCCGCCGGGTATCGCTGAAAAGCAGCGGTGGTGCTCTGTTTCGCATAGGGTCGTAGCATTATGCTGAGCGATTACCGTTTTGCGTGGATGAGACGCATATTTTCCCCAAAGTCGTTCTTTTTTGTATTTGTGTATTTTTCTCTGCGTCATGTTTACCGCAAATAAACGTATTTTCTTTCTCTTTTCACAAAAAGGAATTCAGCTTGTAATTAGAATGGCAACATATTTGCGAAACCTAACTCTGGTGTTGTACCTGGTGACTTCTTTCCATCAGATGGGCCACCATGCTTGTAAACCATTAAATAACATACATACAAAGACACAACTTAGTCAGGTACGTACATCCATCTAACAGTGCATTATCAAGGCCTTCGTGCACCGCTGATCACTAAACACGTTTAGCGCTAAACGAGTTTTAAACATCATTCTGTGTCTGTCATCTTCAGACATTTGACAGAGACAGAATTATGTTTGAAACTCGTTTAGCGCTAAACATGTATAGTGATTGGCGGTGCAAGTGGGCTTTAGTCTTGTTTAAAACTCAAACTAAGCTGTTCTAGTGATAATATTTGGTTAAATTTGATAGTTAAATGGTGTAGGATTACTAGCTTACGATCGTTAGTTGAATGCCTCAGGCCCTGCAGTCTCGACATGAATAGCGACAAAAATCTGTCGCTAAGTCGTATCGAAGTCAAATTCCTTTAATAGATTTTCAACTTTATTTCCAAAGCATTAGGTTGAAATCTATTAAAGAAATTTAACATCGATACGATTTAGCGACAGATTTTTGTCGGTATCTATGTCGTGACTACCGGCCCTGGGCAGAGGGCACAGTAGCTGCAAATTCGCCTGGCTGAGTGTACTCCGATTCCCTGTGTACATAATTTCTTTAATCTAAAGGTCTATTGGTTCACGGCAAACAAATACTAATTTTCTTTTTTAGTTCTGTTTAAGATTTTTTGTAGGAAAAAATTGCTTGAAAATGATGAAGCTGAATTTAGTTTTTATGACTATTCCGTCCATTCTCTTGTTATAGCATCAGCTGACCTGTCTTGAGCAAGCGTGGTGATCAATTAATCTTAAAAAAATAAAATTCATTTTTTTTCTGGTCCTTGATCCACATTGAATACAAAAACAATTTTGACAATTTTAAAAGTGTTACTATAGTGCAATTAAATAAGTAATAAATAGTTGATTGAATAAATAAATAAAGTTCATTAAATGTCATACAAATATGAGTAACTGCTCGTGCCTTTTCTGTACAAGAAGAGGCCTTTGCCCTGCAGTGGGACAATAATAGAATGGTATTATTATTTATTATTAGAACATCAGTCGTTGGTTCTGGATGTTATTTGTAGATATTTGATAGTCGTTACGGGTATTCACAAACCCGAAAAGTCTCACAACCACTTTCAACGTTTAACGTACGTTTAATGAACGTTTTTAACGTTTTAAGTACGAGGCTTTTGGCTACTTTTTATTAGTGTATGTATATTATCTACAATAGTTTTTTTTTGTATTGTGCGTGTTGTTTGTGCAGAATAAACAATTTTTCTTTCTTTCTTTTCTTTTAACCAGTCTAAGAACGTAAGAAGGTATCGTATTACCCAGTAACTGGATGGTGGTGGTCAGAGAGGCTGTATGAATGACCCTTGGTCGTCCAAGGGCTTAACGTGTTTTCCGAGGCACGGAGGGGTTTCGATATGTAATGGATGGTCACCCATCCGCAAACCCACCGCAGCAAACGTAGCTTAACCTCCTAGCGCCCCGTGCGACTGTTATTATTTAGCCACAAGCTCCATAAAAAGCACATAAAAATTGCTAAACCAAAAAACTAAACCAGCACCCTAATTACATAACACGCTATCTACCACAATCTGAATAATTTTGAAGCCTATTGCTAATCCATTGCTTCATATGTTGGAAAAAATTGTCTGCTCAACAAATTAAATAACGCAATGTATGTTGTTGAACTGTCAAAATGAAACCCATTACTACTGTCAGTGTATTACGTAATTACCCCGCAGCTCAAAGTGTAATGTTACAAATGACATAACGCAAATTGCGGTCGAATGTTTTATTTGACGCATGTGCACTTAAAACATTTGCTGCCGGATTACGTCAAAATGTAACAGATTTTTTTTGCACTTATGCAAGGGGATATGAATAACTTTAGTTTCTAGCTCGTGATTTATGACATGTAAAGACTTAATTAGTTCACTTATGTATGTCATTAATTTATTCATGAAAATGTTTGTAAATGTAATTCTAAATATGAAATAGAACAGTGAATAAACATTATTTTTTAAATTGTGCCATTTTTCGTACACGCTGATAAAATGATTGAATTTGTCTAAACCATAGTGCTAAGTTAGATTTTATTTTGAGAGAGAGGTGACCCTGGCATAATGTTTCGTGTGGACTACATGGAATTCAGACTGAAGTCTGCCTCATTGGTCTAGTGGTCGCAAGCGCTGATGCTGAACATGAGGTCCTGGGTTCGATTCCCGGGTCATGCAAAGTGTTATTGGGTTTTTCCATCTGGAATTTCTCAGTAGCAAGCTGGAGTCTGGATTTGTGCTCAGTTGATAAAAATAGGCTCGCCCCCTGTTACATGGGTCTTAAACTTAGCTGGCGAAATGTGGGTGTACTATAGGTGCACCTCTGCCTAGCTCTTCGGGAAATACAGACATGATGTTATGTTATGATACACGGAATTCAGAATCTGCACCCTAATTGCGTAACACACTATCTATAACAATCTGAATCATTTTGAAGCCTATTGCAAATCTATTGCTTCATATGTTCGAAAAATTTGTCTACTCAACAACGTAAATAACGCAATGAATGTTGTTGAACTGTCAAAATGAAAGCTATTCGTACTGTTAGTGTGTTACGCAATTACTGTAAATAAATACCCCACTGTAACGAGCTTGTTAATGCCTCTTCTCACACATTGAAGAAACGAACATTGATCTCTACGCATGCTCACTGCTTCTTCTTGTTGTTTTTAGACCTCTACTAATTCATTAAAGTCATCACGTTCGTCACGTGTTGTTTACACCAAAACTGCATTATAAAAATACTTCTAAGGCCCACTTGCACCGGCAATCACTAAACACGTTTAGCGCTAAACGAGTTTAAAACATAATTCTGTTTCTATCAAATGTTTGAAGATGACAGAGGCAGAATGATGTTTAAAACTCATTTAGCGAGGAGTTCACTCTAGACTCCCAAAATGTATTACTTATTTTTTTTATGCTCTTAACACACTACTAAAGTTTCTAAATATAATTCAATCATGATTCAAAAGACACGTAGCGCCATCTAACGTCCTAAAGCAGACGTGATCGTCGAAAGTTATTGTTCTTTTTCTCGGGAACAATACTTTTTTTCTGGATGAAAGGTACCCTATGTCCTTTTCTGTACCCCTGACAACGTATATACAAACATGATGGTCGGTTCAGTGGTTTAGGCGTGAAAAGGTAACAAACAAACAAACTTACTTTCGTATGTATAATACTAGATTTTGCCCGCGGCTTCACCCGCGTGGAGATCGAAAATTATCCTACGTGAACGTACTACCGGGATAAAAAGTATCCTATGTGTTAATATAGGTTATAAAAAATCTGTGTTCCGAATTCCATCCAAATCCGTTCAGTAGTTTTTGCGTGAAAGAGTAACAAACACCCACCCATCCATCCATCCTCACAAACTTTGACATTTATAATATTATAAGTTGGAAGGATTAGTTTGGATAGTTAGGATTAGGATGCCACTCCGCAATACTGTAACTTTCCATTCATGAAAGAAGTTTTGCAATCGGATAAGTAATTCTGAAGATTAATGCTTGCATACCAATCTATTTACAATATGTATTAGTCATACGAATCTATTTATAATATCTATTAGTATAGAAAAACATAAAACGTGACTGGATTTTAGGAGTCATTAACCAAATGTATTAGGCAAAAATAAATAATACAGATTTCTGGCACTATCTGTTTATTTCATCCTACGGATGTTTAAAGGAGCAACATTTTGTTTTCTTTTTATATAAATCTTGAACTTGAAAACAAGAGACAAGATATTTGGGCGTGGGAGTAAGTCACGATGACATGTATCTTAAACTTGGTGACGAGATCACGACCAGTTTCTTTGAACAAAACGGATACAACAAACGATTGGGGAAACCACAGGTATACCTTTTGTTATCTATCTCCGGCTCCGTAGGGGAAACCCTGAGATAAAGAAGCCTTTTTTTGAGACATCCAACAAAACGGCCTTGTTGCTATGGTGCTATTATGTCGGAAGATTGTTCTTCTTAGTAAAACCACGCTTGCCACGATGATGCCAAGGATGGGTGATCGTTTTTTTTTACATTTATTAGTAACTAGCTTTTGCCCGCTGCTTCGCCCGCGGAAATTATCTCAAAGGAACGTACTACCGGCATAAAATATCCTATGTCCTCATCCAGCGGGGTAATTGCGTAACACACTATCAGTAGGAATGACTTTCACTTTGACAGTTCAACAACATTCATTGCGTTATTTACGTTGTTGAGCAGACACATTTTTCGAACATATTAAGCAATGGATTAGCAATAGGCTTCAATATTATTCAGATTGTGATTGATAGTGTGTTTCGCAACTAATTGCGAAACACACTATCAATCACAATCTGCAGGTGCAGGTTATCGGTTATCCGTGTGCCAAATTTTATCCAAATCTGTTTAGTCGTTAAGGCGTAAAAAGTTAACAGACAGACAGACAAAGTTACTTTCGCATTTTTTATTATAATAATTAATGGATATATTAGATAATATGGATCTTTCATGCTTGAAGACGTCTGCGTCGGCATAATATACCTAATGAAAATTCATGGGCGAAGTTATGGACAGGCGTAAAACTTATTGACTAAAATAAAATACTAAAGTTCTACAGAGCTGAATTAAATCTAGCAATGCGTTAAGCAGTCATCCACATGATTATCAAAAGGCAGATTTTTAATACAAAATTACATTTATCTATAAGGGTCATGTGATAAGTCACTCCACCGCAGTTTAATAGCTGTGACACAAAATAAAAATAAACAATTTTAAACTCATTACCCTCTTTTATTTACACACAATCAGGTGAGTGGCAATTCTCAAAATTGCTTTAATAATTACCAAAAGCGAATATTCCTGCGATATTATGGCGTTTTTCCTTCTTCGATTCGGAATGTGAAACACCTTGGGATCTACGAGATTTTTATGGGGTTCTTGAACCGAGCTGATGGCAATTTTCGGTTAAAACCCGTGGCTTGTCTTGTCTTGCCATATTTGGCAAATGACATAAACCACTTTTTTTTCGTATGGATACAATGAGCATTCAAGTAGTTTTATATCTCGCGAGGGACTGAAAAAGTTAGTTTAGCATATTAATCATTTTAGTCTTGTAAGAAGTAAATTACCTGAGGGTTTAATTTTTTTTGTGGTTTTAAAGAAATAGTTTTTACCAATTGAAATATTATAATGATGATTCGTCTTAAAAATATGATGTGTGTATTTAATGGAGTGGTAGATTTTTGGTCTAAGACCTGCACCCTAATTATGTAACACACTATCTATCACAATCTGAATCATTTTGAAGCCTATTGCTAATCCATTGCTTCATATGTACCAAAAAAAAATCTGCTCAACAACGTAAATAACGCAATGAATGTTGTTGAACTGTCAAAATGAAACCGATTCCTACTGTTAGTGTGTTACGTAATTACCCCGCAGATCAAATTTAGATTTTCCTAACCATATTGAGGTCAGCTTCCAGGCTAACCGAATGCAGCTGAATACCAGTATTTTACATGGAGCGACGGCCTATCTGACTTCCACAACCTAGTTACTGGGTATTACTATACCCCTTGGTGAGACTGGTTGTCAGACTTTCGGGCTTCTGGCTACCCGTAACGACTGCTTAACGTGTTTTCTGAGGCACGGCGGGCTCTCGGAATGTAAAGGATGGTCACCAATACACGGACAAACCTCGGCAAGCGGTGCTTAACCTTGAAGATAGATCCGTGTGGCGGTTAATATTTAGCCACGAGCCCCTTCTGATACACCTACATATACCTACATAAAATATAGCTTTTTGTAATTCAAACTTATCTAGGTCCCTACGTTTCGTATTTTTTAATCCAGAATCACTTATTACGTCTATTTCGGGAGGGTATTATTCCACTGTTTGACATTGTACATCCAAAGTTAAACATGATATCGTGTTGTCTCATTATTAATTTTGCCTGTACGAAAACAGAATAGTAAAATACTTAGCCATTAAAAAGTTATGAGCCAACAACGATTCGTTTTTCTTGCTAATTTTAACGCAACTTTGGACGTAAATAAGTAATAGAAGAAGCGTAAAATCTCCAAAAAAAGTCGGCACCGACAAAGTTAAATTATCGAAGAGTTCAAAATAAACTTTATTTGTAATTGATTTATGCAGATGTTTTTTCATAAACCTCGATTTTCCAAAGAACTTTTCGTAATTTTTTACGCGCTCGTTTTACTATGAATTAAAATAACTGTATGTGTGCGTGCAAACTAGACTTTGTGTAGACTAGCGTCTAACTGCTCATCACTGATACTATCTCTGTCGGACACGATGTTAGGTGACACAGCATGCTTTTCGGCCACGCCCATTAGTGAGTTCGAGCCCGCGACTAGTTCAACCCTAATAAAAATCTAAAATTCATTACTTTGCTGACAGACAACGCACAACCTAAGCCATTGGGTCTAGAAGCATGTTTTTTACAAGAGTTCTTTATCCAGGGTGGCAGGGAAATAGACGCGCTACCCGCGACCCCCTGCGTTGAAAATTTTTGTCGGATATAAAATAAAAATAGGCAGTCGTGCGGACTGCCAACAGAAGTGATGAAAACTCCAAAAAGTACGCAGGCCGCTGCGCGTTGCCAGTTTGGCGGAACACGTCACATTAGTATGCCGGTGACGCGAACCCATAAGTTTTGCCCCTACCTAAAATCGCTCATCGCGGCTAATGAAATTTTCACTTCAAAAATTGGCTGTTCCATACATTTTGATCGCGTAGGTAATATGAAACAGCAGACTTTTTTTTATAACCGACGAAAAGTTTATACTCTAGTCTAGAATCATTTTGACGACACGGTTGGCGCAGTGGTTAAGCGATTGACTGCTGCGCTGCGTGTCGCGGATTCGGTTCCCGCACGGAACAAATATTTGTATGACCTACAAGTAGTTGTTCCGGGTCTGGCTGTTTGTGTATGTGAGTTTGAATGCAAACGCACCCACAATACAGGAGAAATTCCAAGTGTGGGGCAATGTTAATTTTTTTTTTTTTTTGATTTGAAATGATTAAATGACCTCTCCCGCTCTGGGCGGCACGGGAGGGCGTATCAGACTCTTACTGACTAAAACCCACCCGTGTTCCTCCAGTTGCCTGTGCGCCAGGGCCACGGTAACTCTTTCGAACAATCCGCGACGCGTCGATGCTCCTGCCAGCCTGTATAACTAAACTGACCAATAAGGAAACATTTTTGTTTAATTCACCCCCTAAAGGAGTTAATTGGGGGATGAAAGTTTGTATAGACATTCGTAATTTTGACCGTTGGGAAATCCCATCGGGCACACGGCTTGTTTAGAGATACTATTCTTTCACCACGGATAATCAATAGCCAACTTTTTCTTAAAATCACTATTCTTCACTATTATTTTCTATCTTGACAATACAGTACATTAATCCACACAGGTATACCTACACGATTTTCTTTGTTTTCTTCTTATAATCCCTTGAGCTTACTCACAACGTACAATAACAAATGTACGTGTATTCTTGTTCCAGATCCGCCAAGATGAATCACGGAAGCTGTAACCAGGTCGCCTCGGCGCTTTTCTTAGTCCTTCTTATAAGTAAGTGAAAATATTATTTATCGAGGACACGTGGAGGTCGGAAATTGTCCCACGGGAACTTACTGCCGGGATCAAAAGTCCTATATCCTAATTCTGTGTCCTAAGCCAGGCCATGGTTTACCTGTGTACCAAATTTCACCAAAAAACAATTCAGCCGTTAAAACGTGAAAGCGAACCAGACAGACAGAATTACTTTCGCATCCATAATATTAGTATGGATTTTTTGCGAGTAAAGTCGATATATTTGTAGTACCATCCTAGGGTTCAAGTCACTTGTATACAAAATCTAGGTAAATTTTTGCTTTAAGACCAATGAGACAGTTCGATAGTTTTACCCTTACCTAGTTTGTCTACACGCCACCATCCACGGGACGTGAACAGAAACAACAAGGACATAGCAACTTTCAAAGGTCATAATCTTACAAATCACAATTAAATCTAATCTAATGTATCATTAAAAAATATTGTGGGCAATAAAACTAAATGTACATATAGCTAGCACACGCTACATATCAAGCTATACATTTCCAGTATAAGCTGATCTCGCATTGTATAGGATTTCCGTGCAATGAGAGATCAGTTTATACTAGAAATGTATACGGTGATTCTTGATAATGTATCCAAGTGTACAAACGGCAAAACAGCTAAGTATGCAAGCAAACAATTAAACGAAGTCTGAGTGCAACAAGTTTTGGTCAATAACTTGATCATTCAACACACATACAAGTCTTGTTTGTGTTTGTTAAAGATTTAACTCTCGCGCATGTTTTTCTACCATTTGCCTCTGCAGAGATGAAACTTTTTTGATACTTTTATGTCCTAGACATTAAGTCCGCCTTTGTACAATTTTGTGCTTGAAGTATTAAATAAATAAATATCACGACATCGGTGGATATTTCAACTAGGCTTCTCTCATAGAGATATTAAGATAGAGCACTGTGAGAAACAGAAAAAAGACAGTACATACGCACATAAACTTACGCTTTTTTCCCATGGGGGTGGGCAGAAACTACAGAACTCCAACTGCTACGATCCGTACAATCGTTTTTGCTTCGTTTACGTAAAAAGACAGTATTTTTGTATTAAGTATGAGGGGTTCTCAATAATAAGGAGCCAGTGGCAATGTTCGAGATTCTGACATCGCAAAAAAAAAATATGTAGTCGTCTAGACCGTATTTCGGCCATGGCGGCCAATCTCAACGGAGACTAGCCTTCGGCGCGGGAGATATTATAGTGCACGTGTGTGAGACACAGGTGCACTCTTTCTTCCCGCACTTTCATACTTCGATGGGACGGCAATACGACACGACCGCAGGGAGATCAGGCGCAGGACCAACGGCTTAACGTGCTTTCCGAGGCACGGGGGCATTACACCGCCAACTTCCAAACTCCGGGCTGTTACTAAGAAATTCCTAATGGAAAAACCCAATAACTCTTTTCCCGATCTGGGAAACGAACCCAGGCCCCACGCTCAGCTGTTGCGCTTGCGACCACGAGACCAAAGGGGCAGTACAAAAAAATACTCAGACAGTGATGTATTTCTTTTGCCAACAGTACACACAGTCAATATTTCACAATAGCATCCACATAATGCAAAGTGCCCGAACAAACTGATGCAAGAACATGATAATCCTTCAACTAAGCAGACAGCCTTGTTACCAAAGCATAGAGTTCATATTAGAAGAGGTCATTGTATATTTCTAAACAGTGATTCATCTTATTTTGCCTTGATTTGGTTAATAAACTATTAGAATCGTCTAATACTACACACACGTACACATTGTATTCATCTATTACATTCCTTACATTGATAAGGTATGTTAAATTGCTCTGGTCTTTCGGTCCGCACTTAAGGCCACCGACAGGACCAATCCTTGTGACCAATTTATTGTACAGTAGGACTCAATATTACATTCAAATAGAGACCTAGGAATTAAATTAACATGTTAACGTCACGCCTGTTTGGCGGCTTCGTCCATACTGATCCCTAGTCCCAGCTCGCCCGATCCGTATACATGGATAGCTACAAGGCGCGGGCGAGTTGGAACTAGGGATCAGTATGGACGACAGAGGTGTTAGTACCTACCTAAAGTAGGTACATCCACATTTTGCCAATTATGTTTAAGTTCCACGCAATAGGGGGCGAGCCTATTGCCGTCAACCGGGCACAAATCCTGACTCCAGGCTGCAATTGAGAAATTCCTGATGGGAAAACCCAATAACACTGCCCGGCCTAGGAATCGAATATAGGACTCTCTGCTAGGCAGTAGCGCTTGCGATCAATATACCAACGAGCTTAGAAACCTAGGAACCTTGGGATTAACAACATAGTTATGGTAAAGGCTCCTTCAAACAGGCGCGACACGCGATGCGACTCGCAAGCGACAGGGAGTGCCTTTGTATCACGTCAAAGCTAACATTGATCACAAAGTAATGAGCCAGGCATTAACATATTGAACAACATAATTGTTAATTTACAACTTCTAAAAATTTACCTACCTAAAAAGAGCGGGTTAATTGCGTAACACACTAACCCATTCTCAATGGGTTTCATTTTGACAGTTCAACCACATTCATTGCGTTATTTACGTATGTTGAGTAGACAAATTTTTCGAACATATTAAGCAATGGATTAGCAATATCCTTCAAAATGATTCAGATTGTGACTGATAGTGTGTTACGCAATTAGGGTGCTGTTCGTCTATTCCAAATTGTTAACTCGCAGCAGAGTTTATGCAAAGTGGTGTGAATAATTATCATATTAATTAAAACTTGCACCTAATGAGCCGGTGTGTGCACGAAACTAAATTAAATACACCTGACAGCCAGAGTTATGTAGAGTTACGTATAGGTTAAGAATGTGTAACACATTAACCTTTCGGAATATTCCAAATAATGGTGAAAACCGCATCAAAATCCATTGCGTAGTTTAGAAGAACACAGAGAGACACGAAAAGGGACTTATCTTAACATAAGAAAAATGAAATGCTGTTTGTTGGGAAGCGTATCTCTTGAGCACAGCTGAACCGATTTGGCTATTTTTTATTTTTTAAATGTTCCTAATAGTCCAAATTAGGGTTTTACGGAAAGAAAAATTGGAAAAGATTTCCGAAAAAAAGTAAAATTCGGGAAAAATTGGACATCATTTTTTAACGACGAAAAAAAGGAGGAGGTTCTCAAGTTGACGTGTATACATATATATTTTTTATGTTTGACTACGCATTACTCCAATTATATTAATATTTTTGATTAATACAGTAGTCCAATTTTCTATAAGATTTTGTATGAATTATTGAAATTTTGACAGGACAACGTCTGTCGGGTCAGCTAGTTTATTATAGAAATATGTATAAATTAAACACATATAGCTAGAGATACTCGAACTTGAACAATGATTTCACTAACCCGTGCGTACCTACGTTTCCGACTCCTTGGAATTCACTGAAAAACTCAATATAACTTTTAAATTAATTATTTGTTTCATAGTAACACAACACATGCGAAATCCTTATACGTCCGGCCTAAAGAGTTAAGCTCGGTACATATCACCGAACTTTCGCTCGAAAATTAACAGTACAATATTTCCCTGAATATTTTTTGGTGAAATCATAATTGTTATTGCCGCTTTCGGGATTGAGTTTTAAAGTATTTTCAATAGATTATATTTTTTTTACCGTCTAGACTTGATGATTAAAGTAGTCAGAAGTTTATCAAAAGTTTGGATTATGTAAATGTTTGTCATTAATAATAATATTGGTTAATATTTACGGTGCGGTTTAAAAGAAGATGTAGTGACATGAATTGAAAAGAGTATGCTTACATGGTTTGGTCATGTTGAGAGGATGAATGAAAGGCGACTAACAAAAGGTATTTACAAGGCAGATGTTAGTGGAAACGCCGAGAGGGGACGCCCCAGGAGGATAGTGAACTTATTGGTGATATTCTTCAGAAAGGTCAGGTGCGTAGTACTCGCAACCGTCGTACGTGTATGACCAGATGTATGAACGTAAACGTGGCAAAAGAAGTGTGTAAGGATCGTAGCAGGTGGCGTTCTGTAGTTTCTGCTTACCCCCATGTTTTATTATTGCTATGAATCATAAAAATCCTTTTAAAACATCCATATTAAAATATCAGCCCACAAAAAATTCACGTCGAAACATTGTTGACCCATTAAATAAGGCGGAAATAAAAAGGTACGCAATTTTAGAACAACTTACCTTAAAAAAATCCTTTAACAGAAAAAGTAAAAAATATATACAGTATCGGCCACTCAAATTATTATGGAAATCCACTCGGAGCTGGGGTTAAGTATCGACCCTACTTGTATTGAGAATTCTCCATTGAAACGCTTCGATAAGTGCTCAGCGAAAAATTAGCTTATAACGTCTGTGTAGGCTAAGCTTAAGATTTTTTGGGACAGTGGTTTTACCGGATTATTGTTTATTATAAATTTATAAGTTATATTGTTTTATAATATTTTTTGTAGTACTGGATTTTCTTCATTGTGAATTTTCGGAGAATATTATATTTTCTTTCAAACGGAGATGTTTGGAAGGAAATAGAGGACGTTTTGGGCCTTTGCCCAGCAGTGGGTCAGAATGGAGAGCAGTGGTGGCCCAGCGGTAATGGCCCCGACTTACGAGCTGTAGGTCATGGGTTCGAACCCAGGTAGGCACTTTAATTTGTGTAAATAATTTCATTGCTACTGCCCTCAAAACGGTGAAGAAAAACATCGTGAGGAAACCAGCATGTCCTAGAACCAAAAATTCTAAGACATGTGACATCTACCAAACCCCAAACTCTCTCTCGAAGAGAAGGGGCCTATGTCCCAGCAGTGGGAACATTATAGATGATTATCATTATACATTGATGATGGTGATGGGTCAGAATAAAGGTTAACAAGAAAAAAAAGTGTGAAGTGTTTGAAATAATTAGGCTTTTAAAGTTGTTACATTAATAGCTTTTAGGCTCCATTTTGATTTACCTGTAGCTCTTCTACAAGGACAGAAACAAGAACGTCTCATGAACTAAACTCAACACGCAAAATTAATACCTATTACAACTTAAATTAAGTCTCTAATTCACTTAGCTACCCTCCCACCATATTGCACATCTACGATTAGAAGACACCTCTAAAATAGTGTCGAATTCAATTTTGGAACGCATAGAATCTCTATAGACTGCAGCAGAGATACGAGTACCAATGTATTCACACCGATTGATCTGCGCAATTGTATCGGTGGTAAGATTAAGGTTGTCAATCCACACAATGGACAAAGTATCATGTTGGTTGTGACATAGTATAGTTGGAACAGTAGATCAGAAAATTACAGGAATTAAATATTATCTCTCAGGTTTTACGCTAGCTTCAAGTTAAGTTTTCGGGACATCTTTTTGCAAAGACTTGGTAAAGATCACGTCTTTACAAAAAAACGTCAACGCACTCAATTAATCAGTACATACACGTCTACGAACCTTTTTGGGTAATACAGGCATGGTTTTACGTTACAGTGTTATTCAATAGATTCAGTAGTGCTATTTTGTAAAAATCTCACCGTGAAAACTTAGGCGAAATGAGCTTGGAGAGAGCTGTCGTCCCACCAGCAGGCGTAGCATGACGCTTTCTATTTCTACGAAGAATAGACACAGCTCTTTCTATACAAAGTGACATTTCGTTTCTCCATATTTGACATCGCACCGTAGAAATCCTTCTACAATCTGTCATTTTGTCTTTCATTTCTAACGATCTTTGTCTAGGTCCTTTACCATGTAGACTATTTCAGAAGAAAGTTTTCTATCCCAAACTGTCAAAAACACTGACAACTGACTGTTGTCTAAGGTAGTGAAGACAATTCGATTTTGTAATCGCCATGCTAAAGATAGTAGAAAGCTTTCTACTTACTGTGTACACGGAACGTCACTCTTGTCTACTCTTCCGTCGACAAAACGGTGCTCCTGCTAAGCCTGCTGATGCGTGGAAAGTGATCAATTCAAACTCACTTGACCTAAGTATTCACGGTGATATATTTACAAAATACATTGGCTGGGTTCCACTCTCGTGTTTGTTTCTGGGTTTCCAGTCTTATTTCGAGCTCGAACAGAGTCCTCAGTCGTTATGATCGAATCACGTCATCATGTGAAGAGCGCATGACTTAGACCTCCGTGGATGGCAAGTTTAAGCGCAAAGCTAGTGGAAAATTCTGCTTAGCGAGTGGACAATTTCGGTATCATCACGTGTACCTTTAGTTATAAATGATTTTATTTCTGTAGGTAGGTTTGTACAAACACTTTTACACGTCAATCATATTTTAAAATTAGATGAGGTCGGCGTTTCCTATCTGACTTCTTTGAGAAGAAAGGCCGAAACAAACTCAGAGGTCACAGTCTCTTTTAAAGTCCAGACATAATCTTGGTCAGATCCTGTGAAGACCATGTAGATTTGTGTCTGAAATGGTCTTTTGAAGAAAAACCACACAGAATGAGTGGACCTGTCCAGTCAGTGCACGCATTTGTCAGTAATCGTGCAGCTCAACTCAAAACTTAAGGAGCTCAACGATTCGACGAACAATACCAAAGAAAGGACATTTGGGTACGCCGCATAGATTACTCAAACTGCCAGACCATAACTAAAACTATATGAGAAGAAAAAAAAAAACAATGACCCACATAGTCTTTATATTCACAATAATAAAAATAATATACTATTTTACAAAGTAAATATTGATGTCATTGGTATTTATGAAATTTATCAATGTTAAGAAGAATGTTACATTCTAGCCAGTCTGTTCTGTTAAAATGTCACCGTGAAAACTTAAGTGAATCATTCCATCTGATGCTAAGGATTGATACTAGCTATTGAGAGCTCACTTCACCTAAAATGTGCGCACAGATTATTAAAGGCCGGCGGCGCATGAGTTGTCGCCCGGAATGTTACCACTTTATAAATATTATGTTTATATAAACATTTAGAACTAGGTGTATTTATTTTATTTCTTATTTTTTTGTTATTTTTAATTTTTGTATGCTGCACTGGGTGACGTAATCACGTCAACGCCGGCTGTCGCTGAAAACCAGCGCTGGGGCTCTGTCTCGCATAGGGTCGTAGCATTATGCTGAACGATTGCCGTTTTGCGTGGATGTGACGGATATTTTCTCCCAACTCGTTCTTTTTTGTATTTGTGTGTTTTTCTCTACGTAAAGTTTACCGCAATTAAACGTATTTTCTTTATTTATTTCTTCTAAGTGCTTACGGTGAGATTTTTACAAAATAGATCGAAAGAAAGCCTGGCTACTGCTTTTATATATTCCTGTAATCCTACTGAACACACATGGGCTATGCTAATAACTGGACACGTGAGCTATCCCGAGTAGCATTTGGGACACCGCGGGAGTCTCGTATCTCAATGGATTGCGAAATCTATATACGGGGACCACAAGGTCTTGATACTTCCGGGTATTATTTAGAATTTTTCCGAGGTCTGAAATCAGTTGAATGACGTCATGATTTTGTCAAACATTGAATTAAATATTAACAAACTAGCTTTTGCCTGTGGGTTCGGCCGCGTTGATGTCAGAAAATATCCCACAGGAACATACTACAGGGATTAAAAGTACCTGTGTTAATCCAGGATATAAACTATTTGAGTGCCAAATTTTATCCAAATCCATCTAGCCGTTTTTACGCCAATCCGGAAGATACATCCAGACAAACGAGCAAAAATTCTTCGTTACTATTTTATTATTTATTAGATTCTATTAAAACGTTAAAAAAAAATATTATGAGAAGTAATGACAGTTTTTACTGAGATTAACTCACTAGCAAAAATCGCAATAAAAACTTCTATACTAAGATCAAACTTAAGATCTATACAGTCTCAGGTAGAGTGAATTCATTGAGTGGTGGCAAGCACGGGCCTGCCACCACTCAATGAATTCACTCTTGAAACAAATATATATGTTTTTTTAAATAACCGACGCTAAATTTCAACGCTGGTTGGTCTAGAATTGTGTACTGAATTCATGGTAACAGTTTGTACGTTGATGTTCCTTACCCCCCCTGTAAACAGGTTTTTTTTTTGTGGGAAGTCATCAAATGACCTCTCCCGCTCTGGGCGGAGCGGAACGGCGTGTCAGACTCTTACTGACTAAATCGCACCCGTGTTCCTTCAGTTGCCTGTGCACCAGGGCCACGGTAACTCTTTCGAAATATTTTCACTAATACGAGATCAAAAGCTAACTTGACACAAGCATTCTACACGTTTCCATCATACTTATTGACGTTGCACTCGCAAATTACAATAGAAATTTAGTCATTATAGCCATTTTTATGAGGTGACTACAGACACAAATTATACGGTGTTACGGACATCGGTGTTTTCTATCCGTGCAAACGACTAAATATGTTTACGATGCTTTGTTTGGAAGGTACATACTTTGTAGAAGTAAATAATTTTATTGCAAATTAGTCGCTGAAGTAAATAAACCACATGTTGAGATTGAACGAAATGTCACGTAACTTTGACGTAGATATTGTGGTCATTATCATTAGGCTAACAGAGGTCCTAGACAAATGGCATTCGCTTCGGAGCGATTCTATTTCTACAATCGCTATCGCTTTCGCTAATGTGTCCATCATAAGAATCGAAAACTAGCGATAACAGTTGGCAAAAAGTGCCACTTGGCTACGCATCTCGATAGGAGTAATCGTTCGACGCTGTCAATTTGTTTCATAGAATCGAATGATTTTATCATTGTTTAGCTAATTTATATTCGTTGACCTATGATCACGTGAAATTTTGATATGTCAAACCCATATTTTTTTTTAGGCTTTTCTACTAGCGTCATCGCTAATCGAATGTTACTTTGTCTAGGCCCTCAGTTCAGAATACGCGCAAAGGTCATTCATCTATAGCTATTGTATAGCTATACTATATAGCTACTGTTCCAGTGATCATAATTATTGTTGGGAATGAATACCAGTATTTTACATGGAGCGACTGCCTATCTGACCCCCACAACCCAGTTACTGGGTAACACGATACCCCTTGGTAAGACTGGTTGAAAGACTTGGGTTTCTGACTACTCGTAACGACTGTCAAAGATCTGAAAAAGACAGCCGAGACCAACGGCTAGAGGTGCTTTCCTAGGCGGGTCTCGATATGTTATGTATGGTCACCCATCCACGAACCGACCACGGCAATAGTAGCTTAACTTTCGATCGACGCGTGCGGCTGTTATCATTGAGCCACGAGCAGTATCACGTATTGAGTAAAATTCGTTCGTCGTTCGTCGTAGTGGACATCCAAAGAAACGATGGATGGACTGTGTGAAAGATGGTATGGCTAGAAAGGAGGTGACTACCGAGATGACGACGAATAGAGAAGGAGAGAAGCAAAAGATATGTTGCGCTGACCTCAAATAAATTGGGATAAGGGTAGAGTTCGGTCGAGATATTCGCCATAAAATACTTACCATATTTAATTGTAAAATACACTAAGAGAAATACCCAACCACTAAACTGCACAATAATTGCGTAACACACTATCTATCACAATCTGAAGCCTTTTGCTAATCCATTGTTTCATACGTTCGAAAAATTTGTGTGCTCGACATCGTAAATAACGCAATGAATGTTGTTGAACTGTCAGAATGAAAGCTATTCCTAATGTTAGTGAGTTACGGAACTACCCCGCTCTGGTGACTAATTGCTTTACTATTTGTCGGTTTTTAATCAGCCTTGCTGTTTAATTTATGCTCAGGTTATTGAACAAAAAGCTTTAAGTAAGCACTTATTTTTATTAATAATAATTACTTCATGTTTAATGTTCAAATAAAATAAACATCGCAATCATGACTTCATCTTAACAAGATTTAAGTGCAATAACATCATATTGCGTTTATGTTGTGATTTAATTGCAAAGTTTTTCTATAAATACTTATTAACAAAATTATTGTTAGTAAATGAATGAACCAAAAAAATGCTATTCATAATATTACTTAGATATTGCATTGCTGTCTATGACTGCACAAGATTTTATAAACCTTACGTCTTTATTTTCATATGTATTTTAATTTATTTAATTTTTCTGGAGCTTTTATTAACTTTGTAAAGATTTTTATCAAGTTTTTCCTGAATAAATTAAATTACAATACTTGCTGCACACACCTCATACAAGAAAATTAAATACGCAAACATCCTTTAGACTAAACAAACATTCATAAAACCTCTTGCCGTCAGCCTTTCAATAACAAACATCGACAATCACGAACTTTTTGTTATAATTTAAAACTAATCAAACAATTGACTGATTCGACCTTTCGTTGCGAAAGAAAAAATTACCCGACATACCATAATTATGACGAAAGAAAAAATATATCCTTCACATTTTAACCATGAGGTCGAGTTTGATGAGCTGCTTTGGCTTAGATATCTTCACGTCTCTATCTTGCACTTGTAGTTTGACAGTTGTGCGACAGTGACAGAAATAATGCCTAGCTACGTTTATAAATTTTGGCCAGTGTGTGCGTTTACACCCCAATGGATTTTAATACGGTTTCCACCATCATCCTTTCCTAGCCTTTTCTTCACTATATTTGAGTCGGCGTCCAGTTTAACTGGATGCAGCTGAGTACCAGTATGTCCAGCACCATTCAGAGAATTTATTCCGACACGTTTATGTGTGTATAACATTAATAGGTATAGAACTTATACAGGGTCAAATTAAATTACGTAGCCAAACTCCGCAAACGTGATGGGTATCGATATCTAGACATGATAAAACAAAAAATAAATTAATTTGATGTACTTTTTTTTGGTTTATCAACCGGTAGTGGTGTTGTCACTTGAGATATCAGTTTAAAACATCCGTTATTTTTGGGTAAACTTCGCAAACGTGATAGGTATCGATAACTAAACACGATAAAACAAATAGAAACAGATTTTCTCAACTCATGCTTTAAGTAACAACACAACCAACAGTCGTTGACCCAAAAAAAAAACATCAAATCTTATATATTTTGTCGTGTTTAGATATCGACATCCATGACGTCCGCGGAGTTTCGCTACCTAATTTAATATGACCCTGTATACCACAACTTAAATTTGACAGTTTGAAACATTAAATTTTTGTTAGTGGTGGTGTTTAATTGGTTTATGGGTGGCGTTTCTGGCCGTGGAAATTGTGATTACATTGTTGTTTTGGGTTCCTACCATTAAAAACAAATGTAAGTGGTAATAGTAAATAAATATAATACATTAATATAATATATAACTTATATAATACATTAATGATAATTCGAAGCAGGTGCGAGTCACTAGTCAACTAAAAGTATCAAAACTGTTTGGTCGTAGTATCGGATCTGAGATGAATGGAGCGATTAACTAGAGAGTCGGTACAACCTTGATTGGTGGGGGACGACAGTTGTGCGACTGTCGTGCGATTGAGTGGCGACTAAACGCAGTAAATACTGGTTGTTGTTGTTGGTTACGACTCTATGAGTGTGCGTGGTATGCTTTTAGGTTAAAATGTTTTTTTTTTGAGCGGATATAAGTATGTAGGTAAGTATATGCTCCCGTTTGTCTTTGTCCTACTATTCTTCGTTACGTATTGATATACGTACTTATAAGGAATAACGAATCCTTAAGTGTTGGTAAGTAGGTACTTCATTTTCGGATTAAATACAATAAATAAATAAATTTCTTCTCTTCTTGTTCTCACACACTATTGTCTACATTTCTTTTTCATTTCTCCTTTCGCAGGTCTGCTGGAAGAAATTTCTTAAGAAATAAGCAGTACCTTTGTACTTAATACTAATATGCCGTATCTGTATCTATTTTACTGTGTGTACATAAATAATAAAATAAATAAATAAATAAATAAATATTCATAAATTAAATGCGTCATTCTTTTAACATGAAACGGTCCAAATAAGCGTAGATGGACAAAATTAAATAACAAAATCATAAAAAAATATACGCTTTTAATAAATATAGAATTTCCTCCTACGTCTTTTTAGGAAGTCTATTAAAAAATAATAAAACGTTTTCCTGTTATTTTTAAAATACGAAAACGAATGTTCCCACACATACCGGTTTGCAATCATTTTAGAAAAACAAGTCTCGTTTTTCCTTTTATTTTATTTTAAGGGATAAAAGAACCGGATTTATGCCAGGCCAATTTATAAAAATTATATTTATGTGCCTATTATTTAAAATATCCATGTCGTTTGTTTTAATTACTTTTACCGATATAAAAATGGTAATTTTATTTTATTGCTACCTATCACGTTTTGTTACACGTGAGGTAAATAAAGCCTACGCACATATTTAACAGAATTGAGTAGGTCATATTCGAAGAAGCTGGTAGGTGGTCCTCTTTATTTGGATCCACAGCCTAATAAAACTGCAGTAAATCGAGCCAAGCTTTACGTGGCATTACATTCCACTCATCGCCTTAAGGGGTTATTCCGTTTATCCACCCCAAAAATACACCCTAAAGTGGATACGCGGAAACGCATGTCCGAGAATCCAGCCTAGCCCTACTTGGATAAACGGAATTTATAGGCTTAAGGTAGATTCTCGGACATGCTTTTTCGCGTATCCACCTTAGGGTGGATTTTTTTGGGGTGGATTAACGGAATAACCAGCCTAAAGATAAAGCTGAAAAATCGCAGGTGGCGGTTGTAACATTCGAAACAAAACATAGTGTTTCTTTAGTAGACAGTACTTCCTTGGTCGAGATTTGTGTTGTTCGTGTTTTTTCAATGTAAATCTATCTATCTATTCAGTTCGTAATATCCCATTGCTGAGCAAAGGACCCTCTCTCCCTTTTCTAAACACGTTTGTCCTCTGCAATTGCGGGCCAGTCTATTCAGTAGGAGTCAAGTTCGTCCCTGCATCTTCCTGTCTTGTGTTAATAAAAATGTCAATATAAAATTAACAGTTTCGAACTTGTAGAACTGTCAAATATTTGGTTTAAAAGATACTTCTCCGGTCCAATACTTAGAATGCGATCGTCTACGTGATTTAAAAGGCCCACATAAATCGCCGATCAGTAAACACGTTTAGCGCTAAATGAGTTTAAAACATAATTCTGTTTCTGTCAAATGTTTGAAGATGACAGAGACAGAATGATGTTTTAAACTCATTTAGTGCTAAACGTGTTAAGTGATTGGCGATGCAAGTGGATCTTAGTTGACACCATCGGCGCGAGCGAATTTCGTCACGCATCCCGCTCGCTAGGTCACTTCAGTTTGTCCAGAGCCTATTCTGTTTGATGCTGACTAAACTAAATAGTCATAACTGCTGTGTTTTATTTTTCTGAGAAAACCAGAAAAAGGTTTTAAATGGTTACAACTTTAGCTTGCTTTTATCCCTGGCCAGTTACAAAGTTTCAGATCAGCTCTATTTAAAAGTTTTAATTTCTCAAAAAAATGCGGCGGCATTTTTGTTTAGCAGATTGGCGGTATCGATTATTTTGGGAGAAATCTATTTTAGAACCTTTTTTTTTAATTATTTTTGTAATCAAATCTTGCGAGTTAAATTTGACCCACTTTCCGGTCTCCGATTGAGCTCAAATTTTGCATGCATATGTAAATCGGTTGACATTGCAATATATGATATGGTGTTGATCTGATGATGGAGCCGGAAGGTGGCCATGGGAACTCTATAATATAAGGACGCAACCCCATCAAGTTTGGGCTCGTCTAGATAGGGATTCTGGTTCTAAATAACAATAAGAAAAATGTAAATTAGATAGTTACATACTAAACTAATTATTAAAATTGAAATTATATTTAACTTTTTAGTTCTTTTTAGGAACAACTAAAGAAAGAATGTATTAAAAAAATCGTTTATTTATTTTTTACTTTTTAGTAATTATGATGTTAAATAACTAGTTCAGTAACTATCTAATTTGGATTTTCTTTCTTTTTCTATTATTAATAAATAAAAAACCAGGTTAAAGAAAAGTTGAGTTATTTTGTGATGAAAACTAGTCTGTTATCAGCACCCTAATTACGTAACACACTATCTTTCACAATCTGTATCATTTTGAAGCCTATTGCTAATCCATTGCTTCATATGTTCGAAAAATGTGTCTGCTCGACAACGTACATAACGCAATGTATATTGTTGAACTGTCAGAATGAAACCCATTCCTACTGTTAGCGTGTTACGTAATTACCCCGCTGGTCTTGGTTTGTATAGTATTTTTATCTCACGAAGTGACACGCACTTTACTTGTGTTTAGCAAGTATACAAACACGCTGTGAATGTGTGTGTGTGTCAGCGCAGGAGCTCTCGGTACCTTCCGAGACAATGACGGAGTTGGAAGTGTGTGTGTGTGTTATGTGCTGACGCTAATCGTCTTGACGCACACATTCACAGCGTGTTTGTACACTTGGTTACCACAAGAAAAGCACGCGTCGGTTCGTAAGATAAAAATACTGTAATATTTATTGTTTTCTAGCGAAAACTAGTGGATCATCTTCTCTTGTATTAGCACAGCTAGAGCTTATAAGAACAGCTCTCGTTGTGGTATCTAATTAGGTACCTAACTTAATTAGGTATTATTATTATTATTCTGCCGGGGCTGCGGATTGTTCGAAAGAGTTACCGTGGCCCTGGCGCACAGGCAACTGAAGGAACACGGGTGGGTTTTAGTCAGTAAGAGTCTGACACGCCCTTCCGCTCCGCCCAGAGCGGGAGAGGTCATTTGATGATTTCCAACACAAAACAAAAAAAAAAAGGGTGGCAGCGACATCGGTGCGCAAACTGAAACCATAAATCCGGCACGTGATGACTCCCAAAAAAAATCTGCACCCTAATTGCATAACACTATCTATCACAATCTGAATCATTTTGAAGCCTATTGCTAATCCATTGCTTCATCATTTGCTCCACAACGTAAATAACGCCATGAATGTAGCTGAACTGTCAAAATGAAAGCCATTCCTACTGTTAGCGTGTTACGCAATTACATCGCTGGTGCTTCATAGAAAAGTGCAATATCTACGCGGTAAAAATGTATGGAAAAGCAGTTTTTTTAAATAACCTGCGAAACATTTCAACGCAGCCGGGTTCAGAATCATGTACTGAGATCTCGGTAACAAGTTGTGCGTGGATGTCCCTGCCACCTTGTATAATGCCAATTAGCAAGGTGGAGGCCATTTTAAAGCTCTCTTCTGACATTGAACTCCAGCCAACGGAGCCGGATAAACAATTATACTTAATTAAAGAAAAGATATCCTATTCGATGCTCTCATTAGGCAGATAGAACTAAAAAGCCTCGTGTTTTTTTATTGCGAATTAACTTTTATGAGAAATACTCCAAATTCGAACTCACTTAAGTAAAGAGTAAAAAACCGTTTGATTACATTTACAGGGAAGTACTTATTTCAAATCTATAAACGATCAAACAGCCTGAAGGTTCGAAATTTGAATACACAATCCCGCAGGGGATGCGGGACTGAACGTGCTGTCTTCATAAATTCGCGTATTCAAAGATACCGGGTTGGTTTTGGTTTGTGTAAGTCCATCGGGGTAATTGCGTAACACACTAGCAGTAGGAATACCGACCTCATCTAGTTTAAAAAATATGATTGACTGGTAAAAGTGTTTGTAAAAACCTACTTACAGAAATAAAATCATTTATCTTTTATTTTGACAGTTCAATATTCATTGCGTTATTTACGTTGTTGAGTAGACAAATTTTTCGAAAATATGAAGCAATGGATTAGCAATAGGCTTCAAAATCATTCAGATTGGGATAGATAGTGTGTTACACAATTAGGGTGCAAACATACACGTAAATCTTATTCTTATTATTTATTTAAAGATCTTTACTTGCGTATAAAAATTAAAGAACTCAAATGTTTGAACGCCTACTGAAAATACCATAGTAATGTGCACCTAAGCAATATTGCATAACCTTTTCTTTACAAATAAGTAATGTTGCGTGGAAAATGAGAGAATTTGTTTTAGTTATGTTATTGCAGGCACTTTTTCGTTCGTTTTGTGGTAAATAATATTATAAAGTTATGTTCTTTTGCTTTTGTTTTGTTACTTATTACTTAGTACCTACGAGACGACGATTTGATTAATGTTAGAATGCGGATTTAAAATTTTGAGTGCGTTTGTGAAATAATATTGGGTCGGGTAAAAAGTTCTTTCGTATTTCATATAAAAAAATCAAGACTAAGAGCTCGTGTGGCACCCAAATATCGAGCTTTTTTATATACCCAGACTTTTTTAAATAGGTCAAAACTATTTTGTGGTCAACCCCTAACTCTTCAGCTATGTCGTAACTATGAATATGCCAATCTTGCTCCACTTTTTCACAGGGTGACCAGAGTGAGCTGTATCTTTGACATCAAAATACCCGGACTGAAAACGCTTGAACAAATTTTGTACTACTCTTACTGACACTGCGTTAAGTCCATAAACGTTACAAATTTTTTCGCGGTTTGTGTCACAATTTTCCCATTTTTTGAAAAAAAAAAACTTTCAAAATGTATTAAATTTCTTCGTTAGATTCACTAATTTTGGCGGACAGAAAAACAATTGAAAAATGGCGAGAAATCATTTTTACTTTTTATTTCCCGTTTTTAAATGTCATCTATTCAACCGTATCAAAACCAGCCAGATACAAACAGCAAAACCAAAGAGACTTTACTACAACTTTATACACATAAAATACGGAAAAACTCTTTCCCCGACCTATTATTTTGAAACAACTGAACCATGTACTTACGTGGACGTACAAAAAACCCTTTTTTATACGTCCATGACTATGTAGGTCAAATGTAGGTCATAAGAACCTTTTCATTACAAGTAAAAGACTCAGGAATAATCGTCTGTAGGTAGAAGTAAAGGTAGGTGTAGAAGACGGTGTTATTAATTTATAAATAAATATTTGTATAACGGCGCAGGATGAGTTTACCAGAAGTGGTCATCGTATTAGTGGTTCAGCAGCTTTAATGTCATTAGGATTGTGCCGGAATATGGCAGATCGTCGTGGACGTGGTACGACAGCGGCTCCCCTGACATCATCTTCTGTCATCAGAATACAGCCGCCACGCTACCATCGATGCGACGCTGACTATCACCAGCCAGTGTCAGTCACTCTTATCCGACCTTTTCGGTGATTCCATTAACGTCGTAACAAAACGAGGCGGGTGGCGCCACTTGCTGCGCCGTCATATATTACTCATAAAATTTACTTCAAACCAACTCGAGCTGTCGTTGATGGGTATTTCTAGTCCAAGAATGAAGCCACAGCTAATACCAAGTAAAGTTGAGCATTTGAAGTCGAATCTCTGTCTGAAGTACATACCGATCAACAAACTCACGCAAAATGTTTGCCAGACTTTTAAAACTTAATCAACAGTTGAGAGCAAAATTGTTTAATTAAAATTTTCGAAACATTTCCGGACGTTTAAGTTTTCGTAAGAAGATTCCAGTGTTAATTACAACTTAGGAAAATCTTTTAAAGTGTTAATTTATGTCTTGTGCTTGTACGGGAAATCCTGTGAATAAACTCCATAAATGTTGTTAAAACTGAATTAACATTCATCAAGAAAAAGAAGAACATCAAAAAAAAAATGTAGACTTGTTTTAGGGGAAATCCCTCGATTAACAAAATATAGTAAAAGCTGTTTAGCTAAAGCTGTACGTATATATAACAAATTAACAAGTAAACTTAAAATTACTAAATAGCAGACTGTTTGAAATTCACTTGTTTAGATGGCTAAATGATAATTATAATTTTTATCGCATTAAACTTTGAACATAAGTTGTGTTAATCATTTTGCATGCTTTAGTCTTAACCAAAACATGTATGATCTCATCCTTAACTCATTTAACACCTTCGTATACCATATTTTATGCAAATAAATAAACAAAAAGAAAGACACAGACACAGCCCAAACAATGTCAAGAGTCAATGTTGGCTCATACCCTAAGCCAATTGAGGAGGTGAAGAACAAAACCTCACTTTTCCATTTTTGTTTTAAATAAAATTTTTTAGTCTATGTGCAAAAAAATGTTGAATTGATTAAAGCAAGTAAGTAAAACCTTATCTAAAACACATATTTTCTTATACAAATTTTCATTTCAAATAGAGAGTTTCGAACAAAACCACACTTTAGACTAAAAAAGAAACAGTCTCCCTCGATACTTTTCAAAAGCTCACTTTATTGGAGTACAATTTAACGGTATCATTAAGACTTCATTAAAACCACATAAAACATTGAGTTTAGATTAAAGGTGCTAAACATCTATGTCTGGTCTTTTTGCTAAAAAGTTTATGGTAATTTTTATTTAATATTACTGAAAAAAGGTAAAAATCATCCTAAACTGCTACAACTACAACCTCTGGGACGGGACATAGCAGATGCTAAAAAGAAAGACATTGACAATTTATTGGTAAAACAATTTGGAGATAAGTGGAAGGATATTGAAGAGCTTCAATGGTATGTTGGTATCTTGGATAATAATTCTTCACATACGATAGAAGTTGGAGATGCCGGAGATGTCAGTGAAGATGAAGATTGTGATTGTCTTGAACCTGATACTAATATTATTAGGATTTAGATACTGATATTGGTGATGGTTAAAGTGATGAATGATTTTGTCATAAGGCTAATAATATTAATTTGATGATTAATGATTGTGATAATTAAAATAAGAATGTGTGTATGCTCATACAGTAAGGAGAACAAAAATATATTTTAATTTTTTAAAAGTAAGGTTATCTTTTCAGTCATTTTCAAAACCACACCTTTTTTTTGGTAAACATCAAAACCTCGCTTTTCCACTAGTCTTGATCAAAACCACACTTTTCCAAAAATATTTAATCAAAACCTCACATTTCCAAATTTCATTTCAAAATATTAGCTAATATTCTTATCATTTTTATCAGCCATTTGGTACATCAGATTGACTGTAACTCTAGCATAATATGACACAATTAAACCAAAATGCAGATGTCGTAGTCAGTTAGTTATTTACGTTTTACTGTTTTCTTCAATATTAGAAAAAGTGGAAAAGTGAGGTTTTGTTCTTCACCTCCTCAATTTTAGCAACTAGGACAATATGCTAGCTCGTCGACTCCGTACGAATGTTCGTCGGAAAACAAATACCTCAATAATACGTCACCAACCATCATTACCTGATATTCACTATCGCCATTAAGACATTTGGAAAAAAAAGTAAGGGGTTTGGTCGAAATGTCTACTACTAACGAATCCTAATTATGTCACTGAATCCTATCCTATATCTTACTAATATTATAAATGTCAAAGTTTGTGAGGATGGATGGATGTTTGTTACTCTTTCACGCAAAAACTACTGAACGGATTTGGATGAAATTTGGCACACAGGTAGACCATGACCTGGGTAAGAACATTGGCTAGTTTTCATCCTGGATTGCAGACGAAGTCGCGGGCAACAGCTAGTATTAAATAAGGAGCAACTTTTACGAAGACACTGTTATAAAAATCTGTGACTAGTAAGTTACAGCTAAATAAAAATATTTGATTTTTCTATAATTTTGTCGGAATAAAAATTACTCCATAATAATTAATAGACTATTCAGTTCAGTGGTGGATATTTTGACCACTTATGCCCATTGCGTTTTTTCTGTTTTTTAGTTTTATCATTCTACCGCCCATTTTGATTCTCATAGTCAGAAAAACCGCTTTTGAAAAATCACTGAACATTATTTAAAATAGGCGTCGTTGTAAACATAGTCCACAGAGTATTTTTAATATTATATGACATAGTCGAAAAGTGTCAAAATGGTCAAAATAGAGAAATTATGAATATTTCGTTCATACGTTTCATTTCCTAAATGTCTGTCCTGTCAATAAATAAAGTTGTTTGCAACGATAAACCGAGTAATAAATAAGGATTTTATATAGATTGAACGAAGCTGGTATAGTATTGAATATTTTAGTTATGATGATAACAAAACCACCTATATTTAACTTTGTTCAAATGGTATAAACGTAAATACAGGAAGATTTTTTCGCATTGTGTGTGCTCGATTGTGCCGATAATATCGACGGCAGAAAAGTACAGAGAGTCTCCTTTTTGTACGAAGTAGATAACGACATCTACAGCATCATTTGCAGCTGTCGACTATTTTTGTTTTGTGCTCGTGATTATAGACTCTATTTTGTTTGTTTTTATTTTACATTGTTACCAGAGCTAATTATCTTTTTTGTGTGCACGTGCTTCTGTGACAAATAAACCTATTTTTCTTTCTTTCTTTCTTACCGTATTTTGAAAAATAAATAAATATATTCTTTATTGTACACCACGAAATACATAACAAAACATAAATGAAACACTACAAAATATGCAATAGGCGGCCTTATCGCTTTCTGCGATGTGTTCCAGGCAACCTGCATATTATACAGTAATTGGCCTTAACAACTTCTTTGACAATGCCCTATTAACTAAATGTTGTAAAATGGAAGAAGATAGCTTTGTTCTTCTATTAATTATCACAGATTTGCGTTCAAAACGCTCTCCTGTAAAATCATGCTTTTGTAGATAGCCGTATATACTTTGGGGCCGTCGATATTATAACGCAAAATCTCGGTTTGTGGGTCCGATAGCACCATTCTAACTCGAGAATTGCTTATCCTATCTTGAGTGTGTGCATTGTGCATTTTCTTACATTTTAAATCACCAATCCTTCTGCCTAGCGCAACGTTTTATGGCAATATTTTTCTAGAATATTGCAGGTATTGATAAACTCTGAAAGACATTGATAAAACACCTATCATTCAAACCAAACCAAGACTCTCATAGAATACACGAAACAACGCTCAAACCCTCTAACTACGAAATTACCATAATCCTCTCTTTTGTCGGGTTAAAACTACATCGGCTCCAAAAGACCTGTTAAATGTTTAATAGAGTAACCGACAGCTTTAACACAAAATAGATCTAGGTACAGAAGGTCCGCTTTATACCACGAGCAAGAACGCACGCACACATACACACGCTTCATGCACAGCAAGTGCAAGCGCACTCGCGACTGGCACTTGATCGAAATCGCCGTACGTACGCGTCTATGTGTGCGTGTGCTTGTTTTTGCCTGTTATATGAACTAAGCCTTCTGCACCTGTCTATTTTGTGGTTAAGTCACCCGGTTGATGACCAGATTTACAATTCAAATGTTCTTGTAATGATCGGTGATCGGGTTGGGGATTTTCCCTGTGTTACTGACAACTGATTTTAGGAATCATTGTTGGGTTGGTGCTGTCAGAATGTATGGTTTTTTTTGAGAATGGAGTAATATACGATTGTTAGAATATTGCTATCTTTGAATAGTAAGAAGAAAGAGTCGGAAATACATGTCGATCAAACTTAGTATTCTATTCCACTTTGTCATTCGTCATCTTCATCATCATTGGCAGCCTTGTAAACACGGCTACATAGCTTAACTATTAAGTAACTTATAATTAACTTATTAACTTATAACTTATATTAACTTATATATATATATATTATATATCTTAACTATATAACTATAATATTATAAATGCGAAAGTAAGTTTGTTTGTTTGTTTGTTACCTTTTCACGCCTAAACCACTGAACCGATCATCCTGAAATTTTGCATATACGTTGTTAGGTGTACAGAAACGGACATAGGGTACCTTTCATCCCGCAAAAAAGTACTGTTCCCGAGGAAAACAACAATAACGTTCGGAAACTATATTTTCTATCACCAAAATTTATATTTGTCATCAAGTTGTATCACCTAATAAATAGATCTATCGCCACGAAATATTTTCGTTCTCAGATAAACAAAAATTGTTCCCAGGTATGAATTATCAAATTAATTCGAGACTCGGGGCACCCCGACTCGGACAGGTTAGGTTAGAAGGGGATGGCGGGGTCTGAAAGACCCCGCCATCCCCTTCGTGGTTATTTTTTTTTCAAACCACCCAGAAGTAGGAGCCCCGCGAGGCGGGGCTCCGTCGACTACGCCTTATCGTTACTATCGCCATTCAGAAATGGGAGGCCTCGCCGAAACAAAGGCTCGGTGCCTGTTAGCAACACAATATAATACATACAAAAACATTTATTTGGTACTAGACCTTATATCTCAGGATGTTAGGTGATTTACTGTGGAACTGATTTTGCATTGTTTGGTGACTACATTTTGGTGACAGATCTACTATTTGGAGGACAAACCCTATTATTTAAGAAACACAAAACTAATTAAATTGGTAATAGCTTAAATGATACCCATAACGTTCTTATGATAATAGATGGCGCCACGTGTCTTCCGATCATTATTGAATTATAACTCGAATTGATAGTCAAAGTCTAAATTAACGCGAGCGAAGCCGCGGAAAAAAGCTAGTCAAGCTATAATTTTCCAGTATAAGCTGATCTCGCATTGTATAGGATTTCCGTACAATGAGAGGTCAGCTTATACTGGAAATATATAGCTTGATATATAGCTGTGTGTACCACCCACTGCTGAGTATAAGCTTCCTCCCTTATGTGCCATGCGTCCCTGGTCTGTGCGACTTTCATTTAGGTGTTCTTCACTTTGTCGTTAAATTGAAGTAATTATATTCAACATGATTATAAAGTGACTGTGTGTAATATGTATTTCTATAAAAACAGTGGAACTTCTTTATGTGTTAATCCTTCTGTAATTAACTTTGTTAATTAAAAATACTTTAGTTTGTTCAAAGTTAAATGCTTTCGTACATTGTCCATTGATTCATTGTAAAGGGAATAAAATATGTATTCTTATAGAGATAATTATTTACAAAACAACGGAAAATCTAATTATTTCTGTACTAATGTATGTCACCATATAATCCTGTTGTCATGTTATTGAATAATCCTATTCAAATACTACATCGGTTAATCCAAAGTTGATGTATGAATATATAGCTTTAATAATGGCAACTTCCTAATGAAATAATTTTTTTGCAGATATAAACGGAATCAACACACAGACGGAAACAGCACAATCTTTTGAAACTACAACATTTGACTTCAACACAGAGAACACAGATGATACAAGACAAAATAGACAACAGAACAATGACTCATACGTTTTCGTAATAGACGATGATGGACAAAACGCAACAATATCAGAAGATTTCCACCACAACGCACCAGAAAGCGCTTCCAGAGTGCTAGTTGCAACTAAACCGAACAGCACCAATGTATTGAAAATCGAACCAAATCGGAAATCAACTCCTCCAGCCAAGCATCCAATCAGAATGATACAAGATGAAAAGGAGACGGTCATTAGCAGAAATGTTAAAGATGCCAAAATAAGGGCTCATGTAAGATATGATGAAGTGACCGGAGAATTGATGAATGGAGACCATCCTTGTCATAGGGAATGCAGGGAAGGAGAGGAACCAATGATATGTTACTATCATTTCGTCTTAGAATGGTATCAGACGATGAGCAAAGCTTGCTACGACTGTCCGTACAATTTGACGGACTGTTCTCGGCCAGATTGTATACCAGCTGATGGAATGAACCGACCCTTGAATGTGATAAACAGGAAGATGCCTGGACCGGCCGTGGAGGTGAGTAGGACCAAAATCTATGCACATTACTTCCCACGTACACTTTGCCTATGCGTTCCTGTCACTGTCGCACGACTGTCAAACTATAAGTGCAAGATAGAGACGGGAATATGTATAAGTCAAAGCTCGTGCTATGTAACGTCTATAGATCTCTGTCTGAGTCTCGTAATATTGTTAATCTTGAGAAAAAATGTGTGGTGTTAAAAAATGTGCACCCATTTTGTTTCACAGAAAAATTGTTGGACTAATTTTAGATAGTACCTAGCTGACAATATTGTGACAATTTGCGTTGTAGTTTTAATTTTGGTTGAAATTGCGAACTCCTTTTAATTGGGTCGCTCGTTAAATGAAAGTATGGTAACACTATTGTTAGTTCACACTTTGAAAATGTCGACTGGTTTTATGCTCGTCATTTTATTGACTTTAGAGCTGAAATGCTGAAAAGCTTTTAGCAGATATTTTAAGTACGAAATTAAATTAAACTCGCCCGTAAATATTATTAAAACTCAGTAAATTAACTGTAATTTAATCTTATAATCATTTAAATGGGAAATGTATTTATGGCAATTTTCGATTGCATGAAACATAATCAGAATGATATTCCAAGAACAATTTGTATTTATTTCCGCGTATTTCAATTTACATACAAATGAAGTATGTTTACATATTCTTAATGTACACTCAGCAAAAGAGATCAGTATCCAGGGTCACCGGATATAGTTGAAGTTTAGTAAAAAACCGATGAATGTTTTCTAATGAAATAATTTGATAAATGACCAGTTTGTTTTCTATTAATTTAGTAAAACAAAAAAAAAACTACATATTTAATTTGATTAATGACCAGTTTATTTTCTATTAAATTAATTTTATTTTATTCGAAAACATTCATCGGTTTCTTACTAAACTTCAACTATATCCGGCGACCCTGGATACTTATTTTTTTTGCTGACTGTACATATCGATGTATTTTAAAATAATTTATCAATCATACTAGATTTTAAAAAAAGTTGGCACAAACCTTTGATCAAATATTCTCTTTATAAACCAAGGGACCATTTTAAAACAGTTTTCTTATTATTTCTAGGTGTGCCAACATGACCGTGTGATAGTAGATGTGGAGAATGATCTAATGACAGAAGGTACTACTGTACATTGGCATGGACAGCACCAGAAGGGAACCCCGTACATGGATGGTACGCCGTACGTGACACAGTGCCCTATATTACCTGAGACCACATTCAGGTAAATATTGGATTTTTTTGTTTTCTACTAGCGACCTGCACCTTAATTACGTAACACACTATCTATCACAATCTGAATCATTTTGAAGCCTATTGCTAATCCATTGCTTCATATGTTCGAAAAATTTGTCGGCTCAACAAAGTAAATAACGCAATGAATGTTGTTGAACTGTCAAAATGAAACCCATTCCTACTGTTAGTGTGTTACGTAATTCCCCTGCTGAGGGTCTAAACAAGTGGCAATCGCTTTCCAAGCGTTTTGTATTCCTACGACTTTCAACAGGATTGACATAAACTTTTCGGTGGATCAAACTTAAACTCAAATAATTTATTTCAAATAAACCAATTACAGGCATTTTTGAATTATCAAGGAGTCGGTCAGTCAGATAGATGAAGCTAGTTGCCGATTCCAAAGCGTAGTAACTACCTATGTAGACGAACGGGCAAGAAACTTCACGGACACTCTTTTCAATTTAAATATTCTTACAAAAAAATTGGTTACATCATTAATGTTGAAATTATACTATGTGAGAACGATGTAGAAAGACGTGCACGTTAAAAGCGTCCGTAATAAAAAATACAAAAACAATTCAGAAATTAAAATAAGCCGTGGCAGCTAAGAGATAACCAGTCCCTAGTGAGGGCGCCCGTCCACGAACATGACGTATGGATCAGCACCACATGGATTTTATTAGTTCATCATAGTTATTGCTGATAGAATGTCACTTTGTCTAGTTCCTTTGCCCTGCCATGTAGGGTACGATCTACTGATGATGTGGTGACATGTCAATATATCGGGATTGCTATGCTATAACCAAGTCCAAGATACGTAATAATTCACCGAGCGAGCGCGAACCGTCTCCGTTTCAGCTCGGGCAAAAAATGCTTTCGTATGTCCGGATGTCTGGTGGATGTCCGAATGTACTCCTCTACCGGACGCATTTATCAACCGATTTACTTGAAATTTTATGAGCAGGTTCGATAACTATATGGATTCTAGTTGTCGATTTGGTTTTTCGAAAAAGAAAAATAATTGCGGAGATATGGGGATTGAAAAGGTAAAAGAAAAACATATTTCAGTCCTTTCGCGCTCTTTGCGCGCGTTTTTTGTTTTAAGGTGCGCGGTGTACATTTATTCAGTTTTAAGCTATGCAAAGATAGACCCGCGAGGTCTACAGCTCACAGAGCCACTAGTTAATTTATTATTCACATAAAGCATCCGGAAATAAATATCTAAATGATAGTGAAAACCGAATCAAAATCTATAGTGCAGTTTAAAAGAGATAAGCCTTTACACAAACAGACCCGAAAAGCGACTTTCTTATATGTAAACTATTTCTAGATCATAAAAATTAGGTATAGTAGTCTAAGCTTTGACGACTTTAAATTAAATGAACCACAAAAAGGAATGAATACTTTTTGATTTGAGTTCTTTATTTAAATAGGTTTCGGTCAGATATAAGAAAAAGCTTACTATATATAGTTATTTTTTTAAATTGTTGTACTTCTACAGTTCAAATAATATTACTCCAAATAATTCTACGACGAATCCTAGGACAATATCCTCTAGTATTTGAGAGGCAAAGGTCAAATTGCAGTCGCTTTCAAATATTGATATTCAAGTCGAATAGACTGAAAGCTGATGTTGAGTTCTGAAATTAGTTCGAATGGAGGAATGTGCTCAAAGCAGTTAGATGTACGATCGTTTATATATCAGGCATATCGCGAGTCGTCAGAAAATATAAACATAAATCATTACCAGCGGAGTAATTACTTAGCACACTAACAGTAGAAATGGCTTTCATTTTGACAGTTAACAACATGCATTGCGTTATTTACGTTTCTGAGCAGACACATGTTTCGAACATATGAAGCAATGGATTAGCAATATCTTTCAAAATGATTCAGATTGTGATTGATAATGTGTTACGTAATTAGGGTGATGCAATCCTTATTATCGTCTTTTTTGTGCGACACAGATTCTTGACAGGTCACTTCAAAAAGGTATTTTATTCATTCCTGTAGCACAATTGATAAGCTAAGCTAATAAAACAATTTAAAACTTCACGGTTGTATTTAGAAAGAAAGAAAGAAAATATACGTTAGTAGCTTCTGCCCGCGACTTCGTTCGTGTGGAAGTCGTACCACACCACAGTTTACTAGAAAAAGAATTGCCCATGTTATCAGTTAAGGATTTGTTGAATTTATACATTACAAACGAACATACAAAAAAAGAACCACCGACTTCCGAAAAAAAACACTACAAAGTGAAAAATAACTTTAATTTCGGAAGTCGGTGTCTTTGGTTTTGTATTTTCGTTTTTTGCGTGAAATTAAAGTAATTTTTCACTTTGTATCTAGTGTTGTTTTTTTTCGGAAAATCGATCCACAATTGCTGGAGATATCGCGTAACAAAGATACAAAAAAAAAACATACAGTCGCATTGAGAACCACCTCCTTTTTGAAGTCGGTTAAAATCAAGTCTTTTTATTTACAATTTTAGTTTAGATAAGTTTCATGGAATACTGCCATTGTTTTCTTCATCATCGTCATCACCCCCTGCCCTTATTCAAATTTATTTAGGGTTTTTGCAACATGTCTATTTCTTTCATACATCCATGTCTATTAGCCGTCATCTCTAGCCATATCATCTTTCACACAATCTTTTTCATTGAAGCTTTGTCATTGTTACTAAGATTAGTCAGTGTCCTTAAAATAACCTTTACAATTCTAGGTACCAGTTCAACGCCACACACGCCGGCACCCATTTCTGGCACTCCCACTCTGGTATGCAGCGAGCTGATGGTGCCGCTGGAGTCTTCGTTGTGAGGAAACCCAAGTCCCAGGATGCTCACGGCAGATTGTATGATTATGACAGGTAAGTTTAATGGAACAACAACGTGGCAAAGGTGCAGTTTAAAAGAATATGTAGGGATAAACATTGAAAAGAGTATGCTTAGATGCTTTGGTCATGAGAGGATGAATGAAAGACGACTAATAAAAGGTATTTACAAGGCAGATGTGAGTGGAAACGCCGGGAGTGGTCGCCCTAGGAGGACATATAGTGACCTTATTGGTGATGTTCTTTAGAAAGGTCAGGTGCGTAGTACTCGCAACCGGCGTGCGTGTATGACCAGATATATGAACGTAAACGAGGCAAAAGGAGTATGTAAGGATCGCAGCAGGTGGCGTTCTGTAGATTCTGCCTTCCCCGTGGGAAGAAGGCGTGAGTTTATGTATGTAAGTTTAATGTACTAAATATTTCATTAAAGAAATCTTTAAGCGGTGTAAACACTTCCCGTGACCTGGCTGGCTTTTACCTTGGTCAGAGGCTAATATTAACTTTAGAATCGATGACCGTTGGGGTAGACGTGTTCTTAAGTGGAAACCGCGAATCGGCAAACGTAAGGTAGGATGCCCTCAGGCTAGGTAAAGCGACGATCTTAGCAGGGTGGCTGGTAGCACCTGGATGTGCGTTGCTGAGAATTGAGGCCTATGTCCAGCAGTGGGTTGCTGTATGGTGATGATAAGAGGCTAAGTATTGTCATACAACGTCTCTTCTACCAGTTGATAGCGAAACGGAGGAATTTTTCGACGCCATAATATAATTATGTAGTTTGTTGTTAGGTAAAGTGTTAGGATATTTTACTGTTTTTATTTAATGTTTAAGTAGATTAGACTAAAACTCGATTAAGTTATGTTTTTATTTTAATTTGGGCCTATGTAGTTAGAATCTCAAAACGGGTAATTAAATTGAATGTACACCAAGCATTTTCCCTACGCACCAACTAATATGACTCCAAGAAGTTTCCAGCATCATTCTTGTCGCTTGAATGCTCAGATTGCTCGAATGTTCTCCGTTTAGTAGTTTTGTAATGCCGTAATATCCGTTGGCTATAAAACTGATTACTCTAAAATGTTTGCCAAATATCTAAGCGACATTTTAGAAGCTTAACTTAGAGAATTTTTTTATTCGTTAGACTCCCATTTACAACTAAAATGCTTCTTAAAGATTCCAAACAGTACTGTTGGTAAGAACAACGTTTCTTTCGTTAATGATAATAGGGCGTATAATAGTGTGCAGAAAATACCTTAATTATTCATGGCTATTGCTAACTGCCACAGTATCGATTAACCTATTTAAAAGCTCCTGCGACAGCCAAAGAGATTTTATAATAAAATCAAGTGTATCAACTAGTTTTCCGTAAAGGTCGTATCTTCTACCAAAGCAAATCGTATTCCCTTCTGCATAGAATAAGGAATGCGTATAGAAGCGAAACTTTGCTACTTTCTTTTGAGCGTGCTGCTCATCTGCCTAGCTATTTCTCAACTATCCTAGGGTTGGCTTCCAGTCTAACGAGATGCAGTTGAATACAAGTATTTTACAAAGTGTTTTCGTCACCAATGTTTTTAAATGCATAATGACGTATACATATATGTAATTTTTTTTTTTTTTTTTCTTATTTATTAGTGAAAATAAACAGTTACACATTACAGTATTACAAAAAAATGTTGCTACAGAATGAGTAAATGTATAACCCACGACATTTTCCACGGCAGTAGGAATGATTAAAAATACAAATAATAGTAGATTATAAAACTGTTGTATAGTGAGGGGTTGTTAGCAGTCGCCTAGTTGTATGCAATTTCATACACTACTTTAGCTACTCTCATACATTAGGATTGAACCTACTAAATAAAATATCAATTTCACACGAAATTCAGTACAACAAAACTTATGAATGGCGTCAAAACCCACCACATCACCGCACATAAAGCGGGCGCTGCCACAGGTAAGTAAAAGTTGGAATCAAAACTTTTTTGTAATGTTATAAAAATGGCGCGCCCCGCATAAGTGTACCCTCAAAAAAAAAAATATTGATGGAAACTCCTTGGTGAAATAAACTTGTTGGATTTGCCCTGTATCGTATTGGTAAAAAAATTGTTTTATAACATTATTTTATTAGAGAAAAAGTGTTGTATAATAATCTATTTTTAAATTTCGGTATTATGTTTATAAAGTATGTGTAAACTCGTTTTGAAATTTATAATTCGAATGTTACTATATGTGAGTAGATAAAACGTATTTTTTTTATTATTATTCTTTCTCTGCAATGTTTGTATATGCTAGCGGTTTAGTTTGTCGAGCCAAAATTGTCATTGCCAAATCAAAAGTTCCGTCGACCCATGGTCTAAAAAAGCAAGGTCTGGCTTTCCGGGAGTGACACATGCTTACGTTACTATCCAGTTGCCACTTTATTGCAACAAAACACGAATTATGGAAACATTTTCAGTCACCATTCTGTTAAAAAAAATATATATTAAAGAATTTAAATTGTCGTTTCGTTTTTCTGATCAAATTAAACAATTCAATTTAAACATATACTAACGTAATTGTTAGTTAAAACCTCATTGTTATATCGGATTCGCACAGGTAATAAAGGCGGTTGGGGAGTTATTATTACACACTACTGGTAACACAGCGGTGATGACGTAGCCTTGTGTCACCCTGTGTTTCGGAATGCTATACCTGGCGAAGTATATTATTATACCATGCGTCGACCCATCGTTTGTCGAGAAAACAATCAGTCGCACTAACATAAGTCGAGCTGATGTGCTGTCGCACCACTGACGATCGATATATCCTACTGTCGCCCTAACATTTGTCGCGTATTTGTTTGTCGCAACTATAGTACGGAGTCCAGCCGAGTGTGCGTCTATTCTACCGAAATAGTTGTCTACTTCTTCTCACAAATCCGCTTCAATCTGTACTAGCCTAAGCAAAGACAGGACTCTCGGTCTAAACAAAAACAGGATTGTCAATTTGTTCATTGATCAGTTAATAACATAATCAGCCTGTAATTTGTTGAACGCTAGACTCAGATCTCCTTTCTGTTGAAGGCCGTAATCCACCGCACGACCCTCGAAATTATGGGCCTTAAGAATGCTTCCTGAGCAGGACTTTCACTAAAGAATGACTTAGTAAGCCTGTAATTTTCCGGCAGTCCCCGAGTGCCACACGTGTTTTTTTTTTGTTTGTTTGAAGGAATCGGCCGTAATTCACCACGCGGACAAAGTGTACATTGGTAAATGTCACATGTTTTCGAATTTTTGGGTCTAGTTTGTGCCGGTTTCCTCACGAAGTTTTCCTTAACCGTTTTGAGGGTAGTATTGTCGTACTTTTCGGTTTCGGTTCCGCTTTTACTTAATAATATCTTTTCTTACTCTATGCCCTACCTGACTAGTTTCGTGCCGGGGTCTCGTTTGAGTCAATATTGAGAGTACATACAGAGAAAGGTGTGAACAAATAAACATCCAGTGAATGTTCTGCAAAAGTCTGTTCATTTTATTTGTTTGGCTATTTAGTTTCTCAATACTCTGATTTATTTAGAGGTTTACTTGGAAGATTACGTTAAGCGGTGGATGTTTAAGGATAAGTGATGCTGGCGTTCATGACAATATTGATTTAAGTATGTCCAGCTGAGGATTCGTTCTTCATGTTCTGCCATTTGACTTTATTAGAATTTGCGCGTGTATGACCAAATGTATGAACGTAAACGAGGCAAAAGAAGTATCTATGGATCGTAGCAGGTGGCATTCCGTAGTTTCTGCCTACCCTCATGGGAAGCAGGCGTGAGTTTATGTATGTACTAACTTTTGGCCGCGGCTTCGCCCGCGTGGAGGTCGGAAATTATCCCATGGGAACGTCCTACCGAGATGAAAAGTATCCTACATGTTAATCTAGGTTATAAACTATCTGTGTTTCAAATTTCATCCAAATCCGTTAAGTAGTTTTTGCGTGAAAGAGTAACAAACATCCACCCATACATCCATCCTCACAAAATTTCACATTTATAATATTAGTAGGATAGTTGGATTAGTAGAATGTAGAATTTGCAATTTGGGACAGGACCATGAATTGGGAATACCTAATCAGTTTGTTGATTTTGTCAGGCGAATTGGCAAACGATTACCTGCAGGGCTAAACATGACAAGCGCGAGATCGCTCTATTTTCGTACTTCAAATATTCATCAGCTATTATAAGCAATTTCTTTTCCCACAGATCGGAACACGTAATGCTGGTAACAGACTGGATCCACGACACAGCGATGGGTATGTTCACGGACCATCATCACTCGAAAGGTGATAACAAGCCACCGACGCTGCTTATCAACGGAGTTGGACGGTTCAAAGTTTTCAATGATACTGCAAAGCCTATGTATATGCAGGCTGCGAGGTTTAATGTTGAGCAGGTAAGGACTTATGAATAACACTAATAAAAAATAATAATAACGATAATACTATTTACAAAAAAAATATGAAAGAAAAATTAGATCTATTAATCTATACTCTATACACATAAATCAAATTGAAGTGTCTGTTTGTAATGTGAAAATAACAGTTTTTTACCAAATGCATATGAAAGTATATACGGTTCATATAACAAAAAACAATTTAAACATTTTTGTCTGTCTGTCTGTTTGGTCCGGCTAATCTTCGAAACGGCTGGACCGATTTTGACAACACTTTCACTGGCAGATAGCTGATGTTACAAGAAGTAACATAGGCTACTTTTTGGACCGGTAGCAGGTTCACGTGGGATAATTTCTTACACCCATGCGGGCGAAGCCGCAGGCAGCAGTTAGTAAAAAAAATTAAAATAACATCTTTCTGTCTGTCTGTCTGTTTGTTCCGGCTAATCTCCGAAACGGCTGGACCGATTTTGACGTAAGTAATCTTAGACCCGATGTAAAAGCTAAAGCAAAAACGAAGTCAAATAAGAAAAAGTATCGCAGAGAGATGTGCAATTTATGATATCGATATGAGATATGCAATAACGAGTGTTGTGAATAGAGATTTATCTTTCGTTCTTCCGGTATCGACAATCCCTTTCCGTTCACAGATAATATGCCAACCCAAAACAACAACTTACAGTCCGGCCGTCGAGAAAATGCGTCCCTGACACCTGTCAATTTTATACAAACGAATACGTGTTTTGCGAATTTGATCTTTATTAGTTACAGAATTGTCACACTGACGACAACGACGGCTGGACTGTAGTCTAGTATTTCTATGGTAAATAAATATTTTGTTTTATGTATATCAAACTCAACGTGACCATAATACTTACAGAAGGCATTAAGTATAATTAGTACAACATAGTCAAAATAGTTTCTTAGTTATAATTTTAAACCTGATCCGTTTTCCACTTCAACACCCAAATCTCTATCACTTAAACTCAAACGCTTAGGCACTAACTTCAAAGAAACTCCTAACGATCCTACCAGCTCCCACACAGCTAAAAACCAACCTTATTTCCAGGGCTACAAGTATCGTTTCCGTGTAATCAACGCTGAGTTCCTGAACTGCCCCATTGAGTTGTCTGTCGATGGTCATAACATTACAGTGATTGCTTCAGACGGCTATGACCTGCAGCCTATTACAAGTAAGTGATCATTGCAATGGTTATTGTAATCCTCCAATGGTAAGGCAAGACTGGCTTTGAATAGGAAATTCAGAGTGAATTGGAATTGATTTCATGGAGTGCATTTACAGGGTGTCCCGTAAATAATGGATCAAACGTAACAGGAAGCTAGCTCACTTGATTGCCAACAACTAATTTGAATAGTTTAAAAAAAACCGCAATAATATATTTTTTTTATTGAAGACATAATTTTTCTCGAATTTCACCATTTTTTTTACCAGAATTCCGTTTTTTTAATGCTATCGCTGCAAATGATAACATTTTTAGGTATGATTTTTGTTAAACATTTCTGAATAGCTTAATAATGTAATAGGATAACATTTTTATAAATAACGTTTAATTTGCCTTAGAAAAAAAAAACTTAAATTGAAAAAAAATTTTGCACCGTTAATAGACCAAAATTGAAAATAATAAAAAACTTTTCAAATTAGTTGTTGGAAATCAGGTGAGCTGCCTGCCCGTTACGTTTGATCCATTATTTACGGGACACCCTGTATATTAATAGGTAATATCGATGTAATGTTAAGAATTGGGTTAACCGAAGGGAAGAATTTGGGTTAATGGATAACTTCCGATCACATAAAATAAGTACAATTTAAGATTACATTCAGAATGCAAATGATACAGAATAGAATAGAATGTTATATAAAAGTCGGTCACATTAAAAAAGGTATATTTAAAACATATCTCTACGCCGCGGTGTACAATAATAAGAATATAAATAAGAAGAATATTCTAAAATGGATATACAAAAAACTAAATTATGTACAAGAATTAATTAGTAATACAAGGAAAGATAGAAATATAAGATAGGAATTGGTAAACAGAGATACAGAAGAGGGAGTGTTAAAGTAGAAATAGTGTTTGCGCTCGATTTTTTCACAAAGAGCGCTACTTCTAACGACATTGATAATTTGACCTGTAACACATTGGCACAGTCTGTAAAGAGAAATAGGCGTACTGAGACAATCCTGAGTACCTATTTATTTCAATAACTCATTATTGATCTGCAATTAAATATGCCTAGCCCTTTTCCAACTATATTGGGGTCGGCTTCCAGGCTAACCGGATGCAGCTGAATACTAGTATTTTACACTACCTCCATCTGACCTCCACAATCCAGTTACTGGGTAACACGATTTCCCTTGGTAAGATTGGTTGTCAGACTTGGGCTTCTGACTACCTGTAACGGCTGTTAAAGATCTACAAATGACAGCCGAGACCAATAGGCAAATAGGCTTATCGTGCTTTCCGAGGCATGGAGGGGTATCGATATGTAATAGATGGTCAACCATCCACTGACTGACCTCGGCAAGCGTAGTTTAACCTTCGATCAAACCGTGCGGCTGTTATTATTTATCGACGAGCCCCCTTAGGGATCTGCAATAAATAATAAAATAATCCTTATATTGAAAGATAAGAGATCAAATAAAATGCTTAAAGTCAAAAGAGAAACACATAAAAGCCGAAAACATTAAAGACGTTCCACGAGCACAGGCCATATCAAACATAATGAATTGAAACGTCCATTAGAAGGCACAAAAAACCTCCAGGACTCTCGCTTTGATATTTTTCATTTTTGTGTTCATTTACATTCAAATCTCAGGTTTCTTTTGTCGCTTGGCCTGGGGTCGTCTCTGCTATTTTTTCCTCATTACCCGCCTATCTTTTCATTCTTGGTGATGCCATGTTATGAGTATATTCAAAAGGACCACGCTCTTCAATACTTTTGAGAATTGTCACTAAGCCTTGTCTGCAGAAACGAATATTGTTTCTTGAATATTATTTGGTAATTTCTTTATAGTGTAAACTTGGCACCCCAAGTTATTATTTTATATTGGACATTGACAATAAATGCATACACAAGCCTTGTGTAACGTTGCTAGGGTTGTTTCTTTTTCAGTTTAATGATGGTTTCGTTTAGAAATTGGTTTATCTTATAGGCACAACACACATTTAACTTTATTATTAATATTTCTGCCAAACCATTATTGATCAATGATTATTTTCATCGTAATATAAGAGTCGTTGAGTTAGTGCCTAGCTTGGATAGCTCTATTACTATCCAATACAGCGGACCGAGCGTACACGAGAGCGAGAGACAAAATTATGAATAGTCACTAGTTTCGTCTCTACCGGATACAAAACACATACCATCTCCTGTTGCCGAAAATTGATTTCAACAAAACCGGTTTAATTAAATGTACTTTAATATATTGGCCAATACAGTGGACCGAGCGTTCGCGAGAGCGAGAGACAAAATTATGAATAGTCAGTAGTTTCGTCACATCGGATACAAAACAGATTGAAAAAAAATACTTTTTTTTTATTATTTTCCTTTTTTATATATTGTTGAAATAAAATGTATACTTCAATATATTAGCCTTCTGTGTTCCTCTTCATCATGGCCATCACTGTAGCTTCAACAGCCCTAGGCTTTGTTTGAGCCAGTGTGGTAGTATTACTGCTTTTTAATCGTTTGTGCAAATTTGCTGGATTTAACAACGTTTTGCTTTTGATGGCGGCAGCTTAGATTCTTAAGTCATCAGAAAATCATTCTTACTGTCGTTAAGATTACTAATTTATTGATTTCTTTGTATTATATTCCAAAGCAATGGATCTTTTATATTATAACTATCTATTGCCCGCGGCTGCGCCCGCGTGTAGGTCGGAAATTATCCCACGAGAATGTACTACCGGGATAAAAAGTATCCTACATGTTAATCCATCATGTTGTTGTTGTTGTTCATCATGTTGTTAATTAATAAAATTGTTATGAAATAAATGAAATGAAATGAAATGAAATCCAGGTTATAAACTATCTGTATTCCACATTTCATCCAAATCCGTTCAGTAGTTTTTGCGGGAAAGAGTAACAAATATCCATCCATCCATCCTCACAAACTTTCACATTTATAATATTAGTAGGATAGGATGTGAGTAATGGTCATCATTATCATCTCACGCCATAATCAACCAATACTTGGTATAGGCTTCCTCTCTTTTATGCTCTTTTAGGCTCTTTTATGTCATACGTCACGATAACGTGCGTCCATCTTCGTCGCGAGGATCTTCATGACTTTGTCGATATCATCAGTTTAACGAGCTTTTAAATGTCCCTGGTTCCTTTGGCTGTACCTTCACCACCCTATACCAATATCAGTATTGATGCAACAGACAAATTGCAGTTTACGCGGGTCTTTTAACAGTAGAATAAAATTTGCTGTCAAACTCAAAACTCAAACTCAAAGCATTTATTTCGAATAAACCAATTACAGGCTCTTTTGAATTGTCAAGGGGTCGGTCAGTCAGAAAGATGAAGCTAGTTGCCCATTTCAAAGCTTAGTAGGAACCTATGGAGAATAACGGGCAAGAAACTCCATGGACACTTTTTTAAATCAAAATATGGTAACAAAATATTGGTTTCATCATTCATGTTGAAAGTATGCATGTGAGAACGACGCAGAACGTTAAAAGCGTCCGTAATAAAAAGATAAAAACAATTCAGATATTAAATTAAATTAAAAAAAGCGGTGGCAGCTAAGAAATGACCAGTCCCTACTGACCGCGCCCGTTCACGAACATGACACATGGATTAGCACCATTCAGCTCAACCATTTTGAAGGGAACTTAATGATCCAACACACACGCCACCACCAGCGAGCCATTTGAGGGGCCATGACATACTCTCAGCCGCCAGGAAACATTCAAGTCAATGAAAGACAAACCTAGTAAATGGTAGCTTTATAGTAAGTACATAGTACTCCCACATGTGCTATGCAATTATACAATACTAAAAGTTCAGTTTCCCTAAAGTCAAATTAAAATTCAATCCTATACACATTACTACTGCATCTTTCATACCTCTATATGCTTAACTAAGTATTCACATTCACATAGCTAGCAAAACTCCAAGAGATAGGATAATTTGCGCTCGCATTAGTGCAGTCACAGCGGATGCGCTGTTATCGCATCGTTTGCAAACACACTAGGAACTAGCTTCCTCTAGGATTCAAACATACTGGAGATTGTTGGTCAAACATTGGTTGAACTTTTTGTTTTGATGGGTATTAACGCAACTTCTCTAGTATCCAAACGTACTGGAGATTGTTGGTCATACATTTGATAAAAAGTTGACTAGAATTGGTATTGACGCATTGCGCATTATGAGCGACGCAAACGAAATTGGAGATGCATAAATTGGATGGCAAAGTATTGTGGGTTAATTTTGGAGAGGGTTATACTCGCCAGAAACCGTGATAGACCTTACTGTGGAACTACATTAAGCCATAATTAGTTACAATAATATGATATTTATGCTGTTGTCCCTGTCAACATTTGTAGTCACCATTCTTAATAAACAATTGATGAATCTAATGTTCTCGAAATACAATTTAAAGTTTCTCCTGTAAAGACCGTAATTATTCCAAACTATATACAACAGTACCAATTTTGCCCAAAGCTAAAAACACCCCAATAACCCATTCATAGCACAATCAAACATTTTAAATAATACAATCAACAAACAAACCAATCTGCTAATAGGAAAACAGCGAATCGAAAACTGGGAACTGAAATTCAAGTTGGTTTAAGAGCGGCGCGAAACAAATTGTCAGGAATACAGAACTGTAAAAACGCATACATCCAGTTAACAAAGCAGAAATGTAAAAAATAAATAAAAAAATTAATTGAAACTCTTGTCGTCTCGTTATTAAATGCAAAATGGATTCATTCGTTGACTTTCCTGCGCGAAACTTGTGTGATAGGGTTGGCTGGTTTTGTGACAATTTCGGTAGTTCAAAAATGTGGATGAAGGTTCCGGAGAATTATTATTCTTTGCCAAGTTATGTATTAGTGTAAAGAAACCAGCTTTAACCATGTTAAAGGCGAAAAGTATAGTAAAAAAAGTTGATCAGATTCGAATTCATAGGTTTTCAATTTATAATAAGTTCTTCAATCAGTCATCTAGGCACTGATACTTCTAAATCAATGTTAACACTGCTGTTAACTTGCCCTACATTATCAAACGTTTTGTTAACATTAAAGTTTAATCCCCCACTTAGATCAGGGTTCAAATTAATCCCAATATCATTTCCGATATTATCCAAACCTCCAAAGACATTTTCGCCCAATATCCGAACTTCAAGCTGCTGCAATATCTATTACATTCGCCATTTGCATTTAGCGAGGCTCAACCCTATTTCCATTTAAGTGCGGTCCACTTTTGCTTTATTAGATTATCCTAACACCTAGTCCCGGAGATGCTGATCAAACATTCATTGATTATTCACTATCAAAGTCTCGTTTGCTTAGCTTTTACTTCAAACTTACATGGAGGTTTTCTTCACTCTCCATTTTATCTCGAATGAGAATTTAATGATGAATTACACTGAAGATTTATCTAGGTTTTAAGTTTAACGAGACTGCAGTCTGAATTCGTGTAGCGTTTTACGTTTGGTAGTGAAAATTTTAATTACTTACAAGATAAACTTTTAGTATCGTGGTAGTAAAAAGAATTTAAACTAATTGAAATTACCCTAATAACTTCTTATCTAAAAGTACCTAGTAGCTTATTTATTAACGTGTACACACAAGCTTTGCCTTAACGGCATTATTGCAAGATATAGCACACACCACATTTGGACAAAAATTCTGTCTCTAAATCTTCACAGTACTGTTTCTTCCACCTTTAAGATGCACCCAGCATCTATTCGATGACGTAATTTAAAAATGTTATACCCTCTATCAATTCCGTAGTTTCACTAGACGCAATCCAGCAAAATCTAGGGATCATTTTCAAGCTAGATTTTACGAAAGATTTTGCTCAGTCTGCATCTTAGCACAAAGATACTCATCTTCAATGTACGCAAGTTTAACCCATTTTTCCTGATTTTTCTCACATATCTACACGGAAAAATAGTCAGTAATATTTCAAATGTTTCCTCCATTCGAGTCACCGTACATCCACAGAACAATACAAAACTATAATTTGTTTCCGTAACACCAAAAATTTTGTATATTTATTTTCATAAAGATGGAGCGAATTTTTGAAATAACGGTTGTTGTAGATGGCGCTTACCACTAGAACGGTCGGTGTTATGCGGCGAATTTCATGACGCGCTCTTTATTTTATTATTATTGCACTCGGAAATATGTGCAGCTACCGCATTCGTTAGAATTAAATTGTTGCAGAATTTCTCGTGTGGGTGACCCTAAAGTTTTTGTGGTGCATTTAATGGAATTGTGTGGATTGCTAATTACTTTGGATGCTCGGTTTTGAATTTGTGGAAAGTAGGCGTTAAACAGTCTACCAGTATACCATAGTTAGAGGCACTATTTTAGGAGTTATCAACAGATATATTTGGGTTTGCAATTTCGTATTCATTTGGTTTTGATGTGAGTTTGGTTTTTTAATAGCTGGCCAATCCATTTGCCAATCGAAGTGTTTATGGAAATATTTATCCGTTTTGTTTGGCCTAGTTTGGAAATGCGGACATTTTCAGACTAAACTTAGTATTCTAGAAACTTAAATCGATTAATATGGATAAGTCGCACCTCCAAACTTTTTGGTTTTATTAAGTAATTCCTGCAATAGTCTATGTTTGAGCCGTTTGGGGTTGACACACTGGGGCCACGGGGTCTAAGTGCCCACTTGGTTTTTTGAGATATCTCCAAGCGGTGGGTCGACTCTTCACGTGGATGGCCTATTTCTTGGCCAAAGCTGATTAGCATTGCCATACAACATGGCCATGCTGCCAGCCTTTCGGACACTCTTCCTGTTAACAGCGTTGTGGACAAATTTTTTGATGCCTTATGATTTTTCTCCTCCTTTTTTATATGTACACATATTATATTATTTTAAGACTGTTAGCTTATAAATCTTGTGTAAATATTATCTTACTTGGTACTATTAAACCTGGTACTTTATCAGACTTAATCACATCATAATTTTCTTTCTTTTCTTTTCAAAATTCTTTTTCTATCTTCAAAACACAATATTAGACAACAGTTTCATAAACCTGACCCATATTTCTTCCATCCGTATCATCTAACCCTAAATTATTCTACTCTTAATTACGTTCTCGAGTATTAAACCCAGTGACTCCCATTAAAACTTCAACATTGAAAAACATACCCAAAATAACATTAGCGGTCGGGCCTACCATTAGTGAGATTTTTTGCGTCCTGCCATATTCCCCGGACACACCTGTCCTTGGGTTAAGTTGTCTAGGTCAAAAGGTAGCGGACCATCCCAGGGGTACACAAACAGGCTAACGAAAGTAATCAGAGGTCAAACACGAAAAGGTTCGAATATTTTTTGGCAGATTTGGTCGGTGTTGGCATGTGTTTTTTGGGTTTTAGAAGGTTTTCTTGATAATTCGGATTCTTATTTAGGAAATGTGTGAAGTTTCAGATTGTTTTTTTTATTGTAGAGTATTATTGAACCAAAGAAACGTTGGATGGATTTTGTAAAAGATGATTATTGTTAGTCTGAAAGTTACCCCCTTTCTCAGAAAGTCATGCAGAGAAAACGGGTTACATTTTACTATGCGAACGGCTATGAATGCAAGAAGAAAAAATGCTGCGTCGACCCTAAATAACTAAAGAGGGAAGATAATGATGATCATTATTTAGATGGTAGATTAACTAAGGATTTTTTACCAAACAATAATATCTGCAGTTTTATGTCCTTTTAAACAGTAATCCAAGTACACACTTCCAAGAACATTGAACCACACTTTCACTCACTCAAAGTTCGAAAAGTCAACACTAACACTTTTCGCTTCAAAAAACGAATCTGAGCAAGCAATATATCAAATAAGCCGGAGCAGCGAATCTATCAAATATTTTTACTTTGCCTGCCAATTTTGTTGGACGAAACGCCGCTTTCATCCAACTAACATATCCACCAACCGTCTGTGTTACAGATCTCTGGCTCTTTGATCCTTCGTGCACATTTGAATATGTAAATTTCAAAAGAGGATGAGCACGAAGCTGCCCTACCAGAATTTAATGTTGATTTTAATTCTAATATTGGTTCAGGATATTCGGTAGTAGTTGTCTGTGAAAATATAGGATTTTAATTTCCTTGCTAATTGTTTGTCGACGATCGTTTGTTCAGTTTTCAGGGGATTCAGTAAGTAATGGATATGTGATGAAATTAATTTTGTGGAAAGCATTTGTATGCAAATAAGGAAATGTAGAGGATATACGAGAATGGAGTGCATTATTAGCTTATCGTCGAGTGCAAGAACGCTATTATGAAGAGGAATAGGTGGAGACGTTGCTGTTTAAGAGAATAAGCTTGCAATTAGTACTTGCTAATGATTATGTTTAGAATTTATGTTTTTCATCACCTACTACGCTTTAGAATGGACAACTAGCTTCATATTTCTAACTGACCGACTCCTTGAGAATTCAAAAGTGCCTGTAAATGGTTTAGTTGAAATAAATGGTTTGAGTTTGAGTTTTGAGTTAGTTAACGACAAACTGGTGACCCGTCCTTCGCAAAAGGTACACTTTATTAATGTGGCGACGTTAACATCGAGATTCCTGTGGTGGATTATCTAAATAAAAAATAAAAATATTTTCCATATAAACCCTCTGAAATAAATTTTCTTAATTATGGTGAAAACCTTATTACAATTCATTGTTTAGGCTAGAAAAACTAAGCGGTCGATGTGGGATTCTTGGGGGCGGCCTATGTCCAGCGGTAGACATCTTTCGGCCAAAATTGTGATAATGATGAAGCGGTCACAGATACACACACGAAAAGCGACTCTATTGTATACAATTTATAGATCAGAGACCCATATATCGACGGAGTAGATTAATTAGTGGCAGCACAAATTATTGATACGCCAACAGCGAAAATAGTAACCACGAACATAGTCAATACAACAACAGTGTTCACCTGAATTTAGTTATTAGGCTTCGACCAAATTGAATTCATAAAACATTGTTTGGTTACACACAATTGTATGCTAGGAATTCTAAACAGTAAGTACCAATGTCTGGTACTATTTAATAAATCCTTTGAAACAGTGTGATGGATAGAAAATTGTTCATCTACATAATTCGATTTAATTATTTTACTAGCCAATGGCTTCAAAACGTAACACGCCTTTGGATTTCTAATGTTAGTGGTATTATTTTAAATTTATTATATTAGCGACCCGCCCTGCTTCGCACTGTCTCTTCGACTTGAAAAAACATCGAGATTTCCTTAGAATAATGTAAGTTATATTAGGAAAATAAACCTTTCGGGATAAATTCTCCAAATGATGGTGAAAACCGCATCAAAATCTGTTGCGGAGTTTATAAGAACAACGCGGTCTCACGGAACGGCACGAAAAGAATAGAATAGAATATTCTTTATTATGTACACCATAAAAATTATAGATATAAATGTAGAAATTTTACACAGGGTGACACAATGGGCGGTCTTATCGCTAAAAGCGATCTTTTACAGACAACTTTTGGATGGATTAAAGGGAGAAGGAGAGAGAATAATGCAGGTAGTCAGTGGTGTATCACCACGCGGTGTGGTTGGAAAAGCGAATTTAATTTATAAAAATACTAACTGTCGCCCGCAACTTTGTCTGCGATTCAGGATAAAAAGTAACCTATGTCCTTAACCAAGTCATGGTCTATCCGAGTGCTGAATTTCATCGAAATCCGTTCAGCCGTTTTGTCGTGAAAGCGTAACAAACAAACAAACTTACTTTTGTATTTATAATATTAGTTAGGAAGTTAGGATCTCTAGATTCTATGAAACTGACGCCTTCTGATCTATTGTTCGTGTATACAAGATGGAGACGACGATACGACAATAAATTAAACTTCGTATACCTAATGACTTTCCTAGTCTGCATACAAAAATTCAACCAAATATATCCAATAGTTCAGTCACTATAGCTAGTCAAAGATTGGCAAAACCCACAGTCGGCCAATCACTACTATTTAATAATAATAATAACTATTTATTTTACAGAAAACACCTTCCAAATTGTTAGTAATTATACAAACAACAAGTGTTAGTACCTACATACATTTAACAATTAATTGGAATGTCAAAGTCTCCATTACTCAAAATTTATCAATTATATAATACATTAACACAAAAACAAAATTATTTCACGGCATGGTTTAAGGGCAATACTTGTGTCTTGGTCTAGTGCCTGAGTATTTGATCTTCCGCCCTATCGGCCACAGTGAACAAGAAGCTGTTGGCGCTGTCCCGCACCCATCAGGGAGGCGACACGCTTTCACATGATTGAAAAAATCAGTATTTAGTTTGTTTGAAAAAATCACTTTTTTAATTTCGATGTTAGGATTTATTTAATAGTGCTAAAATACTTTTATGCATTAGTGTGTCCAGTGTTTTCATTTATTGTTTTATTGTTATCTCCACGTTGTATATTTTGATCTCTTGATAAATATCATCTCTATTCCATCATCATCATCCTCATCGTCACCCTTCATCGTCCTACTGTAAGGGATCGCAACAGACTGGAATGTTGTCGACCCGTCATGTCATTCTCAGCTGACTCGCGTTACCAGCAAGTGCAAAGTACATCGAAAGATGTTACCAATTTTTATTTATTTATTTACTCACAAAATCCACAGTTCTTTAAAAAATTCACATAAAAAACAAGACTGTATTAGTGAACTTCGAAGTTTAAAATATCGATGTATTTAATAGAGAATGTTCATAATCGCGATGTAGGGAACTTCGAAAGAATATCATACTGAACTTCGAAGTTTGAATAGACATTCTTTCGAAGTTCCGTACATCGTGATTATGAACATTCTCAATAAAATACATCGATATTTTAAACTTCAAAGTTCAGACGTACAGTCAAAAAACAAAAACTAATCTAATATAGTCAATTACGAATTTACAGTTTAGTAGCTACACTTATTATATGCATCAGAAACAAACAGGATGACATGCTAGAATCATCTAAGCATATCTAAGAGTGCAGTGTGGGTGGGTGTGTAGGAAAGTGTGTGAGGAGTTGTAGTGGTGTAGAGATTATTTTTTATTAAATTCTATTTAGAATTATTAGTCAATTCGTCACATACAGAAGTTACTAAAAGTTTTCTGAATATACATATTTTAGTGTTAAATATATCAAGATGAGAGAATTGTATGTTAAAATTTGAGAATTTTGAGCGTAGTTTAGTTTAGTTGATGTTCATATATCAACTTCTACAAAACCCTCATAATTGGCACCCTGTTCTATTTGTACTAAAAACCGCAGCCCTGAAGCTGGAAGAAGTAAACAAACCGACTAGATTGAATAAATTCAAACCGCATTTAGTTTGAATTCCCCCTGCTCAACGTACATAGTAACATTTACATATGTATTTACTTCTCCGTTCCGTTCGTCGACCAACTTTTTCCAATTTCCTAGATACGAAATTTTAAAATGCTTATTGGAAAATTCAACTTATCTGGACATTAGTTAATGTGAATCGGGTTGAGTTGAAAAAGTGAGAGTTTGGAATAACAGTTGGTCTATTAACTTGCGATCGGCTAGTTGGTTTTTGTAGAAGATTTTGTTTTTGACATCTTTGTGATTGATCTGTAGTTTGTATAGGAAATGTGTTTATGATTTAGCTTGAATGCATTGCAAAAAGGAATAGGAGAGAAAACGTTTTTAAGTTAAAACTTTTTACTAAGTGATATTTCTAGATAAGAGTGGCAGTTATTGATTGCATCAACTCAGGCAGCTGAAATAAAATACGATTTTAATGATCAAATTAACCCACATGAATTTAGACATCTTAAAAATTTCACATAGCTAATTAATTATTATATTATTAAGTAAGCCTCATTTACACGGTGTGATTTGATTGCCTGTGGCATACCATTAGTTGAAGCAAAAATAAAAGATGCACCGTCAAAACAGTGTTTAAACAATGCAAGCCATTAGTTCCTTCAATTTTATGATAAGTATGCCACAGACAAGAAACGCATCGTGTAAATGGGGCTTAGTTCAACACATACTCGAGCAAGAGAACAAACCCATAACAAAAGCTACTTCAACACAGAGAAAAACAAAACAAGATCTCGAATCTCACTCAACATCGAGACTCTCAGGATACTATTGTCATAGTATAAATAAGTTCGTGCATTCACAGTTGCACAAACTACATTCAAACGTAGGTAGATTATTATCTCTCGTAGCCAAATAAAGAAAACAATCAAATCAGTGCTAAATAAAAGAAACTCACGTGCCAAGAACGTGTTATCTCCAAAAGATTATCACGACGCTAGTGGTGGACCTTTTACCAGAACCAAATTTCGAGGACGTGACGATTCGTTTATTTTTCGGCTAAACAGGATTTGTTTGATAAGGGTTTACACGTAAACGGCTTATTCAATTGATATGCAAGCTTTGGTTTCTCATCGTTTAACTTTTTTAAGTTAACATAAGTGGAATATTTGGATGAGGAAGTTGATATTTTTCACCTGTGAATTTCATAAACTGTGTATTAAAAATGCGATATTCTATTTGATTGCTGTTATGAATGAATAATTATTCAGTGTAAAATAATTAATGCGTCATCAAGAAAAGAATTTCGCAATTAGCACCAGAAGTCCTGAAAAAATCAGTAGGTACCTGGATAATAATAAAAATTCTCCGAATTACTTTCGGCTGACGGCCTCTCAAAAACACCATCCATCACTATTGTTTCACAAACTTAATGAAGAACCCTTCGTATAGAATTTAATTTCTTAACACAAATTAAGAATAAGAAAGAATAAGAATAAGAATATTTTTATTGTATAAGAAATTACAATCGAATGCGTTGATTCCTGGAACTCACACTAGGATTCCCTGTGTCGTGAGATCCAGGCTCCTTCGTTCCGTTTACATTTATAAGTTTAAAAGGTATTCGTTACAGTGAATTTCAATTTCATACACATACAATAAAAACTAATTGACAAAAGAAAAAATAATTAAGACTAATGCTAATCACAACCAAATATGTATGTATGTTGTGTTGTGTGTGTTTGTGATGATGTGAGTGTATGTGTGATATGGTGTATTTGTGTGAGTGAATGATTTAAGATCGTTGTGTTGGTGATGAGAGTGTGTCTGAATGAGATATCTGAGGATGTATATAATAATTTGGATGTTTGTGATATAGAATAATACATAATAAAATAATAAATATAGTATAAAAATATAGTATAGTGTAAAATAATACAGTAAGTAATAAAGATATGTATCAGTACCTTTTTTCTTTTTTAGATTAAGAAGTTTTCAGTCATATCATAGTCCATAGCGAGAAGCCACTTTGTAACCGTAATTTTGCATTTATTTTGAGTAAGTTGAAGAATTTTGAGTTGGTTATTGAGTTTCGAGTACATGTGCGGTCCCATAAAACCGTACGACCTTCTACCGATTGACTTACGACATGGAACCTTTTCCCACTGTACCCTTCGACTTGAGAGGATACAAGTGCACATGGATGTTTTGTGAAATCTTAGAGTGACTGATAGGATGTAAAGCTGTCTGACTCTAAGAACTCCCAAACTTCCAATTGTGAGAAGAGTCCACACGTTCATAAATACATAAACTCACGCCTTCTTCTTCTTCTGAATGATAGGCTGAAGAATGATGTGATACGGCAATGGTGCGGTTTAAAAGAAGATGTTGTGACAAAAAATTTAAAGGGTATGCTTAGATGGTTTGGTCATGTTGAGAGGATGAATAAAGGGCGACTAACAAAAGGTATTTACAAGGCAGATGTGAGTGGAAACGCCGGGAGGGGACGCTCTAGGAAGACATATAGTGACCTTATTGATGATGTTCTTCAGAAAGGTCGGGTGCGTAGTACTCGCAACCGGCGTACGTGTATGACCAGATGTATGAACGTAAACGAGGCAGAAGGAGTATGTAAGGATCGTAGCAGGTGGCGTTCTGTAGTTACTGCCTACCCCCATAGGAAGAAGGCGTGTGAGAAGAGTATTAAGAGTTAATTCGTTTTTAGTCCTTATTTCGTGACAGCTAATTACTGTCTGTGGTGACGTATTCGACTAGTCTAATGAAATAATTACATTGTTAAAGTACCGTCAAACGGGGTGAATAGGGATGCAGGGGTGAATCGGGACGATAGTTTAAAAGGGATTTTAACATTGAAATATTATAGTCTGTTGCCAACAAGGGCACTTAATCGTTAATTATGATACAGTAAACACGTTAGCGTCCTTTTTGGCAACAAACTGCATTATTTCAATGTTAAAATCCCTTTTAAAGTTTCGTCCCGATTCACCCCTGCATCCCTATTCACCCCGTTTGAAGGTAAATGAAGTTTTACTGTGGCGGTATTCCATTGAGATGTGAGCTTAGAGAGAAAAACTGATTGATTTAGCGCGAGTGAACAGTCTTTACTGTTTATCAAAGACTTTGGTAATTGCTGTGATACAATTTGAAGGAGCGAACTTTTCAAAGGAATATTTGAGTAGAGCAATAAAAGAAAAAACTGCTCGTTCATGATTTTCATAATTTCTGCTTTATAGTCATTTTATAAAAGTCAAATTAAATCCAAATATATTATTACATATGAACCTGCATGGGCACTAAGGAAACGTCCGAAGCTAGGTGCACGTCTCCAATTGGTCGTTTTTAATGGAAAAGACCCGGCAAGAAACTCAAAACTCAAAAAACTCAAAGCATTTATTTCAAATAAACTAATTACAGGCACTTTTGAATTGTCAAGGGTTCGGTCAGTCAGAAATATGAAGCTAGTAGTTGCCCATTCCAAAGCGTAGTAGGTACCTATGGAGAAGAACGGGCAAGAAACTCCATGGACACTCTTTTAAATCAAAATATGGTTACAAAACAAACTCCACGGTTACTCTTTAAAAAAATAATAAAAGTAAATCTATGGAACTATAGTTCGAAAAATACACACCGAATAGTTTTCTGAAAGATTTACTACAGAAATTCTCTTTCACCTTTTCTTTGGTACGAATGCTAGATAAATTTTCCCTAGGCAAATTTTTTCATTACCTAATTCCTCGAATTTTAACTCTCATTCCTTTCATCGCAGTCAAAGTTTCTTTCTCAATTACTAGATTAGCTGCTCGTATATTTACTTCCCGTTTAACAACAGTGCCTCCTTTACCTAAACAACTCCATACAAAGTAAGTGTGCAGGCAGAATAGTACCAGAAGGTCAGCTTCATACAACGAGCGAAAACGCACGCGCACTTATAGACACGCTTCACGTACAGCGAATGAAAACGTAATCGCTACTGACATTTTTGTTTGAGATCGCCGTACGTACGATATGACCGGTGAATCATGACCGGTCCGAAGCTTGCACAGCAGGCACACAGATTATTAAAGGCCGGCGGCGCATGCGTAGTTGCCTGGAATGTTACCATTTTATAAATATTATGTTTATATAAATATTTAGAACTAGGTATAGTGTATTTATTTTATTTCTTTGTTATTTTTAATTTTCGTATGCTGCACTGGTTGACGTCATCACGTCAACGCCGGCTGTCGCTGAAAACCAGCGCTGGGGCTCTGTCTCGCATAGGGTCGTAGCATTATGCTGAGTGATTGCCGTTTTGCGTGGATGTGATGCATATTTCCCCCCAATTCGTTCTTTTTTGTATTTGTGTGTTTTTCTCTACGTCATGTTTACCGCAAATAAACGTATTTTCTTTCTTTCTTTCTTTCAATAACATTTTCTTGGAACAGAATGTGTGCTTTTATCATTTCTAACGTATCATACTATGGTGGTCATCCACGTCCACGTCACGGCATCGCGATAACACAGGGAAGTATAGAAATGTACAGAAATAATTATTTGAAGTAGCTTTTAAATTTCCGTCCACAATAACGTTATAACATGCACGTATTTCCATATATTTTGTGGACGGGCGGTGACGACCACGATAATATCGTGACGTTAGATCTTATTAAACGGCACATTGGTGACATGAAGCGAGTGTGAGTGAGAGAGCAAGCGCAAAAGTTCGGAGAGCCTATGTTCAGACCGGCCATGATTTATCCGCCGTATTGTACGCGTCTATGTCTGCGAACGTCTGTTTTTGCCCGTTGTATCGAGCCGAACTTCTGTACTTTTGTACTATTCTGTTGTTTGTGTGCGCGGTTCACTTCGAGATCACAACGTTACCGCAATTCAATTTACTCTGGGGAACGTATGAGGAAATGAAATACACGCGATTGTCAAAGCTTTTAGAACTTAGTTCTAAATTTTCTGAAGATGGTTGTTGACGTTTTCCTTATTATTTTTTCGTTTGATTAAACGTTGATTTGGAAATAATATTGTCGGGGTTATTATAATAATAATACCAGCCTACTATTGTCCCACTGCAGGGCAGATACCTTTTCTTATACAGAGAAGGCACGAGGATTGATCATGAATTAGCGATTTCAGACTTTTAATAACTATAACCCAAAGTCAAAAGTCAAATAATTTATTTCAAATAGGCACATAAAAGGCACTTTTGAACGTCAACATTTACAAAAACACGATTCTAGTTGCCCCTTCTAAAAGGTAGTTTCGTATGGAGAAAGGTTTCCTCGCGATGTTTTTGCTTCGCCGATGTCTGAAATGTCCAAGATATACTAAGAAAGCACATATGAATTGAAAAAGTCACATTGGTAATTGCCCGGATTTGAACCCACAACCTCGTGCATGAGAGGCGAGGTCTTAACCACTGGGCCATTACGACGTCTGTTAATATATTTGATTATTTTCAAAATACCGGGTCACACTTTTGTGAATAAAGTGACACGCTATTGTGTTTTTATTAAATCACATTTTAATACCGAATTTTACAAATCCACAAAATACAAACTATCATAATATTAGCTGTATATAATGGAAAGGTGGCAAAGTATTCCCAATTCAATCAAACAGACTGAAAAGAAACAACCAAGTTTGAAATTAGAACAGTTCAATTAATCTTGAGAAATAAAATAAAATAATACCACAGGAAATACCATTTTAAATAATAATCTGACTCCAGCATCCGCCAAAAGTTGCAGAACGTAGTTCAAATTCCGCTCACAATAATTTCCCGTGAACTTTTTTCTAGAAGTTTGTTGAAATCCGCCATGTTAGAAGAAGCACCGAAGCGCAATTCGAAATTCAAACTTCGAATGAAAACAAAATTGAACGGCAAACGAGTATGAAAAGACAGAGCTATTAAAGTTATTAACCCTTAAATACGAGAAAAATCCGTAATTTCGTCCTCGCTTTTGATCAGTTCCCAGGTTTTAATTAAAAATCTCGGAACACATGAATTTGTTTGTGCAGATCAATGGATTTTTAGAATTGGGATAATTACCGAACGGGTTTGATGTTTAATTTGATTAGACTGTTTTAGAATAAGTTTTTTATTCATCTAATCGTAACATTGGGTATGTTTGAATAAGTTTTAAATAACTTTTCTGTTCAAGCATCAAAATTCCGATTAGAATTGATTTATATTTAAAAATTACCGCCGTTCTCGATTTACCCTCATCACATTATATCGTGTTCCTAATTCAATTTGTTTATCTCATTCATTTATTTTTTCAAACTCTTTTCTTATTTTATTTTTAAATGATTTAGCCAGTATTTCCGTTTTACCGCATAGATTGTTTTTTTTTTTGCAAAAATACTCACGAAACCCTTTTCAAAGGTCAGGGCTTTATGAAAACTTTTTCGTTACAATTTCAGATCGTTCCATGATTTTTGTCCGTTTTTTGTTGGCTTCGCCACGTGAACGCCAATTCTTATTTCCAAGAGGAAAACCAAATCGAATCGGGGTAAAAGATTATTTTAAGAATTGTGTGTAGCTATTTTTGTATAGTCCAATCGGGAAATCTTACATATTCACTCCATGAGAGAAAATAAGTTTTACCCTTGTTTTCCTTTAGCAGGATTTGGAGACAATATTCAAAAGTCCGATATTGGATGTAATAAGCTGCTGTTGAGATAAAATTTCCAACATAGTAAAGGTAGATTTTTGGATCTCTGCTGCATTAGAACTGAACGCAAGCGGCATGACTATACTGAAACAAAATGGACTTAGCTAGTTTTATTTTTAGGTAATATGGACAACACGCTTTTGCCCCTATCCCAATCTATTGTGTTTCATTCGATAAAAAAAAAAAAAAACTTATTTAAAATCATCGAAAGAACATGACAAATAAAAATTCAGACTCTGCTGTAGTCATTTAGATAACTAGTAGCGAAAATACGAGAACAAATAAAACTGTATGTACAGTATCCAACAATATCCTTCCCTCGTCTTCCACATCTAAACCCGAGCAAAACATAAGACGATCCAACAAATCCGTCCCTATTACATCAGATTCGAGATAAGCGCGACATTCAATTGGGGCCCAGGACAATCCTGGTTAATTCCGAGCATTGCGAGCACCTGTAATCCGGGCCAGTCCTTGGACATCTATAACAGCTAGAGTCTAGCTGGGCAGAGGAAAATCGCGGCTATAGCGGTAGCGTTGTTGCTTTGTCTAGTTCAATTACACGTAGAATTGTGACGCGGAGAATTGAATAGTTTTATTGTTAATGGTTCATACGTAAACGTGTTGGTTTAAGGTTATTGTATTGTAGATTTGAGAGTAAATGTTGTACTAAAAAGAGGGAATATTATAAGCAGTGATTATTAATCGTGAATCGTGTTTATCGTTATTTTGCTGCGGGCGACAAAATGTTCATAGCGTGAGCACTCTAGGGTTAAGGTCGGTTTGAAATATTGTATGAAATTTTTCGGGTTTTGCCTCCTACTAATTTCAGTTCCGTGATTTATAAAAATTTCTGATTTTTTATAATTGATATAATTATCCACCAAAGTTTTCTTGGAACAAATGAATATAATTTAGAAGTCAAAATCAATGACATACATTTTTAAGCAAAAATCCCGAGAGACAGAGACAGAGACAGGGTGTAAGAGACAGCGCTCCGCAGACTGATGGGGTCAATTCAGTATATCATACTAAGATGACCGGAGCATGAAATAATTTCAAGAACGTTATGGGAATCCAAAAAACCTGTTTTGTTTTATTACTTTACACGCAATGTATCGTTAGCGTGGCAAAACGCACGTAGCGAAAGGCCGGCCAGCGCGCTCGCGCCACGCGATTTACTTCAACATCCATTGCTGATTTTTTTATTTATTTACATAGATGGAGTGCTGCGTACAGAGAATTTAATTTTACATTGAAATAAAGGAATAGAAACTGAAAAAACAATTAAAATAAAATCCTGAGAAATTTTCCACTGGAATATGATTCAAAATAAGGAGCTGAATTCACCCTGTTAGTTTGCGGAGGACTGTCCCTTACACCCTTTTTTTTTTTTGGGTGGGAAATCATCAAATGACCTTTTCCGCTCTGGGCGGAGCGGAAGGGCGTGTCAGACTCTTACTGACTAAAACCCACCTGTGTTCCTTCAGTTGCCTGTGCGCCAGGGCCACGGTAACTCTTTCGAACAATCCGCGACCCCAGCAGGCATCGGCCCTATCGGACCCCGTCAATGGTGCTGACATCTCTTTGAGGCGCGCGTGGAACACGACGCGCCGTCGACCCGGGCCTGGTCCTTACCGGTCGGGTCCCTTACACCCTGTATAATGAAAATTTTGCATACCAGTCTATTTCATATTATTTTTCACCAGCAGCCTAATTGCGTAACACACTTTTAACCACAATTTAAATGATTTTGAAGGATATTGCTAAGCCTTTACTTCAATATTATGTTCGATAAATTTGTCTGCTCAACAACGTAGATAACGCAATGAATGTTGTTGAACTGTCAAAATGAAAGCCATTACTACTGTTCGTGTGTTACGCAAATACCCCGCAGGATACATGTATATTTAAAACCTTCTTTTTTGTTTCAGCAACATCTCTAGTGACGTATGCGGGTGAGCGTTATGACTTCATTCTGGAGGCTAACAATGAAATAGATAACTATTGGATCAGGTACCGGGGTCTGATGGATTGTGACGAATTGTGAGTACCCTTTTCGTTCATTCGAATATCAGTTCCTACATTTATTTGCGTATTTGAATTTCGTAAAATGTTTGTACAGGCAAAACTATATCCGCATTTAAATAATCGATATAATTAGAATCCTCATTTTTATACAATTTTGTATGCCTTCTGGTGGAACGTAGTATGGACCGACATTTATTTGTAAAACATCTGTATAATTTTTATCCTATGTTCACAAAATTAATAAATGAATTGAATTGAATTAATATCTAATTCTAAAAGATGAATTGGGATTCCAATATCAGATTTGGGTAATTATTTTATGCGAACCTAAAATAATTAAGCTATGCTAAAAAAACTAGAGGGATCTATTGCACTGCAATGCTTTTACTAGAATTTAAATCTGTTACATCATGCAGTTTTGAAATATTTTCACAATATGATTAAATAATAAAAAAACTAGAGGGATCTATTGCACTGCAATGCTTTTACTAGAATTTAAATCTGTTACATCATGCAGTTTTAAAATATTTTCACAATATGTTTCTTAATGATGGTAGAATAGTTACTCAAAAAATAACTTCCTTTACATACAGATTCACAAAAGCAAAACAAGTTGGTGTTCTACACTACGAAGGAGCCATGGATTTGGAACCCCCCGGCGACCCTACATGGGAAGAGCTGCATAACGAAGGATTGGTGAGTGCATACTAATAATTTGTATTACTAGACGATGATCAATTGTCTCGCAGGTCTATTGGTCGCAAGCGAAACTGTCTCGCATGTGGTTCTGGGTTCGATTCCCAGGTCTGGCAAAGTGTTATGGGGTTTTTCTGTCTGGAATTTCGCAGTAGCAGCCCGGAGTCTCGATTTGTGCCCGGTTGATGACAATAGGCTCGCCCCCTATTCCATGGAACTTAAACGTAAGTGGCGAAATGTGGGTGTACTATAGGTGCTTCTCTGTCTAACCTTTCGGGGAAACAAGGCGTTATGTATGTATGTAGGCGATGATAGGTTCCTGACTGAGATAAAACTATATCTTAAAGATGAAAGGAAGGAAAATAGGTGTATTTGTCACAAAACAAGTGCATACAAGAAGATAACTTTACTCGAATAAAGAAAAAATTCTTAAAAAAACACAAAATAGATCTACGAGCACATAACAGAAATAGTCGGAAGCTGCAGGTCATGACTGTGACAAGGCTTCCACTCAGCATTATGCTGTGCTATAGGGGACCCACAGCAGTACCAAAGAATAAGTAACAGACAACAACCAGAGAAGCGGCAGTTTTTATCACTCGATCATTATTTGAAAGCGTTTATTTAAAGTTAAATTTGCCCTAAGAACCAAAGGTTACGATTAGTAATTTGAAATGATCTGTTTCAGATATAAGAGCCATGTAGTAGATAATGTTAATTCATGTCTCATCATACCTTGCAACAAAATCAGTACTCACACGTAAAAACTCGCTCAAAATAGGGGCAAAAATACATTTTCAAAGCAACCTTCCATTGAACACCTTCGAAACTGCGTCCCATGCAAATTTTTAAATAATAAATTCGGTAAAAGCGCCATATCATTGCATATTCAACGCAACTACCACCCAAGGTCACATTTTAGACCTATAAAAGTGTGTTGGGTACAGTTGCTATACATCGGTGTACACTATAGCGCCCTTATGTGTCATAAAAACTTAAGGATAGTATCTTCCCTATATGACAGCTTCCCAATGGCATAGAATAAGATACTCGTAGTGCAGAAGCGAATCTCCTAATCCGACATAATATTATTGTGTCGATATAAGCACGCTCGCATTAGCTCCAAAACATATACTTCGTGAACGACCTACATAGATCGCGGTAAATTAGCTCAAATTATTCGTGTAATTTTGTGTTCTGTTCGTACAAATTGTCCTTTGTCCTTGTTATTGTTTGTACCATTTTATATTAACGATGTGACGAGGTAAGCAGTAAAGTAAGGAGTTTGCCAAAAATCACGCGTTTAATTCATTTACCGTAACCGCTTCATTATGAATGCCTGCAGTTTCGGGGTTTAGAAAACGTTCATCACAGCCAGGGTTGTATCATCGCTTGCGTTGCACGTTTCGCGTTCCATGCTTATTTATCGACAAAATTGACAACCCTGGGCCGGCAGTCTCGACATAGATAGCGATGCAGTCGCAAACTACCGATCGCTAAATCCTCAGTTGTAGCCCGTCAAATTCAAATTTTCTTTAGTTTTTTGCAAATTGCAGCTCTGTTTTGCGTCGTATGTTGATAAAAATGCAATTCTCGAGTGTGAGAATGACATATTTATTGAATAATAATCATGAATTTTATATCAATCGTAAAACTTTGGAAATTTGTTCAATCTAAGAATTTTTGAAAATATTTCGTATGAAAATTCCAAAGTTTAACGGCCCTGGGACTCTATCTTAATCATTGGCAGACCATTTTTATGCAGGGAAAGTCAATGTGACAGTTGATAGTTGCACTTTACGAGGTACGAAATTGCATGACACCAGTTTATGTCTAATATAGACCTACTAGAAGTGTATGGTATCCTCCTTTTTTGGCTTGGATGAGGACAGATTGTAACAGATTGATAGGATTATTACGGCGTCATCGGTACGAACAAAGGAAACTGAAGCCAGCACCCTAATTGCGTAACACACTTTTAATCATAATCCGAGTTTTAAAAGATATTACTAAGCCATTGCTTCATAAGTTTGAAAAATTCGTCAGCTCAACAACGCAAATAACGCAATGAACGTGGGTGAACTGTCAAAATGAAACCCATTTCGATCAATTGGCATTTTATGTGTGTTATGCAATTACCCCGCAGTGTGTTGAACAAAAGAAAAATGAAGTCAGGGAAATTGAAGAGAAAATTATGTATCAAATTGACACACTAAGTCAAATTTGCCATGTTATAGCCATTTTATACAACTGTCAAAGAACGACAGTTGTGATTTAAATATATGCACAATTTAAGTTGGTATTGGATACACACAATTAATGGGGAAGTAAACTTTCAAAATGGCGTCGTAGCTAGTTCTCAAAGCAAGTTAATAGTGCAAGGTGTGAGGAGGTTTTTAAATATTTTTTTGCGAAAATTACTCGTTGTTGTGTTCCTTAATGCTCGGAAATTTAAGTCTACCATTTTCCGAATGACCTTACACTTGAAGATTGTGGCTTAAAGCCATTCGTAGGGAATTATTTGAATTAAATAGTGTTCGAGGTTATGGCGGAAACATTTTGTAGAAAGTGATTATGAGGAAATAAGAAATATTTAAGGTTTTTTATTCTGACACTTTCCATATCGAATAAATCTTGATTTGAAGTATTGAAATCACCAAAAATAACGAAATAGTGGAATAAATCCAAACTCATGAATGAAAAAGAAATGGAATGAATGAACGAAATGTCAAATTTATTGTAGGCCGTAAGGACTTAGCTATGGTCACGCCATCTACAGTTAGCTTTGACCGACCTTCCCCATTTCCTTGACTTTACTTTTCGGTTCTATACGGTTTTCTTGTTCTATGCCATCGGATATCAAAGATACGCATAATAAAGTGATATTTATGACCGTCTGTTTTGAGGTTTGGCCAGTCGTTGAAGAGGGGACGGAAGCTTTTATGGTGAATGATAGTATTATGAAAATATGTTATTTAATAGCCGTGCAACCAACCCATGGTGTTCGGCTTGGGTCGCTTTTTTAACCAAAATGTATTATAGCAGATAACATGAATCACGCCTATATTCCCCGAAGGGGTATGTAGACGTCCACCTATACAGGGTTGCAGGGACACCGACGCGCAAACTTTGACCATGACTTCAGCACAATTATTCTAGACTCCCTAGCGTAGAAATTTTTCGTCGGTTATCATAAAAATATCAGGTGTTTCATCGTCATCATCATTATCATCATCAGCCTATATTCGTCCACTGTTGGACGTAGGCCTCTCTTAGTAAATGCCACTGAGCCGATCTTCGGCTCTTCTCATCCAGTCTCTGCCAGCCGCCTTTTGCAAGTCTTCACTCCACCTATCCGGCGGGCGTCCCGCAGTAACGCTTGTGACCACTAGACTGACGAGGCAGTCTAGACCCAAGACTAAAGAGCCTAATGTTTGCGTTAAATTTCTAGACCTCAGACTAATTTTAACCCAGACGGGGTCAAAATTTTTCTGCTGAATGGCATGATTGAATTCAAAGAAAAAATCCAATTAATTCAGCAGATAAATGAACCACTCAAAAGTCACAGAAACATTCGTTAGCGCGAATTAGATGTTTGAGTCTTTAAGGGCCAGTTTCTCGAACGGAAATTATCCCAAACTTAATGACGTGTCAAACTGTCAAGCGCGCGTAAACTGCTGCAATTGGCTGTTGCTAAATCATTCAACCGATCACAGAAGTTTACACACTTGACAATTTGTCACATTAATTGTGTGATATTTTTTTTCGAGAAACTTTCCCTAGGACGCTTTAGTTAAATGATCTATTCCCATCCAATACCAAGAGCTAATACCATTTGGTATTAATTTATTTCCGAATTTATTTTCTATTCCCAACGAGTAGGTACCACATTTTTTTAAATAAAAAATCTATTACTAACGAATACCAAAGCGTGACTTTTTGTACACTCAGCTACACAAAGTTTTATTTAAATTGCGTTTTACCGAAATCTAGGGTAATCTAAATATAGGGTTTGGGTTAATAAGCTGGTCGACGGAGCCCCGCCTCGCGGGGCTCCTATTTCTGTCTAAAGGGTTTAAAGGAACCTAACCAACCGAACCTCGGGATGCCACTGACGTCGACCGTCTAGGGTTAGGATTTTCGGGAACATTTATTATGTTTTCGGAAACTTAGTTCGGTAATTCATTTTAACACAGCTTAGCTGTTAGTATTACAGTCAACCAGAGATCGGTCGCTGGAAGTTAATTTGGTAGGTAGGTAGGTTAAACATTACTTAAAATCACTCAAAGCATTTTAATTTTACTGAACCTGACTGTATCTGATTTCTTCAAACTTGTTTTGGTATTGGTTTTAAAATGTGGTACTCGTTGGGAATAGAAAATAAATTCAGAAATAAACTAATACCAAATGGTATTAGCTCTTGGTATTGGATGGGAATAGAGCAGTTAAATCATCCCACATCAACTAATTCCCTCCTTGAAAACTTCACTACAATGAAATCACCAAAGATCTGATCCTAAAATTACGTGCCCTCTATTGAACAAGACCTTAGTGACTTTCTTATTCATTAACCCTTACAAAACCAAAGTTTTTTCCCACTTTTCTACCAAGTTTCGAAAGAAATAGGACCAGCTTATTCTGTTGAGAAACTTTGTAATTTATTGAGGCAACTTGTCACGTTACCTCTTAGTGGACTTAGAACTTACTAGAACTTAGGAGAGCGTTTGAATATATCAGATGTGGTTGCAATAATAGTTTGTAATTGTATGTTGGTATCTGAAGCCGTTGGGATTTGTAGTGTATTATTTGTACCTATGGATCTGAGAATAGCGGGTTATTCCTATATCTTCATAGTTTCTTAGTTTGTCAAAAAAAATCTCATTCTTTGCTTCAAGTTGTAAAAAAAAAGTAACTAGTCGTACTCATATCAGTAGCTATTACGGCATAATATTTCAAAAAGAGTGTTCTAATTAATTTCTTTTATCTCTATTTTTTGGTGAATTTATGTAGTCCACACGATTGCTATAAGCCAGTACCTTGAAATCATGCTTTTTTGGTAATAGACAGTTATCTATTTGAAAAATTCTGGTTGATATCGTTTTCTTTTTCACATCTTTATACATAATCTTTTACTACATATGTTATTGTCTGTTAAATCACTATTTTAGAGGCCAAACCTTTACAGAAACTGAAATAGAATGTAGATCAAGATGGAATCTGATATCGATCGTAAGATGAATACTCCAGACGTCTTGCGATTTCAGCAGTCAGTCTTCGATATTCTCTGAATTGCTCTGCTTTATAAATATAGGTTCAGTAAGACGCATTCTGGAATTCGCTCTCGGTCTCTACTCTTTAGTCATTTGAGGCCATATCTCAATATACACTGGCGTGCAATAAAATCGACACACCCCGTGCTCTTCGATTTGAAACAATATAATTCAACAAAGTTTACTAAAAATAACCTAATATATTGTATACTAAAACCTTCCTGCCGATCTATTCTGTAAAATTCTCACCGTGAAAACATAGGTGAAGTGAGCTGTCAGTCCGCCTGATGCAAGGGCTTGCCACTATTGACAACTCACTCCACGCTCACTTCGCCTAAGTTATCACGGTGAGATTTTTACAGAATAGAACTGCAGGAAGTATGTAGATTACGTTAGTTAAAGAATTATCACAACTGATTTAGAAGTTTATGAAAAAATCACGAACTTACAAACATGGGGGTTCGAATAAAGAACCTCTTTTTTTCCGTAAAAAAATCAAGTAAAATTTTCATTAAACGAACAGAAATAAACAAATATTATTTTATTATTATTGATGATAACTATCGTAAAAAATAATAATAATAATGATGATAACTGTCCTTAGAGGAAAAAAAGCGTCCAAGTGGTTTCCGTACCAACGTACAATATTTAACACCTTTTTTTTTAAGGCGTTCCGCCTTCCCTTGTAATTTTTTTTATTTTATTTATTGTTGTTATAGCGGCCATAGTAGTACACACTCTGTGATAATAAATAAATGAAATCTTAGTGACGTCAAAACTATACATTGTTTTTTTTTTGTTTGTTTTTTTTTGCGTTGTATGGGAAAAATTCTAATGCCGAAAATAACTTTTTATAATTTTTATCCTTTTGTCTGTTTGTCTGAATGTATGTTCCAGCATCACCCAAAACTACCCGATAGATTTTGTTCAAATTTTGCATAGATATTCTCTACAAGTCTGGTTAGTCTGTAGGCTATAAATTATCATGCTATTTGCTATGGGGGGTGAGCAATATTGCAATTTGTTCATATTCTTCTATAGCAGTGGTTCTTAACCGGTGGTCCGCGGACCACTGGTGGTCCCTGGAAGCACCCGAAGTGGTCGGCTAAGCCATCTAAAATATATTAAAAAGTGACAACGAGTCGACATAACGACGCGCGGTGCGAGCATCGATCACTAATAAAGAAGTTCTTAATTAGTGATCGATGGGTGCGAGTCGAGAACCTAGCCGGGGCGAAGTGGGCGGTGGGATTTGCAGCGAGCGAGCAGCCAGTCTCCTCTAATTCAGTTCGGTTAATGATAGTCGAAACTACCTACTTTCGTTGTTTTGTTCTGAGTGCTTGTTTATTTTCAATTTTAAAGTTCGACAGCTAAGGGCAAATATCGTTGGCCTACGAAGGTAATCGTAGTAAATAACTGCTCTAGATTTTAATAGATCAGTAAAATAAACCTTGTTTGTTTTGTTTATGTCACCCGTTAATTCTAAATAGATACTGTGAATACTATGTCGTATTTAACCATTTTCTTTATTACGTCAAACTGTAAAAAGACGAGCCAAAAATCTAGAATATTGCAGATAGTTACAGATTTAACCTTTAAAATGATTATCATCACGCTATACCTTTATGGACCTAAGCAATCGATCATAATATATAAATGTTGGATTTTTGAGATCGGGCAAAAGCTTCCCTTACATTTCTTAGGAAATGAGATTGAGATGAGAGAGAACACAATATACCGGTGTATAACAACTGTCAGAATAATACATAACTTTACTGGGCTGAATAGTTAACGAATATAGCAGATAGATTTTAAATTATTAGCAAGATCCAGCATTTACGAATATGGCGAAGATAAAAGTTATGGCATACATCTTCAACAATTCAAATCATTCTGCTACAGTAAAAATATTATACTAGTACAATAATTAAGAAAATATTAATTTTCTACCTGTAATGGTTCAAAAGATGCAGCCTTGTGACAGACGGACAGACGGTCGGACCGCGGAGCCTTACCAATATGGTTAGGGCCGTAATCCTAAAAATGGACTACTAGAAATTCTAGTAGTCTAGAATGACAGTTATTCAGATTTGAAAATAGTAAATGCTATAAACGCGATGGAATAAATTGGCACTACATTACTATGACGCGATAATTAATCATGTCCATATTAAATGAATGCAGAACTCAAAGATGGGTGCAATAGAAGAGCCTTCTCAAGTGCAAATACTTAAGTACGTCTAGCACTCCCCGAGGAGTCGGCGTATATACCTTGCTGTGTAGCTATAATCTGTTCAACACGGCATGACCTATTTTTACGCTCTTTTTGACTTGGGGTTGAAGAGGAATTAGAATAATTTGGATATAAAAATTAATAGATTTTTCATTTTAACTTATCATGGGGCTTACTATGCATTCAATATTTGACAGAAAGTGGCGGGGTAATGGGGGTTATCGGTTTTGTGCTCACCAGTTGGCGCCACTGGCAAGTAAGGTCCTGTCAGTGCTTTTATTTGATGTTTTGGATACGTTTAAGTACCCTTAAATTCATAATATGTTTATTTTATTACATTTTAAAACTTCACATGAACGTTTGGATTATAATGTTCCTAAAATTGGCAAGCATGAAGCAGACTGTAGCGGCATCTACAAACGCCACATGCGAGCTACGCGTCACACTGACGTCACGCAAAATCCTGCATCGCGCAAGCAGAGTTTACCGCGCAATTAGCATATATACAACGTCCCGACATCAACCGTCGGGCAGTTGCCCACCAGACACAACACCCGTCTGGTCGGAGGATCCTCCCTTTTCTTTGGAGGTATGAGTGAACTTTACACCCTGTTCCTCATACCTCTATACAGACAAATAGTATTCTTCCTTAAGGTGCTAAATTAGATCCTAACTTTTTACTTAAAATCTTAAGCCATAATTAATCAGGAATGGCACAACCATTGCAACAATTATGAATTATTAGTTAAAGTTAGTGACAAAAAATCCCGCAAACAGTAAACATTCAGTACATTGGACATCTAGAGACTTTATTCTACACTAGCACCTCTAGTGGCGAACTCAAGCGCGGTAGCCCTCATTGCGTTGCACACTCACAATCCCAAAGCCATTGATTTTGACTGTTCAACAATAGTGATAATTACGATGAGCACACGAATGTTTCGAACAAATGAAGCAATGGATTAAGAATGTCTTTCAAAATCCTTCGGATTATGTGAGAAAGTGTGTCACGCAATTAGGCTGACAATTTAGTACCAAGCGATTTTGAACTTTGTGTGGTGCAACTATTATTAATAGTCAACTTGACCTACTCTGCAATGAAACTGCCCTGTATGGTACCGACCCAGATGTCTTAAAAAAAACTTAAATTCGTGACTTCAAAATCAAATACAGAGTTGGAATACTCATATCTTGTACAACAGAGAACATACCACTGATTTTATAACTAATATCATTCAAATTAAAGACCATATTCTCATGGCAGGAAGCCTCGTTTAAACCGAGATGGCAGTATCCTCATTAGCGATGTGCATACCCATGACATTTTGAAATTCCAGCCGGAATTCTCGTTTGCACGACACGAATATCGTCTGTCAACCGCATCGGTTTGCAAAGCAGATTTTCAGAGAACAGTATTAAATTGACGACGTGTTTTAATCTTTATGTCTTATGACATGCTTGAGATCGTCAAGTATTAAGGGGGCTTTTTTATGTAATGCCAATATAGTGATTGTTTAGAGGTATCCTCGTCAAATTATAGATCGAAAGTCGTAGGCCTTTATTAATTTTATTTTATTGGTTCACCAACAACTGCCCAAATTGGTTTTATTCCAAAGGTAGCATGCAAAATGTATATGTAACAGAACAGCAATCACTTACAGGTAAACTCTGCATACATTAAGAAGTTGTTCAAAAATAATAAGTACCACTTTATCGCAACATTCGCCTTATTTTCCAACATAAAAATTTTATCCTTACAAAATATTTCAGTATTATCATGCAAGGGAATGTCGTCATAATATTAGGTACTTATTATAAGAAATTCACTGCTGCTCCCTTCCTCGTCGCCTTAGACTCACAGATTAAAGAAAACCAGTGACCTAATTCTACCCAAGTTCAGCTGCCAAGTAACACCCGATCCTACAATCAATTCCTCAGCACACTGTCGCAAGAATTACCGCAGTGTAATGTAGGAAAAAACTATAAGATAAGCCTCTTATCGGCACAACGACGATATTAGTCAGGTCACAAAATCAAATCGCCTGCAGAAGCGGTAAAATTATCCCTTTGGCGTTACGAGGCAGTAGTGAGCTGGCGAAATGCCAGACAGTATCAGCCAGGGCATTGCATACACCGATTAGAATAATGTACTAGTTCCAAGTAAAATATTCTGGAGTTACTATCTTAGAATGAGTTTGGTAGAAGATCGATTGGCGGTAATGGGTTTGGGAATTATTGGCGTAGATTTTTGTCAGAGCAACATTTTTGTTTAGAACCATCACGGTGGCTATTTCGCCGCCAACTAAATCAAATCAAGACAAGACATCTAGACATTGTATGGTACAGTTACTGAATAAAAGAAAGAAAAGGTCCATCTAAAGGTTGTTTATAAAATATCGCTTTTAACGATAAGACCGCCCATTGTGTCACGCTATGTAAAATTTCTATATTTATATCTTTAATTTTTATGGTGTACATAATATTCTATACAATTCAATTCTATTCTAATACATCATGATGCTTAAAAAGGTGTTTTAATTTTCGGCACACACAACTGATTTTTAAATGGCAGTAAAAAGCATCTCTTGATCACTTCGATTAATGGGGCAGCTGTAAAATTTAGAAAGTCTACTTTCTGGACTGGAATTTCTAGCTATTTCACACAAACAAAAAAAGATAGCTACAGTAATTGCAACAAGGCAACTCTAAACAGGAAGTTACTATGATTCTTTAAAAGGATAGACTCAATATTTTTTTGTAGACATGAAACTTTTTACTTGCTTATACTCCCGTAAAGATAAACATCTTTACCGATGAGACTTGAAGTATCTGAATCGTTTACCATTATATCCGATAACGACTTACCGCTTAAGCACTGCTATATTACCTATAACACTAGGGGATATCGTTTTCAAGCACTACATTACCCTGTTTCTGGGTTAGTTCAAGATAAGGTGCTTAATGTGTGTTTCTGATGTAGGTATTATAATCTGGATAGGATATTTTATGAGCATAAATAGCGCTTTCTGATACTTAAGTGGATTATTAAAAATACTCAGTTTTATGGCTTTGCAGTAGGTTGCTTTAAGGTGAATCCTCAGTTGTAGCCCGCCAAATTCAAATACAATTAAATTTTTTCAATTTGTTCTACCTAATAATTTTCATATCAAATATTCTGAAAAATTCTTAAGTGGAACAAATTTCCAAAGTTTGACGATTGATATGAAATTGATGATTATTATTCAATAAATATATCATTCTTACAGTCGCGAATCGCATTTTGATCAACGTACGACGTAAAACAGAGCTGCAATTTGCAAAAAACCAAAGAAATTTTGAATTTGGCGGGCTACAACTTAGGATTCACCTTAACAAATGATAACTCGTTTTTCTTACCGATCTTAACGTTAGATCATTTCTAACTTATCTTTAGGCAGTTTCCTACGATCTAAGACCCAGTCAACACCTAAGGACCAGCACCCTAATTGCGTAACACACTATCAATCACAATTTGAATTATTTTGAAGGATATTGCTAATCCATTGCTTCGTATGTTCGAAAAATGTATCTGCTCAACAACGTAAATAACGCAATGGAAGTTGTTGAAATGTCAAAATGGAAAGGTAGTGTGTTACGCAATAACCCCGCAGTTGCAGTAGGAAAGCATAAGGCGGAAAACTTAACTTCGTTCTCCGCCTTATATGATTAGCATTTAATTTTAGGTCGATGGTAGCTCGGTATAATCACAAATCCCATTGCCGTTCAGTACTTCAGTTAAACGAGATTGTAGTTCTTTTTAACTTTCCTAAACCTGTGTAAATCTAGCCAAATGTAAATATTGCGCAAAAAAGATATTTTAGGAAATTTTAACATGGGTTCAAGCGCAGTGTGGAGACAGAAACGTGAATTATAATAATTGGCCTGATATTTTTTTCCCATAAAGATAACACTAAATCGCTATTTAAAACTTGTACCTTGAAGAGAGTCCATCATGAAACCATGTAAAAGTTATATCAAAAGATAAGGCTTATTCGTTTTAAGGGCATGTTGAGAACACATTTTATGATTCCGATATTATTTTAAAAATATATACAAAATCTAGCAGATAAGCGCTTCCACCGGCCGGCCAGTGCCCGCTGAGACTCACTACAAGACACACCGCACTACAAAAGGGCTTTAACCAATATTTTTTCTTCCACAGCAATTGAACGCACTGAACAAGGGAGAAGAAGACGAAGAAACTATAAGTGTGGCTGAAATGAGGTCTCTTGAAGGATACGATGACAGTCTTAAGGAAGTGGCTGACTACCAGTTCTATATAGCCTATGATTTCTATGCCAAGAACAACTCGCACTTCCACAGGTCTCCCTACTACGGATATTACCAGGGTGAGTTTATGTACCGAAATCTATCTCTACTATAACAATTCCACAGAACGTATGTGAAGATCTGCGTAACACGATCATGCATAAATAAATGGCTTAACGAATTTGAATGGATTATCTTTCTGAAAGAATTTCATAGTTATCGCAAATAATTTTATTGCGGTAACTGACTAATTCCTACCCAAGATTTTTTTTGTTTGGATTGCCGATTCCTTGTTCCTTATACTTACAATAGGAGTAGATTCACGACAATAACGGTATTAGATATTTTTAAACACTCAAATACGCCAAATGTCAGTTTGAATAAAGAAAAATACATCAATCTGGCTGCAGTAATAAAATTACTCTTGGAAAATATTAGACTCCAAAAATCCAGGCGTATTTCTTCGCAGCCGTATCGAAAGATACTTAAAAGTGAATCAATCATGTTGCTGGGTGCTTAGCATTTTGATGTATTAGCCTGCTAGTCTTAAGATCGATAGTTGAATACGTGACTAAATACATTTAATGTTCATCATAAGATAGGCAGTGAACCACAAAATAACTGCTAAAATTAAAATGAACCTTAGCGACCCAAGACATGATTGATGAAATTTTTAAATGAGAAAGTCCCAATTATAGGCATAATGATTCTCTAGTCATTTTGCAATTCATCAAATAAATAGGTGTTTCTAATTAAAACATTCATTGAACGGCGCCCGAGGTTAATTACGTTATTTTGTGCACGAACGGAGAAAAGAAAATTGAAGAGTAATTGCTAATTTTGTTTTGGATGTATATGATTTTGATTGAGTGGGTGATTTGATTAGAAATGATGACAGACATGTAAAAGTAAATATTTTCATGAAAGACGAAAAGTTCATAAAAATATAATCCATTTTTGATACATTAATAAAAGTTTTAGCAATAGATGCCAAGGATGCAATAGATTATTTGCATTTCTTTATGCTTTTTGTTTCTCTTTCGCAGTCCCAGCAAAGCAAAATCGTCTGTACACACCTCAGCTGAACCACATCAGTATGAAGCTACCTTCAAGTCCTCTCCTCACTAACAGACCTTCAATGGACAACTTCTGCAACTCTTCCAGTATCGATGAATCCTGTGCAGAAACTTACTGTGAATGTTCCCACGTTCTTGCAGTCAAACTCAACTCAGTAGTAGAACTGATCATCGTTGATGAAGGAGTCACTTTCGATGCCAACCATCCTTTCCATCTACACGGTCATAGCTTCAGAGTAGTCGGTCTTAGAAGACTCGCTAAGGACACCACCATAGACGAAATCAAGGCGTATGACAAAGCAGGTCTGCTTAAAAGAAATCTAAAGAACGCACCTATCAAAGATACTGTTACGGTACCCGATGGAGGATATACAGTTGTCAGATTCAAGGCAGATAACCCTGGATATTGGCTCTTCCATTGTCATATCGAGTTCCACGTAGAAATTGGGATGGCGTTGGTCTTCAAAGTCGGTGAACATAAAGATATGGCCCCAGTACCAAAAGATTTTCCTTCATGTGGTAGCTACTTGCCCGATAACATGTTGGAGCATGCAACTACAGAGAAAGCAAGGAGCGAAGATGATGTGATTTCTATATCACATTGGTGGCCTGTGGTCTTTGTAAATAATAGTACATCATCGAGTACTAACGTATATGCTTCAGGATTGGCAATTGTATTAAGTATATTGATGTTAGCATTGAATTTGAAATCATAGTTTATATTTTAGAATGTTAATCATAGATTGTTGATGCCAATAGTCCAACTGCAATTTCCTATGAATTTTGTATGTGGCTCACTATTGTAATTTGTACTTACTTGAATTTTATTTATTTCTTTTAAAGTGTTAGATTGTATAAGATTTTCTTTGACATGAAAACGAAATAGCTGTTAATTTTAATACGAATGTTGTAAAGAAAGTAAATTAAATGGCTTTAATGTGTTTTTCAAATAAATTGCTAATCTTGAGGTGTATAGTTTTAGAGGCAATATTAGTAATTAGTAGGTTTTCTACATTTTCTATGCCGTCGTTTCTGTCTTGCCCAGTTCAAAACTAAGAGAATGTTATTGAAAGGTCTTTGTTATGAAATCCTAATTAGAAATACGTTACAGGAAAAAGATTTGGTAAAATTATTGTTCTTTCATCTTTGCTCTCGGTGTTCAAAAATTTATATATTCCAACGAATTTTATTTAGAATCTTCCTAGTGTTATTATAAAATGCTCCGATTTCAGACTTTATCATTACGAAATCTTCGTGCTTAACATTATATGTTCCTTGCAATGTCAAGTTGTCTGTGTTATTTCTACGCTATAAGCCGTTTCTGTATATTGAATAGTACTTACTTATGTTTCATCATTATAATCGTCTGCTGCATCGCAAATATTAATACTTACAACATGAGATTATTATTTAAGTCTGTGATTGGTTAAAAACGAATCGACCAAAAAAGTAGTATTGAACATTTTGAAAAAATGTTTCTAAGATTTGTTAGACGTCGTTGATGATATGTGATATTATTTAGTTTCATAATGTTAATGTAATATAGTTTATAAGTATTTTATAATAATGGAAAATTAAGTACACTTACCAACAGCATAATTATTGTGTTGTTTTATTTATCTCAAATTATCTCCTTTACTGTGGTTTCTTGCTCCTGTCTAATGCATCTGAAGAGTATGCTATGTTGACAAATATACAGGCTTGTTCTCTTACAATTTATCATTAATGATTATCATCACCTGCCTAGCCTTTTCCCAACTATTTTTAGGTTCGGCTTCCAGTCCAACCGGATGCAGCTGAATAGCAGAGACTATCATGGAGTACATGCCTATCTGACCTCCACAATCCAGTTACCGGGTAACACGATGCAGCTGAATACCAGTATTTTACATGGAGTGACCGCCTATCTGACCTCCACAATCCAGTTACCGGGTAACACGATGCAGCCGAATACCAGTATTTTACATGAAGCGACCGCCTATTTCACCTCCACAATCCAGTTACTAGGTAACACGATGCAGCTTAATACCATTTTACATAGAGTGTCTGCCTATCTGACCTCCTCAACCCAGTTACAGGGTAACACGATACTTCTTGGTAAACTATCATTCATGATAACTATGAAAATAAGAAGTGTAATCATCTCTGTCATGATAATTTTAAACAAATTTTTAGTAATAGGTATACAATAATTTCCTCAGAATAACTTTACAGAAAAGTTAATATTGTGACCTGTCATAAATTAAATTTTATAAAAAATCCGCACAAACTAGAATCCAACAATCAATCACAACTTTATTTACATGTGCCAAGTTAACATCAATATTAATTTTGTTTTGTTTAGAATATAAAACCAACATGTTGATAACCAATAACTGGGTTGTGGCCGTCAGATAGGTATTCGATCCATGTCAAAAACGATATTCAGCTACATCGTGTTACCCAGTAACTGAATTGTGGAGGTCAGATAGGCAGTTACTCATTGATAGTCTCCGCTATTCAACTGTACCGGTTGGACTGGAGGCTGAACCCAAAAATAGTTGAAAAAAGACTAGGCAGATGATTATGTTGATGGCAAAAGAAAAAAATAGAAATCGAGGCCTATGTTAGGATGACTGAAGTTCAGTTAGTCTGTATAGACATATGTTATGACAATATCTCTACTATCATAAACCTTCTCCATTTTAATATATTTTTTCAGTTAAAATAACATAACATCACGCTTGTAATCCCCGAAGTGATTGGCAGAGGTGTACCTGTAGTACCTACCCCCACATTTCGCCAGTTATATTTAAGTCCCATGTAATAGGGAGCGAGCCTATTGCCATCAACCGGGTACAAATCCAGACTCCGGGCTGCTACTAAGAAAGTCCTGATGGGAAAACCCAATAACACTTTTTCCGACCGCGGAATCGAAACGAGGATCTCATGCACTTGCGACCACTAGACCAACAAGGCAGGCTACTTCAGTACTTTCAGATAGCTAAAGCTGGTTGGAAAAACCCTTAAATGTAATATATCTGTGGTACAGGCTCCGTCTTCGCAGGGTGGCTGGTAGCAGCTGGATGAGAGTTGCCGGAAATAGAGCTAAATGGCGTGCTATTGGAGAGGCCTATGTCCAGCAGTGGACTGCTGTAGGCTCACGATGATGATGACAGGCTACGAAACCAGCGGCGAGGAGCGGTGGACGTGTGGGGCGATGGCGATTGAACAATATTGTACCGTAGACTCAGTTAAAAGCTTCTAAACATAATTTCTTTATGCGACAAAGGTAAACATTACTTATTAAATTTTTATAAAAATCATCTACTTTAAAATATTTGTAAATATGGGAGCAGCATGTATCTATCACATAATTAATTTACCTGTCATTGCTTTAGATTTAATTCTTTTTACCTATTGTGGTATAGTAACTTTATTCTATGTGCATCGTCCAAACATATAATTATATAATTAATGTGTACATAATGTTGTAAGACATTTTGAAAGTGTAATGGTGGAGTTTCTTGCCTATTTTTCTCCATACAAAACTACCTTTCGGAAGGGGCAACTAGAATCAATTCTATTTTCTTGTAAATTTTGACGTTCAAAAGTGCTTTTTATGTGCCTATTTGAAATAAATTATTAGACTTTGACTTTGACATTGAAAGGCAAAAGAAAACATTATACGAAAGTCCATAAAAGGGATCACAAAGAGAAGCTAGCCATGAATAATTAGTCCGATATCGATCAGTCCAATAAACGTTTCCAACCATCAAACAGAGCAGCTCAAATTCCTCCATCACTTTATTAAATTAGTAGGCAAGCTAATAAAGCGACATTTAATATTAAATATCTAATTAACGGCCAGCCAAATGATTAAGTTAGCTTCAATGCGGGTAAATCAGATTAACAGATTGGAGCGGACATCCGGGGTGTGGGCACAAAATAGATAGATACAGAAGGTCGACTTCATACTGCGAGCGAAAACAGGCGCACGCACACATAGAGTGCGCTTGCACTTGCTTGAACGTGAAGCGTGTTCCAAAAGTATGTGATTAAAATGTAAACAAATCGATCAGACAACGTACCTAGAATTTTAAAGCGGCACTACAAATAATGGCAGGTACGTTTCTACCATTATTTGTACACTTACAAATTGAATGCTTCGAATGCCCGTCGCCGTACTTACATATACAAGTCTAATGTTTGTTCCAAAAGTATCTGACGGAAGAGTAAACAAACTCTGTTCAGGTTAAATTCTTACGCAATCACTCACTACAAGAATTTAGTAAAGGCTTGTACACACTGGCGCGACGCGTCGCCTGACACAAAGGCACCGCCTGCCGCGCGACGAGCGACGCCTTTGTGTAGCGCTGTCGCGTCGCGCCTGTCTCTGGGAGCCTTAACACATTCATCTATATTTAGAAGGTTTCAGCTTTATATCTGAATAAGTTTTCCAACAATTGTTTAAAAAAAACATACACGAAAATATAACTTGTAAAATTAACCTAAATTGACCTATTACGAGTAACCCGATTAACCTAATTATAGGTACTAACGGTTTTCGTTCATTGTATTGAGCCCGCCTTCTGTACCAATTTATTTTGTGGTGTGGATCTAAAATGTTGTCCATGCAAGGATTAATCTTGCGTGCAAATAATCTCATGTGTTTCAGTTAATATGAGAGTTAATGCTTATGTGTCGGTTTAGTTTTTCTTTACGGAATTAATTTTGGTTGGTTATTTTGATTAAAATTGTAATATGTTACGAATATTTATGTGTGTTTTTTGTAGCAATGATAAGGTTCATATTTTTAAAGGCTTGTCTAGAAGTAACCCATTCACTTGTACATTCACAGTACTTAACACATAAACTCAAAAGAAAATAATGGAACCCTTATAGAATCTCTTCGTTGTCCGTTCGTCGGTCCATCTCGGTCTGTCTGTCAGCACGCGTAGCATGACCATTATAGAAACGGGTTTTGTCGACGGAAGAGTAGACAAAAATGACGTTCCGTGAAGACAGTACAACGGCAGCAAAGTAGAAAGAGTCAACTGCACTTTTTACGAAATTCAGTAGTTTATTCACGTTTTTCTTTTATTTTGCTTATATCTCGAAAATGGTGTGTCCTATCGCAAAAATAATGAATGTTTCGATCCCCTTTATGGAACCCTTAAACCCCTAAAACTAAACATGTAGGTAATACTTTTTCACATTTTCCATACAAAAAGTGAAAAATTCCATTTTTCCATTCCATTTTTATACTGTGCGGCCGTCGAGTAAAAAGTTTTCTACTGTCTTTAGCATGGCGATTACAAAATCAAATTGTCTTTACTACCTTAGACAACTGACAGTTGTCAGTGTGATTTTGACGTTTGGGATAGAAAACTTTCTTCTGAAATAGTCTACATATAAAAAGACGTAGAGAACGATCGGTAAAACGAAAGACAAAATGACGGATTTTAGACGGATTTTTAAGGTGCGATGTCAAAAATAGAGAAACGAAATGTCACTTTGTATAGAAATAGCTGTCTTGTTTTCCAAGAAATAGAAAGTGTCACGCTACGCCTGCTGGACCCTTTTTTTCAGGAACGCGTGGAGGTATCAAGTTGTAATTAATATCAAATATCGACGGTCTACGGTCCCTCGGAACGGAAGCCTCAGGGCGTGAGTTCTACTCGCACTTGTCCGGTTTTTTTATTTGGGTGTAGATTTTTCTTTTCAGATAGTGTTGCCAAAATGCTTTATTCTAGATGCTTATATTTTATGTCAATAACATTAATACTGTTGAGATTAAAAGCTTTTCAGAAATACTCAAAATATAGTAATTTAGGATAATATTAAAAGTGTCCTACTTACTTATTACCTTTTACATTAATATTATTCGTCAATTCAACGAATTTATTGCAAACGGATTATTAATAAAGGCTCCCGCAAAGAAGCGCGAAGCGAAAGCGCGATGCGGCTCTAGAAGAACAATTTCTATGAAAACTTCAATTTATAGAGGTTTGAGGAACAGGGTGTAAAGTTACTCATACTTTATGGAAAAGGGAGGATCCTACGACCAGACGGGTGTTGTGTCTGGTGGGCAACTGCCCGACGATTGATGTCGGGATGTTGTATATACGAGTATGCTAGTTCCGCGGTAAACTTTGCTTGCGCGATGCAGGATTTTGCGTGACGTCAGTGTGACGTGTAGCTCGTATGTGGCGTTTGTAAATGCCGCTACAAATTGAAATTGTTCTACAAGAGTCGTGTCGCGCCTGTTTGCAGGAGCCTTTAGTATGTCCCAATTTCACATCCATTTTCAATCACTAATGTGTTCCCAGATTCAATTAGTACCTCGATGTTTGACTGAAATTACTTTTAAGACCTTCATTCTCTTTAGCCCTAATAATTGTCTCAGAACAAGCTTAATTTCTGCGTAAGATTTTAGCTCTAGATATAATTAAATTAGCTAATGCTGAACATTACCAGACTAGATAGAATACATCTACTGTGCCTGTGTGTTTTCAGTCTAGCGGTTTTAGGTATTTTTGTGTGGCCTACGCAAATGTCCTGTAGATCTGGTAGCGTCGTTCGTGTCGTTGAGCTCCCTAAAATAGGGTTGAGCTACATGATGACTGATGCATGCATGCCGTCTGTTGGGACGCGTCAACTCAAAGCTGCAATGGCTCTTTCTACGAAAGGCCCTGCCACACATGGCCTTGCAGTTATCGTGGCCCTGGCGCACAGGCAACTGAAAGAACAAGAGTGGGTTTTAGTCAGTAAGAGTCTGACACGCCCTTCCGCTCCGCCCAGAGCGGGAGAGGTCACTTGACGTGACCACACCAACCACCACCAGCACCACCACCGTGACAAAAAAAAAAGGTCATGGCCTTGCATTGTTAGACTCACATGATCTCTTAATAATATAATGATTCGACTTTAGTTATAGAGACCATGACCTCCGAGTTTGTTTCGTCATTTCTTCTGAGGGATCAGTCAGCTAGGAAAGGCCGGCTCCATCTGGTTTTAAAATATTTAGCAAAAATTGACGTGTAAAAGTGTCGCAAAATATCAACGCAGGCCCACTTGTGCGTTCATGGGTTATCCTAAATAACTCGGAGTTAGCAGGTAATTCGGGGTTAATCAAATTTAAAATTCATTTTGCGTCACCAAGAGTTAGAGGTAAACCTAGAGTCAAACTTCTAAATATTTAATCCACCGATGTGGGAGAGCGCTAAACTCTGGGTTAGTGAAAGTAACGTCTAAATAAATTGACGTTATGAAGTACCCCTCATAACTTATTTTGTATTTTATAGTGTTAGACGTTATAGTAAGTGAAAATTCGGTACTAAATTAGCAGGCTATATTATTTTCTATTACTATATATTCATGAACTCATATAAAAATAAATACTTACAAATTCTAAAAAACTTACAACATATATTTCCTTATCTGATATTTTCGTCAGGTAATCTCCATGGAAACCACATACAATACGATTAAAATGAAATATTATGTTATGAAATTCAAAGACAACAAAGTTTTATATATCGGTAATAATCGGTAGGTAGTGTAAAAAAGATGGGTAGATATACAATTTCCGTTCATTGTTCGTTCATTCTTTCAGTCTTCAACGCGTGCGTCCTACCAGTTATGACTTACGGAGCCGAAACATGGACACTCACGGTGAGACTGGTCCATAAGTTTAAAGTCGCTCAGCGAGCTATGGAGAGGGCTATGCTTGGAGTTTCTCTGAAGGATAGAATCCGAAACGAGGTTATCCGCCAGAGAACCAAGGTAACCCACATATCTCAAAGATTAAGCAAGCTGAAGTGGCATTGGGCTGGTCACATCTCCCGCAGAACCGACAATCGTTGGGGAAAACGATTTCTAGAGTGGAGACCGCGTTTAGGCAAACGTAGTGTGGGACGTCCGCCGGCCAGGTGGAGTGACGACTTGCGAAAGGCGGCTGGCAGAGACAGGATGAGGAGAGCCGAGCCGAGCCTACGTCCAGCAGTGGACGAATATAGGCTGATGATGTTCGTTCATTCATTTTTGGTTGGATTACATATCAGGGCACAGCCAATGCAATTCTATTTTATGTTTCGTCGGATAAACTGCAGTGTTCTCAATTCAAAAAACACTAATATCTGATAATAAGAGATAAAATGTTAATTACTTAACTCAGAGTTTACAAACTCTAGATTTATTGATTTAACCCGACTACACGTGCCACAATAACTTGTATTTCTTCCATCTTACTTTTCTTTAAAACCATACTAAAAGAGGTCATCATAATACTCGTATTCCTTCTCATCACTGTTGACTGATAACGTGTCTAAAGTTCCTATTTAAGTTTTTAATTCAAGAAAAACAAAAAACGTGAAATCAGATCACAGAATAATCACCGAAATATTTCTTGTCTCCGCTGGATTTTTTATTTCTTTTACAATATTTAACACTAGTAACTATTTACACAAGGTACTAAATTAAATGCCTAACTAAATTAAATGACTAACTTTGGATTAATTTATCTTTAAAGGCTTTTTTCTAAAGACCTTATTTATCTTTTCAATTCCTGGAAAAAAAACCAGACAAGTGTGAGTTGAACTGGCGTGGAGAGGGTTCCGAACGATAATAATATGTTACTAACCAAAAACATTTCATGTAAAGTAGGTTGGCAAGACTTACATAACGCTTTTACTGTTAAAAAGTTATCAGATCGAATGCAGAGCCAAGCCCCTAGCTCTAGAAGGGTTAACTCTACAAACCTTACATCTTGGTCAAAATGTACGGCTACGTTTGACGGGCCTAGCCCTTCTTCTCTACTAAAACAAAAACTATTTTAAACTATTTGGCAGCGTTACAAATTTCTTATGTTTTTTAAATTTCAGCTTTCTAGGATTTCGGGAAGTACCCTAGTGGTTTTATTTTGTATACAGACCTGCACCCCCCATTTCGAGTGTTGGAGGGTAAAAGTTACAAATGTCATTTTTTTGTTGTTGTTTGTGTGCGAACCCTAGCCTGCATACCAAATTTCAGCTTTTTAGGACTTCAGGAAGTGCCCTAGAGGTATTGATGAGCGAGTGAGTGAGTCAGTCAGTGACGATATCGACGTAGTTTAGGTAATAATAAAATCCAAAGGTCGACACATAAGACTTAGTGAGTTTTATAAGATTGCTAACTACATTTCACCCTGAGAATTTGAGCTCTCTAGCATTATTCAGGCCGAAGCTATGAGGGTATGAAAATACGATGAAACACTTCGAGAAAAGGTAGGCAGTGCCCCTGCTTTTTGTTTTTGGCCTGTCTTAGCGGGGGTAGTACAGTGCCCCCAGATCCCAAGAACAAACTTGACATTGCAGTTGTAAAACGTGTTCTCCCATACATTCCAACTGCAATTGTAAGTTGGTACGCACAATAGTGAAAGATTCACCATGTTATTTTAAGAATAGACATCTTATAGGTGTTCCTGTAATCTGTAAGTAAAGAACTAATTTCTATTTTTTTTGTCAAAATTATGGGCTCAGTAGTTTCGGAGATAAGGTGGAGGGGGGGAAAGGGCAATTTTCATATATTTTCTTAAATAACTTCAAAACTGTTTGTTTTAAAATTCTATATTTGATTTATATTTGAGACCCTCACAATAAAACTTTGTAAAACTTTTGTTTGTAGTTTGTCCCCGAAAAGTGAACATCATATTCAAAATCGTTACGCATCCGTGTTTGGGTCACGGAAATTCATGTGTACCAAATTTCACCTTAATCAGTCTAGTAGATTCGGAGCAAATTGGCTGTCACAGACGGATGGACAAACAGACTGACAAACGAGTGATCAAAGGGTTCCGTTTTTTTATTAGGACGTTCGGAACCCTAAAAACAAAAAAAGTGCGTGAAAACAGATCACTGAAGAATCACATCTCCAGGGAACTTTGCCAATTAAGATAACAGGGTAGGGCCTAAATCAAGTCACAGAAAGAAAGGTTGGTCCAATAAATATAGTAGAAAGATGGGTGGTCTTCCCTTTGGGTGGATGTGAGAAAAATGGGCCCATGTTGTCTGCTATCTGAAATCTTTCCTTGCGTATATTACAGCGTGTGGCTGCAGTCACACCAAAGATTCTGTCTGCTTTTTCATGTGAACCAAATTTAGTTTTTGGGTGATTTTTCTAATTGTGCAAATAATTAAGTTACTAAGTTATTGAAGTTAATGTTTTGAAGCCAAAAAGTATCGTGTGTAAACCAGATTACGAGTATTAACTCAATAAGACAAATAGTTACGACCTAATAAAGTATACTGTGGAGTCGTTGAGAGAAATTATTAAATGCCGCCTGATCCAATTAGTCGCACAGACAACAACCAATACTAAGCCGAATGGTGGTATGGATAGGAAGGCGACAAATCAAATGATGTTATGCAATTTAGGAGGGTTCTATGCACAGAGCACGGCATCGCCATGCCGAGAGCATCTAGAGACGGCTCTACTAATTAAATTAGTAGCGCCGATAGTGCGATGAGTGTGCAACTTCTGTCTCAGGCCGCCCTTCAAAGCAGTCAGTATTTATACGATTTGTGTCGTACTGTGAGTTAACGGTGACACGCCAGGTTTGTATGGAAATTTTTAATAATGTCGTTCTAGCAGCGGCCGCCGAGAGGTCTCCGTGCTCTGTAGACAAGAGTGTGCATTTGACTAAGTTAAATTGATGGAATTGTTCCTTTATTTCGACATAGTTACCACCGCGGGCCAAACCAGAGAGGTAATTGCGTAACACACTAACACTACTGTTAATTAACGCAACGCAATCAATTTTGTTAAGCAGACACATTTTTATGAAGCAATGTATTAGCAATATCCTTCAAAATGATCCAGATTGTAATTAATAGTGTGTTACGTAATTAGGGTGCGGATTACGACTGGCACAGGAGCTTGGGGATCGGCACAAGAAAACTGTGGATGATGATAAATTCCTTGAGGGGTCTAAAGCTTTTACTAAGTTTTATCAATAGGTATAAGTTGTTGATAGTGGCAATGAAGACTGCTGACTAAACGTTACGAAAGTAAACATCCAAGTTACACTACGGTGTGACTGCAGCCCTTACGTCCCACATTTTCTTTAGGCCTGGTAAATAGATATTAGATTTGATAGAATTGAAAGATATTGATTATTTGCCGCCATTAGGCGCAGAGTGATTGAGTGTGAGTAATTATTTATGATAATATGTACCTACGCTTATTGATGAAGATGTGAAGGGAAAATTACTGGGTGTGATTGTGAATAAATTTATTGGAAGAGGCCTACGAGAAAAGTTTGAAATAGGATTTATTAGTGGTCTAAAAATAGCTGAGATATTACATATTTAATGTGTAATTTGTATTCAATGTGTGTGTGTGTGTGTATATTTAAGGGTGTGGTACAGATCATCAAACAGCACAAGTTTCTCCATGGGACCAATTTCGTAATCGCGAAAAAGTATCAACTGTCCTATACGAAACTTTAAGGACGGTGTAAAGTTAATGATTAGCCGGAGGCTAATTGTAAGTCACATAAAAAAAAAACACGTGTGGCACTCGGGGACTGCCGCGGTAAAGCTATTGCATAGCATTTTTTATAAACTTATGCAATTATAATTATTTATTTATTTTTTATTTATGCAGTATATTTTTTTTCTTTGATATTGATTTAAGTACAGTCGTACCATATACATACACGTTAAGCGAACGCTCGGCCGAGCTACATGGTAGGCGGGGTGGGGGGTGTTAGGTTTTATTTTCGTTACGGAATTTCTTGATTCGGTCGCCGCGCCGCACTCAAAGCCCGCGATAAAAGCTATGCAATAGTTTAAAAATAAGAGAACGTTATAAAAACACAAAGAATAAAAAATGTGTAGGACCTTCGGCACGGAATTAGCAGGAAGCTGTAGCAGGAACGGCAGGGAGCGGTGGACCTGGACGAGGATGGGGTAGAAGCGTCCCACGCAGTGAGGGCGGAACTCCGATGCCTTACTTCATCCAGTACCTGGACGTCGGCAGTAAGCATTTCGCTGGAACTCCCCGGGCTTCAGCATCCTCACGTCGTGCAGTAGTGACCTTGAGATCTGGTCTACGGCATCCAAGCGCCGAGCAGCAGGTCTAACTCAGCATGGGGGCACAGATGTTCGAGGGAGGATTTAGAGCTGGTCGCCGGTTCTTACCAGGATAATAAAAACTCCTGGGCTACGGCGGCGTCCATGCGGGACTTTTCTAGCATGGGACACTGATGTCTGAGGGAGGCCTTGAGCTGGTCGCCGGGCTATATAATAAAACTCCTTGTTGTCTTTGAAGATGCAAAATAAGACCTTTGGGCTGAACACCCGTATTTATGCTAGGCGGATGTACCTTATTTCAAAAAGTAATTTAACTTAATCATAATTGATAGTCGGCCAGAAACAATAAAGCGGCTTTGAGAACCTGACCTTATTACACTAACTGGCTTTAACATGTAAGCTTTATAGAAAAAGAAAACTCACGGATGACAATTTACGACAAAAATGTCATAGTATAAAAATATTCTAAGATTATTTAAAAGAAGGAAATCTAATATATAAAATTCTCGTGTCACAGTTTTCGTTGCCATACTCCTCCGAAACGGCTTAACCGATTTTGATGAAATTTTTTGTGCTTATCCGGTATCTATGAGAATCGGCCAACATCAATTTTTTTTTTTTTTTTTTTTTTGTTTTTTTTTTTTTTTTTTTTTTGGTAGGTAGGGTAGGGAGTTAGGGAGGTAGGTAGGGTAGGTAGGTAGGTAGGGTAGGTAGGTAGGGTAGGTAGGTAGGGTAGGTAGGTAGGTAGGGTAGGTAGGTAGGGTAGGTAGGGTACGCCGTAGATAAGTACCGCAACCCGTGCGAAGCCGGGGCGGGTCGCTAGTTAATGGTATAAAATACAGATTTGGATGTAAAAAAAAGTTAAAGGGAACTAAAGGTTTGCTTTACAGCGGCAATAGTGTAAAATATGAGTTAAATGTGCATCCTGCAATTTTACTGAAAACATAGGTTCAGGTCACGGACTAGAAAAAAAAGAAGGACTCCGCGCCACGCATCCTATCGAGAGTGAAGCACCGTACCGATCTATGTGTACGTGATTTGAGGGATACCAGATGGGTCTTATTGGGTTTTACTTGTGATATATTATTTCTTGACACTTTTTCTGGGATGTAGAATAATTTTTACACCATTTCACAAGACAAGAAGGCATTATTTTATTTTATTACTTGACGTAAACAGTAGGGTACCTACAATGACGTCGTGGTGCCGCGTAATGGCGGCCGGTCGGCACCTTATGATGTAAATGTGTATTCATGAAGCATGTTTGTACGAACGGTCCGGTATATCTTCACTTTCGGTACGCGTGGCGCGGAGTCCTTCTTTCTTTTCTAGTCCGTGGTTCGGGTACCGAATTGTAACAAGAATTATTGAAGACAAGCAGCCCTTTCAATGCTAAATATATATGATGGAGAAGGTACGTCTCTATCGTTATTATCAGCCATATTCTAACTACTGTGGGCGTACTGTGGGAAGTGTTGGTTATTGCGCAATAGAAAAACCGTTTGCAGTTTACGATCAAATTAATCACACTAGCGAATCACACACTGTAGGTACACGACACAACTATACGGAACGCGCGACAGTTTCTAAACGTGTTCACTGTTTAGCCGCCAACAACAAACTCTGCTTTTACTCTGGTCAAGCGTTATGTTATAGAGTCTGTCAAGCGCCACCTGGTGGCGCTGGCGTTCGGATTAGTCAAAGTCAAACGATTGATATAACGTATTTCCGACACACGAATAGACTAAAGGATGTGGTTTCTGCGAAGCGAAATATCACAACGGCTGATATTTTTTTTCGCAATTTCGATGTTAGTACCATGGAGAAAATTGTTTAGATTGATTGTGTAGTGTATCTATTTAATAGATATAAATTCTGTCTCATTCACACAAGAGGGGTAGCTGCTGTCACTAAAGTCATCTGTGAGTTACGAGGAATGGCGGGAAACAGACAGAGTGAAGCAGGGTCTGCACGATAGAGCTTGTTGTGGACTGTGGTAGTGAGCCAGTGAAGTGATATATTAAACTTAAAAGGAATCAACAGGATTCTATAGATGGTCTATCTATACCAAACCCTTAAATATTACCACACCTTTCTGATACATACTGTATAGGAGAAAACGCAACGTATCTCTGTCTGTTCTTCAAACTCAAAACCGCGTATTCGAACGTGATATCTTAAATTTTATAATACATTGCTCCCTAGCTAGGTTTTTACTGACAATAAATGATAAATGATTTTATTTCTGTAAGTAGGTTTGTACAAACACTTTTACACGTCAATCATATTTAAAAAACTAGATCAGTGGGGTAATTACGTAACACACTAACAAAAGGAATGGGTTTCATTTTGACGGTTCAACAACATTCATTGCGTTATTTACGTTCTTCAGCAGACAAATTTTTCGAACATATGAAGCAATGAAGTAGCAATAGGCTTCAAAATGATTCAGATTGTGATAGATAGTGCGTTACGTAATTAGGGTGCTGGTCGGTGTTTCCTATCTGACTACTCTAAGAAAGGCCGAAACAAACTCAGCGGTCAGAGTCTCTTTTAGAGTCCAGATATAAAGTAGGTTTGTACAAACACTTTTACACGCCAATCATATTTAAAAAACTAGATGAGGTCGGTGTTTCCTATCTGACTACTCTAAGAAAGGCCGAAACAAACTCAGAGCTCACAGTCTCTTTTAAAGTACATAATTTTGGTCAGATCATGTGAAGACCATGTCGATTGGTGTCTGAAATGGTCTTTTGAGGAGTAACCACACAGATTGAATGGACCTGTCTAGTCGGTGCACGCGTTTGTCAGTAATCAAATGCGATTAATGTTATCACAAGCGAAACTAGTTTATAACAATAAATTGATAAGTAGAATGTGACAGAAGACAGATTCTACTTACCAACTTGTATAATTTACTCAATCAATCTGCCTAGCCTGTTCCCGACTATGTTGGGTTCGGCTTTCAATCTAACCGGAAACAGCTGGATACCAGTATTTTACATGTAGCGACTGCCTATCTGACCTCCACAACCCAGTTACTGGGTAACACGATACCTCTCGGTAAGCCTGGTTGTCGGACTATCGGGCTTCTGACTACCCGTATCGACTGTCAAAGATCTACGAATGACAGCCGGAACAAATGGCTTAACATGCTTTCCAAGGCACGGAGGGGTCTCGATGTGTAATATGTAATGGATGGTCATCCATCTACGAGCGGAGCGGAACGGACCCGTGCAGCTGTTATCATTTTGCCACGAGTTCCCGATACCGAATAAATTCGTGAAAATTTTAATCCCTTCTCACAATCCTGAAGGCTTATATACCTTTTGATTCCTTTCTTTCGTCCCTTACACGTCATAAAAACCAACAATAAAAACTTCCACCAACTTCTATAATTTCTCTCCCAACTTCAACAATAATAATAAAATATTTATCTAGAAAAATAATGTTAGCAGTTCAAGTTTACAAGTTGTACTAACAAAAACAGATTGCTAACAACAGAGAGTTAAATTTAATACTGAAAATGTTTACTTGTAAATGGAACGCTTTGAAAGAAATATTTATGAAATGAAATAAAGTATAGAAGTGGCGGTTATTGAGCTTGTTACTTTGTCTAACGGTTTCGATAAATTGTTTCTGTGTTGCTAAATTTAACTTAATAGACCTCTTTGTGAAGGAGATAGAGGAAGTATTACCACTATTTATGCCTCGAAGAAACGTGCTGTGTTCCCATTTTAAAGGTGGCGGAGTAAAAGCATATGAGAACTGCCACGAAGTAGCGTTGCTTTATCTCCATGTAACGATCGGTATAATTAATTTATGTGTCATTTGCTTATTTTTTTAAACTTTGTACCTATTGACTACCAGCACTGCGATACTTATACCAGCGCTGCGACACATACCAGCGCTGCGATACTTATACCAGCGCTGCGACACGTATACCAGCGTTGCGATACTTATACCAGCGCTGCGACACTTATACCAGCGCTGCGATACTTATACCAGCGCTGCGACACTTATACCAGCGCTGCGACACTTATACCAGCGCTGCGACACTTATACCAGCGCTGCGACACTTATACCAGCGCTGCGACACTTATACCAGCGGTGCGATACTTATACCAGCGCTGCGACACTTATACCAGCGCTGCGATACTTATACCAGTGCTGCGATACTTATACCAGCGCTGCGATACTTATACCAGTGCTGCGATACTTTTACCAGCGCTGCGACACGTATACCAGCGCTGCGACACGTATACTAGCGTTGCGATACAATTTTTTGTCCCTGCATCATGCTGAGATAGGGGCCTTTTGGACTCGTACAGGATTTTCTGTTCTTATTTTCATTATTTTTCCCGAACGGATGAACCGATTTTTATTTTTTTATTTTTTTGTTTGAAAGGTGAATTAGTTGGGAATGTTCTTAGCTGTTTGATAATCGGTCCAAGATGGCCGCCGCCACAAAATGGCGGATTACATATTTTTTCACAACTCCCTCAATATGGGTATCAAATGAAAGGACTTGACTAGTAGAATAATGTACACTATATTGAAAGGGAATGAGGAATATTAACTAACGAAATGAAAACTAAAAAGTAGAAACAATTTTTTTTGTCTGATCAATGCCCTAGATTGATGAAAAAAGTGGAGTGATGACTGGTACCTAGGACCTAACGAATAATTTTATATTTATTAACCCCCGACGCAAAAAGAGGGGTGTTATAAGTTTGACCGGTTTGTGTGTGTGTGTGTGTGTGTCTGTGGCACCGTAGCTCTTAAACAGATGAACCGATTTAGATGCGGTTTTTTTTTAATTTGAATTTAGGGTTTCTAACGGTAGTTCTAAGACATATTTCACCAAAATCGGGTCAGCCGTTTCAAAATCATCAGCTCTTTTGTTAGCTGCGGTAGGGATCTTAGACGCATAATGAGTATTTACTTTACTTTAAAACATTTGTGTGACCTAAAATTGGAAACACCTATGTATGCTACATAACTATGCAAGATTATGGAATTCTTGGTCTGATGCTGCATCAGGATATCCAACACACTAGTACACTCTTGAAAAAAAAAATAGCAGATATGTCATTTTTGGATTCTTTTTTGATCAGTATTTTTTTAAAGTAAATATTAAAGTTAAAGGACCAGGCTCAGAAATTTTCTTTTTTACTTTTTATAGGTTTTTGTATCGGGGGTTTTAAAAAATGTTAATATTATTTTTGTTTTTAAGAGTGTTTAGTTTAGTTTGTGATAATCCTGTGCGAGTCGCAATAAATACTTTTTCTTTCTATTGAGTCTAGTAATTTTATTCTAGGTACACCGTCTTCACGTATAATTATATGAAATGTATACAAAATATTGTAAAACATTTCAAAAGAGTAACTGTGCAGTTTCTTGCCATTTCTTCTCCATACGAAACTACCATTTGGAAGGGGCGCCTAGAATCAATTCTATTTTCTTATACATTTTAACGTTCGAAAGTTTATTTTTATGGCTTATTTGAAATATGATTTTAATTTGACTTTGACTTTGCTGTGTTCCATTGGGAAGAGTAATGAAACCGGGGTAATTACAATCACACGAGACAGACATTTAGTTGTGTCTCTAGAAAACGGATCTGCGATGATTCTGCTTAATTGTAGATGTCCGAATGTCCATATTCAGCTGTGACGCGTATTTACAAATGCTTCTTCGCCACTACGATCACACTTGTACGGGGTTATGCTAAAGCTTTTGGGCAGACAATTTTAAATACGATCTACGTATGCGTATGCTTTTTTAGGGTTCCGTACCCAAAGGGTAAAAACGGGATCCTATTACTAAGACTTCGCTGTCTGTCCGTCCGTCTGTCTGTCACCAGGCTGTATCTCAAGAATCGCGATAGCTAGACAGTTGAAATTTTCACAAATTATGTATTTCTGTTGCCGCTATAACAAAAAATACTAAAATTAAAATAAAATAAATATTTAAGGGGTTATTTTATATAATAATATTATAAATATATAAAATTATATTTTTCATACAAAAAACGCGTTCTTTTTGCCCTTTTTTGCTCGATATCAATAATGGCAACAGGTAGGCACCTAATTTGTGTACCTACTGTTGTTTACCTAGTCAATGGTACGGAGCCCTTCGTGCGCGTGTCCGACTCGCACTTGGTCGGGTTTTTAACTACACATGAGCTTTGTTGAGGTGGAGAGGAAAATGCATTCTGTTTGTACGCAGACCGGTTTACAAAATATGCTTCTTCATAGCAACACTTGCAAGGATGTTGTGTTAAAGAAGCTTTTGGGCGTCTGTGCAATGCTAAATTTATCTAAATTGCACGTAAGGAGCAGTGTTGGCCTAGTGGTAACGGCCCCAAATTACGAGTTGTAGGTCGTGGGTTCGAACCCAGGCAGGCGCTTTACTTTGTGTAAATAATTTCATCACCACTGCTCTCAAAACAGTGAAAGGAAACATTTTGAGAAAACCGGCATGTCCTAGAACCAAACGTTCGAAGACATGTTACATCTATCAACCCGCACTGGTAGATTACAGCCCACTCCCTCTCGAAATGAGGAGGCCGATATCCCAGCAGAGGGAACATTATTATCTAATTGTGTTATGCTATGCATCTACAAGCTTTTTTTTTTTTTTTTTTGGGTGGGATATCATCAAATGACGTCTCCCGCTCTGGGCGGAGCGGAAGGGCGTGTCAGACTCTTACTGACTAAAACCCACCCGTGTTCCTTCAGTTGCCTGTGCGCCAGGGCCACGGTAACTCTTTCGAACAATCCGCAGCCCCGGCAGGCATCGGTCCTATCGGACCCCGTCAATGGTGCTGACATCTCTTTGAGGCGCGCGTGGAACACGACGCGCCGTCGACCCGGGCCTGGTCCTTACCGGACGGCGAGCTGCCCATTGCTCGCCGTCCGCAAGCCCGCGCCTACGGTGGCCGGGAGTCGGCAATCGACTCCCGACGCCCAGGGTGTCTCCTCCTCCTGCGGCGGCTAGGGGCGCGAGGGCGCAGAGATTGCCTCTCCCTTTCGCGCTCCGCCTCCTCCTTCGCGAGCATTACTGCTTCGCAGAAGGAGGTGACGGCTTCCCATTCCCTCTCGCTCCGTACCATGGCTTGAACCAGGGCCGGACGCGAGAGGTCGCCGCCGCCGATCGCCGCCACGAGAACACGGCGGTGCTCCGCCCAAGCCGGGCAGACCTCCACCGTATGCTCCACCGTGTCCTCCGGTCGATCCACGCAATGATAACACCCGGGCGTTTCCTCCCGCCTTATCCGAAACAGGAACCTCCCGAAACAGCCATGTCCGGTGAGGACCTGCGTCAGGCGGAAGGAGAGGACGCCGTGGCGCCTCTCAAGCCACTCCTCAAAGAGGGGTCTTACCGCCGCAATTGTGGCGTGCCCTGCGCTGGGTTGCGACAGTCGCACTCTCCATGCCGCCATGAGATCCCGCCGGAGCTCTGTCCGCTGTGCCGTGATTTCTCGCGGCAGCGGAGTTACGCCCCGGCGTTTCGCCTCCTCGCGCCACTCCCAAACGTGCGCGAGGACCTTTGCCTCCAGATCCCACGGCGGCAATCCGGCAAGGAGGCTCGCCGCCTCGCAGGAGAATGCATCTACAAGCTACGTATGCTTCTTTTGGTATGAGCTGCACAACCCTGTACAGGTGCTGGCATGAAGAAGCATTTGTAAACACGCAGCTGACCACTGCTTCTGCACCTCTCATCTACCACCACAAGAGTTAATTCAGCCACACCCAGCTAAATCCTTGATAGTAGCTGTTAGTGACCCGGTGCAAAAAGGTGCCAACTTAAAACATGTTATATGAACATATACAATACTAGCTTCTACCTGCGGCTTCGCACGCGTTTATGTTGGAAATTATCCCACGAGAAACTGCTACTGGGACAAAAAGTAGTCTATGTTCTTCCCCATGCCATATATCTCCTTGCCAAATTTTATAGAAATCCGTTCAGTGGTTTAGGCGTGAAAAGCTATTTCAACCACTGAACGGATTTCGACATACAGGCACAGTTACTTTAGAATGTATAATATTAGTATGGATTTGCGAGCATAATACCTGTATGTTTTGCGGAGCGATTACACATTAAAATGACAATAAAAGTGTCGTGGTGATGGTGGCATACTTCTTACCTGATTCGCATTTTACGCCCCAAGTTACGAGTTCAAACCCGGACAGTACTAATGTGACTTTTTCAAAGTTATACGTACTGTCTAAGTTGCTTATTTCTCAGACACAACTGACTGACGGTGAAGGGAAACATCTTGAGGAAATCCTGGACTTCGCTTTGAAAGCACCAACCAGCACTGAGCAAGCGCGATGTTCAAGCTAATTCCTTTGCTGTTTGAGAAATGGCCAACAAAATTATTGTACCTAAAACATGTATGTGACGTAAGTAGCCTCGTGTTAAAACAAAAAATATAACAAAAACCTAACATGTTCATGGAGAAATATATTAATTAAAATGAAACCGTTTTCCCTTAGAACTTCATAGAAATAAAGTTAAAGCACTTTTTCATAATAAAGTAAGTGTAATGAATGTTTACAAAACAAAAAACGGCGCAACAGCACAATTATGTCTCATAAACTCTTAGTTACACCGTAACAGATCCCTTTTCTTAAAAATAAAATTAAAAAACAAGTAACAACAAATTCTCACCATAAAACTTTGGTCAAAGAAGAATGAAACCGTATAGCAGCGACACTCATGTAAAGTCAGGTAATTTAATTGATTAGCGAATCGGCTGCCAACTTAAATTACCCGTACCTATATTAAAATCACGTGTGTAAGCACTCTTGTACCGGTGATTTTTTAATGCGGCGATTTTTTAGCGCGCACTGGATTTTGAACGCCCTGCTTAAAGACGAGAGTTGAAAATCCCACAGTGTATTTTTTTGACGCCTTGGGGTGCACTCTGTTAGATTCTCAATGCGTACGGGCAATTTTTATTGCTCATTGAATTTTCAACTCTCGGTGTTGAGCCTAGCATTGAGAATCCAACAGAGTGCATCCCAAGGCGTCAAAAAAATACACTGTTGGATTTTCAACTCTCGTCTTTAAGCAGGGCGTTGAAAATCAGATAACGCTGAACATTTACGTAGTGTCAATTGAATCAATAAAAAAATCCCTGACTGCATATTAACTGGACGTAAACATGTTAAAATTGAGGGTCCGAAAATAATTTGGCCTTGTAGAGCATCGTCTTTGTCAGATATACCTGTTTGACAGTCTCTTTCTAAAGCTCGAAGTGCCATTTCTTGAACGGCCGCGCACTGGACTTCCTCGTACCGCTGGCCGCATGCCAGTGGTAACACTGTTACCTTAAGGGGACTACAGAACGTAAATGCAAGTTTTATAATGCCTGAAAGTATATGATTCACTGCAGTAAATCAAATCAGAAAAATAGATGATGTTCTTCAGGATATACTTTAGTTAGATTGTGTGTTGAAAACATAATACAGCTAATTTGATACGATAGAAAAAATCACACATTTTTTTACGATTTAAAACCATACTAATATACATGCAATCATTCTGATTGTTTGTCAGATTATTCTACAAGCAACATATTAACGTAAAAGTGTTTAAATTTCTTAGTCAAATCCAAAGATTTTTTGTAAATAGATAATTGCTTCATATTTTGCAATAAATTACCAGCGTTGTGTCATCGCGCTTCTCTTTCTTTTCTATGAAGTCCGACAGTGACCGCGCTTTAGATGTTACAAGCCCCCTCAAGCTGGCCTATCATTGTTCGTAGTTTAGATAGAAAAGCGGCCAGCTAATACTGGTTTTGCTACCCCTGACGTACGGCCTAACTGTACGTCGATACCGCCAAAACTATCACCTACCTTCCCCACCTGTTACGTCACACACTTGCCAAAGCCAAAATAGGGTGTCAATATTGTAGATGCTTGAGCATGGAATCTGCGCTGCCGTAAGCGTCGATACGAAAATCATTTATTATTTAACGCATTCTATACAGGGTGTAGGGACCCCAACGCGGAAACTATTACAATGCTGTACCTTCAGTGAAAAGTGATGTAACTGGAAAATCATGATTCTGAGAAAATTAATGTTAAAGTTTAAAAAAAATCTGACTCTTTGTCTACTTCACTAAAATGAGTACTGATTACTGACATTGGTAAACCATATCTTAGAGCACGATTTAGTGTAAGAAGAAACAGATTAATTTGTTTAGTTTTTTTATAATTTAAAAAGAAATCCAGTTGTATCACCTAACACAACATGTATTAAAGTCGTTTTATGTGTAAATTAATTTAAAATGACTTGAACCATTTTACACATTATTTATTGGTTGGTGTTGGATGATTTTATGCTTTGTATTTTGGAAGGTTGCACTATAAGAAGTTATTCAAACAAAAAGTTGTAAAATAAATATGATTAACTTGAATATTAAAAATTGAAATTGATATTGTATTCAGGAATTTGGGAGTCAAATTGTATTTAAATTGTTATACACCTGTATCGCATTTAAGATAAAAAGTGATTAATGATACAAATTTTTGTTAATTTTGATACATTTTGAAAATGTTAATGTATTTATTGATACAAGTGCCATACAGAAATACGAAAATAGTAAGAATTTGTTAGATAGGTATTTGTTTGAGAGAAATAAAATCAACTTTAAACGAAAAACCAAAATTTCTTTTTTTTATTAATCATATTTCTTTAAAAAAAACAAAAGCTTTGGTAGAAAATTAAGTAAATCACATTAAAAAACACACTTAGACGTTATTTAAACATAATCAGTCATAATCAGTAGGTAATCTATATAATCAGTCTTTTTTTTATTCATTTATATGGTCTTTATACTTTATAATCAGTTCTTTATTATTTGTCATTAAAGCTTATTATCATCAAGACCTGTCAAATTACGTTTTTAATATAACACATTGTTAAAGTTTAAATGTTCATAATCAAGCAACAGATAAGCGTTAAAGTAGGTAAAGTCCCCGCCACGAGAAGCTATATATTTTGTAAACAAAGAACTTCTACTAAGTTACGTAGCGAAACAAATAATCCCAAATTCAATCAACTGAAAGTAACATACATATAATACGAAACTAACGAACAATTTCACTTGGTCGGGTCATATTTTTAGTAGAAGTTCTTTGTTTACAAAATTTATAGCTTCTCGTGGCGGGGACTTTACATGCCTTGTACTTTCATTCAGTTTCTGAGACGATATCTGGATCGACGTCACGAAAATTGCCATTAGTTAGCAAGTTATGGTAAAATTCATGAACACTTGGATCAATATATTCCAGAAGGGATATTAAATCCTTTTTTTTTTGTACGCTTATAGGCACTGGTCCTTTGTAACGTTTTTGAAGAGCATTTATATTAACAAAGCTATAATCTTTATTTTTCTTGCTATAAGACATCGAATAGTAGTCAGTATCACGTTCGTAACTTTCTTTATATCCAAAATCTGGAAATTGACTTTGAATAAATTTAAGAACTCGCACGTTTGACCATACAAATTTCCTGCCCTCAGTATTACACTTTTTTATTACAAAATTATATTTTGAAAAGGAAGCAAAATCGTAAAAATCGTTTTCAGACATTTCTATGACTGAGAATTTATTATTCCTATTTGAGGAAATTCTCACCAGCTGACACCAATCCCGCGGATGATGAATGTTCATCGAAGTTCGCTTTTTGGCCTTCTCAATAAGTGCATGATCACTGTCTACCTCCATGTGCGTATGGCCCGGTACGAGAAACTTATGTTCTATCACTGACAGTTGAGTAGATTCTTTTATAGCTAGCAATAACGCTGTACAAACTATAGAATTCTTATTCTGCCCCGAACATGAATCAGAATACATAATTAGATTTTCAGCATGTGGATGGAGTAAAGACAGTCTCACAGTAATAAAATCGTATAGGCACGAAGCTATTTGATTAGCGCCTCTACCACCACTTGATTCTGGCCACATATAACAATACGCGTTGTTAGACATAAAATCATGAATAGTGAGGTTATAGACCCAAAGTTGTCTTTTATAAAATGCTGATTGGGTAGTTAACATAGGCGTGGGTAAACATTGTTGTAAGTCAAAGGCAATCACACAAGTATTAGAGTTATTTTGAGCAATGCCTTTATCTTTACGTTTTTCATTATAGGCACGTTCATAATCCTCCTGATGTTTTTTTAATTGTTCCTGAACTTGTTGGATCTCTTCAGGATCTGTCATATATTTAAGTTTATTTTGTAACAAGTTACATTTGTTACATGTATCTACGCTAGGTTTTTTGAAGGCTAGATTCATGTCTTTAAATACTTTTCCGTATACAGTTTTACAAACAGGATTATTATTTTCATTGCAATAAAGACGATACATAGCATCTAGTGAAAGATCTGCACTGAGGTACTTTTTAGCAGTTTTGGCTCGAGAATAGTGGTTTTCATATGCCGGAAATTTATTGATATGTTGTTCAATCTGCTTAAGTCGCTCTTCAGAAATTTTTTTGTAGCTCGCAGCACGTCCTCTTTCACTTTTAAGTACATGACCATACTTTTTTATTTTTTCGCACACAGTCTGAAGAATGCGATTACTCTCACCTAGTGTTTTCAAAAGACAACCTTTACATATTTTATACTCCTCAGTGAAATGAATAAGTTTGTATGTATTACTGTATTCTCGTTTAGTTTTCCCTCCCATAGTATGCATTTTTTTTTTATTAATATGAATTAGGCGTTCGGTGTATCTTGCTCGTTCATCATATGAACCCAAAAGCCAATACTCTTTAAAAACAAATTCTCTCACATTATGAGGTAAACGACTATTGCACTTCATACGACAATCTGTTAAAGGAGTTAAATTTCTGCCAGGTTTTAATGTACCTAGTTTTGCGACATAACTTTTCCCCGCATTTCTTAATAATAATCTAGATTCTCTATCTGCTCTTCTTTCTTTTAACGATTTCCTTATTTTTCTTTTATTTGAATTTGAACACCCAGGTTCTGACTCTATTATGGTATTATCCGATTCAGAACTTTCAGGAACTATGACATTCAATTTGGTGTATTTTTTCTTTGGTTTTCTAGACGTGCTAGTTTCACTTTCATCTGTATCACTTGTATTGGGTATATAGTTTTCACTACTACCAGAACTAAAGTCTAAAATTTCCGGCGACAATTCAGTTTCAGACGCTGTGCTTATTATGCTTACGTTTTCTTCCATATTTTGTTCATCTTGATCCTTTTCTAACACGCTTATTCTTTCTTCCATCTTTTGTCCATTCTGGTCTTCTCCCTCTATCATGCTTATTTTTTCTTTTATTTTCCGTGCAACTTGATCTTCTTCCTGTATTACGCTTGTAATTTCTGTTATCTGCTGTCCAACTTGATCACTTATCATTACGTCCATCTTATGCCCATCCTGATTTTCTTCTTCTATTATTATTATTCTTTCTTGTTTTTTCTGATCCTTATGATCTTTTTCCTTTGTTATATTAATTAATTCTTCCATGTTCTCCTTATCGTGGTCTTTACCCTGTAGCAAATTCATCTCATATCCATCTTGATCTAATTTCTTCACATTATCTTCGTGCTCCTTTTTCTGAATGCCCTCCATAATCTTATCAATTCGAGTTTTCACTGTTGCCTGAAAATAAAAACAAATCAAAAGGCACTTCAAATTATTGTTATTGTATCTAAGTACGTTATTTTTAATAATAATATAAGTGTAAAAGTGAGTCCAGATTAAGTAACATGTGATACAACTTTGGTTATATACCACTTTGTTTAGCATTGCTGTATAACATTTTTATATATAACAAGTCTTTAGACATTAAAATAACACGTTATTTAACTATAAAACATGTATTATTAACACATCATCGTCACTAATAAAACATGCTAAATACTTTGTTTTATATCATGTCTTAAGTAAACGTTAATAAAATTAGGCCGATTAAATTGTCTCATTTTAGACATCAGCCATACCTGTCACTCATAAACGTTCGTTTGTTTCCAGTATTCCAAAAAACAAACCTAAATAAATTAAAGTATTATTAATATTAAATAATTATACTCTATAAAATCTAAAAAAAAAAAAATTTTAATGGAACTACATACCTACTATATAAAATTAAGTTTTATCACTGGAATCTGGTATTAAGTTAAATAAATAGGTAGATATGAATACTACTTAAGAAATATAGAATATACGAAAGGTGCTCTCAAGATAGAAGAGAAGGAAGTTTTGCCTCTAACAATTGTATAACAACAACGTTTACGTCGCAATGTGTTGATTAGGATTCGGATAGAAAGCTATTCCGATAGTTAGATAACAGGTACACTAATGTTTTTAATTTGTTAAATGTTAAATAAATTAAGATAGGTACTTATCACTAATAATATTACGAGATATTTTAAGCGTCACAATACTATCACATTTAATGCAATATAATTTGTGTAAAATGATATAAGTTGACTCACCTTACGCATCGTTTTGCGACAGAAAACACAACGCACCAACTAGAACGCAGGAGCAAGACTAACGTCTTCAACAGTTTTTCACTCACTCGTTCTAATTTCAATCTATGCATCTCACTCTTCGCGGGGAAGTGGGGCGCGAGCGGCGAGCGTGATCATTCACTGGCTGCTACGCTGCCGAGAACTTGTATCACAATACACTTATTTTATGGTATAAGAAAGTTCTATTTAAATTGTCAATGTTTGATTTAAATATATTCGTATTATTATACACTTATTCCAAAATTATGTTCATATTGATATTAATTAAATCAAAATCAGTTATCACATCGAATTTGATTAGAAAAAAAAATGTAAATTGATATAGTAAGAGTTGTATCATCTTACAAATTGTTTTGATAAAAATAACTACGTTCATTAAGATTTAAATATAATTGTACCGGTTTTCACAAAGATGACCAGGGGTAGTGATAGAATGTTTGTTAATATAAGTGTAAATATATCAGTTTGTACTAATTCACATCTAAATATTTAGATCGCGTGATAAGAGTCACATACATTTGTATTAATATACATTAAGGTAATTAAAATATTTGTTCAGTTCACATTGATATATTTTAAAATGTATTTTATTACACATTAATAAATGTAAAAAATGCTTAGTTAGAGCACTTTACACCAAAATAAGCTTGCTCAATTTTAATCTTAGAGGGGTACCAATCAGACCAAAAAATTGCATTTTTTTTACTGTTAAACTTAGTGTAAGAATATTAAAACTGATATATGTCAAGATATATCACTTTTCACTGAAGGTACAGAATGAATTCCGTACATATTCTAGAACCGCCTGCGTTAAAAATTTCGGTGGTTATTACAATGCTGTTCCATACCATCAAATTAAGTTATCTAACTGAACAGACAGCAGCACAGCTGTTTGTTGCGCCATTTCTTCCCAGCTAAAGCACTAAGTAGGAAGTAGTGAAGCGCTGGCGTTTTGGGGGACTGTCTTAAGTAATTTTTACGTTCATAAAGCATTTATTCTCTGCGTGAAAGTTTGAATAAATTACTTTTTGATCATCATTGATTCATTGGTTCATGATCAGATCATGAGATTCTTGATTTTGATCATCATTGCCCATGTAATAATTGCACTTTTGTATGAAGGAGCTGTTTTTTTATAACAGATGAAACATTTCTTCGCTGGGGGTTTTAAAATAATGTGGTGTTGAATTCATGGTAGTACTTTGCGCGTCGATCCCTTATACTGTGTTTAGGCACTAAGCCGACAATATAAGCATTAAGAATGCGCTTCTATAAATTTGTATTCTATGCCTGAGCTCAGCTTGGAGCAATAAATAAGATGGTAATTAATTGTCCTCGTTAGCAGACAGGATATTGAAAATAAAATATGTATAATGAACGAAATTAAAATGGGTGACACTCAGCCTTAAAATGATCGGTAGAATTTTTTTTGGGGAGTCGGATTAAGGGCTTCTTTACGTTGGAGGAAAATAATATTATTTACAGAAAATGTAAAATTAAATTATCAATTTAGAGAGCATTTTCTCATTATGCCTAGTTATTCCTCAACTATGTAAAATTATAAATCATTTTATTTCTGTAAGTAAGTTTGAAAATCACTTATAAACGTCAATAATATTTTTTAAACTAGATAAGGTCGGCGTTTCTTACCTGACTACTCTAAGAAGAAAGACCGAAACAAACTCAGAGGTCACAGTCTCTTTTAAAGTCCAGACATAATCTTGGTCAGATCATGTGAAGGCCATGTAGATTGGTTTCTGAAATGGTCTTTTGAGGAAAGAGATTGAGTGGAACTGTCCAGTCAGTGCTCGCATTTGTCAGTAATCGTGCAGCTCAACTCAGAACTTAAGGAGCTCAACGATTGGGATAAAAATTCAGTATTATCGAATGCAGCTGGATTCCATACATCATGGATCGCCTGCCTGTTCTACTTCCATAGCCGAGTTGTGTACCCCAACAACTCGGCTCTGAAAAACAGCCTTGCCAAGAGGTTCTGTGTTAACAATAGCCCTTGGTAAGGCTGTCTTCAGACTTTCTGGCTGATTACCTTACGACTGACAAAGATCTACGAATGACAGCAGGGCCAACGAAGATATATGAATGGCCAGGACCGACTGCTTCACGTGGGTTTCGAGGTACTGAGGGGTCTTGGTATAAAAAAGATGGTCATCCATCCACGAATGACCTTGGTAAACGTAGCTTTAACCTTGGTCTATCGACTCGTGCAGCAGTTACTTAGCCACGAGCTACTCAGCCTTTTCTAGACGAGAATAGTACAGTAACATACATACATACATAAACTCACGCATTCTTTCCATGGGGGTAGGCAGAAACAACAGAACGCCACCTGCTACGATGCTTACATACTTCTTTTGCCTCGTTCACGTTTATACATCTGGTCACACACGCACGCCGGTTGTGAGTACTACGCACCTAACCTTTCTGAGGAACATCACCAATAAGGTCACTATATGTCTTCCTAGGTCGACCCCTCCCGGCATTTCCACTCACATCTGCCCTGTAAATACCTTTTGTTAGTCGCCTTTCATTCATCCTCTTAACATGACCAAACCACCTAAGCATACTCTTTTAAATTTTTGTCAGTATCAACATCTTCTTTTAAACCGCATACCTTATCACATCATTCCTCAGCCTATCATTCATAGTCACACCACAAATAAAACCGTAAAACTACACTAATATAAATTGTTCTAGTCTGTATGCTAAGTTCTCACGACTATATCCAATCGATTTTGATGAAATTAGGTAGAGAGCTAGCTTAGTACTTAGAAAAAGAAAAAGGATACTTTCCGAACCCAAAATAAAATGTTCGTTGCCTCCGCTAGGAATAGGATGGATAAAAGGGATGTTGAGTCTAAACCATTATGTTCTTACATTATCTATTCAGGGGAAAGTTAGAAAATGCAATCCCCGTTTCAAGAATAATTATTTTCTTGAATATGTACTTGGTTCAACTATTTGTTTTCCACTATCAACTTTCAGCATGTTTACAAGCGGTTTTTAGCTGAATACATATTATATATTTTATTGATTTTATGTCAACTTTTCAGACGAGACTTTTTCTTGAGAATGTTAATTTTTATATCATTATTATCTATCTAAAATACATATTATAGTCGCTTTTTCGTATCTCTCGTAAGCCCGCGTTGTTCTTCTAGACGAGGCAACCGATTTTGATAATGATTATATGGGTTTCACCCTCATTTAGAGAATTTATTTCGGTTTACGTGAATAATTTAATATTATCAAACTTACCTGCAGATAATAAGAAAGAAAAGAAAGAAAGAAAGAAAAATTATTTTATTTGTCCAGAAACAGGTACACACAAAAAAAAATTTGCTCGACAACAACAACGACAACTCGATGTTTTGCCATGTCTTAAAAACTGTGCGAAGCAGGGGCGGGTCGCTAGTAACATTATAATATTATGCCCTTCGATGTTACCTTTCGGCATGTAAAAAAAAAACGTGACCCCAAAAATCTTCAGAAAAGCCTTCTTACAATTTTCTTTTTTTCTTTTCTTTTCTATTACCCACAGCCAGGGCTAAGTTCCAGAATTCATAATGTCCCTATAACAAAGGGATGATCTTATAAGAAGGGACCGACGCAAAGCACAATGGAGTGCAAGACTCTTTTGTAATTTACCAACTGAATTTTCCGAGAAATGAGACGAATCTATGGTATTTTTTGGTCGCATTCAGACGTCATTGAAGAGTTAGGCTGTGGGCAGACAGAATCAGGGCTGTCTTTAGATGACTATAGCTCTATGAAAATAATGATATTTTAGAGGTATGAGGAACAGGGTGTTTAGTTCACTCGTACCTCCATAGAAAAGGGAAGATCCTCCGACCAGACGGGTGTTGTGTCTGGTGGGCTACTGCCCGACAATTGAAGTCGGGAAGTTGTATGTATAATGCTAGTTGCACGGCAAACTTTGCTTGCGCGATGCAGAATGTAGCGTGACGTCAGTATGTTGCATAGTTCACATGTGGCGATGTAGATGCCGCCACAATAGTGTGACATTCTCAAAAAAACAATCTCGTCTGCAAAGTTGACATAAAACCTATTAGAAATCTAGTTTTCAGAAAAGATATGAATTAATTTAAACTTTTTGTCTACGATAGATGAGTTTCTTCTGACTCTGGTGCGCACTGTCTTATTGGTGTAAAGAAGTAAGGTGACTGTCGCATTGAAAGCGCGACGTTCGATCTCCCGGTCGGGCAAAGAGTTGTTGGAGTTTTTTATTAAGAAATTATTCGTATTAGCCTGAAGCCTGCATTTGTTCTCGATACAGATCGATCAGTAAAATTATAACTTACAAAATAATTTGCGCTGTTGTCATTTAGTAACCATAATTATTGTGTGTTGGGTTTATGTTGTTATCAGTTAAAACTATCTTTCATAAGCTTTGAAAGGCGAATCGCTAGCCTAATAAAGTGCCTCAAATTAGGAGGCTTTTTGGCCTTGCACAGATATTTTATTTGTAACTTGTTTGTTCTTAATATCAATTTCGTTAGTTTTAAGTGCTCCTTTTTTATTGTTTGTTTTTTCTGGGCAAATCGCTAATAAAATATTTTTATTTTTCGCTTTCTTTCAATTATAAGTGTTAAGGTAGCTTAGGAGAAGTGCATTTTGTTGATTGTTCCTGTGGTCAATGTGCTTGATTATTGGCATCAGACTCGCCCCCTATTACATGGAACTTCTAACTTAAGTAGCTGCATTACCACACATACATAAACATACATAAACTCACGCCGTCTTCCCATGGGGGTAGGCAGAAACTGGCCAGCTGGTACGATCCTCACGTACTTCTTTAGACTCATTTACGTTCATACATATGGTCATACACGCACGCCGTTTGCGAGTATTACGCACCTGACCTTTCTGAAGAACATCACCAATAAGGTCACTATATGTCTTCCTAGGGCGTCCCCTCCGGGCGTTTCCACTCACATCTGCCTTGTAAATACCTTTTGTTAGTCGCCCTTTAATTCTCACAACATGACCAAACCATCTAAGCATACCCTTTTAAATTTTTATCTGCATTACCCTCTCGGAGAATACAGGCATGAGGTTTTGTATGTTATGTAAGGTACTAGAATACCGTGTCAGAGCCACTGTGGATCGAACATCACTGCATATATTCATGAATCAACGCTTATAGTCTTTGATCGCCGGAATAACTTGCGAAGCATTGTTTGAAAACAGGTTTGGTCTGAAAATTCTGGGAAAATAGTTATACAGGGTAGCTGGGACATCGACGTGCAAACTGTAACCATGAATTCAGCACATGATTCTAGGCGTACTATACTTAAATGTATTTTTTTTTCTCAACACTTTGTATTTAAATTCCAAAGGAACGATGGAAGGATTATGCCAAAGATGATATGGTTCGAAAAAGAGTGAATACTGAGAAGGCAGCTGATAAATATGCCTGGAAGAAGAAGCCATGCTGTTTCTAACACAAATAAATTGAAAAGGCAGGAGGTTGATAGGTACCTAATGGAGAAACGAGCATTGGTCACCTTACTAAGTGGGTGTCGAAAACAGCAGACTTATCAAGGTTTCCTCATACAAAGCAGAGGTTTTAATACTGCATAATTGACTATCTTAACAAGTTTCCCAGGAATTCAGTGGCTTCTTTCACTCACTGACAGAAAACGCACACGCTCACGCGCTGGATTCAGAAGCATGAAGTTTTGCACTAGAGTTCCCTATACAGGGTTAGTTTTCAAAGACCTGCCAAATTTTCAGAAATGGTCCAAAGTCGATAATATTTTCAAAATTTATGAAATATATAAAAAAAATACTACAACAATTTTAGTCCTATCTGATTCTAAAAACAGAACGTGTGGAAAACAATTCAGTTCAACAACCTAGACCGCACGCCTTAAGTTTTGAGTTGAGCTGCACGATTACTGACAAATGCGTGCACTGACTGGACAGGTCCACTCATTCTGTGTGGTATTTTTTCCTCAAAAGACCATTTCAGACTCAAATCTACATGGTCTTCACATGATCTGACCAAGATTATGTCTGGACTTTAAAAGAGACTGTGACCTCTGAGTTTGTTTCGGCCTTTCTTCTCAGAGTAGTCAGAAGGAAACGCCGACCTCATCTAGTTTTAAAATATGATTGACGTGTAAAAGTGTTTGTACAAACCTACTTACAGAAATAAAATCATTTATCATTTATCATTTACTTATTTAGTACCTGTAACATAATTCGGCAACGTACACACATTAACACGAAACCGCGTTATAGTATTGGCTCCCGTTTGTCGGCCGGCACACGGGTCGTTTACGCATCTCTACCTCTCACGCCGCGTGCCGCACCCCTTTCTTAATGGACATTCCAATCTCTGATTTTTGATTTGAATTGATAATTTAAGTTTCAAATGTGACGTTTGGTATTTTAATCGTCATGAATGTCTATCTAATATATCTCTTATAACAAAACATCGTAGTAATTGTAGTAAAAACAAAAAAAGAATTCATCAATCAATCCAGCCTATCGTAGTCCACTGCTGGACATAGGCCTTTCCCATGCTGCGCCACAACATCCTGTCCTCCGCTTTGCGCATACAGTCTATCCCAACCACCTTTTTGAAGTCGTCGGTCCATCTAGCTGGGGGGCATCCCACACTACACTTGCAGATACGCGGTCACCACTCCACCGGCCATCGGTTCTCGCACAAACATGGCCAGCCTACTGCCACTTCAGCTTGCTTAATCTGCAAGCTATGTCGGTAACTCCAGTTCTTATCCGGATAACTTCGTTTCTGATTTTATCCTTGAAAGAAACCCCGATCATAGCTCGCTCCATAGCGCGCGCGTTTTATTTCATAAATTGAAAATATTATTATCAATTCTAAATCATCTCTGAAAATTTGGCAGGTCTTTAAAAACTAAACCTGTATAATGAATGTGAGAGGATGACAGTTTGTATGGAAGTTCGCCATAATTGCCGTTGGGAAAACTCATTAGGCACATGGCTTGTTAACTCCACTCGGATATTCCATATTTATTTTTCAGAAGCACGCCAGGTACAAAATCCGCAACCTGCTGCTACGGGAGCGTGTTCAAAAACTTCAGCTATAGCAAAAATAAAACATTATACCTATTGTTTTCAATTAATTCACAGGTAGAAGTACGGTGCGGCATACTGCAAATCATAATTTAATTAGTTCAAACATGTTTTTAATTAAATTTCCTCGCGGAACATACTAGTTATGAACTGTTTGCGTAACGCTGTACATTTATTTTGTCAATAAATCAAGTAGTGTGTGTACTCATTATAAATTCTACCGTGTTATTATATGGACGAGCTATTTCCCATGTTTTCGTTCGTATTTTAAACTTAACCCCTGTTTGACCTGTTCAGGACTTTTGTATAATCATTTCTTGGAGTCATCCTAATCATTCAGCAGTGGACGACAAATCCACGACCTACACCAGCTCCCTAATTGCGTAACACACATTCAATCACAATCCGAAGGATTTTGAAAGAAATTCCTGATTCATTGATTTATAGGTTTGAAAAATTCGTTTGCACGGCAACCTAAATAACGCAATAAATGTAGTTGCACTTCTCCACAACTGCCGTTTTCAGGGTCACCTTGTCTCGGAAAAAAGTCGTTCGAGAGTACAGAGAAACGGCCTACCCGAAAGTAGTGTCTTGGCACCGCTCCTCTTCAATATTTATACCAACGACCAACCATCCAGCCCGAATACGTCCCGCCTCTTCCATGCAGACGATCTTGCCCCACCTCCCAACCCACCACCTTTGAAGACGTCAAGGTCCATTTGTCAGACGCTCTTGGTAACTTAACCACGTACTACCTTGCTACCTTACTCAAACCCAAGCCGAGCAAAACTCAGTCTTGCATAATTCCATCTTCGTAACAGAGAAGCGGGCCGCAAACTTAACATCTTTTTGGGGTGGGGTGCCCATTGAGCACAGCAACGTCCCGAAATATTTTGGTGTTACTCTGGACAGGTCACTAACATTCAGGAAAACTGCAAGAACATCAAGCAGAAGGCCACACTCGCACTATTCTTCTATAACGACTAGTCTCATCAAAGTGGGGTGCTTCGCCTGACTTATACGGACTACTGGGCTGGCACTATAGTTTTCTGCAGGTGAATTTGCGTGTCACGTGTGGAGTTGTTCAGCCCATGCAAAGTTAGTGGATACAGCTCTGAATGAAATCATTGGCTACCTCAAATCGACGCTGGTGCAAATGCTGTATCCACTAGCTGGAATAGCACCTCCAGAAGTTTGCATAGCGGTAGCAAGCTCAAGTGATCTAACCAAGATGGTTTCCAACATACGTCACCCTTTGCACGATAACATCCTTGTGTCACAAAGGCTGAAAACCCGCAACAGCTTTTAAAGTGTGTACCTACTCCCACTTACTGGCGAACGGTCTAAAGAAAGGCTAAAGAAGTGCTTCCTCGCAAAATCTCGCACCTGGACATGAGTTGCCTTGGCTTACCTGGAAGTCTTTAAATAGACTTCGAGCTCAGGTAGGCTGAAGTCCTCCTTCTGCGAAGCAGTAATGCTCGGAGGTGGAGCGCGTGAGCGTGAGGCAATCGTTGGGCCCTCACGCCCCTAGTCACCGCAGGAGGAGACACCCTGGGCGTCGGGAGTCGATAGCCGACTCACGGCCACCGTAGGCGCGGGCTTGCGGACGGCGAGCAATGGGCAGCTCGCCGTCCGGTAAGGACCAGGCTCGGGTCGACAGCGCGTCGTGTTCCACGCGCGTCTCAAAAAGATGTCAGCATCATTGACGGGGTCCGATGCCTGCCGGGGTCGCGGATTGTTCGAAGAGTTACCGTTGCCCTGGCGCACAGGCAACTGAAGGAACATGGTGGGGTTTTAGTCAGTAAGAGTCTGACACGCCTTTCCGCTTCGCCCAGAAAGGGAGAAGTCATTTGATGATTTCCCAAAAAAAAGGAAGGCTGAAGTAAAGAAAACCTGCTCAGGTGGAAATTCATGGATGATTCCGCCCTGGAGTGTAAATGTGGTGCTGTCCCACAAACAATGGGGCACTTAATATCGTGCCCAGCGTGTCCTGTTGTCAGCACGCTACAAGAGTTGATGGACGCCACTGAAGGTGCCAAGCTCGTAACCAAATTCTGGGCTGACTGTATAAAGATTGCCATCGACACTATAAGAAAAAGAATGTAATTGAACTGTCAAAATGAAAGGTATTGCCATTGTAAGTGTGTTACACAATTACGCCGCAGCTCATCGTTCCACCTTATAAGGGGGCTTACCAACGCAGCGTCTTCCGGTACGCAGTCGCCACTCGAAAACTTTTCTCACGACATGTTCCTTCTGGCTCTCACTTTGTGAATCAATGTCTTTGACCAGTGCAGTGTCACTGTAAAATTTTTCAGATGTTAGTATTTTTATATTAGATTAAATTTAACAACGTGCTTCCTAGTCGCAATGCACACCCGCAGTACATGAATATTTGATCCTGAAGACCGACCGTCGACTCTAGCGTAAGGTTCTTTTTCCTATTCAACCCAAGCTGTACTCGCTTCACAATCCTGCGAAAACATTTTCACGAAAAGAAGTTTTTGCGGAAAAAACTTGGACCGTTTTGTCGGTCACCTTTTCAAGGTTTTTGGTGGACCTTTACAGGAGCGGATGTTTTATTTGTTTTTTATTCATGGTTGGGAGAAGTCGGGTGTCGAAAATATGTGCAGGGTTTGCCCACACGTCATCTTTACATGAAATAGGAGCAAAAGGTGTGTGCTATGTGGTGTCCTCTTGGTTTTTTGTTGACGACACGAGTGCATTAAAAAAAAATCCTCTACCAGTGACGAATGTGGATCATCAGGTTTGTTATTAAACCATATTGACTGGGTAATCTCATTGCCATGGTATGACCTATTTAATGCCAAGATCGTGATTTTTCTTGTACTTCTTTCGTATCGGCACTAAAATAATTATGGCAAAAGAAAACGCAAAAGAAAAATAAAATATTAGCCAGCCAGTGGCGGTGGTTTCAGTATCGTCATTTATGGATGCAATTTTTGAAGATTGTTAACACTAGAATAGAAGAATTTTATTCATATTTCCTACTATCATTTCTTAGCTCCATGTACGAATATTTCTTAGTACGAGTAAAACACATCTGTCAGATAACACATCTCTATGCAAAGCGCGGTGGACTTCGCTTTGACAGAATATTCTACAAGTGTGTGGATGTTTATATAAAGTTGGAGGTTTGCATTTGAAATATAAAATGTCTTTCAAAGTTAGGGTTGCTACACACTGGTTCGGGTCGGCACATTTGATTCAGTAGTATTTGTTTAACAACAAAACCGACCCGATGCCTGATGTTTTTTGTTTTTTTATAATATGTACTCATGGACGTACCCGGGGGGGGGGGGGAAGAGGGGCACCGGCCCCCCTGGACCTTGTATGGTCAGTGTACCTACAAAAAATCTTGAAACATATGCCGATTCTTTCACGGGAGACGTCATAAACCGTTTTGCTAAAGATCCTCTAAAATTACTTCTAAAATAGCTCATTAAACAATTTAAATTAAATAAATGAATATTATTATGCTTATTTATTGGACTACCAATAAAGCAGGATCTCCTGCGGGTGTTTCTACTACACACACCATACATCTAATGATTCGTGTGTTCTAATCTATTTGTGTTATATTTTAATTTTGTTATGCTATTTTTCTGTCTTAATTGTGTTATATTTCAAGTGTCTATAATTTATTTTGTACGCCAATGGTGGCAAAACATGTTGAAACTCTCAGATTTTCACTTTTACATCCACATTTGCATGTATATGTATAAAGTTACACATGTTTACAAACAAATAAATATATCTTTATCTTTATCTTTAGCTTTCGTCCTGTAGTGTGTAGGCCAAGGTAAAACAAGCGCGGGGGACCCGGCTTAAGAAATTTCTGATTTGCCTATGTATGTATGTATGTAAAATGTAAAATTTATAATCATTATATAAAATATGATAGTTTACGCTCAAAATTTTGAGAATTATGCGCCGAAAATTATTTTTTTGAGCTCTGTTTTACGATTGTTTTATCATGATACTATTTTATTTTTATGAAATAATTTTGCATAAGTCTTTTCTTTGAACATTTCACAATACACTAATTTTTTTCGGGCTTGTAATTTGTACGAAATACGCCTAACTTTGCGACAAAAACAGCGTTTTACGGTATCCTATGTTTGGGCAGTACCTTAAACCTGCGGATCCACGGAAATATTTTCTAAGCAATACAGAACTCACACTAACGCAAGTTCACAGACTAACAAAACTGTTGAAAAGCTAGAAACTTCCCCTCAAACCGTACGAGGTCTGAATTCTGTGTAACTTCATGAATTCTTCACAAATGCTTGCTTCAACGGTCTTTTTCAAAGCATATTTTCTATTGTTCGGCGCACAAGGCACTGTGTGTTCCGTTAGATGTCTGTTGGTCTGTACCTATTCTGTTAAAAGTCTAGCATTGCTGTTAAAATGCAGTGGAATGTAGACACTTTTTTTTTCGAATTCCCTGAATTGTTAACATTTGTTTTGTCTTCAGATAGTGACTGTTTGTGGTGTGATTTATGTAACTGAAGACACTGACTGAAAGAGAAGTTCCCAGTGGTGGACAAACGTAGTTTTCTAGTGTGAAAGTAATATGATGGCTATGCACAGACCTTAGGGCAAAGTGACATTCTGTCAGTGATAACGATGATGGAACAAAAAAAAATGTGTGGGACTGATATAAGCTACCGTAAAGCTTATGTCAATCCTGTGGGGTAATTGCGTCATACACTAACAGCAGGAATGGCTTTCATTTTGACAGTTCAACAACATTCATTGGGTTATTTACGTTGTTGAGCAGACAAACTTTTCGAATATTTATGAAGCAATGGATTAGTAATAGACTTCAAAATTATTCAGATTGTGATAATCATAATCATTTTTTATTTGTGTGAATACAGTGTGTGGTAGTGAATACAGTTCTTAAATTAAAGATCATAGGTCGCTATGTTATGCCAAGAGGCGTACAAATATGGTTGCATGCGAAATAAAATATTGATCATGCGAGAGGTAAACATTTGGTAGGTATGTCAAAATTAATAGAATTACGTTATATAAATAAAAACAAAAATTATAAATGTCACAATATGGAATAATTTCTACAGTCAATACATAAATAAATAACCATGAATTACACTTAGTCACAATATTCAATAAAAAAAATATTCTCCAGTCAAATAAATAAGTCTACATTAATATATAATTTAGAAATTCATCAGTCGTATAATGACATTTTTCAATTAGTAACAGTTTTTTTTTTGTATTGTGTAACATTCATATTTTTTATGACATCAGGTAATTTATTGTAAATACGCGGTGACATGCCTAAAACGCTCTTTCTCACTAAAGCAGTCTTACAACGCTGATTGCTTAAAGAGTTTGCATATTGGCTACGAATCGCACCATGTCGTAACGTTGACACTTTGTCGAATAACCTCATGTTTGTTTTGACGAAAACACAAATTTCTAAAATATATGATGACGGTAAGGTAAGTATTTTCAGCGATTTAAAGAATGATACACAGCTATAATCAATTTTCAGCCCACACACTGATCTTATGCATCTTTGTTGTGCCTTAAAAATGATATCCTTATCAGTAGAATTGCCCCAAAAAATAATACCATATCGCCTTACCATTGGCCTATAGTTCTTCATATCGGTTTTGTTATCTTTTTTATGAAGTGGTTTAATAACGACTTTCTTCAAGTCTTCAAGATAAACTCCGTCAACAAAGCCAAGGTTCATAATATGTGCTAATACAAGTGTTATAAGTTCATTTACAAATTTTATCACCTTTGTTGACATATCATCAAATCCTACAGTACTTGTATTTTTAAATGATTTTATAGCCGAAACAATGTCGGTTGTTAGAACAGGCTGCATAAACATGGATTATCTAGTCAAATTGTCTAATTTGTTGTCGAATTCGATATCAGTTTATTAATCTCAATTTCATCTATAAAATAATTATTAAATGCATTTGCAATGTCTGTAGGTTTTGAAAAGGTCAGGTCAAATTATGATTAATGGTCATTATTTGTTCTCTAGGAGAGTTATTTTTAGATAAAAAAAAAAAAAACTGAATACTACAAATGATGACTAAATGATTACTTTATAAAAACCTCGCAGTATTCAGCGAGGTTTTTATAAAGTAAGTAAAAGTTTTTGTGTTAGTCTTATAATTTTCTTATATTGAAAAGAGTATTTTTTTTTAAATTTCTTTTGTTTTTTAATACAGGATTTAGTCTCTATGTCCACAGTAATTTTCTTTGTTTGTTATTCTTCTGATAGACAGTGTGTTACGCAATTAGGGTGCTGTTGAAAGTCGTAAAAATATTATTGAATGCGATTGCCACTTGTGTCTACTCAAAACAAAAATTTAAATATCTTTGACAAAACATGATACATATTACTGACGAAATATCTTTTTGCATCATTATTTTGTTAAAGCAATAGTCAGACATAGAATAGTCAGATCAGTCAGACCAGAAAGGTAAATATTGAAAAGTTTGTTTTTTCATAATAACTAAGTAACAATATTACTCCAAAATAATATACGAAAATCGTCTCACCGACGCTACGCTATTAAAATAATAATTTCCTACATCCGCTTCTCTTAAATTTATTAAAACATTATTAGGAACATTTAGTTACGTCTCAGTAAGTATAATTTTCTTAAGTACATTAATAATATCAGAGTATGTAATAATGAACCAGGAAGTCAGGAACTTGGGTCGATGACACTTTCTTATGTAAATTGGATTTTTGATTACCTTCACATTTACGTAATTTTGATAAATGGGTGAAATTATACTGTAGAACATGACTGAGCTGTAATTTATTTATGTTTATATTATAGACAAATTATGTTGGAACTTCCTGAAACGGAAATCAATAGGGTAGGTGCTTACGTAACCTAAAATATTGATCTGAAGATTGGTAATTTTCTTTTGCGAGACTCCAATGAAAAAGCTAATGTCAAATTAAAATAGCTAGCGAAACTCCGCAGAAGTGATGGGTATCGATATCTAAATATGATAAAACAAAAAAAAAAATAAGTTTGTTGTTTTTTTTTGTGCGGTTAGTGTAGTCACTTGAAATAAGATCAGTTTATTTTGTATAAACTTCACAGATGATATATAAATACGATAAAACAAAAGGAAACAGATTTTCTCAACTCATATTTCAAGTAACAAAAGTACCAGCGGTCGTTGACCCTCCAAAAAAACAATCAAATCTTTCTTATTTTTATTTAATCGTATTTATATATACCCATAACGTCTGCAGAGTTTCGCTAGCTAATTTAATTTGACCTTGTATCTTTTTGTTTATCCTAAACTTCTACACTTTACTCATAATAATGAAAAAGTTTTAGTAAGAGAACAAAACTGAGGGGCAATTTATTGCCGTACCAAGTTTGAAGCAAACAAACGACTAATTTATGTACTTACCAAATTTTTTTACAAGTTTTGGATATTGATTAATTATCAATGAGAGGCGACATCAATTTAAACATTTTTTAAGGGGACTACAGGACCTAAGTGTAAGTTTTATAATGCCTAAAAGTATATGATCCACTGCACTAAACAAAATCTATAGATAGATATTTGCTAAAGATAGTGTGTTGAAAATATAATACAACTAATTTGATATGATAGAAAAAAATCACGATGATACCTCTAAAAATTTCTTATAACGATTAAATACCATACTAATATGCATTAAATCATTCAGATTTTTTGTCAGATTATTCTACAAACAATATACTAACGTAATAGTGTTTTAATTTTTAATCCAACCAATAGATTTTTGTAAACAGATAATTTCTTCGTATTTTGCAATAAATTACCAGCGTTGTGTCATCGCGCATCTCTTTCTTTTCTATGCAGTCCGACAGTGACCGCGCTTTAGCTGTTGTAAGCCTCTTAAGGCGCTGCCCGGACGTGGGACACCAAAAGCGCTCAGTTTTTTGTCGCACAGTTAGGTATATTAGTACACACGGTTACATATCAAGCTATACGTTTCCAGTAAACGCTGAAATCCTATAAAATGCGAGATCAGCTTATATTGGAAATGCATAGCTTGATTTGTAGCCGTGTGTACATATTACAAGCTAGTAAAAAATTAAGTGTAAAGTCAGAAAATGTTCAAAAAAATTACTTATTCAAAAATCCTAATCCTAACTAGTCCTAACTATCCTAATCCTAACTTCCTAACTATCCTAACTTCCTAACTAATATTATAAATGCGAAAGTAAGTTTGTTTGTTTGTTTGTTACCTTTTCACGCCTGAACCACTGAACCGATCATCCTGAAACTTTGCATATACGTTGTCAGGTGTACAGAAACGGACCTTTCATCCCGAAAAAAAAACTACTGTTCTCGAGGAAAACAACAATAACGTTCTTATGATAATATATGGCGCCACGTATCATTCGAACCATGATTGAATTATAATAAATAAATAAATAAAATTGTTTATTTATCCCAATAAATAATACACACAGACACAGTTCATAACAATGCGACAAGATAGTGAGCATAAAAAAAAAACATAACTTGTTACAGAAGATTTAGGTTTACAAAAAGAAAAAAGTCTATGCATACAAGAAATAATGAACCCTGTCTCTTAAACTAGGAAACCTGTATCTTAAGAGACAGTGCTCGGCCAGAATTTAAATTTTATAAAACTAAGTATACAGGAGTGTGAAAGTGTGATGATCTACCAGTACAAATGAATATTAATATTAATCAAATATGTGAGAGTATTGAGGTGCGTGTGTGTGTGAGACGGGAAAGGGAGAGTGTAAAATGTTTATGTGTGTGTGAGTGTGAGTATTATGTCAAGCGAAATATGATACTAGTAAAGACTCTGTTTTAATATAGTCCTGCTGTTTGAGCCACTCAGAGGTTTTTGATTTGACATTAAATTTATTTAGGTCTATTATGTCTAGTTCTTTCTGTATTCTTTTGAAAACATGATGGCTTAAGACATAGTATTGACGTCTTGCAAATGAGGTTTTGTACTGTACACCTGGGGGAACATATGTACGCTTTCTTGGATTAGATGGAGGTAAGCGGGCATGTATCCTCAGGACAGATTGGAGGATAAACAGCTGCCGTACCGTTAGCACTTTGCAATCAGCGTAAAGTTGTGCTGTAGGGTATCTGTAGGGTTTCCTTAACATAACTTTAAGTACAGCCCTTTGGGACCTTTCTGCTCTCATAAGATAGGTCTTCGCGGCTCCACCCCATACAGTTATACAGTAACTAATAATAGACTGGCATAGACTCAAGTACACCATTTTTAGAATGTCAAAACTGGCGAATTCTCGGAGTGATTTGAAAATATGAATCAGACGAAGTGTTCGAGAAGTTAAGGTATCTAGTTGTTTGTTCCATTTTAGTCCATCGTCTATATGCACACCCAAGTATTTGACACTGTTTGCTCTGGGAATGGGAGGGCATGAGCACGAGACTAGCTGATTCTGGCATGAGTGAGCCATTATTGTGAAACTAATGGGAGGTTTGGAGTTGGACCGGATCGCAAAGGGTATGTAATACGTCTTTTTTAGGTTTAATGTCAGCAAGTTAAGGTCAAGCCAGTTCATGATTGAAGACATTGCAAATTCGGCCTTTCGTTTCACATCCTCCCATGAAGGCCCATCAACCAGAACCGCTGTGTCATCTGCATACGCATAGATTTTACAGGCTGGTATTGACATTTTACAAAGGTCATCTATGTAAATTTGAAAAAGGGTGGGGCCTAGAATGCTTCCCTGCGGGACACCGTACTGCACAAACTCTTCATCACTGAAGCTAGAGCCAATCTTTACCAGTTGAGTGCGATTCCTCAGGTAATCTTTGAAGATTTCCAAAGCTATACCACGTACACCCAAAAACTCCAACTTGGATATTAGTTTGGGAACAGAAACTGTGTCGAAGGCTTTTGACAGGTCCAAAAATATACCAAGGCACTTTTTTCTACTGTCCAGAGTCTTGGCAATAGATTGAGTTAGATCCAAAACTGCATCTTCAGTGGAGACTCCTGACCGGAAGCCATACTGATTGTCCGCTATAATACTGTATTTATCGAGAAAGCTTCTAAGATTTTGATTAAGAATCTTCTCGAGGATTTTAGAGAGCGACGACAGTACTGATATCGGCCTATAATTATCGACACAGCCTCTGTTCCCGCCCTTAAAAATTGGGTGGACTATGGCTCTCTTCAGAGAATCTGGAAAAACTCCTGTCTCAATGCAGAGATTGCAGATGTATGTTATCGGCGATACAAGTATATGACGACATGACTTAAGAAGCGAGGAAGATATTCCATCCCAGCCTATGGCACAGTCATGGCGCATCTGTAATATAATAGTGTCTATGTCACATTCGTCAACTTTTTGTATAGCAAGTGAATTGACAGGAGGGTTCAGAGTTATGTTATTACCATCTCGAATGGTCTCGCGGTTTAATTGCCCTTTAGATGGGTCGTTTATTATTTTTGCAGCCATATTTTTGCCTATATTGCTAAAGAAAGAGCAGACGTTATTGAGGGAAGATGCAGGACTGTCGCATATTTTGAGCAGTTCAACAGGACTAGAGCATATTTTACCTGTATTGGTTATTTCCTTAATAGTTTTCCACAATGCTTTAGGATTATTCCTAGATTTTTCTAGCTCACTCTTCTCATAAGTCCTCTTTAATTTACGCAGTAGCATATTACAGTAAAATTATATTATTATAGAAACTTTAGTTGTGTGTTTAGGGATTTTTTTAATTTTTAATTTAAGTATCTAATATATTTTGCGAGTCTAGAGTGTCGATAGACCGGTTTTTCATCCTTCTAACTATAATTCCCCGAACAACCCGAATTGATTGTCAAATTCTAAATTAACGCGAGCGAATCCGCGGGCAAAAGCTAGTATTTCATGAAATTAAAATGGTATCATGATAAAAGCGATCGTAAAACAGAGCTCAAGAAAATATTTTTTGTCGCTTAATTCTCAAAATTTTGAGCGCAAACTATCATATTTTATGTAATTATAATAAAGGATATTCAATCAACTAAAGAAACAAAAACTATTCTACTGAGTCATGCATTTATTTCTTAATTTAATTATAACTGCAAAATTACTTTTATTTTGGTGGTCACTTCATTCAACTAACATCAAACGCATCGCTGTTTTGAACCTTATTTGTTGCCGCGATGCGTTATTGTCAATTAACAAAAAATATTGCTTCTTACCGCGCCTTAAATACAAGAATTGGCAATTAGAAATCGCAAAAAAAAAATCTGCTGTGACAACTATTCGTGTTCGCATAAATCGACAAAATGTGTGAGACATCTGTCTGTATAAGTTAGTTCAAGTGGAACGTTCACTGACCAGGGGTTCAGGTTAAACATAATGCAAAAGGTTTCTCTTTAAAGTTCAACGTACGTGTTAATATCTTAGTCATTCTTCAGGTTGGTGACCTCAGTGAGGTCGACGACAGGCCTTAGGTACCGTATGTCAAAAAATATTGAAGTGTCATCGCGTACTAGGCAATTTGGCGTCAGCCACTAAATAGTGGCTACCTTCTCGGGAAGTCTTGTCTATGCTTCAGTGCATGGTCTATACAGTGCCCGATGATTGTACAGGGTGTTAGATTAAACGAGGGACATCCTTTATAGGAGAGTAGTACTCATGAAAATGAAAAACTTTTTAGTAAGGAACCAAATTTTAAATTTAAAAAAAGGAGGTTTTACACTCCCTTAAAGTAGATTCCTAGTTTAAATACGACGACACGACGTTTACACTCTTTATATATATAGTTACTGGCAGCATACGCACACTGGTCCTATATGTAATCTATTACTTTTAGTGAGGGGAAATGAATAAAACAGTAGTAACCTCCAGAGGGCCTAGACAAAGTAAAATTCGACTAGCGATGACGCTAGTAGAAAAGTCAAAAAATGTATGGAGTTTATCATAAGCAATCGAAATGTCACGTGACCATAGGTCAACGAATAGAAATTAGCGAGACAATGTTAACATCATTCGATTCTATGAAACGAATCGACAGCGTCGAACGATTACTTCCATAGAGATGCGTAGCCATGTGGCACTTTTTGACAAGCGTTGTCGCTAGTCTTCGATTCGTATGATGGAAACATTAGTGAAAGCGATAGCGACTGTAGAAATAGAATCGCTCCGAAGCGAATGCCATTTTTCTAGGCCCCGCAGTACAGAGATCACGTTTGAGCGAGTTCTAGTGCCTTTTTCATACAACTGACAATGCGACATAGCCTATAATATCAGCCTATAATGTTCCCACTGCTGGGACACAGGCCGCCTTTCTGTGAGAGGGACTGGGCCATAATCCACCACACTGGCCCAATGCGGGGTGGTGGATGTCACACGTCTTCGAATCTTTTGGTTCTAGGACATGTCGATTTCCTCACGATGTTTTCCTTTCCCGTTTTGAGAGCAGCGGTGATGAAATTAACTACACAAAGTGCCTGCCTGATACCACTGGGTCACCACTGCTCAATGCTGCAATGCGACAGTATTTGCCAATAATGACAAAATTTACACATTTGCACAACATGTGCTGTTTACTAAACCACTACGTAAAACTATGGAAAATCTTGTAAAATATTCGAATTGTCAGATTGTCGCTTGTTACCTGTGGCCTGTCAGTTTTATTAAATAGGTGCCTGGCTGGAACTAGTCGCCAGTACTAGTTCTTCATGTGTGAGCACTATGAACCTACTAAAAAGTTACCATTTACTGGGTACGCCTTTCAGTGACTTGAATGTGCCCTGGCGGCTGAGAGTATGTCATGCTCACTCAAATGTCTCGCTGGTGGTGGCGTGTGTGTTGGATCATTAAATTCCCTCCAAAATGGTTGAGCTGAATGGTGCTGATCCATACGTCATGTTCGTGCTCGTGTGCCATCAGTAAGGACTGGTCATCTCTTAGCTGCCGCGGCTTATTTTTTATTGAATGTTTTTATCTTTTTATTACAGACGCTTTTAACGTGTACATCTTTCTACATCGTTCTCACATGTATAATGTCAACATGAATGATTTAACCAATTTTTTGTAACAATATTTTGATTTACAACTAAATATTGTTACAAAAAATTGGTTAAATCATTCGCATTTCAATCATAGCGTTTGTACTTCGCTTTGAAATGGGTAACTAGCTTCATCTTTCTGACCGACCGACCCCTTGAAAATTCAAAAGTGCTTGTAATTGAAATATTTAAAATAAATTCTTTGAGTTTGAGTTTGCTCGGTTTGGCCACTACTTGAAGCCGCTTGTGTGCGACGACGCTAAGAGCAGAAATATGAAAGTAGGTATGTACATAGTCGTATAAAAGTATAGGGGTGTGTTAGCATTTTAATATAAAAAATGATTAATGTGCAAATTTCTCGACGGCCGGGGATCAAATTGGTTTTAATGAGACTTTTTATATTATTCTCAAAAAAAAAATGATATTGCTTTATTAGTCAGTTATGATAATATTTGGACGTTCAAAGAATGAAATTTGGAGTATTAAGTAGTGATTTTATTTGTCTAATTTTAATATAGTAGCCAATCTCGATTTTGGATGAAATTATTAAGTTTTATGAGTTCATTAGTTTTATGATTTCTTTTTTTGTGCTTAACTGTGTTAATAAAGAATCACTTTAAAAGCCCATGTAGTTAGTTAGATGTATACTGACTTTTACTTCTATTTGGCATTCAAATAGAATTAGTATAAGAGCAGTGGGGGCCTAGTTGTAATGGTTGTAACTTACGAGTTGAAGGTCGTAGGTTCGAACCCAGACATGTTGCTTTACTTTGTGTAAATTATTTCTTCACCACTGCTCTTAAAACGGTTAAAGAAAACATCGTGAGGAAACCGGCATATCCTAGAGCCGAAAATTCGAAGACATGTTACATCTACCAACCCGCACTGGGCCCGTGTGGTGGATTACGGCCCACCGAGAGGAGGCCTGTGCCCCAGCATTGGGGACAGTATAGGCTGATTATGCTTATAAATCAGCACACATCTAATGTAAATAATCGAATTCTAATTTCAAATTACTTATGCTGCGTGATTTTACGAGTACACATACAAAAAACACACACATTATGACAAATACATACCCATACATAGTTAGTATGCACCCTATGTTTTAAATATCCAGAAAAACATAATACAAATAATAGAAACCTATTTACACCACCATTACCACCGCCACCACCATTTTTTCTAGGTAAGTATATAGAGGTATGAGGTAAAGTTCACTCATACCTCCATAGAAAAGGGAGGATCCTCTGACCAGACGGGTGTTGTGTCTGGTGGGCAACTGTCCGACAATTGAAGTCGGGACGTTGTATATATGCTAGTTGTGCGGTAAACTCTTCTTGCGCGATGCAGGATTTTGCATGACGTCAGTGTGACACGCAGCTCGCATGTGGCGTCGTAGATGCCGCTACAAGTACACCACTGTCTGTTCCTTCGGGGAATACAGGCGTTACTCGACAAGTACCCATTTCTATTTCTGTAGGTGCCCTAAACTTATCTCCCACATATTGATCAATTTTAGATCACAAATTCTGAAACACAATTTTATTAATTTACCTATAAGACATCAAGAAGCTCGAAATATAATCTTCTATACATAATAAAATAGTAACGAGGTCAAAACAGAAAATAGAAAATTAAAAAATAAAGTATAATTTTTATACGTTTGTCTGGATGTATATTCCGGATTGGCGCAAAACCTGCTAAACGGATTTGGATGAAATTTGACACACAGATAGTTTATAACATGGATTAACACATAGCGTACTTTTAATCCCGGTAGTAAGTTCCTGCACGACATTTTCCAACATCCACGTAGGCGAATCCGCGGGCAAAAGCTACTATCTAAATATAGAACTTACATTTCGTATGGGTAGTTGAAACACAAAGATATTGGGTACATAAAATCGACAATCATCGCTCGAATAAATTTCGAAATAACACCGGTTGCCAGCGGGTTGCCCTGAAAATGGACGCTCCACTCTTCTAATGTCCCACATTTTCTGATAGGTGCTAAGTTATAAGCTGTAGCGGGTGGACTTAAAATAATATATAGGGTGACTGGTAATTAGTAACCGGTAGTTAAACACATGATTGTACTCATCATGACAAACAACTCACTTTCTCAAACTGAGGTGACAATTGACAAACATGACATGCGCATGACCTCAAGGTCATGCGCTTGGTAAAAAAAAATTCGTCTTTGGTAAAGTTGTTTGTTATGATGAGTACAATCATGTGTTTAAGTATCGGTCACTAATTACCAGTCACCCTATATACATAGGGAGTGGGGAATTACTACCATGCCATGTGTCAAATAACAAACGCCCAGGCACTAAGGCGTAACTAAAAACATTCAACATCTAGTAACAATCTCATCTCAGTAACAATCAATGTCAAAAACTTGTAAAAAATTTGAGAGTTTGAGAAAATGAGTTGAAAAAAGTTTAATGATTTCGCTTCAAAAGCTTATCCCAGCCGCTGCAGTCATTGGTTGCTTATTAAAGCTTTAACGAGCAACAATCCGCGCATCGTGGGTAGTCAGCCCTCAACCAACCTTGCTGTGTGGCTAACCTTTTCTCCATGAATTATTCTAGTAAAGCCGGTAATTTTATTCACTTGCTACACTGAGAATTACGTTTCATGTAGCTGTAAGTTCTTATTTCTCCTTTTCTAGATAAGTCTAGTGTCTAGTTAATTATGTATCTGACGGAGAACAAAAGTCTCTCTCGTTATCATCAGCCATATTTTAACTAAAGTGGGCGTACTATGGGAAGTGTTGGTTATTGCGCAAGAGAAAAACCGTTTGCAGTTCAAATAAAATTATAATTTACGAATTAATTAATCACACTAGCGAATCACACACTGTAGGTACACGACACAACTATGCAGAACGCGCGACCGTTTCTGAACGTGTTCACTGCTTGACCGCCACCGACCAACTCTGCTTTCAACTCTGGTCGAGCGTTATATTGTAGACTTTGTTGAGCGTCGCCTGGTGGTGCTAACGTCTAGATTAGTCAAAGTCAAACGATTCCATATGAAATAATCTGCCTGTAACGTTCCCACTGTTGGGACACATTCCTCCTCTCTGTGAGAGGGAGTGGGCCGTAGTCCACCACGCAGGCCCAGTGCGGGTTGGTGGATATCACATGTTTTCGAATTTTGGTTCTAGAACATGCCGGTTTTCTCACGATGTTTTCCTTCACCGTTTTGAGCGCAGTGGTGATGAAATTAATTACACAAAGTAAAGTGCTAGCCTGCACGTGTAGCATGACCGCCATAGAAACAGGTTTTGTCGACGGAAGAATAGACAAAATGACAGATTGTTGACAGATTCCTAAAGAAAATTTTCTACAATCTTTCATTGTTGAGACCGACTTCTCAACATCGCCGCACACAGGCGGCAGTGTACCAGGGGCGTGGGGACAGCGGGGAGCCAGCCGGCCGACGGCGACGCGACGACGGCTGAGTACGGGCCCCCGCACCACACTAGTCAGCTGTTGCACGCATCCACGCACGGCTATGCTTGCGCGTTTTGTTAAACGTCCTTGTCAATTTCATATTTTAAATTCAACTCTTTATTGCCATTGTAATTCGTCTTTCATGTATTATACTTATTCTTGTTATACAGTCCACTATCATTTTCATTTTGCTCCACCACGACCTATCGCCGCGATCAGTCATTTTGTCTAATCTTCCGTCGACAAAACTCGTTTCTATGGTGGTCATGCTACGCGTGCTGGGTTCGAACTCACGACCTCACTCGACCGACCGATCGAACTCGTAAGTCGGGGCCGATACCATTGGGCCACCACTGCTCTCTCAAGTCATACGATTGATTTACCGTATTTTCGACATATCTATCTAGATCTACATGGCCTTTACTTATCAGAAACTTTAGTAATGTCACTTCACTCACACGCTTGTCGCTTCTACCCTGTACCATCAGCTAGACAATCCAGCAAGTCATGTGACGTGACCCTTGTGGTGGCTTTTACTTAGAACCTCTCCACATTAGGACGACGATTGACAGTGCTGATAGTTGCCCCGTGTTCTAAGTGAGAGGTATATGCAAACCGATGCGATGTGAATTAAATAGTGTTTCAAGACACTGTGATACGGCATAAGCACCTACAAAAATGCTTTGCATTGCATCTCGACTCTGATTTACATATTGCGAACTACAGGTAATTAGTGACATAGAGATCAATATATTTTAATGAGCAAACCACCCCTGCTTCGCGTGGGTGCAATGCAAAGCTGGGCACAAAACTCTTAATCCGTTAATTAACGAAGATAACATTTTCATCAGTAACGGATTAACTTGTAAGTTAACTTCAAAAACTGTTAACGGACTCATTAACTTCCGTTAACTTTTCATAAGTCTGTTAATCGTTAATTAAGTACCTACTATTTGCCAAAAGGATACCACGCAGACCGCGGTGCGCCGCGAAGAACACGTTCTGCTAATCTCTAAATAAATATTAAGGCGTATTGCACAACACTCTACGTGGGGTCCCTGTGGTTCAGATATTCCCAAAGGGCTTGCAATGTTCTGCGTATCCAATATAAAAATGCGTTCAGGGTGCTGTTGCGACTGCCACGCTTCTGCAGTGCGTCGGCGATGTTTGCCGACGCGCGCACTGACAGCTTTGACGCAGTATGGTGCAAGAAATTTGCCTTGTTACTTCGCAGGTTGCGTGACAGTCCCGACATCATTCTGCACTCGATAGCCGCCTAGGCAGATAGTCCGCTTGTGTGGGCGTAAGCCGATCGAACAAGATCTATTTTAGTTATTAAGTACCAACATATGCTAAGTAAGATTGTTATTAACACAATGGACCTCATTTTTAGTCTGAACAAATAAATGATTATTATTATTATTACAAACTCTAATGATACACCCTTCTTTTATTATTTTTTAATGCATATCTTAACTTCCATAGCCCATACCCAAATTTTTTTTTACAAGTATATCACTAACACAACGAAATATAAAATGCAATTTCTATCACGAGATAACGATTAACGTTTACTTCCGTTAAATCTTCCGAAATGTAACGCTTTAACGTTTAACGAAGTTAACTTTTTTAGTAACAGATTAGCGATTAACGAAGATTAACTATTTGATTAACGGTGCCCAGCTGTGGTGCAATATACTGATGAGAAGAATACAGCAGTCACATAGAAATACACGAAAATCGACAGTAATGATTTATTGAATATCTTGAAAAGTGGCCTCACTTACTCGCCGCCGACCAGCTCTGCCACGAGGATGTTGGTACTGCTCCGATTCGTCCCGGGACGGACTGATAGTTTTACAGTTTTCACAAGGTTTAGAACGTGCTAGTAGGAAGTTATATGGTTCAGACACTCAGGTTTTGTTAGATTTTTAGAGCGCATGCACCGACCGACGGTTCGGTGATGCGACTGACTTTGGCGCCACGCTTGCGTCGTGGGCGCGTCGGGAAACTTTTCAACTCGCGCTCGTTGATTGGCGCTGAGATGAGCCGTTGGTAGTTGTGGCGGGATTTATATTGTAAACTAGAGTAAAACCCAACAGCGGCTATGTTGTTTACTATTAACAAAACATCAAGGTTTCTTATGTAAGTTTAATATTAATGTTTTATACACATATACATTCCGGAATAAATTTTCTAAATGGTTGTGATAACCACATTAAAATCCGTTGCGGAGTTTAGAAGAACAGCGCGTTCACACAGACAGATACGATAGGCGACTTTAATTTATAATAATGTAAGTCCAAAAAGTAGTAATATTTAGAACATAGTTTGGTTCAATTATTTCCACGAGCGGAGCGTTTCGTTTTTATTTCGCTACAATCTGTACACTCCTTACAATTTACAGCACATGCACCTTTTTTATTATTATTTTTATTTTTTACTCTTGTGTTTCCCGTGCGTGTCCCAAATAAAATATTCGTCTTTCTTTTTTTCTTTCTTTCTTTCACATCTAATTTTGTATGTAAACTTAAAAAAGATATCTTTATTTATTTGATTTTTGCACACCATATTTAAATATTGAAGTTTTTGAAAGTAATTTTTTCTTTCTGTTGTAAAAATATAATTGCACTCGTGACACTGGTCCTTTGCTATAATTAAAATTGACTATTCGTTTTTATACCTAAATTGCCTGTGTCATCGTCCAAATAGATAATTATGATCTTAATGCTATGCAGTTTCCATAATAAATTTTAATAAAGTTTATTTTTTAATCAAAATGAATAAAGAAAAATCTTAAATATCAAGTGTACTGCAAGAGACAAGTCCACAAATTAATTTATCTTTCAAAAACATAAAGAAAGAAACTTCATAAAAAATAACAGTCTCTTTTCGTTATTTTTAATTTGTTATATGTTGCAAACGACCCGTGACATCAAAGGCGCGACGATGCAAAATACCTCCAGTTTCAATATGGCATCGTCACTATACCACTTAAAGTAATAGAAAATTCTTCACACCTCTGTATTTCTTCACTTATTTATTTTGTGACTAGATTTTTCATAGGTGACTTTAGAAGGAGACGTGTGGACAATGGACTTTGTCAAGGCGTAGATGTGCGGTGCATGATTCGCGGATGACACGCGGATTTGGCGCGGACGATCCGCGAAAATTTTGTGTACTTTGTTCGTAACGATTTTTAATTCTATAAAGTTTTGTTAAACATACTTTTTACCATGATTAGGCCAAAGAGTTGAACTAGAAAGTTACTTTTTATAATGATAAAATCACCGATCTGCATTGAACATGCACGATGATCAATTCTCATGCTTATTCTATATTATCTTGTATTCGACAAAATAGTAGTCTATTTATTACACGACATGACACCTATTTTAATTTATTCCAACTGCATTCGTCTAACAAAACTTAAACATCTATCGGGCTATAGGTAATGTTGGCCATAGCTGTATAGAGGTATATGAGAGGCGGATGGAACGGAGACAAATCCGATGATAGATCATGCCATGTCCGCGTCACGTTCATGTCTCATCCGTCGCACGTCCACTCGATGGGACCTAACTCGCCCTGAGTTATTACGTCGAATATCATAAAATTATTATGCTAGGTAAATTTTATGTCACCTTACAAATAAAGGGCAATAAATCTATCAGAATGAATTACACAAGAATACATAAATACATATACATAAACTCACGCTTTCTTCCAATGGGGGTAGGCAGAAATTACAGAACGCCACCTGCTACGACCCTTACATACTCCTTTTGCCTCGTTTACGTTCATACATCTGATCATATATGTACGCGGGTTGCAAGTACTACGTACCTGACCTTTCTGAAGAACATCACCAATAATGTCACTATTTGTCCTTTTAGGGCATCCCCTCCGGCGTTTCCTCTCACATCTGCCTTCAACAAGAAAATAGCAATATTTTGTTCTGGCCATAGATTTTTGTTTCAGCTTCATTGGTGTCTACTACTTGGGCAGTTGATTGAGAGGCGCCACGGCGTCCTCACCTTCCGCCTGACGCAGGTCTTCACCGGACACGGTTGTTTTGGGTTCCTGTTTCGCATAAGGCGGGAGGAAACGCCCGGGTGTTACCACTGCGTGGATCGCCCGGGGAACACGGTGGAGCGTACGGTGAAGGTCTACCCGGCTTGGGCGGAGCACCGCCGTATCCTTGCGGAGGCGATCGGCGGCGGCAATCTCTCGCGTCCGGCCATGGTACGGAGCGAGAGGAGATGGGAAGCCGTCAGCTCATTGTGCGAAGCAGTAATGCTTACGAAGGAAGAGGCGGAGCGCGTGAGGATAAGGCAATCGTTGCGCCCTCATGCCCCTAGTTGCCGCAGGAGACGCCCTGGGCGTCGAGAAACCCAAGCCAATTTCCGGCCACCGTAGGTGCGGGCTTGCGGACGGTAAGCAATGGTTAGCTCGCCGTCCGGTAAGTACCAGGTCCGGATCGACGGCGCGTTGCGTTCCACGCGCGCCTCAAGGAGATGTCAGCACTAATTGACAGGGTCCGCTAGGGCCGATGCCTGCCTGGATCGCGGATTGTTCGAAGGAGTTACTGTGGCCCTGGCACACAGGCAACTGAAGGAACACGAGTGGGTTTTAGTCAGTAAAACTCTGACACGCCCACCCGCTCTGAGTAATTTGATGAAAAAAAAGGGGTCTACTACTGATATAGGTTCAATAACTCTCGTTTGTAGGTTTGTTAAAAATCCACAGTGTATATTTAGATGAAAATTTATTACATCTTGGTTCTTCGAGTGCTGTATTTAAATTCTTACCTCTACATCGTTTATTCCTCATCATCTTTTTTCATCTTTTTTTTATATTCTTTTTTCACATAATCTTCTCATTATTTGACATTTTATACCTACAGATCTAATTTCAACTCTTTACTAATGGCTTTTGTAGACAGGATATTAATTCGAATTTATTACAGTTGTAATGGCATGTCATTTGGTTTAAATAGGCTTTTATTTTTATTAATTTACTTATCTTTTATATACATTTTTTATTTTTTGTGAATGTGAGAACGTTTTAGGTCTAATTTGTAGATAATTTTCTATTTTGTTAAGTACCTGGTACTTGTTGACAGGCCCACACTGTCCTCCCGTACCTATTAACACTGTACTTTGAAAATATTGTAAAACCCAATTATTTTTAAAAGAGTAACCGTGAAGTTTCTTGCCGGCTCTTCTCCGTAGGAAACGACCAATTGGAACCGTGCACCTAGCTTCTGACGTTTCATAAGTGCCTATGTAGGTGTGTGTGAAATAAAATATTTTAATTTTGATTTTGATCAGCCTAGCCTTTTCTCAACTACTTTGGGGTCAGCTTCCAGTCTAACCGGATGCAGCTGAATACCAGTATTTTACATGAAGCGACTGCTTATCTGACCTCCACAACCCAGATACTGGGTAATACGAAACCCCTTGGTAAGACTGGTTGTTAGACTTTCGGGTTTCTGACGACCCCTAACGACTGTTAATGATCCACGAATGTCACATCGTTTATTTTATAGAATTATTTATATTATGCCTTTTATGACTCAAAACAATAAACTTTCAATAAAAGTTATAACCCAAGTTTATAGTTTAATCTTAGTTTATAGACTATGAGGATCTAGCAAAATAAAATACTACGGAAGTTTTAATTGAAAGCAGTTTCCTATAGAATTACTGAATGACGATTGTGAACTAATTATTTGAAGGAACCTCAGCTGGTAACTAGGATTTAAATCGCTGGAACTGCTCTTTTTAATGGGCAGAAACTGTATCGGTTAATAGCAACGGTTTTAGGATGGTATAATATAAGATTTAGTTTTTTTACGGCATCCAAAAGATATATTTAAATGATTTTTTATTTCTGAAAGTATAGTTTTGAACAAAAACTTTTACACGTCAATCATATTTTAAAAACTAGATGAGGTCGGCGTTTCCTATCTGAATACTCGGAGAAGAAAAGCCGAAACAAACCCAGAGGTCACAGTCTCTTTTAAAGTCCAGACATAATCTTGGTCAGATCATGTGAAGACCATGTAGATTTGTGTCTGAAATGGTCTTTTGAGGAAAAACCACACAGATTGAGTGGACCTGTCCAGTCAGTGCACGCATTTGTCAGTAATCGTGCAGCTCAACTCAAAACTTAAGGAGCTCAACGATTCGACGAACAATACCAAAGAAAGGACATTTGGGTAGGCTGCGTAAATTACTCAAACTGCCAGAGCATGATTAAAATTAACTAAGGAGAAAATAAAGAAAAAAAAGCAGTAATGACCCACATAGTATTCACATTCACACATTTGACGGAGAAGGTACGTCTCTCGCGTTATCATCAGCCATATTTTAAATTTTTTGGTCGGCGTAGTATGGGAAGTGTTGGATATTGTGCAATAGAAAAACCGTTTGCAGTTCAAATGAAATTATAATTTACGAACAAATTAATCACACTAGCGAATCACACGCTGTAGGTATACGAGACAACTATACAGAACGCGCGACAGTTTCTTAACGTGTTCCCTGCTTGACCGCCACCGACCAGCTAATGCTTTAACTCTGGTCGAGTGTTATGTTGTAGACTCTGTCGAGCACCGACTGGTGGCGCTGGCGTCCCGATTATTCAAAGTCAAACGATTGATTTAACGTATTTCCGACATATTGTTAGTAGAAATTTTATGTGGAAAATACTTGCAACCAAAAAATACTTACAACCAGAAAATACTTACTTCTTGTAACCCCGTGGTTACAAGTAAGTGTGTGCCTTGTACACCGACACAGAACCGTTTCTGTGTCGCTGTACAAGGCGACCACTAAATGTAATGAGTAATTATCATACATTAAACATTTAGGTACTTAGCGCAAAAAATAAATAACCAATCACAAAGTGATGACGTAAGTCATTTGCCAATGCGTAAAGCTTAGAAAACTCTTACAATTTGTCTAGCAACAGATTTATAACAATATTGAAGACACCGAATTTGTTAAAAAAAATCACAGACAGGTGTCGAAAATATAAATCATTAGAATCACTATAGTGCATACTAATACCATGGCACGCTCACAATGGGCATTATTAGAAGGCTAAAAGTAACCCAAAGTGCAATGGAGAGGGCTATGGTTGGAGTTTCTCTACGTGATCAAATCAGAAATGAAGAGATCCGCAGCAGAACCAAAGTAACCGACTTATCTGATAGCCCGAAGAATTGCCAAACTTAAGTGGCAGTGGGAGGGGCACATTGCTCGCAGAACAGATGGCCGATGAGGCTGAAAGGTTCTGGAGGGGCGACCACGTACCGGAAGATGAATCATTGGAAGGCCTCCCCACAAGGTGGACAGACGACCTTGTGAACGCCGCAGGAATCCGCTGGATGCGGGAAGCACAGAACCGCTCGAAGTTGCGGTTTTTAGAGGAGGCCTATGTCCAGCAGTGGACGGTTTTCGGCTGAAATGATGAGGATGATGAGGATGATGAATACCATGGCAGAATCAAATGGTGAAAAGTGTGCGGTTGCTTTGGAAACCTTTAACACATGTGTAGTTTCACTCAGTTCCAAAAGAACTACTTCAGTTCCATGTAAACTTTCTCTCTCTCTCTTTCTACCTAAACTCCCTAGCGTAGAAATGTTTCGTCGATTATCAAAAAATAAGTCTGCTGTTTCATAGAAAAGAGCAATACCTGCGCGGTCAAAATGTATAAAAGTGCAAATATTTTTTAACTGACGAAAAATTACACCGCAGTTTTTTCAGCATCATGTACCTACTGAAACCATGGTAACAGATTGATCGTGGATGTCCTTGCCACCCCGTATAGAATCCATTTTCTAACATTTCATGACTTATATGGACTACAAAATAACCAGGAGATTATCTAACAAGACGTTGCCTTGCTTGATGTTACGTAAACGGGCATAATAAAATTATAACTTTTTTATACTTTATCATGTCTATAGTGTATCTGTTTAATAGATATGTAAACACTGTCTCATTCACACAAGAGGAGGTAGCTGCTGTCACTAATGTCATCTGTCAGTCACAAGGAATGGCGGGAAACAGTCAAGGTGAAGCAGGTCTGCACGATAGCGCTTGGTGTGTTGGTGACCCAGTGAAGTGATATATTCAACTTAATTACGGAATCAACGGGATTCTACAACGTCTTTATTAAATCTTTCAGTAGATTGTAGTGTCTGATCTACAAGATTTATAATTTTCGTCTACTAATAGACTAGGTAATGAAATGGCTTATAAATTAGTTCTTAGGCTTTAATAATGTTTCATTATTATTTATTGAAGTAAGGTTTTGCTAAGGACATTCATTTATTTTAGAAGTGACTAGTTTTCTTTGACGCCCGCGTTCTAAATTAATAATAATGAGTTGTCAATTTAAAATTAAAATAATGTTTTATTTATTTATATTGACAGCTAACTTTAACCCATGTGTTCGTTCACGTTAGTGAAGATTTTTCTGGATGAAAGGCAATTGTCCGATTTCCTTTTCTGTACCCCTGACAACGTGTATGCAAGATTTCATGATGATCGGTTGAGGAGTTAAGACGTAAAAGCGTAAAAAACAAACTCACTTTCGCATTTATCATAATACATAATAATATAGTTAGGATACAAGCTAAGGTAATATTGCTATTATTTTACAATGTTGTTCAAAAGTCAGAGTCAAATGGACTTTGTGAAAGCAAAGAAGTGCTGCTGGCAGGCCACTATTGCCTTGAGGCCGGGCAGCAGCACTTCTTTACTTTCACTGTTGAGAATGTAATAGTAATCAAGCTTGTAGCAGCATCTACCACGCCACATGCGAGCTACGCGTCACACAGACGTCACACAAAACCCTGCATCGCGCAAGCAGAGTTTACCGCGCAACTAGCATATATACAACGTCCCGATATCAAACGTCGGGCAGTTGCCCGCCAGACACAACACCCATCTGGTCGGAGAATACTCCCTTTTCAATGGAGGTGTGAGTGAACTTTACACCCTGTTCTTCATACCTCTATACTGGTGGCCACGACGTGATTAACGTTAGCGCAGCCTTCGTGCAATTACTTCAGCGTAACGTCATCAAATTCACTTTGGCAAGCTTTAGAGCGGCGAGCCAAACAGCCAGCGAGTAAAATACATGTTGCGCCGACCCCAAGTAAATTAGGACAAGCGCAGGAGAATGATGATGATAGTAATCAAGCCAATTGTCATACCCATATTTAAATTGTTATTTAAGGCTAATGGAAGATACATATTTCTTACAAACATTGAATTACTCAATATTTCCCGCATTTCCTCACAAATATAAAAATGAAATCTTTTACCTTTCCCGAGCTTAATTTTTTTCCCTATAAAGATTACATGGGCGGGCAATTTTATCGTTTCTACCATCGGTCCTCTCAAGGGTAACGGGATTAACAGATTTTAATCTTAATTTTGCTCTTAGGCGACAATTTTAATAGCAAAGTTGAAAGGACTCGTAAAAAGCTAGGTCCCAAAAGATTTTTATATCAGGTAATTTTTTTATTGAGGATTTTTTTATTTGATTATGTAACGGTATCTAATAGTTTACATACGGTGAACATTATTAACAAAATGTCGTGATGGCCCAGTGATAAAGGCCTCACCTCTCATGCACGAGGTTGTGGTTTCAAATCCGGGCAAGCACCAATGTGACTTTTTCAATTCATATTAGAAGATTAGATAGACATTGGTGAAGAAAAATATCGTGAGTTAACCTGGATTTTCTAATTAATATTAAGTCTGAAACCACCAATCTGCCTTGTGCAAGCGTGGTGATCAAGGCTTGTGCCTTCTCCGTATGAGCAGAGGCCTTTTACCCTGCAGTGCACTGTGGGATAATAATAAGTAGTCTTTTTCTTGACCTTTCTCGGGACCATGCGGTCCCGGAAAGCGTTCCAGGGGCCGAAGCCAACTCGAAGAGGCCCGTTAGACGTTTTTAATTAAATGAGGCACCAACCGACGATTAGTCCTGTTTGCACTATGCAAGTGCACCCAAGGACAACCCCCGGTTGGTGTATGACCATTGCAGGATATGGAAACAAAAATATTGGATTATGGGTTTGGGGGCCTAAGTGACCTGGTTATTAAGAACTGTGGAATGACTATGGCCCCTGCCTGACTAATGATTTTTATATAAAATACACATATAAAATGGCGGGGGTGACTTGCACACTCAATAATGGGCCCCCGAAAACGGTCGTTAGGATATAGTGTCGTAGTCATAAGGGGCAACATGTCTTGAGGTGCTTATGAGGAGTGGAGATATTCCACGGCTATCAGGACAATTCCAGAAGTACGGTCAAGGTCATATTACTGGAATACTTCCTTCATCTGAGTACGTTTGCTTTTGCGAATCTCCACCCAAACCGGCCAGTAAAGGCAAGAAAGAGGCGGGGAGCTCTGTTCCTCGTCAGTGTTCACTCCAGCTGGCCAATAAAGTCAAGCCAGAGGAATAAATTATGTTATACTTTAGGATGTGCCTCATACAGTGTAACTGAAATCATCGGCATCGGAAACGTATTTTCTTTCCTTTTTTTTTCTCAGAGGTGTATGTACCTATAGTAGGTATACCCACATTTCCCCTATTGGGGGCGAGCCTGTTGCCATCCACCGGGCACAAATCCAGCCTCCGGGCTGCTACTGAGAAATTTCTGATGGGAAAACCCAATAACACATTTGACTTGGACATCGAACCTAAGACCTCCAGCTCAGCAGTAGCGCTTGTGACCAGAAGAAAGACAAACGAGGTAGCAAAATCCTCACGAAAAAAATTCTCCCCCAAAAAGAGGTCTGTGATTTCAATACTACCATAATTTTGACATTGACACTAGAGAAACGAACACTGCCACGTAGTTTGGCGAGAGAAAAACATACATACAATTATAGCACCTCCCTGAAGTTTTTTAAAGGGTAGTCTTCTACTTAGGGAGACGGTGCACAGTGGTCACGTGCAGCTTTGCACTCTTGCATAGTAAGGATTCGGGGTCCCGCAAAGTACTCATGAAAAATATTCTCCTCCAAAAAGAGGCCTATGATTTCAATTACATCCATAATTTTTACATTGACACTAGAGAAACAGTAGAACACAGCCACGTAGTTTGGCGACAGAAAAAGATACTTAAAATGATAGTATTTCCCTGAAGTTTTTGAAAGGGTATCTTCTACTTTGGGATACGGTGCACAGTGGTCACGTGCTGCTTTGCACTCTTGCGCACAGTATGGATTCGTGGACCCTTTACGATCTCCCTAGGGATGTGCCCTAACATGCGTTGCATAGGTGGTTTTGTGTTGGTCTTTTTAGAGTTAGCGATGCCCCCTTCTATGGGCAGATGGTGACCACCGGGGTGTTTTCCCGGTCTCTCCCCAAAGCCCAAAGCTGGTCTTATACCCAAAGCCCGTGAGAATTTTGAAGGATTCCCTTCGAAACCAAAAAAAAGATACTCTCGAGACTATCTACTACTTAAGAAACAAAACGTTCCGTAATATTTTATTATGATTGAGGTTGAATAAGTAAGATTGTACCTAATTAGCATTTTAATTAGCAATCATTAAGTGCTCAAGCGTAAGACGAAGGTAGGGAGAATAAAATTGTTCAAAGATTTGATTTCCATTTAGAGGTGCTTTGAAAGAATAATTACAGTTATATTTTTAATAATGTCCATGATTCTTATAATGTAGGACCAATATCAGTTAATACTTGTCTTGATTAGGAATGATGGTACAAAAAGTGTAGAGATTTTATAAATGTTTATCTTTTATTTATAAATATATGTATGACGGCGCGTGATGTTTTAGTAAATTTATTGTAACACTTTTAAAAAGTTATAATCGATTATTTTTACTCTGTGGTTTAGAATTTATTTCTTTAGTGGTATTTTTAACTTAGAGCGGGTAACACCGAATGTCAGTGTCACGACGGCGATGGCGAGCACTTTTGTGATGCGATCGTCACGCGGTGCACACGCACAAATCCATTGGATTTAAACGCAAGTTTGACAATTGTTGTGATTAGACTTAATCAGTGATAATCATTGTAAGCATTAAACTTTATAGTTAAGTCTCGTTGCGATATTTGAAAGTAAATTAAGTGTGTTATTTTGCGAGTATTATTTTCCAAACACCTGCACGTACACGCCCATGACGAAGGACCAACAGATGACGGAACAACAACGACACGTGGTGTCTCAGCCGCTCGAACATTCCGTCATGTATATACTAGCAACCACGCCCTACTTCGCACGGTTTTCGCGACTTGACTAAACATCGAGACTTCATTATTATAGTATGTAACTTAATTATACAAGTATGATACAGTATTTTTATATTACATAGCGACGCGCGCTTTCCTTGTGCTAATCAAGTGTACAAACATGCTGTGAATGTGTGCGTGAAGAAGAGTAGCATCAGCACATAACACACACGCACACACAGTTCCGTCTTCAATTTTGTGTCGGACGGTACCGAGAGCTCCTGCACTTACACACACATTCACAGCGTGTTTGTACACTTGGTAACCACAAGTAAAGCGCGCGTTGCTTCGTGAGATCAAATTATTATACACAAACCGTTCGGAATAAATTCTCTAAATGCTGGTAAAAATTGCGACAAAAACCATTGCGTAGTTTAGAAGTACAACACGGTCACACAGGCAGACAAGAAAACCGACTTTAATTTATAATAATAACTATTTAATGCATTGCAATGCCTTTTTTTTTAAAACCACTCGTTTTCTAGAACGAACAAAACAACAGTTAAACCGTTTTTGAGTTTTAGCGCGACTAATGAACAGCAATTTTATATATAAGAAGACTAGCTAATGCTGCTAATGCGTTGCAAAAACTTTTAAAACCTCCGGCGCGCACACAACAACTTACCAAAGTTTCATTGCAATCGGTCGAGCCATTTTCGAGTTTTTGCGAGACTAACGGACAGCAATAAGTTTTTATATATAAGATTATGTAATTTTGTAAACCCCGTCTGAACCATTCATGGGACATGTCGTGGTGACGAATTTTTTTAATGGGAATGTAAAGAACTACAAGAGTAAAGGAGAAGACTAGAGAAACGATAGATGGATTGTGCGAAAGATGATCATGTTATGGCTTTGAAAGGTAGTGAATATGCAGATGATGGCTGATAGAAATGGTGACAGAAAAATACATACAGCGCCCACGCCAAGAACATTGGAATAGAAGCAGGAAGATGATGCCAATGACTAGAGCCGACAGTTTATTAACAAAAAGAATAATGTGTACACTTATAAAGAGTGGCGATTAGGTTATCACCTTAAATTATACCACCTATACTACACACTACTAAGGCGATATACAAAATTAGAATCAAATACATTCACAAACAAAAATCTGCTGTTCCATACATTTTGTTGAGCTACGTGTAAAAAAACGTAAGAAACATCCGATTTTTTTGTGACCATTCACAAAAAAAAATCAAAACAAATAAAAAAAAAATCAAAACAAATTCATTCAAATTTTATATATAGTCTAAGTATAAAATGTAGTAAACGTGGTATAATTTAATGTGATATGGTCCGTGCCACTTTGTACATAAAACACTTTACATAAGCTAGCTAACAGAATAGACAAAGATAAACTCAAACTCAAAGCATTAATTATACTGTGCTCGTCATACAACTACTGTTAAATTTTAAAATTATAGGCGAGGACGCTGGCACCCTAAACACAAGTTAAATCTTACTCTGGGTGCCAGAGTTCATCGAAAACACTCTTTATAGTTAGTTGTTACGCTGCATAGTGTTTAGCTAAGTGTTTATGTACAATGGAAGATAATAAAAAAAAAAATCTTGTCTTTCTTTCATTTATTTCAAATAAACCAATTACAGGCACTTTTGAATTTTCAAGGGGTCGGTCAGTCAGAAAGATGAAGCTAGTTGCCCATTCCAAAGCGTAGTAGGTACCTATGGAGAAGAACGGGCAAGAAACTCCACGGACATTCTTTTTAATCAAACTATGTTTACAAAATATTGGTTACATCATTAATGTTGAAATTATGCATGTGAGAACGATGCAGAACGTTAAAAGCGTCCGTACTAAAAAGATAAAAACAAATCAAATATTAAATTAAATTAAAATAAGCCGTGGCAGCTGAGAGATGACCAGTCCCTACTGACGGCGCCAGTTCACAAATATGACGCATAGATTAGCACCATTCAGCTCAACCATTTTGAAGGGAACTTAATGATCTAACACACACGCCACCACCAGCGAGACATTTGAGTGAGCATGACATACTCTCAGCCGCCAGGGCACATTCAAGTCAGTAAATGGTAGCTTTATAGTAGGTAAAGTCACGAGCATAAATATGTACAATCTTAGCTAAATTCAAAAGCGATTTTCTCCTTAATTTTTGAATGAAATTTTATGTTGTTACGAACATAGTATTTTCGAACCCATAGGTTTATGTAATATGTCGCATTTCAACGTTGCAATCGGTATTTCACGAAGAAATCGCCATTGAAAGTTGCCAAGTGTTGACATATTAGTGCTCGTGACTGTACATAGTGCTCACACATGTGCTATGCAATTATAAAATACAATAGATTGAATTTATACAACGCAGATAGATTTTTACAATCTTCAGCAGCTCCAACAGTACTTTCAAATGCTAATCAATTAGTTTATGCGCCCTTGTGGAGCAGGATTGGTAAAGGAGCAGTAAAGTTAGTTAGTTAGTTATTAGGAGTAATGTACTCGTATGTATCTTACTACTAAAATTAAGTGAACTAAAACTTAAACCAAAGTTTTGCATAAACAAACGAAAGTCGCTCAACTGTCCCCAGTCTTAGACGAGTAGGAGCAATTAATACACGGTACATTATATGAACAAATTGACGGTGGAACGGCTAAGTAACTGAGATTAGGGAGTAGGCGTAAGTTGGATGCGGGTTGAACACAGGGTAGTTAGTACATGGAGTACACATCCAAAAAAAAAAAATGAGCGAAAACAAACAGTAGTATATTAAAAATAATCGGTAATAACTTAACATTTAACTTATTAAATATAATTCGCACTACATTTTTCACAGATTACGACTTGGATATTAACAAACTGATGGCAAACGTAACTGTAGTTCTGAAGCATCGAATTCAAGGAAAGTTAAATAAATCGTTGACTCTTTGTTTTTCTCTTTCTTCTTCATTGATTGATAGTAACTCCATAAACTCTCACCTGTCCTGTAACTTCCCTGTTCTTAGGTCTTTATTTATTCGGGGATGTCACGTCACATCCGTCCTTTGCCTACTTGCTGTCTATAAAAGCTTTATCCAGTGAAGATTAATTGTAAAGTTGGGATACCATCTAAATGACATAATTTGGAGGTTTGGTTTGGAAAATTGGCGTATAAACAAACGCCAAATTTAATTTGCGACTGTAGTGCCCGCATTGCAGTTAAAAATTAAAAGAGGGGCGTTATCCGTAAGGCCTATGTTTACAGCTGGAGCAAACTACCTCAAACAGTCATTAGAGTTTTATCAGCAGCAGGGAACAGGCTTTGTTTTTTGTTTAAGTTTGATGTGAACACTTTCCTTACAACAACCGCACCATTCACTTTATCATTCCATTTCATCACTCCTCTGTGACGCGTCTCTTGTCCCACAATTTGTCCTCAACCCACAGACTTCGCGATGTAAATATATTGTCGCTAGTTTCGGGCACAATTTGCCTAAATTTGCGACGTGGATAGATTAAACGGTCGTTAATAAAATTATTGTGGAATTTAGGTTTAATTATCTGTAGATTTAAGTCGTTTCCGTGTTAAATTGTAGGGAAGTAATGAGTTTGTTTATCTTACTTTTGTAGTTAAGGGTTTTGTCATTTGTTTAGTGAACATAGTCGACCACGTAATAGGCTTTACTGACTTAAGGGGCAACGTCACTTGCATGACATAAAAAGAAAAGATCTTGGATCTGTCTGTAGGTCATATTACCGATACCGGTCTACTTAAATGTCCTTATTGAGGTATTTCTTGTCGGACTGTTGAGCTGTTTACGTTCCAAGTTGAGCTACACGATAACTGATACATGCGTGCACTGCCTGGACAGGTCCAATCAAACATGCGTGATGCTATCCTCAAGAGACCACCTCAGACATTAACCTACAGCAAAACTATTTTCATAATGTCGCTCGGCAAAATTCGAGTTTCGACTGTCGTCGGATTTCTATCAGTTGCCTTTGCCACTTGGTGCAGACCGGACACTCTCAATCGACTTGGAAGTATAAAGAGTTGTTAATACTCTTTTAACTGATAGAAATCAGATGACTGACGAAACACGAAGTTTACCGAGGGACATTAAGAAAATAATTGTAGTGTACATGGTCTACCATTACAATTATGTAATTGTTTGGATTTTAAAAGAGAGAGAAAGATCTTTGAGTTCGTTTCGGTATTTATCCTCAGAGTAGGAGGCTAGGAAACACGACCTCATCTATGTAAAAAAACAACACGTGTGGCACTCGGGCACTGCCGCGGTAAAGCTATTGCATAGCATTTTTTATCAACTTATGCAATTATAATTATTAATTTATTTTTTATTTATGCAGTATTTTGTTTTCTTTGATATTAATTCAAGTACAGTCGTACCATATACATACACGTTAAGCGAACGCTCGGCCGAGCTACATGGTAGGCGGAGTGGGGGGTGTTAGGTTTTATTTTCGTTACGGAATTTCTTGATTCGGTCGCCGCGCTCAAAGCCCGCGATAAAAGCTATGCAATAGCTTAAAAAACACGAGAAAAAGAGGTTTTTTACCATACTAACAAAATAAAAACACATGTATCAATTGTCTATGGGACAAACACGTCGTTTCATCCTTGTTAAAGTTTAAATTTTCTGTTTTTTTTTTGGTAAAAACGTGGTAATGCAATAAATAATAGGGTTGACTACTACCAGCTTGTGTATTCAAAACTGGTAAATGCTAAATACACACGTAACATAATCAGCCTGTAACGTTCCCACTGCTGGGTCACAGACCTTTCGGTGAGAGGGAGTGGGCCGTAATCCAACACGTGGGCGCAGCGCGGGTGGGTGGATGTCACATGTCTTCAAATTCTTGATCCTAAGACATGTCGGTTTCCTCACGATGTTTTCTTCACCGTTTTGAGAGCAGTGGTAATTAAATAAATTATATAAAGTAATATGCCTACCTGGGTCCAAACCCTCGACCTATGACACGTAAGACGGGTCGTTACCACTGGGCCACTACTGCTCAATTCTAAATAAAAATTAGTAACTCGCAGAGAGCAAGTCGTCACTTGTTTTATTTTTTTGTTGTTAGTTCCCGGCCTGTATGTGACGTTATACGAAGATGGAATAGCCGAGCCGAAGCAGCATCCTAAATACGTAACACACTATCTATCACAATCTGAATCATTTTGAAGTCTATTGCTAATCCATTACTTCATATGTTTGAAAAAATTGTCTGCTCAACAACGTAAATATCGCAATGAATGTTGTTGAACTGTCAAAATGAAACCCATTCCTACTGTTAGCTTGTTATGCAGGTTGCACATGCCTTCTAATTCAAAAATTTATTTGAAGGACGAGTGTGGCCAGAATTCTTTTCCCAATTTGTCATCATCAATTGACATGTTATCTGACACATAAAAATAGTTATAGCTAAAATAATAATAAGCTAAAATGTCTTTAGATTGTAGTTAGAGATAAAAAGAGCCTCAGTGAAAAAACTTAGAATGTAGCTGGTAGGCTATGCAATTATGCTGATTAATTTCTGAATTCTCTTAGAAGCTTCACATAAGTACGTACTTCACACGTAGGTAATAATAACACGTAGCTAATATACTACATTATAACTATTTTCGGGAATCATCGGATTTCCGAATACAAACGAATTTTAATTTCCATGTCCTTGAATTATTAAATTTATCGTGTATAATAATTTGAATTCAGAACTGAGTACGTCGTTTTAACCCAAACAAAAAAAAAAAACAATAAAGTACTTAGTTCTGAATGCAAATTATTATACACAATAAATGTAATAATTGATGGAAATTAGCATACGTTTGTATTCGGAAATCCGATGATTCCTGAGGGACATTAAGAAAACTGTACACGATATAAAAACAAATGATGTTCAATAAAGCCCATTTTGTTGAACATTTTATTAGCCGTAACAGTAGGATATGTCACATAAATTCTGTTTTGGATGCCGCAGTGCGGAAGTTTCTACGTCTTCGCTTTTCTGTAAGAATTAAAAGTGGTCTGAACTAACTGTTTGTTAAAACCACATTTTAGTTAGTGGTGGTTTGTTTAAGTGACTGCGAAAACGTTCTGAATTTAACTGTGTTTTAATTCTATGTGTTGCATTTTACATTTTACACCCAATTTGCATGATTATTGTAAGGGTATATTGTCTTGTTTGTCCAACATTGTAGATGTTCAACGTGCTGTTTTCAAATAACATGTAAAAAAATCGTTCAAATTAGATCTGATCTCCAAGACTTCGGATATGTAGAGGCAGAATGTATTCTAGTTTTAAACTAAATGGTCATACTTATTCATTAAGATGGTAATATATTCTTGGTGGTTCCCTATCCATTTGCATAAAATTTTAAGACCTAATATAACTTAGCATAATTTTGTTTGGCATAATTATATTTTCGCATAATATAATTACGCATAACAGCTTACGCATAATTTTTTTAAGCATAATTTCTCTAACCATAATAATGATTAAGCATAATATTCTAAAGCATAAATTTATTAAGCATAAAGTTCTAAAGCATAACTTTTTATGAACAATTTTGTGGGTTTTTTTTTCGCTGTAGGAAGCATGAAGCAAGCATGCATACAGCATGCAAGCAAGCATACAGCATGCAAGCAAGCATGCAAGAAAGCATGCAAGCAAGCATGCAGCAAACAAGCAAGCATGCAGCATGCAAGCAAGCATGCAGCATGCAGCAGGCAGGGTTTCTGTCACGGCTCCGGCGCTGCGGGCCTCCGGCGGCCCCACGCGCCTACGCGATTTTAAATTACACTCTAGGGGTAGGACAAACAAGACTACGTGGAGTCGGTTTTGCATCAATTCGGTTCTGTCACTAACGTTTTGTTGCACAGCATATTACATTTTTAACCAACAATATTATGCTAATAGTCATTAGGCCTACTAACGTTATGCGAATCAAATTTATGCCAAAACAAATTAGTCTTTAACATGATTATGCCAACATAAAATGTATGCCTAAAAAATGATGCCGAAGTATTATTATGCCAAAACAAATTGTGCCAAAATCGTTATGCCGAAGTATATTAGGACAAAGAACATTTTGCGAAAAGAAGGGATCCCGGGTATGCACCGTGATGTGGTTGCAGTGGACAAGGGACTCACTCCGCTCTCCATGGCTAAAGAGAACTGGCGCAAACCTGTAGTACTTACTACCGATGACCGCATGGAGATATGGCAAAACAAGGAGCTTTACGGGCGCTTCTATCGGGCTCTTCATGAGCCCGGTGTAGATTTCTTAGCGTCCGTATCCTGGCTACGTTTTGGTGACCTTTTCGGGGAAACTGAAGGTTTCGTCTGCGCAATTATGGACGAAGTTATCTTGACGAATAACTACCGGAGACATATTATGAAGGACGGGACGGTTGACGTGTGTCGGGCATGCCATCGTCCGGGTGAGTCCATCAGACATATTATCTCTGGTTGTTCTCGTCTAGCTAACGGCGAGTATTTGCACAGGCATAACCAAGTAGCCAGGATTATTCACCAGCAACTTGCTTTGAAATATAAACTAGTGGATTCTGAGGTACCGTATTACAAGTATGTGCCCGACCCAGTTCTCGAAAATGACCATATCACGTTGTACTGGGATCGATCTATCATTACTGACAGGACTATTGTCGCCAATAAGCCTGATATAGTGGTGATAGATCGTTTAGCGCGTCGCACAATGATTGTCGATATTACCATTCCGCATGACGAGAACCTCGTGAAAGCTGAGAAAGAGAAACAAATTAAATATCTCGACTTAGCACACGAGGTTGTTGACATGTGGAATGTTAACTCGGCTGTCATTGTGCCGATTGTCGTATCAGCCAATGGCCTGATGGCCGAAAGCCTCGACCAGCATCTCTCGAGGCTCTCGTTAGACGGTTGGATCAAGAGCCTGATCCAGAAGGCAGTACTCCTCGATACGGCTCGCATTTTGAGGAGGTTCCTATCTCTGGAGTCCTAACCACCGGTAGCTTGGACCCTGCTCCCGATACCGGCGGACCACAATTTTTTATATTTTTAAATGTTTTTTTTATGTTTTTATAAAAATATTTAAAAATGTATTTAATAAGTATATAAATAAATAAATGACATAATAATAATCCTCAAGCACCTCAAGAAGTGTTGCCCCTTAGTCGCTACGACACTATGTGCTAGCGACGGATTCCGGGGGCCCATTATTGAGTGTGCAAGTCACCCCTTGCCATTTTATCCGTGTATATGTAAAATATTGATCAGGCAGGGGTCATAGTCCTTCCATAGTTTTAGGTAACTAGTCCACTCTAGGCACCCAAACCCATAATCCAATACCATTTTTTTTGTCCCGAGATATGCGAAAAGCTTGAAAATAATGATAATAATGTTGAGTTAATAGTTAGTTTCTGTTTTAATATTTAAAAATATAACTTATGTGTATAAAATGAAATAAAGGATATAATAATGTAATTTCGTCTATTTTACACATCAGTATTATGTAATCTCAGTAACCTTAACGGATTCGACGGTTTGAAAAACGAACCAGTGATCACTGTCTATGGTTTTTGGCAGCACATAGAAGATACTGAGATTTGATTGTTTTATTATTTTTTACCAATTAGTCATAAGAAATTATAATTAGAATATTTTTACGCCGTTGACGGCAAGACATAGCGCTCATTTTATTAAAATTGACATCTGTACTCTGTTTTCCCCATGTTCTACAAAAAAAAAAAATTGAATTTGAATTTGAAACCCTTTATAACTTACCTTCGCCATCGGTATTATAAAACAAAGATACCAAAAAAAAAACCCTTTGTTAAGGCAAGCTTTAATTCTCCAGTATTCTCAACTAGCGTAGTCCGTTTCACCCCCAAATTACTCCATGCTACGGATGTCTGATTAATTTCGACCCCGACAGAGGAGGAATTAATAAAATTTCAGAGCTTTTGTTTAAGCTGACAACCACAAAGGGTGGGTTTTATTATCTGATGCGAAGCCAGAAGTAATTACACTTACTCGTCTATTTGTTGGTTTTAGTAGTGTAAAAATGTATGAGGAACGTAAATTAAAAATACATTTTGGTTACTTTGTTTTTTAAAAGGAGTTGTTGTTAGTTTATAACCGACTTCTAAAAAGGAGGACCTTCTATGTTCGTATGTATGTATGTTCATCGATATTTTCATCAACCCGACCGATTTTAAAAAAGATGTCGCGGTGATACCATATTTTGATTAACTTTGATCGGGTAGTTATTGAGTCAGCTTCAATAATACATATTTAATCCATTGAGTGTATTTATGTTGTTGATGTTATAATAATTCCTATCACTGTTGTTTACATAGCAAGTAGGGGTATACGAATCGATGTGGGGTAGGTAGGTACCAAAACAAATAAAGTGAAGAATAAGAAAAAAAATACAAAGAAAAACACTACTAAGTGAAAAATAACTTTAATTTCGGAAGTTGGTGTCTTTAGTTCTGTATTTTCGTTTTTTGCCACCGAATTCCGAAATTAAAGTTATTTTTAACATAGTAGTATTTTTTTTTTTGGTTTTTCATCGTTTTTGTTGCGATACGGGAATTATGTTGTAATTGTGATGAAATGGGATATCTTTAGTTTCGTAAAAAATCTGCTTGAATGTAAAAATGTGAAAATTTAATATATTTATTGATTTATTTATAAATGAAAAAATATATTAAATTTATTATTTAATGAGGATACCAATTACTGCAAAAGGGATGTTGTGTTCTAGTTAGTAAATTTTTAAGAATTTGATTTTAAGAACTAGAATTATTATACTGCTTAAAAAATGTATTTTTCCACAGGAACCGAATTCATTTTCTCACGATTAGAAGTTATGCATGCAATTCGTTGCAAATCCGTTCAAATACTAATCTATTTCCTTGAGATTGAAGCTAACTTAATTCCAATTTGCAAAAGAGATTATCAAATCGTTGCCAAAGCCAGGTATCAATACTGGCCATCTGAAATAATCCTTTAAAAAGAAAAATAAATAATAAAAAAGTAGATACTGGTTCGAACTGATATTGTTGAAATGTTAAAGTTTTTACTGGGGCGTTGTATTGTAGCTACAACTTTTTAATTGATGTTATTGCAATATTTTGTTCGAAGAATTATTAATTGTATTGTGATGTAACTTTTAAATTAATTTGTAATACGACTTTGGCGTTAGGTTCTGCGGTGAAAATTGATAAAAGATAGTCTTTTTTACTGTTTGTTTTGTATTGACCAATGTATTGTTTTTTAAAAATCCTAACTTCCTAACTAATATTATAAATGCGAAAGTAAGTTTGTTTCTTACGCTTTCACGCCAAAACGGCTGAAAGGATTTGGATGAAATTTGGAACACAGATAGATCATGACTTGGGTAAGGCCATAGGCTACTTTTCATTCTGGATCGTAGACGAAGTCGCGGCTAACAGCTAGTTTATTTATAATCCAATTACTACCTATAATATACGAGTAGGTAACAACCGATAAGTTAAAATAAATAACGAAAATACATTTATTTGCGGTAAACATGACTCGGAAGAAAACACACAAATACAGAAAAGTTTTTACAAATAAACTAAGTGAAAAAATACGCAGTATTAAGGATAACTCAAAAACTACTGGTCAGAACTTAATCAAATTTAAATGGGACTACATGTGAAGCACCAGCTTTCAAATAAAAAAATAATCATCCAATCGGTTCACCCAGAAAAGTTCTGAGCTAACACACAAAAAAAAAAAAATAACAGTCGAATTGTGAACCTCTTCCTTTTTTTGAAGTCGGTTAAAAAATAACGAGTTGCTGGAATATATGCGTCATATTCACGCAAAACGGCAATCGCTCAGAATAATGCTACGACCCTATGCGAGACAGAGCCTCGGTGCTGGTTTTTAGCAACAGCGAAATTATAGTTCTGATTGAATAGCAAAAACCGAAACCTAAGCCTGATTTACACACCCCGTCGCTTGAGGCAGTCAAGAGGGGACGGGGTTGCGTGGCAGCACGGTTCGGGGAGATTGTCGTGGTAGGGGTATACTTCTCCCCGAACCGAACTCTCGCCGAGTTCCACAACTCCCTTGCGGAGTTGAAAGTCGTCGTCGTCGGGTACCGTACCCTCCCTGTGATCGTACTCGGGGACTTCAATGCCAAGAGCACGGCTCGGGGTTTCCGGTACACGGATACACGGGGCACGATGGTGGAGGAGTGGGCTTTGGAGATAGGCCTGGTCGTCCTAAGCCGGGGTTCTGTCCCCACGTGTGTGCGGATGCGGGGTGAGTCAGAGGTGGACATCTCGTTCGCCAGCCCCGCTCTGTCACCACGTGTCATTGACTGGCGTGTCGTGGAGGGGGTGGAGACGTACTCTGACCACCGGTACATCCGGTTTGACGTCTCCGCCCAGACCTCGAGCGCGCTGGTCCGACAGTCCCCGAGTGGTCCGCGGTGGGCGCTGAAGAAGCTAGACTGGGAGCTCCTCCTGGAAGCCTCGATCGTGCAGGCCTGGGTGTCACCACCGGACAGGCCTGCAGACATCAACGTCGAGGGCGGAGTGGTTCCGGGAGGCCATGTCCGAGATTTGTGACGTGGCAATGCCCCGGGTCCAGCCCGGACGTGTCTGGCGCCAGGTGTACTAGTGGTCGCCGGAACTAACGTCTCTGCGCGAGGCGTGCGTTGCTGCGCGACGCCTGTACACCAGGCACCGCAGGCTACGTATCAGCCCTTCGGATATGGAAGCCATTCAGGCGGAGCTGTACGAGGGTTACAGAGTGGCGAAGACCGCCCTCCGAGCGGAGATCCTGCGGGCCAGGGGACTGGCCCGTGAGGAGTCGCTGGGGACTCTGAACAGGGACCCGTGGGGACGCCCATATAAGGTGGTGCGGGAGAAACTCCGCCCATGGGCTCCCCCGCTGACGCAGAGTCTCCGGCCCCAGCTCGTGGAAGGCGTGGTGAGCGCTTTGTTCCCTTCGCGGGGGGAGCATACTCCCCCGCCCATGGCTCCGCCTCCTGCGGTGCCAACTGCGGACCACATGACCGACGATGACGACGTTGCTCCTGAGGTGACCGAGGTAGAGTTGAGAGCGGCGGTACGTAGGCTGAGTGCCAAAAATACCGCCCCAGGACCCGACGGCTTACCTGGGAAAGCCCGGGTCCTGGCCTCGGAGGCTCTCGGGCCTCGACTAAGAGGGCTCCTAAGCGCATGCTAGGAGGAGGGCCAGTTTCCACTTCGTTAGAAGACGGGGAAACTGGTCCTCATTAAGAAGCCCGGGCGCCCAGCGGACTCTCCGTCCGCTTACCGGCCCATTGTGCTGCTCGACGAGGTGGGCAAGCTCTTTGAAAGAGTCATTGCAGACCGCCTCGTCGGGCAGCTGGTGCGGGTGGGACCGGATTTGGCGGAGAGCCAGTTTGGTTTCTGCAGAGGGCGCTCCACGGTGGATGCCATCATGCGCGTGCGAGCCCTCACGACGGGGAATGCTGTAGCCCGGCGTGGGGTTGTCTTGGCGGTGTTTCTAGACATCGCCAATGCCTTCAATACCCTGCCCTGGAGTTGCATCAGGGAGGCACACCGGTATCACCGGATGCCGACCTACCTCTGTCGTGTAGTCGAGGCCTATTTGACGGATAGGGCGGGTATCTACCCCGGTCACCAGGAAGAATGGAACCGGCGAGAGATGTCGTGCGGTGTCCCACAGGGATCGGTCCTAGGGCCGCATCTGTGGAACATCGGGTATGACTGGGTGTTGCGCGCCGACCTCCCTAGCGGTGTCAGCGTGGTGTGCTAGGCTGAAGACACGCTGGTGCTGGCGCAGGGGAGGTCGCACCAGGCGGCGGCCGAACTGATGACACGCGGGGTTGCGACAGTCGTTGAGAGGATCCGGCAATTGGGACTCGAGGTGGCCTTGCACAAGTCCGAGGCCATGTGTTTTCATGGTCCTCGGAACGTGCCACTGTCAGGTTCCCAAATAACTGTAGGAGGGGTTCACATCGGTGTCGAGTCGATGATGAAGTACCTGGGACTCGTCCTCGACAGCCGGTGGAACTTCGTGGAATATTTCCGACGTTTGGCTCCCAGACTACAGCGGGCCGGGGCTGCCTTGAAGCGGCTCTTGCCCAATCTGGGGGGGCCAAACGCCTCCTACCGGAGGCTCCACGCGGGGGTCGTGCGGTCCATGGCCCTTTACGGGGCACCGGTGTAGGCGCGTTCATTGAGACTCCGGCCAGCCCGCCGGTTGAACGCGTCCCAAAGGGTCATGGCCATCCGGATGGTCCGGGGATACCGCACGGTCTCCTGCGAGGCGGCGAGCCTCCTTGCCGGATTGCCGCTGTGGGATCTGGAGGCAAAAGTCCTCGCGAACGTTTGGGGGTGGCGCGAGGAGGTGAAACGCCGGGGCGTAACTCCGCTGCCGCGAAAAATTGCGGCACAGCGGACAGAGCTCCGGCGGGATCTCATGGCGGCATGGAGAGTGCGACTGTCGCAACCCAGCGCAGGGCACGCCACAATTGCGGCGGTAAGACCCCTTTTTGAGGAGTGGCTTGAGAGGCGCCACGGCGTCCTCACCTTCCGCCTGACGCAGGTCCTCACCGGACATGGCTGTTTCGGGAGGTTCCTGTTTCGGATTAGGCGGGAGGAAACGCCCGGGTGTTATCATTGTGTGGATCGACCGGAGGACACGGTGGAGCATACGGTGGAGGTCTGCCCGGCTTGGGCGGAGCACCGCCGTGTCCTCGTGACGGCGATCGGCGGCGGCGACCTCTCGCGTCCGGCCCTGGTTCAGGCCATGGTACGGAGCGAGAGGGAATGGGAAGCCGTCACCTCCTTCTGCGAAGCAGTAATGCTCGCGAAGGAGGAGGTGGAGGGCGAGAGGGAGAGGCAATCACTGCGCCCTCGCGCCCCTAGTCGCCGCAGGAGGAGACACCCTGGACGTCGGGAGTCGATTGGCGACTCCCGGCCACCGTAGGCGCGGGCTTGCGGACGGCGAGCAATGGGCAGCTCGCCTTCCCGTAAGGACCAGGCCCGGGTCGACGGCGCGTCGTGTTCCACGCGCGCCTCAAAGAGATGTCAGCACAATTGACGGGGTCCAATAGGACCGATGCCTGCCGGGGCTGCGGATTGTTCGAAAGAGCTACCGTGGCCCTGGCGCACAGGCAACTGAAGGAACACGGGTGAGTTTTAGTCAGTAAGAGTCTGACACGCTCTTCCGTTCCGCCCAGAGCGGGAGAGGTCATTTGATGATTTCCCACCCAAAAAAAAAGATATGCCTGATTTACACGGTGCAAATTAATTTCTTATGGTGTACCAAACGTTGAAGCAACAATTAAAGTTACATCATCTAAATAGTGTTTAGATAGTCCAAGTCATTTGTTGCTTATATTTCATTATATGCCACAGGCAAGACTTGCATTAAGTAAATAGAGCTTTGCTGATCAATATGCCTAACCTTTTCCCAAAGGTGTTGAGGTCGGATTCTAGTCTAACCGGATGCAGCTGAATATCAGTATTCTACATGGAGCGACTGCCCATCTGACCTCCACAACCCAGTTATGGGTAACACGTTACCCCCTTCTCAAAACTGGTTGTCAGACTTTCGGGTATCTGATACCCGTAACGAATGTTAAAGATCTGCGAATGACAGCCGGAACCAACGGCTGAACATGCTTTTCGAGGCACGGAGGGATCTCGATATGATATGAATAGTCACCCATCCACGGATCGACCTCGGCAAGTGTTGCTTAACCTTCGATCGACCCGTGGGGCTGTTATTATTTAGCCACGAGCACTGGAATAGAGCTTTACTCATAGATAATGTAAATAAATTTACAACTCTTTCGTTAAATCATCAATTGATACAGATATTCTCCATTTAGATATCAATCAAAGCTCAAATGACTCTAATCAAAGGAATGGCCAAATACTTACTTTATGTCAAATAAAACAATTGCAGTTAAAAGCTATCCACGTTGAAGATTATCCCCAAAAGATAGAATATAATGTGAACGTTTTAAATAAGTATTTCATCGCCATTTAATCACACAATCAAAGCTTTGCGGAAAAAAAAGCGCGAGTTGGACTCGCACACGAAGGGTACCGTAACATGTTACAATATTTAACACTGCATATTTTTTTAAATATGTTTCTTATATGGGGAGTTTTTTTTAAGTTATTTATGTATTGTTATAGCGGCCATAGACGCACTCTGTGAAAATTTCAAATATCTAACTATTACTTTTCAAAAGATACAGCCCTGTGACAGACGGACGGTTGGAAGGACGGCGGAGCCTTAATAATAGCGTCCCGTTGGTACTCTTTGGGTACGGTACCCTAAAAAGACAAGAGTTTTTCTTGGATATAATAGCGCCATTTTTCACAGGACTTGGAAGGAAAATTATTCGAGACGTTCAAAATACCCAAGTATTTCGATTTAAAAGGCTTTTTCATAATACTTTTGGTTCTTAATTGTACGATTTGTTGATTAAAAGCTTGGGAGGAGATAAAAATGTTTTTTCCGTCGTCTAATCGTTGGAAAATTGTGAAGAATAAAGATTTTACTTGTTTGCGTTTTTGAGAAGGGCTCCGTAGAAAAGAAATCTGAATTGGCAATACTCGGACGGGCTATATATCATAGAATATTATCTTTACTACTGTTATCCTAGGTTTGCACGGGCGCGTTTTTGCCGCGGCGATTTTATATACGCACAATGTATTTTCAACGCACTGCTTAGCGCCGAGAATTGAAAATCCACAGTGTTTTTTGACGCGTTGTGATGCGCTCCGTTGGATTCTCAATGCTCGACTCCACACCGAGAGTTGAAAATCCAGTGCGCGATAAAATCCCACCGCGGTATTTTTACGTCCGTACAAACGTAGGCTTACTGTTACTGTTAGTCTGGATCATCCCACTGTTGGGCAAAAGCCTCTCTCCATAACTTACAGCTCTTTCGATCGAGGGCTAATGTGGACCACTTGTCGTTTCTTTTCTCTACTACTATATAGCAAAGGATTTTTTATAAAACACTATAGTTACAGAATTGAATTACCGTCAAACGGGGTAATTCGGAATGAAACTTTAAAAGGGATTTTAACATTGAAATTATATAGTTTGTTGCCAACAAGAGTGCTTAATCGTTAATTATAATACAGTAAACATATTAGAGTCTTTTTTGACAACAAACTATATTGTTTCAATGTTAAAATCCCTTTTAAAGTTTCGTTCCGATTCACCCCTGCATCTCTATTCATCCGGTTTGACGGTACTTCTTTTATTTTAATTAAGAATAAAGGTTAATTAAGAAAAGTGTCAATCCTGTGACCTTTAAAACTTATAAGGTCACCATCCTCCTGCAGTTATCCGGTTATTTTTCTTCTTTTACACGGAACAGATTTCGATAAAATTTGGCAAGGGGACAGATGGCACCCTGAGGAAGGAAACAGGCTACTTTTGTCTCATACATAATCCTAAACGGGGTGATATAGGGGTGAAAATTTGTATGGGAAACCCAGAGGGATATGAAAATTCAAATTTATGCTTTTGGTAAGAAATAAAGATTTACGTGTCGTAGCGTTTTGATAAAATCATCCCCCAAAGGGGTAAAATAGCGGTTGATTTCACATGTGTTCTTGAAATTTGTGTGTACCTCTTTTAAACCGGTTTAAGGGATTGGAAATATAGACTGTTACCTTTTCATGCCATAACGGCTGAACGGAATTGGATGAAAGGCATACGGATAGGGCATGAACTGGGTTAGGACATAGGATACTTTTTATCCTGGTTGTGAATTCCCGTGAGATAATTTCCAACAGTCACGCGGCCGAAGCCGCACGCAAAAGCTAGTCTTTATATATAAAAATCAATTGCCGTTCGTTAGTCTCGCAAAAACTGGAAAATGGCTCGACTGATTGCGATGAAACTTTGGTAAGTGGTTGCGTGCGCGCCGGAGGTTTTAAAAGGCATTGCAACACATGCCTGGCATTATCTAATGATAAAATAGAAACAAAGTCAAAACTGACATATAATATTAAAAAAAAAAAGTAATTTTACGAGGTGTGGGAACGAGTTTAATGCAGAAAATATTTTTTTTTTAATTTTTGTCCGTTTGTCTGGATGTATATTCCGTATTGGCGCAAAAACGGCTCAACGGATTTGAATAAATTTTGGCACATAGACAGATTATAGCCTGGATTAATACATAGGGTACTTTTAATCCTGGTAGTACGTTCCCGTGGGATATTTTCCGAAGCAAGAAAAGCCGCTGGCAAAAGCTAGTTATTTATACTTTCCCTGTAAATCGACAAATGGTCTCTAAGAATTGCTTCAGATATTTGACAGAGTTTTGCCTCGATTAAATTGAGTAATCACACGCAAAAGGTTGGGTACCTCTTTATTAATTATTGGCTGGAAACATATGGTATTCGAAACCCCTTTAAATTACTTTGAATGTGGTAATGAGTTACCGTTTTTATCAACGTTTATTCATACTTGTAAGTCATCATTCCCCTGCCCTTCTCCCGTACTTCTCATCATCGAAGTAAGCTTGCGTGCCGCTAAGCCGAACACACCGGTGTACATCTCTCGCCTACACTACACCACTAAGGCGGAGGACATCTTGGAGTACGTGCGCCAGAAGACGAGGTACACGCCGAGGGTGCAGTTACTGGAGTCGCAACGCAACGTCAACTTCAAGGCGTTCGTGGTGCGAGTACCGAATTGTTACCTGTCCGTCGTCATGCAAGAAGACTTTTGGCCGCTGGACGTGGTGTTCCGTCACTTCCGTGGACAAGTACCACAAGGCAGCTCAAGGACAAGCTAGTGTAATGCTACTAACATAGTTTTAAGCTATTATTAACACAAGTTTTGTTTATACTTTATATACGTTAGTTTGTAAGGTATGTGTCTATGGGCCATTCTGCTTGAAATAAATGTTTTATTATTATTATTTCCTTTATTTCTTAGATATATACATATAAATTATATTTTTAAATATTAGAATATAAATATATAAAAACATTTAAAAATATAAAAAATAGTGGCCCACCGGTATCGGGAACAGGGTCCAAGCTACCGGCGGTCAGGGCTCCAGAGAGAGAAACCTCCTAACAATGCGGGCCGTGTCCAAAAGTACCGCCTTCTGAATCAAGCCCTTGATCCAGCTGCCCAACGAGAGCCTCCTCAGGTGTTGGTCGAGGCTCTTGGCTATTAATCCATTGGCTGTGACGACTATCGGTACAATGATCGCTGAGTCCACATCCCACATGTTACAATGATCGCTGAGTCCACATCCCACATGTTACAATGATCGCTGAGTCCACATCCCACATGTTTATTATTATTATTATTATTATCTCGGTTGTCACCCCCTTCCAAGCCATACCATCGTTCAAACTAATCAACTATCGTTTCTTTGGTCTTCCCCTATTCTTATAGCCATCCACAGTGGTACTCTGGTGCCCTGTGTAAAATGTCTACATTTATATCTGTAATTTTTATGGTGTACATAATAAAGAGTATTCTATTATATTCTATTCTACTCAAAACTTTCCTAACGCGATTTTCCTTGTGCCTCTGCGGCACATGCAAATACTTACTTGGAAGGACATGTACATAATATGGTATCGTGTCGTACATGCATAGGCAGAGGTGTACTTACGTAAATTTAATGCACCTAGATTCCGCTAATTGTGAGCCTATTCGCATTTACCGGGCACAAATCCAAGTTCCTAGCTGTTACAAAAAAAAAAAACCCTGATGAATACCCATCAACTTTCCAGACCTGGAAATTTAACCGAGGATTTTCAGCCGTTGCGCTTGCGGCCAATAGACCAACGCGGCAGTCTACCAAATAGATCATTTTCACCCGACTCCGGCGGAGTCCAATATAACAGTAATTTATTTCCTGCATTTTTAGGGTTCCGTACCCAAAAGGTAAAACGGGACCCTATTACTAAGACTCCGCTGTCCGTCTGTCAGTCCGTCTGTCACCAGGCTGTATCTCATGAACTGTGATAGTTAGACAGTTGAAATTTTCACAGATGATGTATTTCTGTTGCCGCTATAACAAAAAATACAAAAAGAAACAGAATAAAATAAATATTTAAGGGGGCCCCCATACAACAGACGTGATTTTTTGGCCGTTTTTATAGATAATGGTACGGAACCCTTCGTGCGCGAGTCCGATTCGCACTTGGCCGTATTTTTTATTCTCACAATAGTCACCAATTTCAAGAAAGAACAGAATCAAATCTACTATTAAAAACTCTTCCTTTACACCAGCACAAGTACGTAATCCTATTCCCCTAATGCTGTAATAGCTTGTTCCGTGCTGCAGTATTCAAATTGAACAAAAACAGGAGGTCTACTCACTAAGCTCGAAATCTGTAGTTTCGGCCAAAGTTACGGGCGATTCCTTCTCCGTATCACCTACGGACATAACATTATTTTGGGGTCCGACCTAAGAATTAATGACACCACGATTTGGCAGCTGTCCCTACTTTCGATATGTTCTTGCCCGTCCGACAAAGTTAATTAATCGAGCGTAATGCTGGACACATTCGCACGATTCCACGAACCCGCAAGCGAAGGACGACATTCGCAAATGAATAATGCACAGTTTTTATCATTACGGTTTTCTAACACATGTCGGTTTTTGACGCACATCAAAGTGCGCGAACCTCGAACGAATCTTTGAAAGAAAAGAAAGAAAGAAAAAACGTTTATTTAGCACAGACCACAAAGCACACAACACCACATATACCTACGAGTAAAAGAGAAAAATAAAAGAAACAAATAAAAAGTGTAAAGTGCGTGGTGAGAAATTAGCGGGAAAGTGTGTGCTTCGCGGCTGCGTTTGCGCGCATGCAAGTTTTGAATTACTTTCGGACGGGCCCGAATTTTCGTTGATGGACTTAGAGAGTTGGCCCCCTGGTGCAAGATTAAGTACTATCGTTATCTCTGGTTCTTGCTGGCTCTATTATAATAGTGGTATGTAAGATTATGAGGTGCTGGTAACTGTTATTTAAACTTGGTTTTCGTGTTGCTACTGTCTGTTTCGGTATGTTCATTAGAGTTTTCAAGTTAGCGAACGCAGTTTTGACCTGTACAGAATCTGTTTTTATTTTTTCCTCTTAACAAGTGTGTATGATGAATGATTGAGTTATTGGGGTGGCCAGATTAATATACTATTAAAACTTTGCTTAGCAATGGAGGTTTTTAGGTTTATTTATCAAAACAAATGCTGTATGTGGCTCAATGTTTACATTTTACTAAGAAAAGAAAAAAAAAAGCACGTGTGGCACTCGGGGACTGCCGCGATAAAGCTATTGCATAGCATTTTTTATCAACTTATGCAATTATAATTATTTATTTATTTTTTATTTATGCAGTATTATTTTTTCTTTGATATTAATTCAAGTACAGTCGTACCATATACATACATGTTAAGCGAACGCTCGGCTGAGCTACATGGTAGGCGGAGTGGGGGGTGTTAGGTTTTATTTTCGTTACGGAATTTCTTGATTCGGTCGCCGCGCTCAAAGCCCGCGATAAAAGCTATGCAATAGCTTAAAAATAAAAACTATGGGTAAGACACATAAAATTACAATTGATAGCAATGAGTTTCATTTTGACAGTTCACCCACGTTCATTATGCGTTATTGACGTTGCTGAGCAGACGAATTTTTCAAACCTATGAAGCAATGGATTAGCAATATCCTTCAAAACTATCAGATTGTGATTGAAAGTGTGTTACGCAATTAGGGTGCAAATTGTGATTGCATGATCAGTATTTTTGCAGCGGAGTTGTATGCCAACCTACTAGTAACATGGATTCTTGACTATTCATTAAATGATAAATGATTTTATTTCTGTAAGTAGGTTTGTACAAACACTTTTACACGTCAATCATATTTTAAAAACTAGATGAGGTCGATGTTTCCTATCTGACTACTCTGAGAAGAAAGGCCGAAACAAACTCAGAGGTCACAGTCTCTTTTAAAGTCCAGACATAATCTTGGTCAGATCATAAAGTCAAAGTCAAAGCCAAATAAATCATTTATTTCAAATAGGCACATAAAAGGCACTTTTGAACGTCAAAATTTACAAAAAAATAGAATTGGTTCTAGTTGCCCCTTCCAAAAGGTAGTTTCGTATGGGCAAGAAACTCCACCGTTACTCTTTTAAAATGTTTTACAATATTATGTAGGCATATGAAGACCATGAAGATTTGTGTCTGAAATGGTCTTTTGAAGAAAAACCACACAGATTGAGTGGACCTGTCCAGTCAGTGCACGCAATTGTCAGTAATCGTGCAGCCCATTATAATGACAAAACTGTTTGAAACCTCCAACATTCTAAATATTAAAATGTGAGGAAGGAAACTAGCGGATATTATCTGCATTCGTACGTAATACAGAATTAGTTGTGAAAAGCAACGCGTCGCATTTATCATTGGTATGTTAGCGAAATAACATTTGAGAAGTTTTTACTTAAGCTTCTAGAGATGTGACATTATAAATTGTGCTTGCGGATACGACGTGTTTGAATCTACAAACACGTATCCGCAAGCATAATAATGTGTAGTGTGTCATTCTCATCTATTAAGGGTGCACACGTGTTCGGGTCAGCAAATTCGGATCGGCTGTATTTGTTAAACAACAAAGCCGACCCGAAGCAATTGCGGATTTGCGGTACATATTCGGATTTTTATTCGACTTGTGCCGATCGGCAAACTCCGTTCGGTATGCCCTACTGTTCAGGCCCTGCAGTCTCGACATGAATAGCGACAAAAATCTGTCGCTAAGTCGTATCGATGTCAAATTTTTTTAATAGATTTTCAACTTTATTTCCAAAGCATAAGGTTGAAAATCTATTAAAGGAATTTGACATCGATACGACTTAGCGACAGATTTTTGTCGCTATTTAATGTCGAGACTGCAGGGCCTGCACCCTAATTACGTAACACACCATCTATCACAATCTGAATCATCTTGAAGCCTATTGCTAATCCATTGCTTCTTATGTTCGAAAAATTTGTCTGCTCAAGAACGTAAATGACGCAATGAATGTTGTTGAATTGTCAAAATGAAACCCATTCCTACTGTTAGTGTGGTACGTAATTACCCCGCAGGTCGGCTCGTCACAATTTGTGTAAAGCCGATCGCCCTTACTTACTTTACTTGTTACTATTTTAACATCTCTGTGAATAAGATCGTACGTCTATTTATCTAAACTTAATATTATAAAGAGAAAAGATTAGATTTTTGTATGTTTGTTTGTTACGCTTTCATGCTAAAACGGTTGAACGGATTCGGATGAAACTTGACACAAGACCTTGACCTGAATTAGGACAGGATACTTTTTATCCCGATATTCCTACGGAATCAAGACTTATGCGGGTGAAACCGCGGGGCGCAGCTAGTATTTAATAAAACTTGTTGTTTCGATCATCAGCAGATAGTATGTCAAGCTGTTGAACAAATCGACGTTAAACGATGAATAATGATGAAAAATCTTTAATATATGTACGATTTAACATGGAAATAGTTTTTAAGTAGTAGTTTTTAGTAGTAAGGTCACACAATCACTTTTCAGAAGCTATAATTAGACAGAGTGAAATATAGTGATGAAGGTCATAATGATTACCTTGTGTTAGCTGTTAAAAATAATTCAAATACTATGCGCCAAGAGTGGTATTGCGGGTGATCAAAAACAATAAAATAAAGAAAGTACATACCTAAGAAGGTGTATAATAAAAACTTTTTTACAAAAAAACAACAGACTTCCGAAATTAAAGTTATTTTTCACATTTTTTTGTGTTTTTTTTTGGAAATCGCTTGTTTTTTTGTAAAAAGTTTTTATTTTTCACTTTTTAGCTGTGGTACCTACTTACCCCACATACATTCATATAACACTATGTGATATGTAAATAACCGTGACAGGAAAAAAATATAATATCATCAATGTAAACTAAGTGGAAAAAATACGCATTATTAGGGATAACTCAAAAACTACTGGTCAGTACTTAATCAAATTTAAAAGGGACTACATGTGAAGCACCAGCTTACAAATAAAAAAGAATCATCCAAATCGGTTTACCCAGAAAAAAGTTCTGAGCTAACACACATAGAAAAAAAAAATACAGTCGAATTGAGAAACTCCTCCTTTTTTTAAGTCGATTAAAATAAGATTAATCAGCTCACCCGTTATCGGTGCGAAAAAGAACGGGACATTTGTATTCATATTTGCTCTACCCTATTTAGAAATCATTATTGCAATAGGTGCGCATAGTCTAATAGAGAACGGTGTGTATGATCTATTCCCATCCAATACCAAGAGCTAATACCATTTGGTATTAGTTTATTTACGAATTTATTTTCTATTCCCAACGAGTACCACATTTTTTTAAATAAAAAATCTGTTACTAACGAATACCAAAGCGTGACTTTTTGTACACTCAGCTACACAAAGTTTTATTTAAATTGCGTTTTACCGAAATCTAGGGTAATCTAAATATAGGGTTAGGGTTAATAAGCTGGTCGACGGAGCCCCGCTTCGCGGGGTTCCTATTTCTGTCTAAAGGGTTTAAAGGAACCTAACCAACCGAACCTCAGGATGCCACTGACGTCGACCGTCTAGGGTTAGGATTTTCGGGAACATTTATTATGTTTTCGGAAACTTAGTTCGTCACTCAAAGCATTTTAATTTTACTGAACCTGACTGTATCTGATTTCTTCAAACTTGTTTTGGTATTGGTTTTAAAATGTGGTACTCGTTGGGAATAGAAAATAAATTCGGAAATAAACTAATACCAAATGATATTAGGTCTTGGTATTGGATGGGAATAGAGCGTGTGTATCTATTTCAAATCAAATCATTTTTAAGCTATTGCATAGCTTTTATCGCGGGCTTTGAGCGCGGCGACCGAATCAAGAAATTCCGTAACGAAAATAAAACCTAACACCCCCCACTCCGCCTACCATGTAGCTCGGCCGAGCATTCGCTTAACGTGTATGTATATGGTAAGACTGTACTTGAATTAATATCAAAGAAAAAAAATACTGCATAAATAAAAGATAAATAAATAATTATAATTGCATAAGTTGATAAAAAATGCTATGCAATGCTTTACCGCGGCAGTCCCCGAGTGCCACACGTGTTTTTTTTTTATTTCTGGAATACACCCATATAAAAGTTACACTAGATTAAAAATAAATTATAAAATTATTACAAAACAATAAAATAAAATGAATGAAAATGTTACATTACATTACCACAAAACAATAGATAATTATAATTTTAGCTGGAATATTAATTGCCATATACGAAGAAATAGTTTACCTCGTGTATGGCCCTCAATATATACTTAAAAATACTTTTATTTCAGACATAATTATAAGCACCATCATACATAAGTATTAGTCTATCAGGAAAAGAATAATAATAAACCAAGAGGAGTTCGTGACTAAATAAGAATCGTCGCACGGGTCGATGGAAGGTTAAGCTACACTTGCCAAGGTTGGTTCGGGGATGGGTGCCCATTTAATACATATAGATACACCTTGGTGCCTTGGAAAATACGTAAAGCCGTTGATCTCGGCTGTCATTCGTAGATCTTTGACAGTCGTTTGAAGCCCAAAGTCAGAGAACCAGTCTTACCAAGGGGTATCGTGTTACCCAATTACAGGGTTGTGAAGGTCAGATAGGCAGTCGCTTCATGTAAAATACTGGTATTCAGCTGGATCCGGTTAGACTGGAAGCCGACTCCAAGATAGTTTGGAAATTTATATATATTGGTTTATTCATAAGGTATCTGTAGAAAAACATTGCCATGTTTATTTTAGTCAACAATTATTCCCGTCTTGAGGCTTGTACCTCCAGACTGGAAGAAAAATAAGTTCTAGGTATTAATTCGAGTCTGCAGGCTGAAGAAGTTTCAAAGGTTGTCATAATATGCTTCTAATAACCAATAATAATTCTTTATTATTGTTTTAAAATTCGTTAATAATTTTACAAGATAACTCAAAACCATTTTGTATTTAGAAACTTTAAAGGATTTCGCCATTCATAGTTACTTATTTGGGTTTCTATTTATATAAAACATCTCACATATTTATCATATAACGTATATCATATAAAAACATATATATCATATAACATGTACCACATTCCTGTTTTATTTATAAAAAGTGCCAGGGGGGAAGCATACATGTTTGGTTTGTCTTGATTCAGCATGATGCGGCACAGACCGGGCGGCAAAATCGAATGATTGTATTTATTTTGCCTGAGCCGAAACATGTCGAACCGAACAATGTATAGCACGCCTCACAATTTATTTTTTCGTGTCAATTTTACACGCTTCAACCGCCGCAAATATCCACCACAATATCCGAAGCGTGTCACATCACTAGACACAAGTGAGGACAAAAGCAAGCTTCGCGCGTTCCGCTAATATTGTTTTTTTGAGCTCCTTTCCGTGGTAGTGGACCCGTACTGCCATGGTTTTTGTTGATACTATGAGAATGGCAGCGGTGAAAATTACTGTAGTACCTAAGTATGTTGATGTTGCTTTACAAGCTTTAATTGTGTTTCAGTTGAAGGTATAAGATAGTTTGCAAAAATCCATCTTAACATACTATTGGTGTTAATGTTTGTTCAAACTCGTAAACACTTTAGCGTATTTTTTTTATCTCTAGAGATTCACATAGGTGCTCAAAGTATTGACTGACGGTTGCGAAAAAAATACCAATACAAATTACGAAATATTCTGGCGGTTCCAATTTTCAAAATATGTATTAATTACACAAAATATGAGACTTTGTCGTTTGACTTTATGTTTGACTATTTCAGCCAAAGTTGTATTTTCATTACTTCTGGATCTTAAAAAAATTACCTTTGCAACATTCTACAGGGTGGCAGGGACTTCCATGCGTAACCTGTTACAGTGGATGCAGTACATGGTGCTGAACACCCCTGCGTTAAAATTATTCGTCAGTTATTTAAAAAGAAACCACCTAAGTGCGAGTCGGACTCGCGCACGAAGGGTTCCGTACCATTATCTATAAAAACGGCAAAAAAAATCATGTCTCTTGTATGGGAGCCCTTTTAAATATCTATTTTATTCTGTTTTTTAGTATTTGTTGTTATAGCGGCAACAGAAATACATCATCTGTGAAAATTTCAGTTGTCTAACTATCACGGTTCATGAGATACAGCCTGGTGACAGACGGACAGATAGACGGACGGGCAGCGGAGTCTTAGTAATAGGGTCCCGTTTTACCCTTTGGGTACGGAATCCTAAAAAAATCGCTGTTCCATACATTTTGACCGCGTAGGTATTGCACTTTTCTATGAAACAGCAGTTTTATTTTTTATAACCTTGTCTTGAATCATGTGCTGAATTCAAGGTTACAGTTTGCGCGTCGATGGGTACACCACCCTGTATTGTCCCATCTAGAGGCTGGTGCAATATTATCTTCTCCATAGAGATCTACGTTTTGGAATGGGCAACTAGCTTCAACTTTCTGACTAACTGACCGACTCTTTGACAATTCAAAAGTGCCTGTAAATGGTTCAATTGAAATAAATGCTTTGAGTTTGAGTTTATGTTTTTTTCTTCCATTCTCCCCTGTTAGCCGTCAATCTATCCTTCACACCTTTTTCTTTCATATCTTCCAAACCCTACATTATCTGGCTCCTCACCACCAGAAAATCCCGTATCTTCCACCAAACAAGACATAACTTTTAATAAACAAAAAGTAAGTGAATTTGAGCATCTATTATTGACGGACCGAAGGCGCGTCGTGTTCCACGTGCGCCTCAAATAGATGTCAGCATCATTGACGGGGTCCGAAAGGGCCGATGCCTGCTGGGGTCAAGGATTGTTGGAAAGAATTACCGTGGCCCTGGCGCACAGGCAACTGAAGGAACACGGGTGGGTTTTAGTCAGTAAGAGTCTGACACGCCCTTCCGCTCTGCCCTGAGCGGGAGAGGTCATTCGATGAATTAACACCCAAAAAAAAAAAAACACGTGTGGTACTCGGGGACTGCCGCGGTAACGCTATTGCATAGCATTTTTTATCAACTTATGCAATTATAATTATTTATTTATTTTTTATTTATGCAGTATTTTTTTTCTTTGATATTAATTCAAGTACAGTCGTACCATATACATACACGTTAAGCGAACGCTCGGCCGAGCTACATGGTAGGCGGAGTGGGGGCTGTTAGGTTTTATTTTCGTTACGGAATTTCTTGATTCGGTCGCCGCACTCAAAGCCCGCGATAAAAGCTATGCAATAACTTAAAAACGGCCCCGACCACGGTCTCGAGCGATGCGACTAGCGACGCGACTAGCGTCAAGCGACACGCGTGCTCGTCAGCTGTTTTCGTCCGTCGATACGCAAGTCGCACCACGGTGACTCGTGGCATGCTCTAAACAACTTCTTTCATTTGTTTTTCCGCACTCGCTGTCGTAAGACGTGTGTCGCTTGAGCGTGAAGCTCATGGTCATGGGGTTAAGCTTCCTAGAAGAGTGGTGGCCACCACATAACGAACGTTGTGATGGATGTCATGAACATGATGGCACCTTTACTTTGGTTTGATTTTATGGTGTCAAAAAACGCTCTTTAGGGAAAAGCACCAACTTACAGCTGTACAACTATTTTCTTAATGTCTCTTGGGAATCATCGCATTTCCGAATAAAAACGAATGCTAATTTTCATGTCCATCAATTAATAGATTTATCGTGTATAATAATTTGAATTCAGAACTAAGTACGTTATTGTTGTTTTGTTTTGACGTAATAACAATTAAAGTAGGTACTTAGTTCTGAATTCAAATTATTATAAACGAACAATCTAATAATTGATGGAAATGGAAATTAGCATTCGTTTGTATTCGGAAATGCGATGAAAATTGTTGTACTGTGCTTTCATAAGTAACGTTTCAGTGGCGTCATTCGACGTTAAATGGCGGACGCTATGTGGCGACCAGTTCAGTCTTAGGACACCCTAGCTTTACCGGCAACGGCTGTGGCCGTCTGGCGACGTTCCAGATATTTTTTACTAAAAAACATCAAGGAACAACAGAGCTGTCCCGGCACAGTTTCGGCAACTTCTCGGCCGGTTCGCGAGCCTTATTCTGGAAAGAAATATTAATCTTGGAGAGAATTACGTTCTATTGTAAAAGTCTGGAGTTTTTTGTGTAAGTTAAATATTAAAGGGAAATTGGTCTTTAAATAAGTTATTACGTTCAGTCATTCAGTGATCCTGTAGAATAATAATTTGATGTAAATATAGTTGCCTAGATATTACAAAAGGGGTAAGCACATTGGATAAAAACTCAAGCTATGGATGGACACAATATCGTTGGCGGAATAAGCGAGCTACCGTGGCTGCCTTTCCACAAGCGATTTTAATGTTATTTTGTAAAATTAGGTATCTTGGTGGGCTGAGAAAAACCAGCAAGCTTTCATACGTTTAGTAGATATATAAAAATATTGATACAAAGGCGAAGATGCAGCTGCCATATAAAATACTAGCTTCTGCCCGCGGCTTCACGCGCTTGGATGTCGGAAATTATCCCACGGGTACGTGCTACCGGGACAAAAAGTAGCCTATGTCCTTCCCCAGGATGCCATCTATCTCCTTGCCAAATTTTATCGAAATCCGTTCAGTGGTTTAGGCGTGAAAAGGTAACATACAGACAGAATTACTTATGATATTAGTATGGATTATTTTAAAGGACTCGTTATAATAAACGAACTTAAAATACATCGTCATTTATTTTAACTTTAATCTCAATTCTCCACATTGCCTCTTTTCGGAATTTAACACGTACGTACGTACATTCTAAATATAATGTATTAATTTATAAAGCCCTTTGAGCTTAAATCACGCACGTTTATAATCGAAAATGAGTTCAAAGTCAGACTATATTCATTTAAAGTAAATCTGATGATAAAATTTGAAGTTACTTCGTTCTTGTTATTAATATGTACATTTTAAGCTTAATATCTAGTATATAAAACCATTTACTTTTTCTTTAGTAAAAATATAAATATAACGGAGACGGTACATCTCTCTCGTTATCTTCAGCCATATTTTTACTGTGAGCGTATTATGGGAAGTTATGGTTATTGCGCAATAGAAAAACCGTTTGCAGTTCAAACGAAATTATAATTTAGGCTCAAACTAATCAGACTAGCTATTTGCACACTGAAGGTACACAACACAACTATACAGAACGCGCGACAGTTTCTAAACCAGTACCCTAATTACGTAACACACTATCTATCACAATCTGAATCATTTTGAAGCCTTTTGCTAATCCATTGCTCCATATGTTCTAAAAATTGGTCTGCTCAACAACGTTAATAACGCAATGAATGTTGTAGAACTATCAAAATGAAACTCATTCCTACTATTAGTGTGTTACGTAATTACCCCGCTGTTCACTGCTTAACCGCCACCGACCAACTCTGGCCACTGGTCAAGCATTATGTTGTAGACTCTGTCAAGCGCCACCTAGTGGCGCTGGTGTCCCTATTAGTCAAACATTTAAAGTCAAACGATTGATTTAACGTTCTACCGACAAGTATATATTTTTTACGATTTTAAAATAAAGGTTTCTTTACAATTCATGGGTTTATTGGTAACAATTAAAGAGGGCTATAGTAACGAACTATAGATCTATATCTATATAATAATAATTTGGTACAGATAAGCTTGTGTAAATATCATCTAGTTTGATAACACTTCACACCCACAGGCACCCGTATGGTCCCTTGGGAACGCTATTTTGAACGTTTACACAGCAAATCAATTGACCTAATTACTTCCACTCTTCCACAAATCTAAATATTTTAATGATAAATTGAAAATGACGCCTTTTATGCTCAAATTACTTCCTTCAAGAGTAAGAATTGAAAATGTCTTTTTCTTCCTCACTCAAATCTATCTTTCAATAAAAGATTCGTTCTTCTCGCCATTATTCAAATGAAAAGAAAAATTATTCAAATGAGAACAATTCAGTATTTAAAATTGGAACTGGGGTGGAAGGTCCGATGTGAACATGGTACCCGAATATAACATCGCTTGGGGCTATAGAAATTATTTGTTTGGAAATGTAAAAAGAAAAGTTTGTGGAATTGAACAAAGTTTGGGCAAAATTATACTTAGGTGCTTTTGTATTCAATGATGAAGTTCTAGGAAGATAATAAAAAAGTATAATTTGACAATGATTACTGATTGAGGGGAATGAAAAGCTTGTTACAAATAGTAACCCAAAAGCGACCTTTTCTCAAAATAATTTTATCTGCTAAGGTTACCTAGGTTGCTAGGGAACGGAGTCAAAACTATGAATGAATCTATGGTTTCCAATCACATAAAGACATGACGTTCTAACCTTTTTCTTTTGTGTTCACAGGACAAAAAATTACCATGTGCGCCAAAAGTACTTGCGTTACCTATGGTAACTTGTGCAGGTTTTACCTCGAACCAGATTCTACTGTCATTGAAACTGTGTTGATTTTAATCCTAATAATCATATTTCTACTAATATTACAAATGTTGATTTTAATTCTACTAATCACACTTTTACTAATCCTACTATCCTACTAATATTATAAATGTGGATGTTTGTGAGAATGGATAGATGGATGGATGTTTGTTACTCATTCACGCAAAAACTACTATACGGATTTTGATAAAATTTAGAACACAGGTAGTTTATAACCTGGGTTAACACGTAGGATACTTTTTTATCCCGGTAGTACATTCCCGTGGGATAATTTCCGACATCCAAGCGGGCGAATCCGCGGGCAAAAGCTAGTATTACAAATGTTTAAGTTTGTATGTTTGGATGTTTTTTTATTAAATTACGCAAAAACAGCTGAACGGATTTAAATGAAATTTCATACACACACACACAAAGAACACATAGGATACATTTTATTCCAGAACTACATTGCTTTGGGATAATTTCCGACTTCCACTCGGGCAAAACCGCGGGCAAAATCTAGTTCAGAATAAAGCAAACTATCCAGAATACTCCCCCAGAATATGTTTTAAGTAGTTATCAGTAAATTTTGAAGCGGCGCCCGTCTTGCTTGTTTTTATTTAAACTTCTTCGCTCCATAGTGATAAAGTTGCAAACTGAATTTTGATGGGCCGCCGACATATTTTCGTCGTCTTGTTTATAAAAAAAATATGACACAACTTTTCTCTTTTCGTGTTGTGCAAGTTTGATTTTCGTTGATGGGGTTTAGAAAACTCTCCTTTTTTACAGGAACACATTAAACATGCCTGTTATACAAGGTGTTTGGAAGCTAGGTGCAAAGCCTTAAGGGGGTGAAAGTTGACACCATTTAGAGTATTTTGAGTCATACATTTCTTAGACGAAGTCGGTTTTATTTTCGACTTCGTCTCAGACATGTATGGCTCAAAATTCTCTAAATGGTGTCAAGTTTCACCCCCTTAAGGCTTTGCACCCAGCTTCCAAACACCCTGTATATTACCCTTAAGGGTTAGGCAGCGGTGTACACCTACCCTATTTTACTAGTTATATGATGTCCTAGGTTACAAGGAGTGAGCCTTTTGCCAACGATCAGAGTGGCAATTCCCGTATTTTTAAGAATAGTCACATTCTAATTTCAGTCACAATCTGTCCAAAATACCTCTAATTTACATACTTTTTTGACAAGTTCTTGGCATTGATTGTCGTAGAGATAACGTTTTCAAATACAAGAATCTACCATTTTTTATTTTCATTTTATTTTCTGTGGGAATCCTTCAAAAGGCACTCTACTCGACCTCTGGGGAGGGCGGTCGGCGAGTGTGGGATTTTTACCTCACTAAAACCACCCTGGTGATCACCATCAGCACATAGAGGGGGGTCCCGGTTCTTCTTAAAAGAACGAGAATTGTAAATGCAGACAGTTGTAGATTCTAGGTTCGTCATCATCATTATTTCAGCTGAAAGGACGTCCACTGCTGGACTTAGAACTCCGGGTTGCTTCTGAGAAATTATTAATGGAATTTCTTTTCTAGGAATCGCAACAAGAACCCCATTGGCAGCAGTCACGGTTGCAGTATTTCAAGAAGTTCAAATAATATGACTAACATTTTCCCAACTACGTTGGGTTGGGGTTGGCTTCCAGCCTAACCGGATGCAGCTGAAAACCAGTATTTTACATCGTGCGACTGCCTATCTGACCTCCACAACCCAGGTACTGTTTAAAACGATACCCCTTGGTTAGACTGGTTATCAGGCTTACATGGTTGTTTCAAGAAAGTATCAACGAAATAGTAGTGTTGTTTCGTTGATTCGTTCTTGAAAGACTGCAATTTTTGAGAAAGATTTTGTATCATATACTGAGAACTAAATTGAAGCACAAAATATACGTCATTCTTATCGTGCAACGTGAACCATAAAAGTTGGACGAAGTGAAGAATATGAGATAAGTGAATATGAGCTTGCAACTTAAGTATACAATGTAGTTTTAATAACTTTAACCTCTTTTATGCTGACATGTACACAAATAACTACGTGGATATTCTTGATAATAGTTCGTAACTTACCATCCGTCGTAACCTTAAGTTCTGAGTTGAGCTGCACGATTGCTAATAAATGCGCGTACTTCCTCAAAAGTTTTTCCTCAAAAGACCATTTCAGATACAAATCTACATGGTCTTCACATGATCTGACCAAGATAATGCCTGGACTGTAAATTGACTGTGACCTCGGAGTTTGTTTCGGCCTTTCTTCTCAGAGTAGTCGGATAGGAAACCTCATCCAGTTTTTAAAATATGATTGACGTTTAAAAGTGTTTGTAAAAACCTACTTACATAAATAAAATCATTTATCATTTACCCCTTTATTTATAAACGTTGCTTAAAGTTAAGAGACGTCTCAACGTCAAAAATGTATGGTTAAAAAGTCGCTAATCATTAATTAACTTTAGAGCAACGTTTGTAAATAAACTCGTTAGTCTGCAGTCTTATACTCTTAAGAAATTGTAGACTGTACGTCTGAACTTCGAAGTTTAAAATATCGATGTATTTAATTGAGAATATTCACAATCGCGATGTACGGAACTTCGAAAGAATGTCATACTGAACTTCGAAGTTTGAATAGACATTTTTTCGAAGTCCCGTACATCGCGATTATGAACATTCTCAATTAAATACATCGATATTTTAAACTTCGAAGTTCAGACGTATAGTCGAAATTGTATAGTCATGGTATAGTCCAAATTGCTTTTTCATCCTAAGCTTAAAAATGTAACATGAGCGTCATAAAACAACAAGGTCTATTTGTCTATGTAACAGTAAATTTACACAGTGAATGTTTAATCAATCTAAATAGATTACAATATCCAAGCTAACACTAAAATATATATATGTACTCTGAACAAGTACATAATTTAAAAAAAATAACCGGCCAAGTGCGAGTCGGACTCGCGTGCGAAGGGTTCCGTACCATTATCTATAAAAACGGCAAAAAAATCATGTCTGTTGTATGTGAGCTCCTTAAATATCTATTTTATTCTGTTTTTTTTGTATTTGTTGTTATACCGGCAACAGAAATACATCATCTGTGAAAATTTCAATTGTCTAACTATCACGGTTCATGAGATACAGCCCGGTGACAGAAGGACAGACAGACGGACGGACAGCGGAGTCTTAGTAATAGGGTCCCGTTTTACCCTTTGGGTACGGAACCCTTAAAAGGGAAAGCTCATAGGGCATCAAAAAATTAGTCCACGTCGCTGTCAATGTGATAAGTGCTGAAAAGGCTGGCAGCATTGCCACGTTGAATGGCAACGCTGATTCTTTGGGCTAAAAATATGCCAGCCCTCTGGTCACGTAAAGAGTTGATAGAACAATAACATGTAATAGTTATGTAGTTTCAGTCTTAGTGAAGTTTTAATTTTATGGGAATTGTTGTCAAACTTGGCAAAGGTTTTTTTTTTAAGCTATTGCATAGCTTTTATCGCGGGCTTTGAGCGCGGCGACCGAATCAAGAAATTCCGTAACGAAAATAAAACCTAACACCCCCAACTCCGCCTACCATGTAGCTCGGCCGAGCGTTCGCTTAACGTGTATATATATGGTACGACTATACTTGAATTAATATCAAAGAAAAAAAAAACTGCATAATTAAAAAATAAATAAATAATTATAATTGCATAAGTTGATAAAAAATGCTATGCAATAGCTTTACCGCGGCAGTCCCCGAGTGCCACACGTGTTTTTTTTAAACGTTGCCCCACACTAGGAATTTCTCCTGTATTGTGGGTGCGTTTACAAACATTCAAACTCACATACACAAACAGCCAGACCCGGAACAACTACTTGTAGGTCATACAAATATTTGCTCCGTGCGGGAATCTAACCTGCGACACGCAGCGCGGCAGTCAATCGCTTAACCACTGCGCCAACCGTGCCGTCAAATTAGGAGGACTATACGTACTAACGTAAATTTCTTTCTTAGATGATGTGATTTATATTTTTGCTAATAAACACGCTGATGCAACTTTTGAATGAGCTGCCTTAGAGAGCGAATCTAAAAAATAAATAAAACAACGTTACGTCTGTTGTCTGCGAATAGTTAGGCAGACCAGAGGGCCTGGGCCGGCAGTCTCGACATTAGATAGCGACAAAAATCTGTCGCTAAGTCGTATCGATGTCAAAATCCTTTAATAGATTATCAACTTTATATCCAAAGCATAAGGTTGAAAATCTATTAAAGAAATTTGACTTCGGTACGACTTAGCGACCGATTTTTGTCACTATCTATGTCGAGACTACCGGCCCTGGCCCAGCAGTCTCGACATTAGATAGCGACAAAAATCTGTCGCTAAGTCGTAACGATGTCAAATTCCTTTAATAGATTTTCAACTTTATTTCCAAAACATAAGGTTGAAAATCTATTAAAGAAATTTGACATCGATACGACTTAGCGACAGATTTTTGTCGTTATTCATGTCGAGACTGCAGGGCCTGGGCAAAGGGCATTCGCTTCGGTGCGATTCTGTTTCTACAATCGCTATCGCTTTCGCTAATGTTTCCATCATACGAATCGAAAACTAGCGATAACGCTTGTCAAAAAGTGCGGCTACGCATCTCTATGGAAGCAATCATTCGACGCTGTCGATTCGTTCTATAGAATCGAATGATGTTAACATTGTCTAGCTAATTTCTATTCATTGATCTATGATCACGTGACATTTCGATAGATAATGTCATCCCCATACATTTTTTGGTTTTTCTACTAGCGTCATCGCTAATCGAATATTAGTTTGTCTAGGCCCTCTGGTGTCCTATCTATAGTACACCCACACTTCGCCAGTTATGATTATGTCTCATGTTATTTTCTCATTTCTCTCTCATTATGTTTTTTCTTGGCGAGAATTTTGTCACCAACCGGGCACAAATCTAGCCTCTGGGCTGCTATTGAGAAATTCCTGAAATAAAACAAGAAAATGAAAGAAGATTGGGATTACATTATTGCTACTACGCCTACTGCCAATGCTGTTACAATTATTTTCCTTGAGCTGTAAGTGTAATAGAGCAAACGTTTACATTTATATTAAAATAATAAATGAAAATAAAGCTTCCAGTAAAGCAATAACATAAAATTAAGCACATTATCACAGAATTCGCAGTAATAAATATTTTATTGGACGAAATTAAACTCAAATACCTTTTAAATCTTTTTATATATATTTAAAAATTATGTGTCACGTTGTTTGTCCGCGAAGGACTCCTAAACTACTGAACCGATTTCAAATTTGATTTGCACACCGTGTGCAATTTGATCCAACTTGAAAGATAGGATAGCTTACATCTCAATTTATAGTCGCAATATTATTTTAATGCAAATTATTTGTCTATTATTTGACAGTCACAATTATCTGTTAGCTCCAAACGATTCTAACTGACGGCGATATCTGTTGACTGGATTGAGTAAGTATTCAATAGATGGCGCTATGTTAAAAATACAAACGTTTCATATAAGCTACAATTTAATAGCATAACCACCACGTGTTGCTGAGGCTAAGGTATAACCTAAATTTATTTTGTAATAAACGAAATACAGTGAAATTCAATTGTTCTTACTTTTTCTATTTTTGGTTTCAAAAATTCTTTCACTGTTGGGAAGCTACACTATCTCCGGGTGACATAGGCTATATTATATTATGCTTTGCTACCCGGGCGAAGCCGGGGCGGGTCGCTAGTATGAATATAAAATGTACACCGTTAACAGTCCGTGAAATTATTCAAAGACGCAATCAATATTTTATGTAACGTTAAAGTCAGGAAAATATCGCAGTATCGACGCCTGGCCCGGTTCTCCGTCATATTTCCTTTAAACATGTATATGTTGACACACGAGCTGTGATTCGATCCAACCTTTGTAATATTCTGGATTTTTCTTGGCTTATTAAGTGACTTCATATGCGTGGTAATGCCAGTTCCTTATTAACGTCTCTTTTACACTTACTCATAGTTAAAAAAAAAATATGATGAATTTTAGTTGCTTTTCATTACAATATACAGGGTGTTTGGCAGAACGTTGAACATACGAAAATGGTGGATAGGTGGGGTCATCTGCTACTTACTCAGCCCTAATTTATTTGGCTCCTCAATCATTTTTGTTTTTTTTTTTAATGTAAGTTGAAATTAAGATTTAAGTATTTTTTACATCTTTCTGTAAGTTTGAGGACTCATAACTGTTTTTTCTAGCTGACATCTGAATAAAGCAATCATTTTATAAAAATCTGCCAACATTAAAGATTTAAAAAAAAAATTGCCTGTTTTACCCATTTTTTATAAAAATTACACTTTAAAGTTAAGAAAGTGGTGAAACTAGAAGAAAGCAAAAAAAAATTTTTTTTATACAAGGTGCAGTTTTGGATCTGCAAAACATTTTAGGAGGTAATTATGTTAGTGATTCTCGACCCGAATCAACAATAAAATGGGCAGGTATTTTTTTTTCATTTTATTCTTATTTATGGAAATCGGTAAGTGTGAAGTCCCATTTTTAAAACGCGGCCAATCTGTACGTGTCCTTAAACTGCGCTTTCACACACACACAAACAAACACAACCGACATTTCTTTCATAAATCCAAAGCACCAACCACTGCCCGCTCCCTCTCCCACTAGCCACGCCCCCGCGGCCATCGCAAGCACATAAATCGGGTCAATTTATTAGTGTAATTGATGTCGCCGGCGTGTGCATACGCATGCAAATTCCGCCCCGCAAGTGCGCCTTCGATTAACGGTCGCGATAGGTACCTACTACCTAGTTGTAAAAATGACGGATCAATACTCCAATGTAGAGTTGGTGGAGATGGTCCGCTTGTATGCCATCAGTGGAGACAATGTATCTCGAGCCATCGAAATGTTCGCGGAGTTATTCCCCAATCGGCAACGTCCCTCACACAGGGTAATGCTGGCTGCTACGCAGAGACTGCGCGATCATCGGCAGTTCGACGATCCCCAGCATGCTGAAGGTCGCGGCAACGAAGGCCTGTCTATCGCCTTGTAGGAAGATATCCTGGAATTCTTCCGGCGAGAGCCACGGGCAAGCACGCGGGAGGCTGGTCGACGGTTTGGAGTGCACCACTCCACAGTGTGGCGGCTACAATGTTCATAACGAACACTGGTGGGCTCACCGCGAACACAACCCGCACGTGACTCAGAGGCATTCTTTTAATGTGAGGTTCAGCTTAAATGTGTGGGCTGGCATAATAGGAGACCAATTGCTTGGACCCCATTTTATCGATGGTCACCTCACTAGTGCCACATATCTGGAGATGTTGCAATACGTCGTCGAGGAGATGTTGGATGAAGTTCCCCTGGCAGTGTATCGCAACATGTACTTCCAGCAGGACGGTGCACGTCCTCACTACGGTCGGCAAGTACGTGAGTACTTGAGTGACAGGTTTGGCATCAACTGGATTGGTCGCGGTGGTCCAGAGGCTTGGCCTCCGCGTTCTCCGGACCTCACGCCCCTGGACTTTTATCTGTGGGGAGACGTTAAAAGATTGGTGTACACAGACGAAATCACCAGTGTTACCCAACTACGTGCAAAAGTGATCAGTGCTTTCGACACAATAAAAACGAATGTGTTTGTGTTACGTAAGCTGAAGGAAAATCAGCAACGTCGTGCTAGACTGTGCCTGGAGTGTGACGGTGGAAACTTTGAACAATACCTCCAGGTAACATAAGTAGGTAATTTATTTATTTGTACATAGACAATAATTTGTAAATACGATGTTACCTAAATCAACTTGATTAGTGTAAATAAGTTGATTTAAATTTTTTAACTACCTACGCCAAAAATACCTATCAGACAAAATGAATCACTTAAAATCCCTAACACATGAGTACCTACTTTACTAGCACAAATTATCGGTAGGTATTTTTGTCGGTCCTCAGCTCGTTAAAAAGTAGGAAGCAAAATCTTAAATCAACCAATTTAATCTACAGATAAAAACGAAAACCGTCCTTGGGGCTGAATTTACCTACAGAGCGCGCCGACTGCGCCGAGTACCTACATGCCTTATTATTATTATTAGGTGCCTACCTAAATCCCGCGCACGCGCTCGCGATCATAGTTTCACAATTGTGCAACAGGAACTGCTTACGTGCTATGTAAGGTTTATTTATCTCCGCCTATCATTTTATTCATCAGCTGATAGGTAACTAACGACACCAACGTGAACTTTCGCGCAGTTGTATCTACTTCCTACTTATTATTATTTATCGTTATAGCCCAGTGGTTAAGGCGTTCTCCTCTCATACATGAGGTTGCGGGTTCGCAACTGAGCAAGTACCACTGTGTTATTTTTTAAATTCATAATGATGTAAGTACTTTTTGAATTTATCTAGGACATCATTGAAATCCCGTGTTTCGGTAAGCACTTAATTAAAGCCTTTGGTTCGAATTGATTTGTAGCTCTCGGACAGTCGTTAGGTACCACACGGGTCGGTACGGGTCAACGACCTTACAGCCCTGCCGTATGGTCGTTGGTACGAGTAGTCACAAGCCAGAAAGTCTGACAATTAGTCTAACAAATGGGTATCGTGTTATCAAGTAACTGGTTTGGTGAGGTCTGATACGCAGTCGCCCTACGTGATTCACTGGCACTCCATGTAATGAGCTGCATACAGTTAGACTGAAAGCCGACCCTAACATAGTTGGGAACAGGCTCGGCAGATGATGAAGATTTTCGCATTGTAATGATGCTTAAAAATGAGTTATTATTTAGCGAAATGTAAACAATAATGTAGGTACATTGTGATTTCGCATCGCGGGTAGTCCCCGCGGTGTAACCAAAGCAACGACCGCCATTTTAGTTCAACGTACGCGCCGCGTTCGTTTCGTAGTGTTTCGTAGTAATGTGGGCGGAGCCTCGTACAGACTGTCGCATGTCGTCACTGGTCATCGCATTCACGCACACAGTGACATGACGCGCGATACATCGCAATGGGCGATTCTGTATTTTTGAAGAGGGTTATTAAGAGGGTTATTCTGAAAAACAATAAAATTGAAAAATCGAAAATAAAAAGTATTATTGATTATTGACTTGGTATCGTATTGTTATGTGATTAGTTACGAGTCTCATAACAACCTCTTGAAATGTTTTGCAGGTTCAAAACTGCACCTTGTATATCTCGGGGTATTACCCCACCTATCCACCATTTTCGTATGTTCAAAGTTCTGCTAAACACCCTGTATAACATTATATCCGTTTTCCTCTAAAGTTTAGGCAGAGGTGTAGCTGAAGCAGTACGCGAAGCAGTGGTGGCCCAATAGTAACGGCTCCGACTTACAAGTTGTAGGTCGTGGGTTCGTAATTCTTACCAATCAAGGTAGGTGGACTTTTGGGGTCGCAGGCGCACAGACTGGGGACTCTGTCCGCCCACCGAGTGACCCCAGGGAAGACGGCGCCATAGTGGTCACGTGCTGCCGCGCATAGCGAGGCTTAGGGAAGGCCCCTTTACAGTCTCCCCAGGGATGTGCTTTACAGGCGTTGCACAGGGGGGTACCGGAATTGGTATTTTAAGAGGAACCGGGACCCCTCTATGTGCTGATGGTGACCACCGGGGTGGTTTTAGTGAGGTAAAAATCCCACACTCCCCGACCGCCATCCCCGGAGGTTGGGTGCCTTTTGAAGGGCTCCCCAAAAAAAAAAAAAGGTCGTGAGTTCGTACACAGGCAGGTGCTTTACTTTGTGTAAATCATATCATTACCACTGCTCTCAAAACGGTAAAGAAAAACCTCGTGAGGAAACATGTCTTAGAATGAAAAACCGTAGACATGTGGCATCTACCAACCTGCACTGGACCTGCGTGGTAGATTATAGCTCACTCCCTCTCGAAGAGAGGAAGCTTGTGTCCCAGCCGTGCGAACATTGGAGTCTGATTATGCTAAGCAACTAGCTAATTGTCAAGAAAACTACGAAGATATAAGATGTATACCAACTTAGCATGTTTAAATTATAAATAACAAGACAATAGTATCCATAGCATGCTTGTTTTATTTCAGTTTCATTAACTCTGGAGGAAGACTTTTCTTCCGCCAGCTGTTTTGTTCTGTTGCACTTCGGGAAAAAATCTTGAGATATTTTTAAAACTCTTTTTACATGAAATACAGCTTAATATGTTACCCAAACTATTTTCCCGTAAGTCCCCAGATTTCGCCAAAAGCCTGCACATTTTTATTATAAATCGAGCCGTTCATAGTTGGCGATCGATCAGGATCCGGAGATGTTCTCAACTCAATGGATTGAGATAAATACACCCCACTTCATTCTGGGTGTTGAGCTGCGAAAATAGCAATAAAATGAACGACGGGAACAATACACGTCATAGAAGATAGATTTGGGGCTGAAATGGGGGACTATAGCTCACTGATCAGGCGAGATAATCAAGAGTTTCTTGGATGTAGTTGAGCAATTTAGCAAAACCGGTGACTGCATCATTAGTCTACTAGAATGGTGGCACTGTATGATGGCTCGTGACGTTTGCATGTTTTTTTTTATGAATTGCTAAATGTGAGTAAGCAAATGCCATACTACATTGTTGTACAGGCCGCAATAATGACGAACCATCCTCAGGCTAGCCTTTTTTCAACTATCTAGGGGTCATCTTCCAGTCTAACCGGATGCAACTGATTACCAGTATTTTTCATGGAGCAACTGCCGATCTGACCTCCTTAACTCAGTTTCTACAACAACATTATCTCTCACTGTGTCCATAGCTATGTTTGTAAGAAACTCAAGTTGGCGTATATGCCTTTTTGTAAAATGTGAGATTTTTGATCTCGACTTTAGATTGTAGATAAATATATTATTTTATAGTTTACTTAGCATTATTAAGTTTTAGCACAATTTCAAAATGTGTAATCCATTGCTGGACGAGAACAACTGCCGACAAACTGTTATGCAGTTTGGCAGACTTTATATATGTTATGGTTTATATAGAATTTGAATAAATAAAAAAAATAATGAATGAAGGGCGACTAACAAAAGGAATTTACAAGACAGATGTGAGTTGAAACGTCGGGAGCGGACGCCCTAGGAAGACATATAGTGACCTTATTGGTGATATTCTTCAGAAAGGTCAGGTGCGTAGTACTCGCAACCGGCGTGCGTGTATGACCAGATGCATGAACGTAAATGAGGCAAAAGGAGTATGTAAGGAGCGTAGCAGGTGGCGTTCTGTAGTTTCTGCCTACCCCATGGAAAAAAGGCGTGAGACTCCTTGGTAAGACTCGTTGTGATACTTTCTAGCTTTCTAGCAATAATGACGTACCGCTGGAACTATAATTTATCGAAGGGATAAACTAAGTTTTAATAATTTGTAACCTGTCTCAGGCGCCATCATACAGAGCTGCTGGTTTGGACACAAGCGCGTCCAACTATTGAGCGTAGGGTCCTGAGTACAATCCTTAGGCCAGAGAGTACCACAGCTAATTGAATTTCTATATATCCTAATAATCTCGCTTTTTAGGAGCTCACGGTTTTGGCTAGTGTCAAATTTTACCTTTAATACAAAGAGAATACGAAGTCCGAACTAAAACTGAAGAACTTGAAGACTTTGAATTATTTCAACATAATCTCAACTGATTCTAATAAATATTTCGTTAATGCAAAAATATTTAAGGCTCACTTGTGCGTTTAGTCAGATTAAATGAAATGTGCATATTTAAATTTAGATATATGTCATTACTTTAGAATTTATGGAAGATAAGAAGCTAAAATAAAGCACAAATGTTATGTATCTATGTATAAAATAATTTTATTAATGTTACTATATATTTCAAATTACTATAATTATTATAAATCTATATATATAAAATGAATCCCTATTTCCCTTGGCCATGCCATAACTTTAGAACGACTTTAGCGATTTCATCCATATTTTTTTTTAGTTTTCTAATACTTTGTAGAAGGATATTACGAAAAAATATTAAGATAGTTGCGAGATTTATGCGAGTGAAACCGCTGGGCGCAGCTAGTTAAATATAATATGTTAGTAAAGAGTTTATGTTTAAGTAATAATGAATGTTTTGATATTGATATGTAGTAGGTATGGAATACAATGTTAATTTTAACCTAGATATAAGTTAAATGTAATAATACTTGCTGCGCCCTAACGGGGTCATGTACTCTTAAGTTTTAGCCTAGCCTGTAACTGAGTGTACATTAGGCAAAAAAAAAATGTGTTTCTAAACTCGATGTCTATGCCCTATGTAATCCGACCACAAATGAATGAACGAACAATGAACGGAAATTGTATACCGATCTCTTTTAAACGACATTACGATACGTAATACTTTGTTGTCTTTAAATATTATAACATTACATTTCATTTTAATCGTATTGTATGTGGTTTCTATAGAGATTTGTTTAATGATTGACGAAAACGTCAGATAAGGTAAAATATGTTTTAAGTTTTTTATATTATTTGTATTTATTTTTATATGAATTCATGAATATATTGCCTGCTGATATAGTACCGACTTTTCACTTACTACAATGTCGAACAATATAAAATACAAAATATGTTATCGGCGGTACCTTATAACGTCAATTTATTTTAACATTGCTAACACTAACCCAGAGTTTAGCGAATTAACTCTCCCACATCTGTGGGTTTAATATTTAAAAGTTTCAGTCTGGGTTTACCTCTAACTCTTGGTGATGTAAGATGAATTATTTGATTAACTGTGAGTTAGCTACTAACTCCAAGTTATTTAGGATAACTCATGAACGCGCAAGTAGGCCTAAGTAGTTGGCAATTATTTTAGAACAACAGAAGGCTTTTAAAACTATTATTTAGATGTCAAACGTGTTTTAAAATAAGAATTGAGAGTGACTTCAGTTTGAAGAATTAATTTATCAAAAGAAAATTATAGACAGTTTTTATTATAAAATAATAGAATTTCATACAAAAAATATTGATTCGACTACAGTTTTATAATTTAGTGATCTGTTTCGGCATTAAAACCACCTCTAAGCCCACCTGAATCATAAAGATATTTTGTAGGTACTTAGTTGTCCTATAGGTCTTTTCTCATACAGAGATGAAACAAGCAATTACTCAGGGTTTTTCTTTCACCGGAAATTAGTACAGGCTTACATTACACGGTAATTGGTTTCCCTGGTGGCGTCATCTATAACGCTACATGCGAACTACGCATCGCACTGACGTTACGCAAAATCCTGCATCGCGCAAGCAAAGTTTACCGCGCGATATAGAAAATTATATACAACGTCTCCACATCCATCGACTGTAGCACAGACATCACACCCGTCTGGTCGGAGGATCCTTCCGTTTCTATTGAGGATGATTGAACTTTTTACCCTGTTCCTGTACCTTTATACCCTTCCTTTTTCAGCTTTATTCAGCCCAATTCTTCAGCCTTTGTAACTATACCAGCAACACTTTTAATATATTCAAAATTCTCATAATCTAAATAACAAAATGCATAACCTTTGACGGTACATATTTCACACAAGGCCAACTTTTCGATTAAGCCATTAAAACAGCTTTATAAAATGTATGAAACGTCAAATGTGAATGACCTCTCTTTCAGTACCAATTTAATATCCCAGGATCACCCCTGAACGAGCAAAAGCATTTATCATTCGTATTTTTAAGAAAAGAAATATCAAGGGACTTAGATTAGAAACTGATAGCTATATTAGCACCTTCGGACGTGTGCAAGTTAAGATTGATATGAAAATTTACATTCTCTCGTCGCTATTTTAATCTTTAAGCGTAGATTAATGACTCTTTAATATTTAAAGGAAAAGGTTCAATGACTGTTCAATGATATAGGGATTATGACTGATGTTAATGGCATCAATTTTGTATGATGTATATGAATGATGCTCAAAGAAGAAATGCAGATAATTTTGTTGAGATGGATATGTAGAGAAACGAGTATGGGAGTATGGATAAAGTAAGAAATGAGTGTATTAGAGGAAGTTTGAGCGTGGTTCTAATGACAAAAACGTTGAAAGGGAATCGTTTAATCTAATCTAATCTGCAGGTTTGAAAAACTTGTGACTAAGAGAGTGGACCAAAGAAAGATGAATGAATATGAACCAAAAAATAAGCAAATGACGTGACGGCAGACATACGAGAATCAAAGAGAAAAAGATTTTGTGCCGACCCGACCCTAAGAGATATACTCGTAGGTCAAGAACAGATAAGAAAGAAGTCGATAAATGATATGGTTCTTCCTACTTGGATACTAACCCTAACGATACCCAAAGGAAAATTTGTTAATTAAATAGCATAATTCTAAATTACTTCCAAACAAAATATAAGTATAATAATGACAACAAGCAGAAAACGAGCGATGTATTCATTTATACCAGGAAACAGTGTTTATTATAATGTTTTATGAGGGTTAAAATTAATTAAAATTTTAGCGTCTGCCTTTAATTTGTAAGCTTTCGTATTATACACCCACAGAGTTGGGAAACGCAGCACAATAATAATTGCTGTGGATAAAAATACAGTCAATTTTTTGCTGAAAAATTCGGGTCGGTCGAAAAATTACAAAAAAATTGCGAATATTTTATTCCGGATTCCGGTTTTCAATGGTGAGTGTTCATTTTTGTATTAATTTTGAATAATATTGCCGTAGTTTACATATTGTTGATTTTTATGATTGAATTTTAGCATCAATTCATGTCTAGGGTGGCTGGTAGCAACTGGATAAGAGTAGTCGGGGTTCGAGTTAGGTGGCGTGTGATTGGAAAGGCCTATGTCCAGCTGAGGGGTGATTATAAGGATTTATATTAAGAGCCAAGTTATTTAGATTAGTTTTTGAACGAAGACTATTATACTATCGAACTGTATGCTGAGTTTTTACATTACTTTTGTAAGTCCTTACATATTAAAATGACAATATTCCTAACTTACCTACCTACCTAACCTACCTACTTAACTTCCTATCCGCGTATCGGCAAGCGTAGTGTGAGGGCGTCTCACCAGCTAGATGGACCGACGACCTCAAAAAGGTGGCTGGGTCAGACTGGATACGGAAGGCGGAGGACAGGGTGTTGTGGCGCAGCATGGGAGAGGCCTATGTCCAGCAGTGGACTGCGATAGGCTGAGTTGATTGACTGATAGATTCTTAAGTTTTATTTGCGTTGAAAACATTTCTGAAAACAATATTGCTTCATAATTGGTTTAAATTATTTATTTCTATCTACCTGAAACACATAGGAGATTTAATCCTTTGTCAGCCATATAAATATGTCAAAAATCCACATGAATAATTATGATATTTTACCGGCAGCTTTTATACCGAAACAGATCACGCGTATTGGACGGCAGCAAATAAATATCGTGGTAGTAACACCACTACTTCCACCCTATTGCATCAAAACAATGACTTGTCTTAACTACGATCGAACATCAATTGAATTAAATTGAAAACCCATCTTCATTAATTTTCTTCATTCTGATTGTATTTTAATTTTCCAAATTATTTACGGTTGTTTTCCATTTTGTCGCTTATAGTGATTGCTTTTGTATGTCTCTTAATTTTTTATGAACAGCGGAAATATGAAGAAAATTCTGGTGTTTTGTTTACGTAAGTAATATACTTTACTATGATAGATTTAGCCTAGGTTCGCACTAGCGTTTTTTTTCGCGCACCTTATCTTCAACTCTCGGGATAGAGCCGAGCATTGAGAATCCAACAGAGCGTATCCCAGCGCGTCAAGAAAACTCATTGTTGGATTTTCAACTCTCGGCGCTACGCAGACTGTTGAAAACCCAATGCACGAAAAAATCACTGTGACAAAAATACGTCCGTGCGAACCTGGGCTTAGGCGGATCACACACTACAACGCGCCACGCGACGGGGCGCGGGAAACGGAGTTAAATTCCCGGCGCGGAAGCTCGTTTTATTGAATATGTATGAAAAAAATCATACAAATGCGACGGGGTGCGTTATTTGCGCCCCGCCGCGTGGTGCGTTGTAGCGTGGATTCCGCCTTATTGAAGTTGAAAGATTAGCCAATTCGCAACATTGGTAAAGGGGATGATGGCCCATGGTGCATCCAAAGTGTCTAGATGTTATGTTTTATTGAAGGTTTTTTATGTAGCTACAATGATTCTGAATAACAAACGTGGCTTAAATAAGGGGGCTCGTCATAACAGCCACACTGGTCGATCGATTAGGTTAAGCTACGCTTGCCTAGGTCAGTCCGTGGATGTGTGACTATCTTCACATAACGAGACCCCTCCGTGCCTCGGAAAGCGTGCTAAGCCGTTGGGCGTGGCTGTCATTCGTGGATCTTTGACAGTCTTTACCATTCATTGAAGCCCGAAAGTCTAACAACCAGTCTTACCAAGAGGTAAGACTGGTTGTGTGACCCAGTAACTGGGTTGTGGTCAGATAGGCAATCGCTCCTATTAAAATAATGGTATTCAGATTCATCCGGTTAGACTGGAAGCCGATCCCTACACTGGAAAATAGTTTTCTGACATACGAGTAGCAGTCGCGGGGTAATTATTATGTCAGAAAATCTTTTGTTGCTTCAATTCTATTGGACTGATTACCTCAACCATTGGTACTGAGGAACTAGAAAAAGAATAATACGTTTTATTCATGAAGTTTATAGTTGTCACACACACACAAGTAAAAATTATAAAAACTTTTTGCAGAAGCGGCCCTTTTTACTATGACATGCAGCGTTACATCCAAGCATGTATCTAAGAACATCACACTCGACAACTTATATGACAAAGCAATGCGTAAGGGGTAAGTGTATACAACGGTAGAAACATGGTAGAAATCCAGATGATTAAGTAGAAATCTAAGTGATTTAGTAGAAACCTGAGTAATTTGGTAGAAACGTTGGTGGTGTGGTACTTATCTAGGTGATTTAGTAGAAATCTCAGTGATGTGGTAGAAATCTATAAACACAGTTGGCTCGATTTATTCAAGTCTTTTTTAAGTTTACGGTCCGTACGTTTTACCTTTATAGGCCTTCTTAAAAAGACCTTAGGTAGATATTACACCAGTTTCTTAAACACAAATTAACATTTTACTGGCCACTCGTCTCAGTACCTACTTATTATTAATTCGAAGGTAGTTTTTGCCTTTTAGAGTCCATAAAAAGTGTTCGTAGCTGGAATATAGCCAACTAGCTGGGTCTATACCTAAGAGCGGTGTTTATTTTTCATGATAGGCCATAGCCACGGGTAAGCGGCGCGTTTCAAGTGACGTATCTTGTCTTTTAATGCACCAAGGCGCGTGCTGAAGGCCTAGACCAGTGACAATCACTTTCAAAGCGGCTCGTATTTTTACAACGATTTTCAAATTGACCATAATTTTTTTATGTTAAGAGGTGAAGTTGAAGTAGTTAATTTTTTTAGTTTTACATCATCGATATCGCAGATAGATGAAAAAAAAATAGAATATCATTTTATCTGAGTCCTCTGGTCAACTTTTCTTTCTACCGTACTTGGCCAGTTGTATTCTTTTGTTTTTATACTGCGACCGTAGCGTGCTGAGTCTTGTCACTCAAGCCTAGTTTCAAACATTATTGTGATTTGTTTCAAGCGAGCATTTGTCAAGACTAGAGAGACAGTCTGTGAGAGACATCGGCCTAGACAAGCATGACAACGGATTAAAGTGGTTACTTATGGGCAGTATCCATTTAAACCATTTTTTTAAAACAAATTATACAAATTAAATCCTTCCTAGAAGTTTCAATGAAAGTTATGTAATTATTTATTTATACAAAACGTTTCGTAGCTTGTTTTGACATGGGCGTTAATTAAATAAAATCAACTTTATCGCATCGTCTAATTCCAAATCCACTGGGTCCATTGTATAACCAGCCCCATTTATCATAGCATTTTTTGGCATTCCTGCGTTTTTAATCTATTGCATAGCTTTTATCGCGGGCTTTGAGCGCGGCGACCGAATCAAGAAATTCTGTAACGAAAATAAAACCTAACTCCCCCACTCCGCCTACCATGTAGCTCGGCCGAGCGTTCGCTTAACGTGTATGTAGATGGTACGACTGTACTAGAATGAATATCAAAGAAAAAAAAATACTGCATAAATAAAAAATAAATAAATAATTATAATTGCATAAGTTAATAAAAAATGCTATGCAATAGCTTTACCGTGGCAGTCCCCAAGTGCCACACGTGTTTTTTTTTTTCATAAAAAATGCGCCCGCGTTTTTATGACCACGGCCTAAGCAATAAAGTAATGCATGTTTTTAAAAGAAACAATGTGTTAAAAGTAGCCTTTGCAGTGCATTTTTCAGGTTTAATGTCGGAAAACGACTGAGTAAAGTTGGCAAAAAATGTTAATCAATCTTGTAGACTGTTTATTTTGTAGAGAGAAAGATTTAATCAAAAGTGTCAGAACACCGAAAAGTTCTTAAAATTATTTTGTGAATCGCAAATAAGAATTGGTACCTAGGTAATTTTTTAGTACCTTAATATCCCTGAATTTACCTCACATAAACATTATTTATATTAACTGATGATCCAGTTCGTTTTGACTTTACCGTAGGTACTTGGGTGAAAAATTAGGACAAAGTTGCATTGACTTGTGACTTCAAGTATTCTTTTCTTAGTTCATCTTTACTCTTTTCCTAGAGCATAATTCTTCTCTTGAATAATGTCGTTCAGTCAGTCATTCAACTGTTCAAAATATAAATAGATTCATGTATATCCACAAGTTATTTGTCCACATTACAGAAAAGAAAAATAAAATTTCAGCCATCAAGATTAAATCTAAAAGCCCTCGACTTTTTTTAACTCCGAATGGAATCTCAAGCGGAATAAGCTTAGGACACAATATCCAAATTTTGCAAAAGAAAATTCGGCTGAAAAAAGTTTACGTTGAAGGCTCTCTTAATTTGAGTGACTCAATCAGGAATTATTGAGAGGGCAGCTGTTTTTTACTCGAGATTCGTTTACTTCGGTCATTTTATATAAGTACGTGCGTATGTATAAAGTTGCGTTTACACGAGAGAGTCACTTGAACGTTGAGAGGCGATAATGTCTATTTGAAGTATGCAAGACTCGTAGGCGAGAATCACCAGGTGATTTAATGCAGTGTTTAAATAAAAAGTGTAATCAAAATAACTGAAAATCTGGAAAGAACTCATTGTTTTTATCATTATGATCAACATTTACAACGAGAACTTCTTAGGGTGTCGATGGCAAGCTAAATAGAGTCGGCCATGGTCTTAAAAAACAAGGTCTGGCATTCCAGGAGTGACACATGCTTACGTCACTATCCAGTTGCCACTTTATTGCAAAAAAAACACGAATTATGGAAACATTTTCAGTCACCATTCTGTTAAAAAATATATTTATAGTATTTAAATTGTCGTTTCGTTTTTCTAATCAAGTGAAACAATTCAATTTAAACATATACCAACGTAATCGTTAGTTAGAACCTCATTGTTTTATCGGATTCGCACAGGTAATAATGGCGGTTGGGGATTTATTATTACACACTACGGGTAACACAGCGGTGATGACGTAGGCTTGTGTCACCCTGTTTCTCAGAATGCTATACCTGGCGAAGTATATTATTATGCCATGGAGTCGGCCAAGAATTTGGCTACGAGTTTGGCACCTTCAGTAGCGCCCACCAGTTCCTGTAAAGTGCAATCATCAGGACAAGCTGGACGTAATTTTAAGTGTCCCATTGTTTGTGGAAATAAATTAAACCAAACCTGGAATCGCTAAATAAAACTGCTGTTCCCTATATTTTATCGAGTTACGCAAACATACATTTTTGGAGTAGCTGTAGTGTTTTCAAGTTTGGTCCCATAGTAAAAGTTGTTCAGTTTTTCAGTTATTTCAATTACACCGTTTATACAACTTCTATCTGCTTCTATTGAGCAATTACCTGACATTTTCATTGATTCAGCCAATAACTTGGCTACACAAGCTGACATTAATTTAAATTAGAAATTGAGACAATAGAGAAAACCTCTTGCATTATTAATGGAGATAATTTAAATTTAAATACTAGTCCAAATCATCAAAATGTCAGAATAAGTTCGAACACAGTTAACCTGGTGCACCAAAATATTCAAGGTATGTTGAAAAAAGACCTTGAAATTGAATTATTCATGAACTGTAACAACATTGATATTTTATGTATTACTGAACATTGGTTAAAAAGCCATCAGTTCATGTTTAATATCAGTAATCACCAGGTTGGTAGTTCGTTCAGCAGAGAAAATGCAATACATGGTGGCTCATTGATACTGTTAAATAAACTACTTCAATTCAAAGAACGTAAGGATATTGTGAGCCTCTCTGTTGAGCGGACTATAGAAATAGCCTGTGTGGAGTTGGAGCGGCTTGTTGTATTGAGCGTGTACCGGCCTCCATCATCGATTTATGATTGCTTTGAGAGTATCATGGATGCTGTGTTACAAAAACTTGGTAAATTAGGAAAGAATATAATTGTATGCGGTGATTTTAATGTCAACTTATTAGAGGACTCATTGATGTGCCTAAAAATTAAAAAATTATTTCAGTCATATAATCTTAATCATTTATTTTTGGAGCCTACTAGAATAACTGCTACCTCAGCTACATGTTTAGATAATATATTTACTGACATTTTACCTATTAATAAAAAAATTATAAGCCAACTGGATTCTGACCACTGCGGACAACTGATTACATTAAGTAAGCAGAATAAAAAAGTGGCTAAGAAAGATATCACAGTAGTGCCAAAAACTGCAGGTCGCTTGGAGAACTTTAAAAATAAACTTAGTAGTAAATTACCCTACTTGCCTTACAGTGATGATCCCAATGAACTGTACAATTCTTTCTTTGCCATGTATTGTACAGAATTTAATTTAACATTTATACCCAAGCAGATCTCAGTTAATGGATCTGCAACCTTCAGTGAATGGGCAACTAAAGGGATATTTAATAGTAGAATCAAACTTTTTGAACTATATGAAGAAAGAAATTATAATAAAAGTAAAGAATTTTATCAATATGTTAAGAACTATTCCAAATTATTTAAATAAGTTTGTAGCGAAGCTAAGTGTCGGTATTTAAGCTCCAAGATTAAAAACAGTCAAAATAAAATAAAAACGACTTGGGAAATTATAAACAATGTGACTGGAAGAGTCAGAAAGCGTAGTAGTGACTACAGCCTTAATATTAATAATAAAGTTATTCAAAAAGATTTAGAAGTTGCCTCAGTTTTTGAAAATTTCTTTGCCGATATTCCAGTCTCAACCACAAAAACTTTAATTTCTTCACCCACTGTTGCCGAGTCCCTATTGAAAGAAAATGTTGATATTTGTAACCATGTATTTAATTTCGACTATGTTAGTGCTCGAGATGTTATTAAAACTTACAATACACTTAATGTTAAAAAAACTGCTGATCTGTGGGGAAATTCCGTAGAGGTTACAAAATGTATCATCAACACTGTAGCGCCTGAATTGGCAATAAATGTATTGACTGTGGTGTAATTCCTGACTTAATGAAGAGTAGTAAAATAATACCTTTGTTTAAATCGGGCAGCACATCAGACCCCACGAACTTTAGACCGATTTCTGTGCTACCCACCTTCAGTAAAATATTTGAAAAATTGATGCTAGATCAATTGCAAAGACATTTTATTAAATTTAAATTATTAAACAGTAAACAATTCGGTTCCACAAGGGGTCGCTCTACTACCGACGCTGGCGTTGAGCTTCTTGCACATATATTTGAGGCCTGGGAAAAGTCGCATGATGCCCTAGGTATTTTTTGTGACTTGTCTAAGGCTTTCGATTGTGTTTCTCATGATACATTGGTCAGGAAATTGCATCACTATGGTATTAGAAACACTACTTTGGATCTTCTTATCTCTTATTTGGATAATAGGATCCAAAGAGTGGACGTTAACGGCAAGCGATCCCCGGGTTCTATTGTCACTATGGGAGTTCCGCAGGGCTCAATTCTTGGCCCTTTTTTATTTCTCGTATATATTAATGATCTACCTTCCCTTGTAAAGAATAGTCATGAAATAGTGTTATTTGCAGATGACACATCACTTTTATTTAAGCTTAAACGACAACAGATAATTACTGATGATGTAAATAATGCTATCGCTAAAATAGTACATTGGTTTAGTGTTAATAATTTACTTTTAAACGAGAAAAAGACTAAATGTATTAGATTTCTGACACCTAACGTTAAGCAGGTGAAAACCAATGTACTAGTTAATGGGGCGGAATTGGATCTCGTGGACACCACTGTGTTCTTAGGTATTACTTTGGACTTGAAGCTACAGTGGGGCCCACATATAACCAAATTGTCGAAGCGGCTAAGCTCTGCAGCCTACGCGGTCTATAAAATCCGTCATTTGACTGATGTCGAAACAGCTCGATTAGTATATTTTAGTTATTTCCATAGTGTAATGTCGTACGGCATTTTGCTGTGGGGAAATGCAGCCGACATTCAGGCTATATTTGTGCTGCAGAAACGAGCCATTCGAGCAATTTATAACCTTAGTTGTAGGCATTCACTGAGGGATAAATTTAAGGAAATAAACATAATGACAGTCGCATCTCAATATGTATATGAGAACCTGATTTATGTAAAAAAGAATTTTAATCTATATTCCAAACACAGCGACGTGCATAACATTAATACTAGAAACAAAGATTTACTTATTGTGCCCTCGACTAGGCTCCAAAAAATTAGTAATTCATTTAAGTGCCAAAGTATACGTTTTTACAACAAACTCCCAAGACTTGTTAAAGAACTGAGCCTCAATAAATTTAAATCATTTATTAAACAGAAACTCTGTCAAAAAGGTTTCTATAAAGTTAAAGATTACTTGGATGACAAAAAGGCTTGGGATTAACTAAGCCACTTCAATGTACCCCCAAGTAACAATCCATTTTATACTGTGAATGAGTGTTTTAGAATTCATGATGTCCTTATATAATAACTTATGGTATTTTTGATGACTTTTAAAGAGTAAACTGTCTGTGGATGTGAGTAGCATTCAGGCTACATTGATTATTACTTTAATATTGTGAATGTGAAGACTATGTGGGTCATTGTTGCTTTTTTTTTCTCTCCTCAGTTAATTTTAATCATGGTCTGGCAGTTTGAGTAATTTTTGTGGCCTACCCAAATGTCTTTTCTTTGGTATTGTTCGTCGAATCGTTGAGCTCCTTAAGTTCTGAGTTGAGCTACACGATTACTGACAAATGCGTGCACTGACTGGACAGGTCCACTCAATCTGTGTGGTTTTTCCTCAAAAGACCATCTCAGACACAAATCTACATGGTCTTCACATGATCTGACCAAGATTATGTCTGGACTTTAAAAGAGACTGTGACCTCTGAGTTTGTTTCGGCCTTTCTTCTCAGAGTAGACAGATAGGAAAAGCCGACCTCATCTAGTTTTTAAAATATGATTGACGTGTAAAAGTGTTTGTTCAAACCTACTTACAGAAATAAAATCATTTATCATTTATACAACTTATACAACTTATTTCCTACACAGAAAGGTACAAATTTCAGTAATAGCGCAAAAAAATAAAGTTCTGGCTTGTCATACGTGTCTATTTTCTTTTCAGTCTCACTGAAATGTATCTGCTTAGAAAATATAACAAAAGAATGACAATATTCCTTTCAAAGTTACTTTAGCTCTGTTTTCGCACCACTGTCAAAATGATAGTGATCTTTATTCTCGTTACAATAAGGTTGCTGTTGGGTTGCTGCTACTGACAAGTCTGTGAAAATCATAGTGATCTTTATTCTCGTTACAATAAGGTTGCTGATTGGTTGGTGCTACTGACAAGTCCGTGAAAATCATAGTGATCTTTATTCTCGTCACAATAAGGTTGCTGTTGGGTTGATGCTACTGACAAGTCTGTCAAAATCACAGTGATCTGTATTCTCGTTATAATAAGGTGTTTGATGGGTTGGTGCTACTGACAAGTCTGTGAAAATCATAATGATCTTTATTCTCGTTACAATAAGGTTGCTTTAGGTTGATGCTACTGACAAGTCCGTGAAAATCATAGTGATTTCTAATCTCGTTACAATAAGGTTGCTGTTGGGTTGCTATTACTGACAAGTCTATGAAAATCATACTGATCTTTATTCTCGTTACAATAAAGTTGCTGATCGGTTGCTGCTACTCATAAGTCTGTGAAAATCATAGTGATCTTTATTTTCGTTAGGATAAGGTTGCTGATGGGTTGGTGCTACTGAAAAGTCTGTGAAAACCATAATGATTTTTATTCTCGTTATAATAAGGTTGCTGATCGGTGCTGGTACTGACAAGTCTGGAAAATCATAATGATCTTTATTCTCGTTACAATAAGGTTACTGTTGGGTTGATGCTACTAACAAGTCCGTGAAAATCATAGTGATTTTTATTCTTGTTACAATAAGGTTGCAGTAGGATTGCCGCTGTCAGAACTAAAATAACTATGAACGGACTGTAATCGTAATCAGGACAATATTTCTGTAAATTATTTCTAGAAAATATGTTTTGAGTTTACCCTCATGGCCATTTCTACAAGACCTGATTATTAAAAAAGCTTTATGTACCTTTGCAGGGGCGACGACGAAATAAATCCTCGGTATGTACAGACAGAGATGCCTCCAGGACAGTACTGCCTTTGTTCAAAGATCTACGACCCGGTATGCGCATCGAATAATGAGTCCTATTTTAACTTGTGTTACTTGGAGTGCAAAGTTTCGAAGGGTGATAATGTTAGTGTGATCCATCAGGGCAACTGTATACCATATTGAAAACCGTTGTGAAAAAAATATGGTTTTGTTATTATAAAATAATGTGTTGTTTCGTTTTATTTGTTTTTTGTTGAAGAAAAAATCTTTTTAATTTAAAGCCTGGAATACCCTACTGATATGCCAGACTCCACGGTTCCAAATGTCCCTTCTTCCTTCCTTATCCAGGTTTTAAGTAAGAATATAAAGTTTTACATAATAAATACTGCACAAAAATGTGCCATGAGAATAAAGTAACATCCAAGAATACAGAACAGTGAAATCCATTGTCCTTGAATTGGAGTTAAACATTTAGACGTATAGAAGAAATACAATATTATTATAAAAAGTTTATGGTCCGAACCAAGATGATGCACACCACAAACTTTTTTGAGGTCAGAAATATCTGTATCTTGGCAAATCGTCGCTTAAGTTCTAACACCGCGGAAGTAAAATTTTGAATGAAATACGTTTCGTATGCCATTCGATAGGGAATCGCAAGACGCATTGTTGAAAGAAACAAACACGAGAGTTTGAACCAACGGTGAGGCGTTATTCAAAAAGACAAACCCTCGTGTTTGTTTCTTCTAACGAGGCGTCTTGCGATTCAATATCGAATGACTTACGAAACGTATTTCGTTCAAAATTTTACTTCCGCGGTGTTAGAACTTAAGCGACGAAATAATATTGGCTACAATTTAAATGCTCACCAAAATAATTTTTAGACCCTAAGACTAAGTACCAAGTAAAATATGACAACAACAAGTGAAATATGATACCACATAAAATAAACCCACTCTATACCGAGGTGCCTAAAGAACAACGTTTTAAGTTCCAAAATAATTATACACTCATCAGAATAATTGTACGTGTTGGATTTATAGTCTTTTTGCCTACCAAAATGGATAAATGCTCACCAAATCTTGTTTAAGTTGCTCACCAAAAATAAGTTTGCTTCAAAATGCAAGGGTAAGATAGGATGCAAGAGCGAGCGATGCGAGCTCGGTACTTGTGGCACCCCGACTCGGACAGGTTAGGTTAGCAGGGGATGGCGGAGTCTGAAAGACCCCGCCATCCCCTTCGTGGTTATTTTTTTTAAACCACCCAGAAGTAGGAGCCCCGCGATGAGGGGCTCAGTCGACTACGCCTTATAAATAAAAAAGGAAAATAGGTTAATTTCTACAATACTTTATGAAACACAATTTGGTGAGCATTTATCCATTTTGGTGGACACAATTTGGTGAGTATTTCGAATTTTTTGGTAGTAAAATAGGTACTTTTCTGGTAGGCGTTTAAACACAAGCCAATAATATTTACATATTTTGGTCCCTTCACCACCTGTAATATATATATATAACGACGCAGGATAGCTTTTACCAGAAGTGGTCATCGTAGTGGTTCCGCTGCTTTAATATCTTCCGGATTGTGCCGAAATATAGCAGTTCGTCGTGGAAGTGGTACGACAGCGGCTCCCCTGATATCAGCTTCTGCACACACTACATAGAGATACTACCACAGAACACTATTACTCCTAGCTTCTTACTCCTAGCTTCTGTCATCAGAAGACAGCCACCATAAAACTATTGACACGACGCTCCGCTAGAGTGACAGCCACCAGCCAGTGTCATTCTTATCCGACCTCTTCGGTAATTGCAGTAACTTCTTAACAAAACTAGATGGCACCACTTGCTACGCCGTCATATAAAAGGCCAGCTATAAGAGGTCATTAACGTGAACCAGCGTCTGTAAATGCAGCTGTAACTAAGGCATGCCACAAGGGACCGTACATGATGAATAATATTATAATGTTCTACGTAATCCTTCACAAGTTTTCGCAACGAATACAAAACTCATGTCCATTAAAATGCAGTGAATATAATTTTTCATTCACGTTAATATTAAAATCTAGCAAGTTTTCATGCAATTAAACTCGGGAAAGTTAAAAATTGCATTATGCAGTTTGTGAGGGAGAAAGAATACCTTTATTTTATTCGCTTTACGACTTCGTTATGGGTCGGTGCTGGAGTAGTTTCATTTTCTTTAATTAGGAGTTATGCCGTTTCTTTACTCGGGGGTATCGTAAAGGACTTTTGTCGAGAGGATGAGCCAAGTCCTGTGAATCACTGAGAGAGATGCAGAAAGAATTTTAAACATAAGTCTTGAAAGCTTGAATGAAAGGAGACTAACAAGGCAGATGTGAGTGAAAACTCCTGGAGGGGACGCCCTAGACGGACATTTATGGTTACCTTGTTCATTGGTGGTATTCTTCAGAAAGGTCAGGTGCGTAGTACTCGCAACCGGCGTCCGTGTCTGACCAGATGTATGAACGTAAACGAAGCAAAAGGAGTACCTATGTAAGCATTGTAGCAGGTGCCGAACTGTAGTTCCTGCCTACCTTTATGGGATGAAGGCGTGAGTTTATGTATGTATCTTCTTGTACTGATTTTCATTGAACCTTTGGTATGACTTTAGCTGTAGATGCCAGAAACTGCGATTAAAACTATTAAGTTAACGGTGCATAAAATTTTCTTTGTTTTTATTTCGAGTTATCTCGTTTGTCTTATCTTTTTGCATGTACGTGTTTCTGTGACAAATCAACCAATTTTTCTTTCATTCACGTTTATGATGAAACGTGTGAGCATTTGTATAGAGAACTTTGCTTTGCTTTGCTTTTTTATTTTCGTATGCTGTACTAGTTGACGTCATCACGTCAACGCCGCGCGCCGGCTCGCTGCCGCGTTCGGTGTCGCTCTGTCTCGTATAGTGTCGTATAGCATTATGCTGAGCGATAGCCGTTTTGCGTGGATGTTACGCATATTTTCCCCCAACTTGTTCTTTTTCGTCCCCCAACTAGTTCTTTTTTTGTGTTTGTGTGTTTTTCTCTGCATCACGTTTACAGCAAATAAACGTATTTTCTTTCCTTTTTGTTGTGGTACAATGTTAATATTTGTGTTTTGGCAACACTGCCCTTTAGGTTCCGGTTCCCCTTTGACCAATGTGCAGGTCGATACTTCCGCCATCTTTGTGTACGTGAGCCACCATTGTTATGTTTACATATTCAATAAACTCTGCACAAACAGACTTATATCAGTGCTTCATTTACTGCCCCTGTTGACACTTTTCTTTTTCTTCCTGTTAATAACCCTTATGTCAGTCCATTGTTATTCTTCTTTCCGAACAACATAACATAACATCACGCCTTAATCCCCGAAGTGTTAGGCAGAGATGTACCTATAATAACACCCACATTTTGCCAGGTATGTTTAAGTCCCATGTAATAGGGGGCGAGCCTATTGCCATCAGCCGGGCAACAAACTTCGAATGCCGCTCATAATTTTGTGATGAAACATATGAACTGTATCGCCTAAAATGCCAGAGAGCAGTGGTGGCCCATTGCAGTGGTAACGACCGCGACTTACGAGTTGTAGGTCGTAGGTTCGAACCCAGACAGGCGCTTTACTTTGTGTAAATTATTTCATCACCATTGCTCTCAAAAAGGTGAAGGAAACCGGCATGTTCTAGAATCAAAAATTCGAAATTCGTGACATCTACCAACCCGCACTGGGCCCGCGTGGTGGATTACGGCCCACTCCCTGTCACGGAGAGGAAGCCTATATCCAGCAGTGGGAACATTATAGGCTGATTATGCCAATATTAGTGCCATTCCATTAAGGTGAGTGGGGGCAAAATCGAGCGGTTTTTTGATGAGATGAGCAGTGTTGTATTTGAAGTCTTGTAGAACAGTTCATATTAGCTTATGCTAAAAATTTATTTGTATTGAGTAAAGAGCAAAGAGTATATTTTTCTATCATATTGATAACATTTTGTTAAATCTGTTCCAAAGCATTAAAAAAAATTAAATAAAATGTTTTTATCACGAGAATGAAACAGGGGGAAGACGAAAAGGTGATGGGGAAAGATCGGAATAGTTTCTAAAATCGTTCAAATGATTATCAGACGCTGTTGGTCGTCACTAGTCTATAGTTTGAAGTGCGATAAAAACTGAGAACTGCCTGAAGTGTCAAAATACCTTTAGTTAACAAAGATATAACATTTTTGTGTTTTTTTATATTTCAATCTTACCCCAACCGGAGGAGATTGACATAGAGGTTCTCAAACTTTCCACTTTAATTGCTTAAGGTTATACTGAAAATAAAACATCGGTATCAATCACATATATATTTTTATTTTACTCTATCCTAATACCAAGATATTACAAAACAGAGAGTTTGAAGAGTAGCAATAGGTATATTGTAATGTTTTGCCGCACCGTATAATGTCAATTCCTTCCGTTTTACTTACTCTATAGTGTTAGCAACATCGTCATGAGTGTAGGAAGTTGCGCGTGGAGGTTTCCGGACGTAGTTACGTGACATGGTGATTCTGAATTGGCAAAATGCATTTATTGAATAGTCATTCGGTAGTCCTAAGTTGGTATTTATAATAATAATATTTGTAAGTAGTTCTAGATATAAATGGCCGAATTTGTCTCGCTGACAGTTTATTACTGTGCATCCGTTATATTAGCTGAAACAAAACAATAATTTTATTCTAATTAAATATTTCAAAGACAGTATGTAATCACTAATCACTTATACACAAAATTAATTAATTCAAAATTTGCACAACCGATATTCTATATGAACATCATAAAATCATAAAAGGGTAGGTACCTATTATTTTATTTTGTATACTTATCTTATCACAACGGTTTGAGAACATCTGTCTATTAGTATGACTTTTGAAAACGGGGTAAGGTCGAAACTTTTATATGTTCTTCTTACCCCGTCAAATATTGGTGGGTAAAGATGGAAAATTTAAATAAATCCTAAAATACGAAAAATATCCATATTTGGATGTAATAACACAACTAAGAATTAAAAATAATGAGTCCAATAAAACATTCGTACCCACCTCGTAAGTAAAGTTACAGGACACGGGGTAAGATTAAAACACTCGATTAATTTGCGTAAAAGTCGCTGCGCAGACATTTGCATTTTTCACACAACCATTAACTCAAAGCGGCGAACGCTGACTGAGATGTGCGACGTAACAAAATGGCGATCTTAATAATGTTGCCATCACTGCAAAAACTGCATTAAGTCTGGCGTTATGGACAACTTTTTGTGTTACCCCGTTTTTCATCTTCCCCCCACTCATCTTAGTAGAAAAGCTAATGGTGTAAAATATACGTAACGGATGGTCATGGTCAAAAATGATGCGAGTTTATGAATTACTGCATTTAGTAACTTATCAGACCTGGACTTGTACACTCATAGTGTAAGAAAACTCCTTAGGCAGATAATAATATTATTTAATTATTTACAACTACAATCAACCAGCCACCATAATTATTTAGAATTCTCGACACAGTTACTTTAGTTTGTCCGACCCATAGCTCGCTCCAAAACCAAATGAACGAATCGATTGCCGGCCGGAGCGCGTCTTCCTTGACCACTTGTCAGCTGTCACCGCTTGGTGATGCCACATAAATAATTGTTCTCAATAATCGATAGGTTACTTTATTCGATTTAAAAAATACAGATAAATGAACCCAACAATAAATAGATGCTTCGATTTGTTGATCATTTTCTATTTTGTTATTTACCAAGTACTTTCTGACAGGCCTACACTGTCCTCCCATACCTAATTAACACTGTAATTTGAAAACATTATAAAAGCCGATTATCAAATCAAATTAGTTGTATTATGTTTTCAACACAATATCTAACTAGCATATATCCTGAAGAATATCATATACTTTTCTTATTTTGTTTACTGCAGTGGATCATATACTTTTAGGCATTTTAAAACTTGCGTTTAGGTCCTGTAGGCCCCTCAAGTGTTGTTTGTGGACAGCACCACATTTACACTCCAGGGCGGAGTCATCTGTGAATCTCCACCTGAGCAGGTGGATGCAGTTGAAATACCAGTACTTTACATGGAGCGAGTACCTATTTGACGTCCACAATCCAGTTACTGTGTAACATAATACTCCTTGGCAAGACTGGTTGTTGACTTTCGAGCTTCTGACTACCAGAAACGATTGTCAAAGATCTACAAATGACAGCCGGGATCAACTGGTTAACATACTTTCCAAGGCACGGAGTGGTCTCGGTATTTATTGGATGGTTACCCATCCATGGACTGACCTCGGCAAGCGTTGCTTAACCTTGAATATTGATCCGTGCGGCTGTTATTATTTATCCTGGAGCCCCTCGAATAGACTCTTTATAAAACATACTACTACTAAATACTACATATTAATACTACCAGCAAAACGAAATGGCGTCATCGACTCCCCGAATAGTTATCACCAACATATTCAGCAGTAACTTGAACAGTTTTTTAAAGTCCCCTAGTCCGGACTCGTAATTCTATACCAGGGAATGAGGTTGGGAACGAACAACTTCAAGAAACAGAGGACTTTATTACAAAGGAACGAATTCTTTGTATAAAGATGGATGTTTTTGTAACCAAGTTGTTTATTTTGAGAGTTTGTACGGTAAAAAGTTGTGTCTGAAATAGAAAAGCTTTGAAGGTTTAAGAGTTTTAAAAATAGTGAGCGTGGTGTTGGTGTATAGAGGTGGATAGGAATGCTTTTGCGTCTTCGAAAAATGGTAAGTATTAAATACGTAGAGTCGACCGCAAGTTGGTGGAAACACTTGAGCTGGCCTAGCGCAGTAGGTACGGAGTTTTAACAGAATAAGAGGCGAGCATAAACTGATTTTCTTATAACTGACATGCGGCCGTAAGAGGGTACAACAAAGTAATACGCTTGTTAAGTTGTTACTGACCATTGATTTTTGGAATGAAAACATTGTGAGTGTACCGGCCGGGCGTGATCGCTGGACGTGATGTGTGATAGGTGGTTGTATACCTATCCAGATTATTCTGGCATAAGGATAGGCCTCTCACTGTCCTAGCGGCCCTGACATCCTGTACCGATACGTTCCAGATATTTTCTCAGGTGGTAACTATAATCTGAAGTCTACACGGCCAAGGGTATGTTTGAAAAAATAATAACACAGAATAATTTGTAATTAATTTTAGGAAGTATTTACGGGTCTGTTCAGGAATTCTAGTCGTATACTATATACTATATTAAGTCTTGCAGATGACTTGTCGATGACGGCGAAAAGTAAAAATTGCATGCTTGCTTAAATACGGCCAATCTTTACCTTGACGAGGACCTTGATTTGCTTCCCTTTTTTGAACTTTATTAGTCTCTATTTTTACTATGGTTACACGGCAGTTTGTAGTTAAATACATCGAAATACACAAGTTACATGTGATGTTTAGCTACTTTGAAATTGTTTACATTATTAACTGTCTATTAAAAGTATACAATTTACTCTAACTCTAAATCTAAATTAAAACATGGCTAAAAACTAACATTTTTAACAGAAAACTGTCTTACATGCTAAATTGTATAAAAGTTATAAAACTAATTATAAAGTTACAAACAGCCCTCAGGCTGGTTTGTCGACCCACAAAATTCTAATATTTAAAAACATTATATTCTAGTTTTTGAGGGTGTGAAACGCCTCGGAATGTGTGTTGGTTAGACTAATTTGACATCATTATTAATACAATTTGTTATCTCCGTTAAGTAAGCTTTTCTTATGGGTTAAATGTATGAATGTTACGTCCAGGGCTAGGTCTTGGTCTAGGGTACCTGGACGCACGACAAAATATATATCTTTCAACCTATATAGCCTACCTAATTAAGACTTACAATATTGATTTACTATTTTGATGCTAATTACATTAACTTATCCCATGATTCTAAGTTATTACATAATTATTAACACTATTTGTCGTTCCAGTGACACATCTTCGCGAACAGTGAGCAAACCTAGACTAAGGGCCCGTTGTTTGATCAGTAGTCAAACATACTAATAGTTAAAATGCGTTAGTTAAACTAAGAATTTGTTAAAAATTACATAAGTATGTTGTTTGACAAATGGTTAAGCTAACTATAGTTAATAAAATTGTCAATTTGCTATGAAAGTTAACCATTCGTAGACAGAATAGTTAAACTTTAACTATTGTCAAGTGACTAATTGTTCAATAGGTCATTTTTAACAATGTATCAAACAACATACTTATGTCATTTTTAACTAATCGTTAGTTTAACTAACGTTTTTCAACTATTAGTATGTTTGACTACTGATCAAACAACGGGCCCTTAGAGGTCAATGAGAACCATTCGCAAGCGTAGTGATTATTACTTGTTTATTTTTTTAATTTAATACATACATAGACTCACACCTTTTTTCTATGGTGTAGAAACCACAGAACACCACCTGGTACGAATGTATTTCTGTATTAATATAGGACGAGACTCAAGCCCTGCAGTGGGACATTACAGGCTCGTTTAACAAGTGTGGTAAATTATATGTGTATTATTATTGTGGTTCGCGAGTGAACAAGAACCGCTGCGGCAAAGCTCCTACGGATTCCGGAGTGAGCCTGCGTGCCGCAAAGCCGAACACACCGGTGTACATCTCCCGCCTACACTACAGCACTAAGGCGGAGGACATCGTGGAGTATGTGCGCCAGAAGACGAGGTACACGCCGAGGGTACAGTTACTGGAGTCGCGCCGCAACGTCAACTTCAAGGCGTTTGTGGTGCGAGTACCGAATTGTTACTTGTCCGTCGTCTTGGAAGAAGACTTTTGGCCACAGGACGTGGTGTTCCGTCGCTTCCGCGGGCAAATACCACAGGACAGCACAAGGACAATTAGCTAGTGAAGTGAAGTGTTACTAACATAGTTTTAAGTAATATTTATTAACACAAGTTTCAGTTTTATTATGTATTAGTTTGTTATTTTGTATTTTGTGTATTTTATCTATGGGCTTCAGTTGCCTGACAATAAAGGAATTATTATTATTATTATTATATTATCTTTACCGTATTTTGAATTTACTTTTACATACATACATAAACTTACGCCTTCTTCCCATGGGGGTAGACAGAAACTACAGAATGCCACCTGCTACGATCCTTACATACTCCTTTTGCCACGTTTACGTTCATACATCTGGTCATACAAGCACGCCGGTTGCGAGTACTACGCACCTGACCTTTCTGAAGAACATCACCAATAGGGTCACTATATGTCTTCCTAGAGCGTGCCCTCTTGGCGTTTCCACTCACATCTGCCTTGTAAATACCTTTTGTTAGTCGCCCTTTATTCATCCTCTCAACATGACCTAACCAATAAGGTATATAATTATACAAGGTCAAATTAAATTAATTGCTGTAACTCACAGACGCTAGACGTGGCGGTTATCGATATCTAATAATGATAAAACAAAAATGTTTTCGAAGCTCATAATTTCAAGTAACTGCTCTACGAGCTGTTACCTAAACGATGCTGTCACAGGAAACTAGGGATTGATACAAGTAAAAAGAAGCCTATTTTTCAGCAGTGGGTGAAGTAGGGTCGATGATGATCATGATAACCAGCGGCTGTTGACCCTATAATCAATAGTTTCTTAAAATAATAATTATAGTTCTTTTTTTGGCAATCATCATTTATGATATCGATTCATCACGATTGTGAATTTCTGCCAGATAATATTTAAAAATATATATTATTTGACAAAAATTCACAATCTATTTTGTTATATGTAATAAATTACTACAGATTGCTCAACTTATCAACACGACATCGTTCAAATATTTCTACTCCCAACAAACCTAGAGTAGCTGATCGAGTGCCGTCTAAAGAACTTAATTTCCTATCACTTCGAGTCACGGAAACAATCAAGAGCTCGCGATAACGATAACGTGATTAGACGTGATTCGATAATCGATTCTATGTTAGGGATCGATTCGAGAGATAGTCTTGATTAAGACATTATGATAGTAAGGCAAACTGTTGGGTGTTTCTTTATTCGATTGCCTTCGTCTTGATAAATTGGGTATTAGCACGCAATCTTGGGTGGAAATAATATGTAATTTGCTGGTAAAATAGAGTACAGAAATGTTTTTTTTTTTTGTGTTATATTACTTGATTATCAGCCCAACTATATTGGGGTCGGCTTTTAGTCTAACCTGATGCAGCTAAATACTAGTATTTTATACGGAGCGTCTGCTTATCTGGCCTCTACAATCCAGTCATTGGATTACACGATACCTCTTGGTAAGACGATTCGACTTTTGGGTTTGACTACCCGAAAAACTGCCAAAGACAGCTGGGATCAACAACTTAACGTACTGTCGAAGGCACGAATAACGATTACGGAAAACAATAAGAGGCAACATAGAATTCAGTAAGTATGAAAGCAAGCGTGAAAAGCAACGGCCGTGAAAAGACGTTTTGCCTGTAGAGTGAGAATTGCAGTCGTGTATTTAATATAGTTGGGTTTTTCCATCAGGAATGTTAAGACATAACCTAGATGGCTCCTGGTTGCTACTAAGGTATCAGCCTGGATTTGTGCCCGTTTAATAATAATAATAACCCTGTTCCCGATACCGGTGAGTTACAATTTTTTTTATTTTTAAATGTATTTATTTTTTATAGTCTAATTTAAAAATATAATTTGTATATACATATATAATGAAATAAAAGAAATAATAATAATAATTTATTTCATAAGCCTAATACATAAGGACAGAAAATGGGTTAACAACATTACTTCAGTAACTTAGATCCTTTTTAATTTATTTTTACTCTTTGTATTTCTGTTGCTTCATATTTAATTCTTTTTACATATTGTGGTATAGTAATTTTATTCTACGTGCATCGTGTTCACATATAATTATATAATTAATGTATACATAATGTTGTAAAACATTTTTTTTAAAGTAACTGTGGAGTGTCTTGCCTAGAAGAATGCTTCTCCATGCGAAACTACCTTTTGGAACAACTAGAATCAATTCTATTCTCATGTAAATTTTGACGTTCAAAAGTGCTTTTTATGTGCCTAATTGAAATAAATAATTAGACTTTGATTTTGACTTTAAATAAAATATTTTCCTTTATTTTTTTTCTTTATATTATGATAATTAGACTAAGGATTGGACAAATGGCAAAAGGCTCGCCCCCTACTACATGGGACTAACAAAACCGCCGAAAAGTGGGTGTACTATACTTACGGCTCTGTGTAACCCTTCGGAGATTACAGGGGTGAGGTTATGTTATGTGGTAATACAACCTTTTATAGTAAATGCAGAATAAAAAAATCCCAGAAAAGTCTCAGCTCAAACTTACTCGAAATACTCTATTTTCTTATGTTTCCGCACTACAATCTTGCTTAGCATCTGCTTGCTCTCTGTAAAATTGCTGTAAATTACTGAAGCGTTTCTTAACGTTTATAATGCGAACTCATTCTGGCGACGAAAGCCGACTCAGCTAAAGGAATAAGTGAAGATTTTGTTAAGTTATGTTGAGTCAAAGAGTATTTATTATACAGGGTGGCAGGGACATCGACGCGCAACCTGTTATCGTGGATTCAGTACGTGATTTTGAACCCCTTGCGTTGAAATTATACGTACGTTATTAAAAAAAAATGATTTCCTATACACAGTCGTGGCCTAGGTCCCGAGAGCTCCCGTATTGAGGCATCTCATGCGGAATCTTTGTCTGCATGAAATGCCTCGGAAATACATGACTCACTAACTTGTGCGATTCTTAAATCTGTTACTAATCCTAGTTTATACGTTATCGTATCGAAGGTGTCTACTAACAGTAATGGTTCCTATGCTGTCCCAAACAAAACAATTTATTGTTATATTATTATACATTTTGGCCGCGTAGGTATTGCACTTTTCTATGTAATCTTTTGCCAAATTTTGAAAATAGCTGATAATTTTTACATTACAAGAGCGTTGCTATCCCAGAGACAATGCAAAAACGTCTTATGCGCCTGTAACTTTACTAGCATTCATACCTTTTAACAAAGCTACGCTGCTCAGTGGCAGGAATAGGTACCTACTACGCTTTGGAATGGGCAACTAGCTTCATATTTTTGACAGACCACTCCGTCGTCTTCTTCATCGTTTCAATGGCGCGATAGTGTAAAGATTTTATGGGCCCAAACCTGCGCCTCTTCCACGACATCGTTGGTAGCAGCGCAGAAGTCGCCTTGGCTTAATTTTTTGGAGCACAGATGGCAGGATAGGAGGTGGGACATAATTAGCGACTCCTTGACAATTCAAAAGTGTCTGTAAATGGGTGATAATCAGCCTATAATGTTCCCACTGCTGGGACACACAGGCCTCCTCTCGGTGAGAGGGAGTGCGCCATAATCCACAACGCGGGCCCAGTGCGGGTTGGTAGATGTCACATGTCTTCGATTTTTTGGTTCTAGGACATGCCGCTTCCTCACGATGTTTTCCTTCAGCATGTTGATGTAAATGGGTAATTGAAATAAATGCTTTGAGTTTTGAGTTTCAATTTGACTTCCCCGGAAGCTCCTTCACAGAGAGCCCTAATTCCTACCTTCCGTTTCTTTAGCCAAAACGCATTACTGTAGATTACATCCTCAAGAAATAAAGCAACAATTGTTGCAGCTGCATAAAGGAGTTGACGTTCCAAGTCTTTCTCGTTGAGTTGGATTAAAAGACAAAAGACAGTCATTAGTGGAACGCGACGGTCCTTCGTTTTAAATTAGTTGACGTTATTAAACGTTTTGTGAGGGAATGGTGAGTTAGTGAAGATAATCTTATGACGAGTTCCGTCAAAGGGAATGAAGACTGTAATATGTTGTAATTTAGGTTTTATTCTGAGTAATGGAATATAATAGAATACTCTTTATTAGTTGTGTTGGTATGGTATGTTGTACAGGTATCTGTGGATGCCAATTTGTAGAGCCACTTACAAATTGATAAAAATATTATAATTAATTGAAGAAGATAATTGATTGCGTAATAATTTAACTTGAACGGGTTTATTTATACTTTCTACAGAATATTTTGGAACATACTATAGTTTTTGACTTATTGGAGCATAACAGTTGGTGACGTAAGACGTGGCTAAATATTTTGTAAGGAGGATTAGCAAAAGCGTCTTTGAAGGACCACTGTATAGTTATAGCCCATAGCTCCTCCGGCATACGACAGATGTGACCAGCCCAGTTCCATTTAAACTTGGCAGCCGCTTGGCCTACATATATTTAGATCCCGAAACGTATTCCTTATGCAATCAGTGAGTTTAACGCCTAAGATACTGTATTTATGGAATGATTTGAAAATATCTAATTATGACTGTAGGACTGGATTAGGATTGTATTGGCGACATGATCAAATATCATATTTACACGGCGAAGGTAAAGACTGATACTAAAAGTATTACTGCGTGTCAAGCGAAGTGGTTTATTGCCCAGAAAATATAGTGAAGAAGAGAAATAGTAAAGAGCACAAAACTGAAAAAGAAAGCATTTAAATAAATCTGTTTACATGTCAACCGTAAACATTTTGATTAATTATAAAAATTAACAAGAGTTTCCACTTTATAAAACCCGGGGGTTCGAAGTTTTATTGACAACAATCCATGTAAAAGAGAAGCGAGCTTACAAAACTTTTATGGATAAACTTTCTCAGGATTTGCAAGGAACGCAGAGGAGTTTTTTAAGTGTCTAATTGCATTACTCATTAATAACCCTGTATACATTTTTTTGTGTAAATGCCAGAGAAAACAACGTCGAAATAATTTTTTCATTCAAATGATAGTTGGCTATAAACTTGTTTAATATTTACTTTGAGACATGCGGTTGGATTGTTCGGTCAGCTTAAATAGGTATTATAATTTTAAGTGCGTATATGCGCAGTTAGTCGAGCAGAGAAGGATTGCATGATACATGCCTAATGACTTTGCACGAAGTGTGCAAAATAATATATATTTTATTTTTTATATATTTAAAAAGAGTGTCCTTGGAGTTTCTTGCCCGTTCTTCTTCGTAGAGGGCAACTAGCTTCAACTTTCCGACTAACTGACCGACTTTTTGACAATACAAAAGTGCCTGTAAATTATTTAATTGAAATAAATGAATGCTTTGAGTTTGAGTTTGAGAATATTTTTTAAATGAAGTAATTGCTATGAGGTGTGGTGGCTACGAGTCTCACGCTGAAAACATAGTTTTCAGAATTTTTATCTGTTTATCTGGATGTATGTTCCCGATTTTCTTCTTCGGCATGCATGATAAAATGGCACTTATTACATGACATGATAATGTGGTTGTACTGCAAATAGGATTAAATTAAACATACATAAACTCTCGCCTTCTTCCCATGAAGGTAGACAGGAACTACAGAACGCCACTTGCTACGATCCTTACATACCTACTCTTTTTGCTTCTTTTATATAAGTACATAACGGGTGTAAAAATACACTTAACGAAGCCGAGAGTCACTTGTACTCCCCGTCATTGTAATAATTGTTTTTTTACTGGACCATACCTGGGAACCTTCTGGTTACGGAGATATTGAAGATCAAAATTCTAACCTTTAGTGACGTTTTCTACGAAAACAAGTTTTTAATGTTATAACACAACTTTCGATACCTCACGACCCCTGTACGTTGCATGCATCCATAAGCACAATGATTTGCCTGTGTAACTTACGCACTACCTACAGTAAACAGCGATTTTTCAGAACAAAAATAAAATTCGTTTCCCAGAAATTATTTTTGTGCAATATTGCTTGGTTTGATGGACAGAATGCGTACTTGACAGCTATGTGATGGGTCTTTTTACACCCTGTATATTCTACATCTAGCACGAACGCGCGGAGTAGGTAAACGTTACGTAAATTCGAACGATTTTAAAATTGAAAATACTGTTTTCAAACATAATATTTGCTTAGTTTTAAGACTATTCATATTTATGGGTGATACTATCTGAGATTGTCGCAAAAATTTAAACCAAAATGCAGAACAGTTGTATTTTCGATTTAAAAGTCGTTCGAATTTACATTACGTTTACATTGTGCGTTCGCGCCAGGCCCTGCAGTCTCGACAAATATAACGACAAAAATCGGTCGCTAAGTCTAATCGATGTCAAATTTCTTTAATAGATTTTCAACATTATTTCCAAAGCATAAGGTTGAAAACCTATTAAAGGAATTTGACATCGATACGACTTAGCGACAGATTTTTGTCGCTGTCTAATGTCGAGACTGCTGGCCCAGGGCCTTTAGTCATATTGAAGATCTATGGGTCATACACGCACGCCCGCGCCGGTTGCGAGTACGCCCCTGACATTTCTGGAAAATATCACCAATGAGGTCAGTATTATGTCCTTCTAGGCCGTCCAAAGAATTACAACATTAAAAAGCATTATTTAAGCTTACCAAACTCTATAACAGTGTGTGACCAACCAAGAAAATTCAGTTAAATGCCAAGCTCGGAGCTAACCGTATTAAATTAAAGACAGACTGACTATGAATAAGGATTTCATTCAGCCAATCAGAGCCGTAATTTTTAAAATAAATAACAGAAGATTTAAATACTAAGAGAAAAAGAATTGATTTATTTTATAATCTCTTAACTGTGTAATTTTTATTAATTACCAACAGCTTTTATTTAGTTTCCTTTACTGCCGCACTTGATAAACCTCACTTAAAGGCTAACGCAAATTAGGGCGGGCCGCGCCGCCACGCAAGGCATTGCAAAAATCCTCATACAAACACTTTCGTACATTTTGTAAAGTAAGCAGGAGTCCATGCATTGGCACAAGAAGGGTACTGCGCCCCCTAATAAATTCAAAGTCATTCCGTCTGCCGGAAAAATCATGGCCACAGTGTTTTCGGACTCAAAGGGAGTTTTGCTGATTGATTACACAAAAAAAGGTGAAACCATAAACGCAGCATCCTACGCATCTAGTTTACTAAATTTACGGGAAGCAATTAAAGAAAAAAACGGGGTAAACTGAACACCGGTGTGTTGCGTCCTCACGACAACGCTCCGGTCCACACGGCGCGTGTTTCCAAGGCTGCTGTACGAGATTGTGGTTTCGAAGTAATTAACCACCCAACCTATAGCCCGGATCTAGCGCCAAGTGATTATTAATTGTTCCCTAATTTGAAAAAGACCTTCGTGGGTAACGATTTTCCAACGATGCTCAAGGCGGCAAAAAATGCGCATTATTTTGAGAAATAGGAAAGTTATTTTTTACAGGGTATTATAAGTTAATTTCGAGATGAATTGAGGTAATGGGGGATTACATTGAAAAATAAAAATAATTTTAATTGAATTTACGTTTTTTTTCATGCTTATACCGAGAACACATTGAACGCCCCTCGTATTTTTATATTATTGTCATTACAATAATATAAAAATACTTACCTATTGTCTATTATGCGATGATTTTACCTTTTCGATATCGGCGATCGAGCGGATTGTGGTATTTTTATTTTCTTGGACACTTTTACGCCTTAATATATTTCCGTTTTTACACCATATTATGAAGTTAAACAATCCTTTGAGTTTTTCTTTTGTTTTCCATAGCATGTAGGCCGTCGACGGCGTCAGACACTCCCGAAGGTAAACATTATCAGCACCGTCATGTCCTATACGAGTATTAGCATCAGATATCGTCGTGTTTTTGGCAGCATCTTTCCATAGATCTCAATTGCCCTCTCGAAGTATCACAGTTATCGGAGTCGGATCTTTGTTTTCGCCACATTTGAAGTTTGTTTGTCCGGGTATGTTTTCTTACCTACTTTTGCCTCGTTTACGTTCATACTCATACTGGATATATCTGGTCATACGCACACGCCGTTTGCGAGTACTACGCACCTGACCTTTCTGAAGAACGTTGCCAATAAGGTCACTATATGTCTTCCTAGGGCGTCCCCTCTCGGCGTTTCCACTCACATCTGCCTTATAAATACCGTTTGTTACTCGCCTTTCATTTATCCAAGATATTTCGTTGTTAATAAAAAGCTAAAATAATATGTACACCACATAAAAATAAAAATAAATAAAAAACTTAAATATGCTGTCGTACTCCTACCTACTTTATTTTTTAATATTTTCATAATTTTTACTGAAACATTCCATACGCTGAAGTTTTGAAAGGAAGTACATAGCAATATTTCAACACAGTGTAAGCTCTTGGGATTAAATATTCTCGTACAATCACGGTAAAACACTATGTTATGCAAATATTTATCAAAAACTAGAAATGTAAATTAAAACAAAACTTGTAACAAAGTGTTTGTTGAGGTTTAAACCCTGAGAGATATTATCTAGTTGAACATTTCAGAAATTGACTTGTAAAATGGAGCATACTTGGCGACAAACATTTTACAGTACCTGGCAGTTTGTCACATTTTGAGTCTGAATACACGTAACGCAACCATACATCGCAGCGTCAAAATTTAGGCAACCCGAAGCTACGTGTGAACAGTATCGCTGCAGCTTCTTGTAGTTGTGTTGCCGTAATCTACAAAATTTTGATGTGGATGCGTAGTCGCTAGTATTTGCGATGTGGCTACGTTAAATGATAAATGATTTTTTTTCTGTAACTAGGTTTGTACACTTTTACAACTCAATCATATTTTTGAAACTAGATGAGGTCGGCGTTTCCTTTCTGTCTACTCTGATAAGAAAGGTCGAAACAAACTCAGAGGTCACAGTCTCTGTTAAAGTCCAGACATAATCTTGGTCAGATCATGTGAAGACCATGTAGATTAGTGTCTGAATTGGTCTTTTGAGGAAAGAACCACACAGATTGAGTGGACCTGTCCAGTCAGTGCACGCATTTGTCAGTAACCGTGCAGCTCAACTCAGAACTTAAGAAAACAGAATACCAAAATCAGACTCAGATTCTCAGAATACCAAAGAAAGGACATTTGGATAGGCCACATAAACTACTTAAACTGCCAGACCATGATTAAAACTGAAGCAAATGACCCACATAGTCCTCACATTCACAATAATTAAAACAATATAATACTTAATGCAGTAAAAATATTCATGTCTAGAATAGTTAGCAAAATAAAATAAAATCATCAACATGCACTGTATAAATTTATTTGAGCAGCTCAATCCCAAGCCATTTTGTCCTCAATATAGATTTTCACAGTATAATAAGGCTTTCTGGTATAGTTTACGTTTTATAAAAGATTTTAATTTATGAAGGCTTATATCTTGAATGTGGTGTGACTGTACCTAACTGACCCCAGTCTGATAAAATTTTATTTTTTCCTAATTATGCTAATATTAGTATTTAAGTCGGTTTCCCCCTTAGGAGAAAAGGCCGCACTCCACCGCCGTACGGCCCTGTAAAGCTCGTCTCCAGACTGGACACTCTCCCACCGATTGAGATTAAATGAATTCCCAAATAGAAAGAAGTCCGATGTCTTGTCCCATTAATAAGGCAAGGAAAGGATTGAAATGAATAGTAAATAAGACTTAGGAATTCATAATTATGAAAATATATTGAATGTGGTTTTAGAACTCTAAATAATAGAGTGATGCTAAGCTAAATTATTATATAAATTTGTAAGTAACCCATACGCTAGAGTAACAGGTATTTGGTCAGTCGTAACTCACACGATACCTCACATCTATACTCGGTGTACTCAGAGCAACAATTCCATAAAGGGACGCAAGTAGCTTTTCAGCGACATTGCGTCGGCATCCTGCTCTTATGCAGACATGGTCCCTAGCAGTTCTTTCGAACTGATAATCGTGACGAAGCAGCTTTCCCTGCGGTAACCGTGCGACCGTCCTTGTCTAGCAACGGGGCGGCCAGTTCCAGCAGCATTCGTCGGCATCATGATCTTTTGGAGACATGGTCCCTAGCAGTCCTTAGACTGGATATGAAATAGATGTGGTCCCCCAAACCCCTGGAATGTTACCCTTTGCACAACAAGCATATCTGCAAGACATGGGTTCATGTCAGTCTGGCCGAATTATTGGTCTGAGATAAAGAATACAACATTCTAGAATTACTAGATAATAGAGTTGAGAATCGAAACTCATGAATCATTTAATAGAGTTTTGGATAATCTCTTTTGAAACCCTTATTATTGGTCGGAGCCAAAGAATACAAAATTCAAGAGTTAGGTACAAGATAAGGTTAGAGAGTCAAAACTCAAGAATTGTTAATTAATAGAGTTGTGGATCAACTCTCTTGAAGGTCTATAGACAGTCCCAAGGCGCCCACCCTTCACCACTTCATAGTGTTTGAGCTGGGGAGAAGAAGCGGTGCAACAAACTCCCTAGCAACAGTCTCTGTCTGATAAGTTATAAGAACCAATTAATTACTAACTCCATCAGCCCAGGATATGAATCATAATGAAAGACTCACCCAGTCGCACCAACAAACACACACACACACTGCTAAAATACAAGATTAGTCTAATCTGGTCTTCAACCCAACCATATTTAACTTATTTGATATTAATCGCTCTCACGAGAGCCCACTCAGACATCGCCTTTTCACATTCACCAAATCTCCTAATTGAACTAGCCTAGCCTATCGTGTCTATCACTTCTCGGGGTCCTAAGTCGACTGCCATACCATCCGTTTCTTTCCATCTTCTAACATCCCCCCGCGAGCCTCCTGTTTTTTGTAACATAAACCCAAATTCTCGCAAGTACGCAGAATACGTTTCTGTAGAATACCTCCATTGTTTTAATTAAGGGTTCGTTTGGGTATCAACTTAAGGCGGCCAGGTGTGGATTTTCGCCTTGTTTCTTTAGAAATAGTTGAATTATTGCATCCTAACTGACGTCAAATATTGCCCTTCGTCTAATGGCTGGCATAAGTGCCACCCATTATACAATTTCAAGGAAATAAGATGTTTTGTTATTAATTAGGGTAACATGTCACACTGACAGATCATAAAATAGAGATTTAATGTGCCTCTAAGTGTCCCGATGTTGTGGGAAAGTTTTAAAACGAATATAATATTTTGTTATTAATTAGGAATAGGTGACAGATAGTCACAGTGGCTAGGAAGTTTATTATAAAAAACGTTTACATTGACATCTAAACGAACCAACTATTTTCTTGACCCTTGTTGTAGGATCAACAAGTTTGTGTTTGTTCCTAGTATTCATATTATGGATATCACCGTATTTTATCAACAGATTAATATTTTATGTGCTTACAAAAGATTTTCATAAATATACTGAGAAGGCACATTCATTATTTTAATCCCTTTAAATTTGTCTCTGAGGGAGTGTTTGGGAATTAATTTATAGATTGAACGAGTTGCACGTTTTTGTAAAACAAAAATTTTCAGAATATCGGCGGTACTTTCTTACAACAAAATACCGTACGACATCACACTTTGAAAATAACTAAAGTATACTAAACGAGCTGTCTCTAAATCAGTCAAATTACGAATTTTTTGACAATTTATCAAAGCTTTTTTGACAATTTATCTATATGGGGGCCCCATTGAAGCTTGCCATCCAAAGTTATGCCATCCAAAGTTATGCCTAAGAATACTATGGTACCTTGACGCGTTGTTTTTGCGATGTGGCCGGCTGCTAGAACGTGGTCTCGCTGGTGATTGTGGCTGGAACGTGGTCGTGATATGGTTGGTACACCCGGTTGATTTTGACGGCCAAATGCGGTATGTGTGAATAAACCGTTCATTTTCATACACATTAGCGCCCGTCAACGTGTTGTCGTTGTGGTGTGGTTGTGGTTGTGGAGTGGTTGTGGTTGTGGAGTGGTTGTGTGGTGTGGTTATTTAGAAAGATTATGGTACGTGTGATCGGGCCTTAGCTTTAGAAAGACACTGTCGGACTGTTGAGAGTGACAGCGACGAAGCTCTACAAAGCTGCAGCAATTTTTTTAAAGTCGATGTGCCGTCTTTGCACATAAATTAAATAAAACAAACCTTTTATTTCAGGCGGCACATGCCCTTAGATAAATATTTTAACCTAAACATACATTATGTTCCCACTGCTGGGGCACAGACCTCATCTCTGTGAGATCCCAGTGTGGGTTTGTGGATGTCATATGTATTCGAATTTTTGGTTCTAGGACATGCCGGTTACCTCAGGATCTTTTCCTTCACTGTTTTGAGAGCAGTGGTGATAAAATAATTTACACAAAGTAAAGCGCCTGCCCGGGTTCAAACCCACGACCTATACCTCGTAAGTCGGGGCCGATACTACTGGGCCATTACTGCTCAATGTCGGTTACCCAGACTCGAAATAAAACAAAAAAATATTCAATAAAATAAACAAACTCCTTGCTTTGTAATTTGCACATCTGTAAGATTCATACAATTAAAGAAGCATAAGTTCATATATGTCAAATTCTGGTCACTACACACTGGAAAATATACGACGGGGCATAAGTCACAATTCATGCTTTTTCTTAAGGGGGGGAACAATTCTGCGTATGATCGTTTATTTTTCTGCGGCGTTTGCGCCGAACAAACACGCAGAAATGTAGCTAAAAGAAAGAGAACACCACCTGAAAAAAATAGAAAAAATATATGTCTATTGTTTTTTGTCTTTGTTTGTTTGTGTATATGTTTATGTGTATGTGTATTGGATGGCACACAAAGCAAGCGAGGTACAGTCGTGGGTTCGAACTTACGCAAGCGCTTTACTTTGTGTGAATAATTTTATCACCGCTGCTCTCAGACGGTGGAGGAAACCATCGCGTCGAAACCAGCACATCCTAGAACCAACAATTCGTAGATATATGTGACATCTTCGAACCCGCACTCGGCCCGTGTGGTGGATAACAGCCCACTCTCTCTTGAAGAGGGGAGGCCTGTGTCCCAGCAGTGGGAAAAATATGGTCTGATTATGCTTATGGTACACAAAACAAGAGAGAGAAAGAGCTTCTAGCTCTTTCTTTTTCTAATCTAGTCCGCTGCTGAAATATAGTGAACATAAACCTCTCTAATTACACACCCTTTATGTATCTGTTTTTCTCTTTTATTTTAGTTTTGAAAACACTTACAAATTGGTCGCATCTTGGTTTTGATTTTTATGAATGTCATCGATTCGATATCGCTTTAAACAACAACTGATTTTAAAATAATGCCTAAAAATTAAAAATGTTATTAGAACGTTAAAAAGCTCCGCTTGATTGGTTTTATTAGCAATTAAATCAACTACAATTGTATTTAATTTACTGTACGATCCTTGTGAAATTGCGCTGACACGGGAAATTCTCAGGGTTCCGCTACTTCGTCTACTACTTCTCGTCGGCTACTTCGTCTTTCGGTCTGTATGTCTGGTTGTCTGTCTGCTACAGCTGCTTATTTCTTGATCTGTTGGTTGTGTCATTATTTTATATCGGAATAATATTGTTAACCGTTACGTCTGTGAAGTTTCACCTGTCAATATCATTTGACACTGTATACCTAACTAGCACAGTAATTAAAAAACAGCAAAAATCCTTTATTTTAAATTAAATTATCTTTTTAAATTTGATCAACATTTTCAATATGTTACCTAATATTAATATTTTAACTTTGTTAGCTTAGTTGTTAACTTTATTGTGCATGCTGTGGTCTCCTATAAGTGAAGGAGCACACATGCTTAGTACCTGATGTTGCCCTTTCTTTATGTGTCATGTATTGTATACATCTTTTGTTGGAGATCCTAAATCAATAAATAAATAAATAAATTTTCTTATATGATAATATCAAATGGAGGTAAAATTTGTTAGTTAGAATGTAGGGGATAATCTTCGAAACTACTGATCCGACTGCGAAAATTCTTTCACTAATGGGAAGCTACAGTATCCTTGACTGTCATTAGATATGTTTTATGTTGAAACGAGAAACTTCACGCAAACTGATACACGAGCAGAAGCTGGTATTATAAAATAGGTATAAGGTGTAGTTGAAATAACCGAAAACCCGAAAAGAAATCATTGCTAATCATGATGATCAATTCTTACCAAGGGCCCGCAAGCGAAATTGCCAAAAAAAAATCGGCTGTTCCTTACATTTAATATGTTCGCAAAACTCATATTTCTTTGGGACAAGCAGATTTTTTTATTTAAGTTAATAGTAATAGCATAAGCATAATAAATACCGTAATCAGCCTGTAGTGTTCCCACTGCTGGGACACAGGCCCCATCTTTGTGAGAAGAAGTGGGCTATAATCCATCATGTGGGCCCAGTCAGATGTCACGTGTCTTCGAATTTCTGGTTTTAAGGTATGTCGGTTTCCTCATGATGATGTTTCCTTCACCGTATTGAGTAATAGTAGCAGTAATAAGTTTATTTCATTCAATAATTGTTTATAATAATGATACGTAATCGAGAAGACGAATTTTTCAAACATATGAAGCAATGGATTACCAATTTACTTCTATTGTGATTGACAGTGTGTTACGCAATCGGGGTGCAGGTATAGTCTGTTCCAAAAGTATGTGATGAAATTGTAAACAAACCCTGTTCAGGTTAAATTCTTAAGCAATCACTCACTAAAGGGAATCATTTATTTATTCATTAAACGCGTACTCCAATAATATAATTTTACTATACAATAACCCACCAATCTGTATTTAGAAGGTTTCAGCTCTGAATATTACCACTTTTCCAACAAATACTGTTTGAATAATATTATTAAATTGTAATTGAAAAATCATCGACAAAAGTTTAAGGTATAAAATTAACCTTAATATTGTCAGATATAAAACTCCTTTACAGGTATTTAGAATTAAAAAGTAAATAGCAAATACCCAGACTGTATATAATATGTATATATATGAGGAGGTTAGGAACAAAAAGTGACATTATCACGTTTATTTTTTCTCAGGAACCGAGAAAAATTTAATATGGATATGCACGTGGAATATATATCATATATATTGTTAGGGACAGTAACTGTTTAGATAGCCAATTTTTATGTATTAAGTTGTACTAAATTATATTGATAAATATAGGAAAAATTTAATGAAATCATTTTCAAATGTTACCTTTTGATCCTACACAAAGTAAATGTCACTATTTGATTCAATCTGGTGATAAAATGTCACCTTTTACGACACCACATTCGACTTTTGATCTACAAAAAACTATTTTACAAAAAAATCAACCGACTTCCAAAAAAAAAACACAAAAGAAGTGAAAAGTAATTCTAATTTCGGAAGTCGGTGTCTTTGGTTTTGTATTTTCGTTTTTTGCCATCGACTTCCGAAATTAAAGTTATTTTTCACTTTTTAGTTGTGGTATCTACCCCACACAAATTTGTATACTACTACTTGATATGCAAGAACAGTGATAGGAAATTATTAAAACATCATCAATATAAACTAAGCGGAAAAAAAAATACGCAGTATTAAGGATAACACAAAAACTCCTGGTGAGAACTTGATCACATTTATATGGGACCACATGAGAAGCACCAGCTTTCAAATAAAAATCATCAGAATCATCCAAATCGGTTCACCTAGAAAAAAGTTCTGAGTTAACACATATAAAAATAAATAAAAAATACTGTCTAATTGAGAACCTCCTCCTTTTATTGAAGTCGGTTAAAAAATGACACGTTTACGTCCCAAAGCCTCAACTACTATTGTGATCGAATGTAAATGTTACCTTTTGTACAGAATACTCCTTTTTAATGTATACTCGTGAAATAAGTCACTAATTGAACTAAATCTGTTCAGAAATTGATAAAATTCAAGGTTTTCAGTCCGAATAAAAAAATACAAAATTATCGGGTCAGATGCGTAAATGTCATTTTTTGTTCCTGACCTCCTCACATACATACATAAATTCACGCCTTCTTCCCATGGGGGTCGGCAGGAAGCACAGAACGCCGCCTGCTACGATCCTTACATACTCCTTTTGCCCTTATATTTTGTGTGCTTATTGACTTTTGATTTTATTATTATTATTTAAAAAAAAATGTTGTTAATATTTGACATTATATAATTGGTATATTTTTGACATTTAAATCATAAATAATATTAAGTTTTTTTATTTTTTTTTATTAGTTGACATTGTATTAAAAATTACCTATCATTTCATACTAATTATAATTGTTAATGGGGATATTAATTTTACTATAATTTTTATTTTAATATTTCTACACCGGCTACGGTAGTAAATGTGAAACTTTTTATTAATATTAAGATCTTAATGTACCATTTACTGAGAAATACATTATATCTTATCTTATCTTATCTTATTTTGTCTACGTTCATACATCTGGTCATACACGCACGCCGGTTACGAGTACTACGCACCTGACCTTTCTTAAATAAAACATCAACAATAAGTATGTCCTCCTAGGGTGTCCTCTCCCGGTGTTTTCACTCAAATTTGCCTTGTAAATACCTTTTGTTAATCGTCTTTCATTTATCCAAGATATTTCGTTGTAAATAAAAAGCTAAAATAATAAAAATAAAATAAATACGTATACGATATTTTTTAAGCTATTGCATAGTTTTTTCGCGCGCTTTGAGCGCGGCGACCTGATCAAGAAATTAACGAAACGTAACGAAAATAAAACCTAACACCCCCACTCCGTCTACCATGTAGCTCGGCCGAGCGATCGCTTCACGTGTATGTATATGGTACGACTGTACTTGAATTAATATCAAAGAAAAAAAAATGCATAAATAAAAAATAAATAAATGATTATAATTGCATAAGTTGATAAAAAATGCTATGCAATAGCTTTACCGCGGCAGTCCCCGAGTGCCACACGTGTTTTTTTTAATATAAATAAACTTTAATACATTTTTTAATATTTTCATCATTTTCACTGAAACATTCCCTACGTTGAATTTTTGGAAGTACGTAGCAATATTTCGACACAGTGTAAGCTCTAGGGATTAAATATTCTCGTCCAATCACGGTAAAACACTATGTTATGCAAATATTTACCAAAAACTAGAAATGTAAATTAAAACAAAACTTGTTTCAAAGTGTTTACATAATTAGCCTATAGTGTTCCCACTGCTGGGACACAGGCCTCCTCTCTTCGAGAGGGAGTCGGCTATGATCTGCCTACCACGCGGGCCCTGTGCGGGTTGGTATATGTCACATGTCTTCGATTTTTTAGTTTTAGGACTTGCCGGTTTCCTCACGATGTTTTCCTTTACCGGGTTGAGATCAGTGGTGATGAAATTATTTACCCAAAGTAAAGCGTCTGGTTGAGTTTGGACCCACGACCTAGACTTCGTAAGTTGGGGCGGTAATACTGAGCCACCACTGCTCACTGTCGGCTACCCAGGTGCGAAATAAAACAACAAAAAAAAAAACATCAAAAAAATATACAAACTCCTCGCTGTACAATTTGCACATCGACAAAATTCATACAATTAAAGAAGCACAAGTTCATATACGTCAAATTCTGGTCACTGCAAACTGGGAAGTACACGAAGGGACACAAGTCACAGTCCATGCTTTTTGTTATGGGTGGGAACAAAATTGAGTATGAACGTGTAGTCCAACCTACTTCAGCTGGCCGTGTATGATTTTCCCGTGTCGTTTGCGCCGCACAAAATGGCAAAAATGTAGCTAAAAGGAAGAAAACACCATCTGAAAAAATAAAACCTTTATTATTGGATGGCACCAAAGCAAGCGAGGAGCAGTTTTGGGTTTGAACCCAGGCGGGCGCTTCACTTTGTGTTAATAATTTCATCACCACTGCTCTCAAAACGGTGAAGGAAAACATTGCGAGGAAACCGGCACATTCTAGAACCAACAATTTGAAGACATGTAACCTCTACCAACCCGCTGTAGGCCAGCGTGGTGGATTACAGCCCTCTCACTCTCAAAGAGAGGAGGGCTGTGTCCCAGCAGTGGAAAAATTATAGGCTGATAATGCTTATTCTAGACAAAGCAAGAGAGAGAAAGAGCTACTAGCTTATACTACATGTCCGGGAATTAACGCACGCCACCAACCACCCCAATTATAATATATTATGTTATAACCATAATACACTCACTGAATTTTTACTGTTATCTATAAAGCATTGTTTATTTATTAAATTAATTAAACTGATTGTGGGAGAAAATTGTGGTCACATTACAAATCTACGCACGCACACAGTCGCACACGTATATGCGCCTAGCGTAGTAGGTACTTCGTCCATTTTGGTTTGTTTTGACTGTACAGCGGAAGCGTGACTGTAATTTAAGTAGTTTTAATTATTTTTGGTATAAAAATTTACTTAAATATAAAAAAATACAGAAATGGATACGATGACTGTACAGCGGAAGTGTGACTATAATTTAAGTAGTTTTAATTATTTTTGGTATAAAAATTTACTTAAATATAAAAAAATACAGAAATGGATACGGTAAACGATTCTGAACATTCTACTTTTATAATGTGCATTATTTCAGTTACACATTGTATAGTAGTCCACTGCTGAAATATAGTAAATATAGGCCTCTCCACCGCTGCTGAAATATAGTAAACATAGGCCTCTCCACCGCTACTGAAATATAGTTAACATAGGCCTCTCCACCGCTTGCAAATATAATAAACATAGGCCTCTCCACCGCTGCTTGCGGACGGCGAGCAACAGGCAGCTCGCCGTCCGGTAAGGACCAGGCCCGGGTCGACGGCGCGTCGTGTTCCACGCGCGCCTCAAAGAGATGTCAGCAAAATTGACGGGGTTCGATAGGATCGATGCCTGCCGGGGCTGCGGATTGGTCGAAAGAGTTACCGTGGCCCTGGCGCACAGGCAACTGAAGGAACACGGGTGGGTTTTAGTCAGTAAGAGTCTGACACGCCTTTCCGCTCCGCCCAGAGCGGGAGAGGTCATTTGATGATTTCCCACCCAAAAAAAAAAAAGGCCTCTCCACCGCTACTGAAATATAGTAAACATAGGCTTCTCCACCGCTGCGAAATATAGTAAACATAGGCCTCTCCACCGCTGCTGAAATATAGTTAACATAGGCCTCTCCACCGCTGGTGAAATATAGTAAACATAGGCCTCTCGACCGCTGCTGAAATATAGTAAACATAGGCCTCTCCACCGCTGCTGAAATATAGTAAACATAGGCCTCTCCACCGCTGCTGAAATATGGTAAACATAGGCCTCTCCACTTGTTTTTGTATCTGTTTTTCTCTTTTATTTTTGTTTTGAAAACACTTACAAATCGGTCGCATCTTGGTTTTGGTTTTTATGAATGTCATCGATTCGATATCGCTTTAAGCAACAACTGATTTTAAAATAATACCTAAAAATTCAAAAAAAATATTAGAACTTTAATTAGTTCCGCGTAATTGGTTTCATTAGCAATTAAAACAACTGCAATTGTATTTAATTTCACGTATAATCTTTCTAAAACTGCGCTAATACGGGGAATTGTTCGGATTCCGTACCAAAATGGTACAAAAAAAAACCATTTTGGTGCAGCGACTTCTTCTTTCGGTCTGTTTGGCTGTCTGTTTGCAACAGCTGCTTATTTCTTGATCAGTTCGCTGTGTCACTATTTGATATCTTTATAATATTGTTAACCTCTACGTCTGTGAAGTTACACCTGTCAATATAATTTGATAATATTATAAGGAGGTAAAATTTGTGAGTTTGTATTTAGGGGGTAATCTTCGGCAATACTGATCCGATTGCGAAAATTCTTTCACTAATGGGAAGCTACATTATCTTTGAGCGTTATTGGATATGTTTAACGTTGAAACGTCACGGGAACGGATAGATATTCCAGTATTATATAACCAGTAGTTTCTTTAAGTTGCCTTTAAAAAGATCTTTTAGCCAAACGCTACTACGGCTTATCAGAGTTCTTAAATGAGCGAAATCAAGTAAATTGCGACATTAAATTTCTCCTTGTTTACTAATGGTAAATAAACTGTTGTATGATAGTTAGTTAAGCTGTTTCTAAACTGATGTATTAATAATGTAGTTAGGCATAAGCATATTAACAATAAATTGTTGGATTTTTGTACGCTTTAACTGGTTTTGTTAGGTTTAAATGCTCCTTTTTTCCTGTGCGTGTCCCAAATAAAATATTTTTCTTTCTTTCTTTCTTTCAAAACATGTAGCTCCTTTTTATTTATTTTTTTAATTCCATCCACAATGCACATGAATTGTACTTACTCATTATTTACAAAAGTACAAGGTGTTGTTTAAATAACTAAAAACCCGAAAATAAATCATCAAAAAGAACAACGCTTTATATGGAACCGCCAGGGAAATTGCCAAAAAAAAAAAAGGTGTTCTCTACATTTTTGCTCGCGTAACTCAAAAAAATGTTTTTTTTTTAATAACGTTAATAGTAATAGTATAAACATAAAAGCATAATCAGCCTGTAATGTTCCCACTGCTGGGCCACAGTCGTCCTCTCTGTGAGAGGGAGTGGGCTATAATCCACCACCCGGGCCCAGTGCGGATTGGCAGATGTCACGTGTCATCGAATTTCTGGTTTTAGGATATGCCGGTTCCCTCACGATGTTTTCCTTCACCGTTTTAAGTAATAATAATAGTTATAAGTTTATTTCAATAATTGTTTAAAATGATACAAAGTCGAGTAAACGAATTTTTCAAAAATACGAAGCATTTCATACGAAGGATTACCAATTTATTTCTATTGTGATTGAAAGTGTGTTACGCAATTTGGGTGCAGGTATAGTCTGTTCCAAAAGTATGTGATGAAATTGTAAACAAACCCTGTTCAGGTTAAATTCTTACGCAACCACTCACTAAAGGGAATCATTTATATAATAATTCAATAAGTACTCCACGCAAGAGCAGTGGTGGCCCAGTGGTATCGGCCCCGACTAACGAGTTGTATATCGTGGGTTCGAATCTAGGCAGGGGCTTTACTTTGTGTAAATTATTTCATCACCACTGCTCTCAAAATGGTGAAGGAAAACATCGTGTGGAAACCGGCATGTCCTAGAACCAAAAATTCGAAGACATGTGACATCTACCAACCCGCACTGGGCCCGCATGGTAGATTACAGCCCATTCTCTCTCACAGAGAGGAGGCCTGGCTCCCAGCAGTGGGAACGTTACTGGCTGATTATGAATTACTCCACTTACTCATAAAATAACGCATCCATCTGTATTTAGAAGGTTTCAACTTTCAATTTCACCTTTTTGCCTGTTTACCTGTTTGAATAACATTATTAAATTGTAATTGACAAATCATCGTCAAAAATATAGGTTATAAAATTACACTGAACCAGTCTTATTTATAAACGTCACTTAAATTTTAATGAATTGTTAAGCAACTGATTACCAAAATTTTTATTGATAAACGCTATCTAGTGCTAAGATGTAGCTAAGCAATTGATTAGTAGCTGTCAGAATTAAACACCACCGGTGCACTGTTAAGAGGGTGCTAAGAGGCAAGATGGCGGATTTAATATGAATCAGCTGATGGATTCAATAGGATTATTATGGGCTTCTTGGTTATTCTGATTATCCAATGTGTTATTCCATGTACCCCTCATCTTATGACGCTAGTTTTACGGCCCCATACTAAAGAAAACCCACGTTGTGGCAGTCACAGACAAAAACAAGAGACATTTTTTAGAAACAGTTTATTTTGATTATGTATCAAAATAAACTGTTTCTAAAAAATGTCTCTTGTTATAAAGCTACATTTTTTTTATAAATAAATTATTCTTGATTTCCAATATTCTTCCTCCCAAAGACATGGACCGTGCCATTCTTTCTCAGGCCACTCTCATTCCTCATCTTTTTTCCTTCCTGCATCAAGCATCTGCATCTTTGCGAATAGTTCAAAAGTATTGGTGCTAGGTGCGAGTGGCTTTCATAGCAGCAGTCAAACTTGTACCTTTAAACAACCATAATAATTGTTATTAAAATACACTGAAAACCAGCACCCTAATTGCGTTCCACACTATCAATCACAATCTGAATCGTTTTGAAGCTTATTGCTAATCCATTGCTTCATATGTTCGAAAAATTGTCAGCTCACAATGTAAATACCGCAACGTATGTTGTTGAACTGTCAAAATGAAAACCATTCCTATTGTTAGTGTGTTACGCAACTACCCCGCCGCCGGTGCAAAACCAATAGGAAGTAATATAAAATAGACACAAGTACCTACATACATTTCAAAAAGAGAATATTCTTGTTAAAAGGCTTTTAAGACATGAAAATACATAGCTATTATCGGCTATTGCTTTAACATTAATTTGGTCAGTTTATTAGTAAGTAGATATCAATTTAGAGATAGCTAACTTATCCTGTTTAATCCAATTATTGGAGCTTATTATTTTCATTACTACTATCACAAACACAACGAAATAACCTAATAAATTATTTTAAACAAATGAAACTTTTCCGATGTTCTTTTTATTTTTTGATTTGCTTCTGTCAAAGTCACGATAGATACAAAAATCGTGTTTTAGACAACCTCATTCTTAAAATTCTGTTTTGTAGTCGACTATTTTGATTATACTCGTAATCTGTGCTGAACGCATAATTTCACCTCTATTTCGTTTCGCTACTAATCACCTGCTAACTAGCGTTCATAAATAAAGAAAAGTTAATCTTTGATTAAGAGCTAACTAATTGGTATGTAAGCAAAACAGTGGCGAATTAGTGATTAGCGAGATTTTTATAAATAAGACTCTAATGTCTAGGTATTTTCTATCTTCTGAATAATATTTACTAGGGTTGTGACGGAACCTCATCTCCGCTTCCATAAATGCGGAACTTCCGCAAGAAATCGTACCTCCGCATACGCCTCCACCTCCACAAATATTTAATATAGTTGTAATGGAGGTCTAATACAGAAAACTACTAAGCAAATACCCTTTAATGTGGTGGAGATATAACTCGAAACTTTTTCTCCCATCTCACTGCCGCCATCAGGTTCAGTACCAAGTGAGCAACTGGTTTAAGGCACATACACACTGGCGCGACGCGACAGAGCGACACAAAGGCACCGCCTGTCGCGCGACGACGGTGCCTTTGTGTCACGCTGTCGCGTCGAACCTGTTTGCGGGATGTTTAATATACGAACCACTAAGAAATGGTTTAGAAGCTGAAAAAACCGCAAAACTGATTTTGCGAAAAGGGTTTGCCCCTTCTAAATTTTGATTACCAATAGGTTGATTTTTTTGTTTTTTTAATATTAAACTAGTCTTTTTTTTCCACCTGCACCTCCGCAGGCGCTAAGACAGTCTCCGTTACATCTCTAATATTTTCACCCACTGACTGATTCAGTTTCCGTCGTGTCGGAACGACGACACGACACGACGGAAATAGGCCTATGCCTATGAGAGTGAGAAAAGAAGAGGGCAAACACAATGAAAAATAAAACAGCAAAATACTATTTATTTAATAAAATATACAAACACCTCGGTATAGAATTTGAGTCGATTCGGGCTTATTTTTGTCACAAACGAAGAAGCAGTGATTCATATAAGTCATATTTGTTTCGCAACAAACAGGCATGTATACTAAAGGACATTCGTCACATTCGAAGGGTTGAGATATAGGTGGCAAAATACGTGGGTATGTTCGTGTGGTACCTGTTGTAGTAGACAGGGTTCCAGCATTTGGATCGAAGGCCGCACAAAAAGCAAGAAATTTCGCTATAAGAAACAGCACATCTGAAAAAAGAACACGAAATATCGAATATTATTGTTGAATGGCACAGATATCTAGCGAAATGGAGCTATTAATATTATCAACCTGAAGTTCCTGTAGAGAGAGGATAGATCTGACCAATCAGGACATTTTACTGGATCCTCGACTCTTACAGTTGATAATAGCCGCCTTGCGGAGCTAAACACTCCATTAAAATTTAAAAAGTTTATTCGGAAGATGTAGTATAACATAGTATAAATTGAAATCTGAAACCTGCCAGCATTGATTCTCAAAAGTAAAGACCTGATAGAAAAAAAAAATTGTTGCTAAGAAATTACGAAAAAAGCTAAGGCAAAATAATATGATCGCCATGGTATTTAGTTTTCATTCCGTCAATTTTTTTTTTCCGGAATTCAATCAATCTGCCTAACCTTTTCCCAACCATGTTGGAGTTGGCTTCCAGTCTAACCGAATGCAGCTGAATACCAGTATTTTACCTAGAGCGACTGCCTATCTGACCTCCACAACCCAGCTACTGGGTAACAAGATACCCCTTGATCAGTCTGGTTGTCAGACTACCCGTAGTGACTGTTAAAGATCAACGAATGCCAGCCAGGACTAACAGCTTAACGTGGTTGCTGAGGCACGGAGGGGTAAATCGAGCTTAAAGTAAATAGCACACTAATCAAATCGGAAAGGGATTGAGACCGTATCAACTCGAGCCATTCAGCATTCTTTGTTTGAAACTCCTTACTGCAACGCACACTAATCGGAATCGTAAAGTTTTCGCTTCGCCTCGGGGTCGGCGAGCCGTAAGCGCGGCGTCGTCAAATCGTAGCCGAGTCGACGTATTGGAGTTGCTGATCCGCTTTGGTTACGTGCTTACGTTAGGTTGACGCCTATTTGACGACGAGGCGAAAGGCGATACGGTGACGATCCCTTTCCGAGTTGATAAGTGTACTATGGCCTTAAACGAGCAGGTGTCGTTCCACTGAAAGCTAGGGATTGACACTATTGACAGCTAACTTCAAGCTCTCTTATCCTATGTTTTCACGGTGATATCTTTACAAGATAGATCTCCTGTATACAGTTTGGACAACTATTGTTGTGCTGCACTAGTCCGAATATTTTTCATACGTATTTCTTTAATTACTTGATAAAGACACTAACTTACTAATTGTTGCATGATGAAATTAAAAAAGAAATATTAGCGTCCCAGTGATTTTCTTCAAATAATAACGGATTTGAAATTAATACTCAAAACTCAAAAAGTTATTGGATAGTTAATTAAGCACGCTTAATTGCTTCTATAGCAATTAAAATAACTTTAATTGCTTTTAATTACCCTTATGAAGGCTCGTACACACTGGCGCGACGCGACGCCCGACACCAAGGCACCGCGTGTCGGGCGGCGCCTTTGTGTAGCGCTGTCGCGTCACGACTGTCTGTGTGAGCCTTGATGGGCACTTATGAAACCTCAAAAGCTAGGTGCGTGGTTCCAATTGGTCGTTTCGTATCGAGAAGAGCCAGCAAGAAACTTCACGTTTACTCTTTTAAAAATAATTGGCTTTTACAATGTTTTCAAATGTCACTGTTAATAGGTATGGAAGGACAGTGTAGGCCTGTCAACAAATACAAGGTACTTAACAAAATATAGTACTTTTATCTAACAAAGCGACGCGCGCTTTACTTATGTTAACCAAGTGTACAAACACGCTGTGAATGTGTGCGTGAAGACGAGTAGCATCAGCGCATAACACACACAGACACACACACACACTTTCGACTTCACCATTGTCTCGGACGGTACCGAGAGCTCCTGCGCTTACACACACATTCACAGCGTGTTTGTACACTTGGTAACCACAAGTAAAGCGCGCGTCGCTTCGTGAGATAACAATACTATAGGACTTGGCAATACCGTAGACGGCAAACTAGTAGTACTGTCAGTGGCTGTCACTAACAGAGTGACAAAACATATTTTTGAAGTGAAAACTTATTTAGGCGCGTTGAGCGATTTTTGTTAGAGAAAGAAAGAAAATACATTTATTTATGGTAGGGGTAAATCTTTTGGGTTCGCGTCACTGACATGCTAATGTTTACAGTATATCTGTAGCTATGAGTATGACGAGTTGCGCGTGGCCAGCAGGGAAAGAGAATAATTATATATATATATATATATATATATATATATATATATCTATACATCTATACAAATAAATAAAATTTAAGTGTCTGTTTGTAGTGTCAAGTTAAGTGTGTGTTACCGAATTTATATATACGAGTACACATTGACATTGATAAATTTTATATATACAATGACATGAGTATTTACTTGTAAAGTATTATATTATTTTAATTTTTGTGAATGTGAGGACTATGTGGGTAATTGCTTTCTTGTTTTTTCTAATTTAATTTTAATAATGATCTGGCAGTTTGAGTAATTTATGCGGCCTACCCAAATGTCCTTTCTTTGGTATTGTTCGTCGAATCGTTGAGCTCCTTAAGTCCTAACTTCCTGAGTCGAGCTGCACGATTACTGACAAATGCGTGCACTGACTGGACAGGTCCACTCAATCTGTGTGGTTCTTTCCTCAAAAGACCATTTCAGACACCAATCTGCATGGTCTTCGCATGACCTGACCAAGATTATGTCTGGACTTTAAAAGAGACTGTGACTTCTGAGTTTGTTTCGGCCTTTCTTCTCACAGTATATAGGAAACGCCGACCTCATCTAGTTTATAAAAACATGATTGACGTGTAAAAGTGTTTGTACAAACCTACTTACAGAAATAAAATCATTTATCATTTATCAAAATAACAGCTTCTACTAAATGCATATGATAGTATATCCGAGACTTATAACAAAATAACAATTTTTAAATTTTTTACTGTCTCTCTGTCTGTTTGTTCCGGGTAATCTCCAAAACGGCTGAACTGATTTTGACGGGACTTTCACTGGTATATAGCTGGTGTTATAAGGAGTAACATATGCTACTTTTTGTAGCGGCAGCACGGTCCCGTTGGATAATTTCCGACATCTACGTAGTCGAAGCCGCGGGCAGCAGCTAGTAAATTATATACCTATATACTTTTAAGTTTTCACTTCTTTCGGCAGTCCCCATGACTGCCTGTGTTTTTTGTTTGTCAAATGACTTTTGCAAAATTGAAGATTATCATCTGGCTAGGCTTTACCCGACAATTTTGGGGTCGGCTTTCAGTCTAACCGGATACAGCTGAATACCAGTATTTTCCATGGAGTAACTGCCTATCTGACCTCCACAACCCAGTTACTGGATAATACGATACCCCTTGGTAATACTGGTTGTCAGACTTTCGGGCCTCTGACTACCCGTAATGACTGTCAAAGATCCACGAATGACAGCTGGGACCAACGGCTTAAGGGGACTACAGGACCTAAATGTAAGTTTTATAATGCCTAAAAGTATATGATCCACTGCAATAAGCAAAGTCAGAAAAATATATGTTATTCTTCAGGATATTTGCTAATTAGATAGTGTGTTGAAAACATAATACAACTAATTTGATACGATAGAAAAAAATCACGAAGATAGTTATGTTTCGGCGATCGGGAATTTAGTTAAAAAAACTTTATTTATTACAATTATTTTAATTACAGAAAAACAGTGTATTAAGCTGAAGGCCGATCTAAAAACTAACTTCACAAACAATGATTTGGAATAACATGTAATTGATCTTATTGCTAGGTTGCACTTTAATACGTAGGTTGGCGGTTGCGTACTCAGCGTAAACGATTGTTACGATGAGTTAACTCCTCCCTCCATAAGATAGAAGCAACTCTTGCTTCTGGCGGCGTCCACGCTGCCTTTGGTTGCCTCGCTGCCTTTGATGTCCTCTGATCTCTTTGTGATCTTCCATTGATACAACTTCCAGGATGCTGCTGCTATTAATAAGATGTATAGGAGTACTGTAGTCCAACTTGGTGTGGCCATCATCATTGGCCAATAGATGTCATCTGGTAAAGAGAGATCGCTTGCTTTGTTGATAAGTTCATGGATGCTGTCTAGTGAGATGTCTTCTAGTTGCAATTCATACTGAACAGTTTCTTCTGAGACTTGATGTTGCTCTGGTAAAGGTATGACCTCATTGATGACGATTGTATCTGTATGTGCTCGTAGTGTTCTGTTCATGATGTTAATTTGACAATCTTCTGTTAGTGTGACGAGATAAATCCCAGTTAACTTTTTGTAGTCTGTCTTAGTTTTGCACTGTGTTTTGGCAATTTCAGCTTCGTTCAGGACAAGTAGCCAATTGTTATCTCCGATCTTTTGAATTTTTCCTCTTCTTAGAGTCATCTTAGCATGTGTACAGTTTGCTTTACGATGCTGAATGAGGGATGGGATGCAGTCTTCGGTGTCTTCAATTCTTCTAGTGTCCAGGGTCTTGCAAAGCTGGATGTCATCGGTCAGGGGTTGACAGTCTTCTTCTAGGTAGGCGTACTCATCGTTCCCAAGTGCAAGGTATTTGGATTTAGGGATAATAGTAAGATTATTTTTATTGGGAATGGAGTAGAGATGAATTAGGTCATAGGTTTGTGGGGCTACTGATGGGATTTCTAGGATAAAGTTTATAGAGTGTACTGTGCTATAGGCCTTAACTCTAATTGATTTTTCTATCCTATGAATATTACTAAGATTAATAATAGCTACTGGTCTAAACAAATAGGCGTTACCTAAGTTGGTTAATTCCTCTATTAGATTTTGAGGACTTATAATACTAGGATGCATGGTGCCCAGTTGCGCGAACGTCATTGCATCTTCTAACAACATTAACTTATCTAAGACAATCTGTAAACTAAAATCTATCTGTACGTATATATCTAAAAAATGTATATGATTATTTACGTCGTTACTGTTGCGTGTAATATTTTTCAATAAGCTAGCCAAGTTTTTCTGATTACTATTCAATTTACTTAATTGATTGCCAAACTCATTTATCGTATTTTGTGCTAGAACTAAGGACTTTCTTTGCATATTCTGAACATTATTAATTCTATTTCTAATGTTTAATATTTCTTCTTCGAATTTTGCTGCATCATCATGATCAAGATTTCCAGTTATGGATTTAACGACAGTGCCTAACCCATTAATCAAACCGCGTCTTTTTCTAACTTGCGGGCTTAAAAACTTTATCTTTTTACCTATTTGATCTAAGCTATACTCTATTTGATTTCTATACGTTTTATGTAACTCTCCTGACGATACACTCTCAGCTGCTTTAGTGCTTGCATATAATGACATAAGTTGGATAGAAGTAAAATGAAGGTTTGTTATATTGTACACGCAAGCGAGACTAAAGTAATTATCCTGTTTAAGGAGCTGTCCTTGTTTTAGGAGAAGGATGCCATTTTCATTATTAACGGGGTCAATAGTTACGGTTCCTGTTGCGTAGAGCACGATGGCTCCTGAGATGAGGGTCCTGCAACAAGATGAGGCCTCCGTAGTAGTTTAAAGTGTACTCTAATAGACTTAGAGTTTGGGTGGTTACCTATAATTTCAGCCACATTATTTGGATGAAGGTGGATGATCTTGTAGGGTCCTTTGAACACAGGCTTGGTTTTATCACTGCGTGCTGACTTTGCTACCTGCTTATAAACAGTCTCACCTACCTTGAACTTGATTTCTTCTGCTTCTTGATTTCGTTTAGAGATCACCTGCTCCTTATTCTTAGACATAAGTGCTGCGATACATTCTTGAACTGCCTCAGCGTTAGCACGGTGCTTAATGACGTAATCCTGATAAAATTCTTTTGGATAATATAGCTCTAGCGGATTCCTAGATGCTGTGTGTCCGAATAACAGCTCATGAGGTGTATAATCTGTTGCTGAATGAATAGAATTATTATATGCAATAATAGAATACTTCATTATAAGCTGCATGGGGTCGTCTTTATTGGTCATTCGTTGTATTCTAATTATTTCAGCTAATGTAGAATGTAAACGCTCGATGGGTGAATTAGAGTTAGGGTTATATGGTGTCGTAAAATGTATATGAATATTATGTAAGGCACAAATATCTTTTATGACGTCATTATCAAACTTGGTATCTGAGTCCGTGGTTATTTTGTTTGGTAAACCTAGCACCGAGAAGACGTCTAGCAATGCTTCCGCTACATGCACACTACTACACGCGTTTAAGGGAACTGCCTGAGCATATTTGGAGAAATTATCAATGATTGTGAGGAATGTTACTCCGCCTGTTGAATAAAGGTCCATAAATATGTGTTCCATTGGCTTGCGCGGTGTATTAGTAATAGCTAGAGGTGGTCTTAGAGGATTGCGCTCATATTTGGACTGCAAACAAATCTCGCACTGATTAACAAATCTCTGAATGGTAAGTAACATGTTAGGCCAGTGATAGTTTCTATGCAACTGTTTATACGTCTCTTGAATACCGCGATGTACTGTCTTTCCTTCGTGATATTTCTTAATTAACTCTTGTTGTTCAGTTTTGTTCTCTACTAAGGTCACACGCGTAGTGCATTTAAGTAACTTTGGGCCACGCTCGTTAAATATAGTAGTATAGACTCTGGAGAATGCATGATACAGTTCTTCACTATGGAAATAACAATGAAACACTCGGTCAGCAATTGTATGTTCCTTTAAAAATCTAACTATCTCTGATTCTGTATTATTAACTGGAATAAAAACATCTTTAATGACAACTTTTGAGTTAGTGGATCTGTTATCTACTCTATATATTGAGCCGGGTGTTGATCTTATGTGGAATTGTTTCAGCTGCCTATCTATAGCATCTGATATTATAGGTATGCCCCTATTTTCATTGTCTGGTTGTGTATGCCGTGTAGAGACTAATTCAGGCTCGGCTGACACTATGCTCATACTATCTGATTCTGTTCCTATATGTGACTGGGGAACGCTAGGGTTTTGTGAGGCTGCCTCCGTTTCATTTTCAGCTACTCTACGTGCGTTCTCGAATATTCTATTAATTATTTCATCATCATCATTATCATCTAAATTTACTGCTAATGAATCCATACTACCATGAAATATTTTAACACGAGATAATGCATCTGCATTAGTATTCTGACGACCCTTCTTATAAACTACTTTATAGTCGTATTCTGCAAGCTTTAAACGCCATCTAGTTAATTTAGAGTTAGGATCTTTCAGTGACATTAACCAAGTAAGGGGCCTGTGGTCTGTGTAAATAACGAACTTTCTACCATAAAGATAAGGACGAAAATACTTGATTGCCCACACTATTGCTAGTAACTCCTTCTCTATTGTAGAATACCGAGATTCGGTATCTGATAGTGTCCGGGATGCGTAAGCTATCGGTTTATCGGAGCCTACAATACCTTGTGACAATACCGCACCTAATGCTACATCTGATGCATCGGTGGTGAGCACGAAAGGTTCATCAAAATTAGGGTATTGTAGGATTGGGGCATTTGTTATAATTTGCTTACACTTATTAAAAGCTTCTAAAAAGTCTGGGGAATGGATAACTTTACTATTTTTCTTTAGGCATAAGGTCATTGGTTTAGTTAACTTTGCGAAGTCTTTAATAAATTTCCTATAGTACCCTACTAGGCCTAGAAAAGCCTTTATATCCTTCTGAATCTTAGGCAAAGGGAAATTTAATACTGCTTTGATTTTGTCCTTATTGGGTTTCAAGCCCTCATTTGTAAGTTCGTGTCCTAGGAAATTAACCTGTTTTTGTAAGAATTCCGATTTATCTAATTGTATTTTCAAATTGTGATTTTTAAACCGATCGAATACTAGCTTTAATTTTTCCATGTGTTGTTGTAAAGATGTTGATATAATGATTACGTCATCTAAATACGTATAAACATTATCTATTCCTCTTAAAATGTGGTCCATTAAACGTTGAAAAGTACTTGGCGCATTTTTTAGGCCAAAGGGCATTCTTAAGAATTCGTAATGTCCTCGTTCGGTTGTAAACGCTGTTTTTTCAATATCGTTGGGATGCATCTCAACTTGGTGGTAACCGCTGGCGAGATCCAGGGTCGTAAAATACTGGGCACGCCCCAATCTATCTAAGATGTCATGAATGTTGGGTAAAGGATACTTGTCTTCAATTATACGATCATTCAGTCGTCTATAATCGATTACAAGTCTCCATTTAACTTTTCCTGATGCATCAGGTTTTTTAGGGACAATATGCACGGGACATGACCAAGGAGATATGCTCTCTCTAACAATGCCCTGCTGCAAAAGTTTATCTACTTGCTTACGAATCTCATCGCGTTGTTGGGGGGCTTGTCTGTAGCTACGTACAAAAACCGGTGTATCATTATTTATTCTAAGTTCGTGTTTAACTGCGTGTGTAAAGGTCAGTGGAATATCTTCTGAATAGAATAGGTCCCTATACTGATAACATAGCCTAGTAACTTCACGCTTCTCTTCCTCATTCATATGCCCTGTACGAATTTTTTTTAAGTTTTCATTTAATATGTGATCGATATCTGATTGCACTTGTACGGTATTTATGTTATAACTGTTAATGTTATTAGCCTCATTATACAGTTCTAACTCCATTGAACTCTTATCTGGAATATATTTTTTATCATCACTAAAATTTATAACTGAAGTTTTAAAAGAACCATTAGTAACTTTAATTATTGCTGCCGGTGATTTCAAGTTATCGGACCAATAAAAATCATCGTGTAAGTACTGTCCATCCACGTAGTTAGTTTTAACGGTAACTATCTTTTCACACTTAGGATCGATTTTTATCTTTTGGGGTGGAGAGCTAAAGTGAATAGGTATTTGTGCTGTTGATGTTCGTAACACGTTATTATTCAAATCAATATTACTTTTCAGTTTCTTTAAAAGATCGAATCCTATTAGACCCTTGTACTTCGTATCGAAATCGAATATTAGAAATTTATGGGTTATATCGCTATTAAACGCAGGGGGCAAGGGCAGGTATACTACTTTATCGTGAACCGAGGAGCTATGCGCTGTAACTATTTGATAGGGCTCTGTTTCTACACAGTATTCAAAAATAGTACCAAAAATTTCATCAGATGCAATAACAGAATGACTGGCTCCTGTATCTATTAAAAACTTACCGTTGAATTCTGGCAACTCAATATATGGTAAAAATTGTTTAGTTTGTAGGTTAATGGATACTATGTCCGGTTGTCTTGATCGGGGTTTAATATAAAATCCTGTTCTTGGCTTACCTCTTGTTCGTCTATAACTACGTTATGGTCGGAAGCGTCGCCACTTGTGGTCTATGAATTGGCCGAAATACTCACTACCAATGGGTATCGGTTGCACCTGACCATCCATTTGGCTCGGGATATAGAATAACTGCCCCGATGCGAACTGTGGTTTTTCTGGCTTACCTGCCGTACGCATAGTGACGTCTGATGATAACTCAGGAGGATTAACCTGCTGTTTTGGAACGTTAGGTTGGTTCTTAAAGTTTCCACTTCTAAAATTACCTGAGCCACCTGGTCTGACGTTACCTGATGCTGGTCGGTTTTTCCAGGGCAACATAGACTGTATCCATTGTTAACGCTGTTCTGGGTTCATGCTATTCTGTTGGTTAGTATGGAAAGGACTAGGGTTAGGCTGCTGCCTAGGCAACTCCTTTGGTTTCGCTTGGGATGTTGATGGGCTATTAAAATTATTAGTCCTACTATATGCAAGCCTAGCCTCTTCTTGCCTAGCCGCAATAATAGCTGCTTCAAATGTTTCTGGTTTCGCAATTCTAACACCTAATGACACATGAAAATCTAACTGGTTCACATACTGTTCAATGACCATCTTTTCATAATAAGATTTGTTACCATGTTCCCCTACAGAGTATAATGTGTCTAATAATTCACGGAGCCGTTTACCAAAGGTTTCCGCATCTTCGTTCTTTGACTTACGTATCCGTGTGAGCTCTTGCATAACTTGTATTTCATTGCGTGGTTCTCCAAGACGCCTAATCAAAGCTGTTTTAACTGACTCCCAAGAACTGAGATATTCTTCATATGCTATGGCATCGATAGCTGGACCACTTAGCCTACTCTTAATCAAGCAGATAAATGCCGGATGCGAACGATCTGCTTCACTAGTTAAAGTTAATAAACTTTCTACCTCTCTAATATAATATCTAAGCAATTTAGGATTGCCATCATATCTTGGCATCAAATCTGCAATAAGTTTGTACGGTTTATAGTTAGCATCATAATCTCTGAGCGACATTGTTTTACTGTATGTTACCTGTTTAGTGGCACTCAAACAGAACAATAGCGGTGTACTATTTCACGTGGAATTTCACAGAATATCTTCACACTATAATAAGTGGGTGCCTAACGCGATTTTAGCTTATAGATAGACACATATACTTTAAATAAAATACAAAAATTATAGTAAGGCAGGAAATAGAGCAAGGACACTTGGTTATACGAGAGCACTTACCAAAGCAGCCACTGCATCTCCTGTCGAGTCTTGTCTCTGCCAACAGCTTCCTCCAATTCTCCGGAGAAACACCTTCCTGCTTCTATACAGGTGCCCGACCGCAAGTAAGGTTCTTTGCGGATCGCAAAGGAACGATTTGAGAACCGTCACTCTTATGCCGAAGAGTTGTATTCGAACTTAGAGCGTCGCGATCCTACCGACTGCGCCAGTTATGTTTCGACGATCGGGAATTTAGTTAAAAAAACTTTATTTATTACAATTATTTTAATTACAGAAAAACAGTGTATTAAGCTGAAGGCCGATCTAAAAACTAACTTCACAAACAATGATTTGGAATAACATGTAATTGATCTTATTGCTAGGTTGCACTTTAATACGTAGGTTGGCGGCTGCGTACTCAGCGTAAACGATTGTTACGATGAGTTAACTAGATACCTCTAAAAATTTCTTATACCGATTAAAAATCATACTACTGTGCATTAAATCATTCTGATTTTTTGACAGATTATTTTACTAGCAACATACTAACGTAATAGTGTTTTAATTTTTTAATCCAATCAATAGATTTTTTGTAAATAGATAATTGCTTCGTATTTTGCAATAAATTACCAGCGTTGTGTCATCGCGCTTCTCTTTCTTTTCTATGCAGTCCGACAGTGACCGCGCTTTAGCTCTTGTAAGCCTCTTAACGCAAAACTGAAGATGAAAAGGCGTAAAAGAAACAGACATTAAGTATAATTAAGTTTAATTTCCACAATCAGTACTCGAAAGGATCAAAATAGCTCCAACAGAGTCCCCTGTAGGCGACTGATAATTGTCTTTCAGTACCCCACAATTTTAATCTAAGATTCATGCAATGCATTTTACAAATATTAGTGAAAGATTGGTTATTTGTAGCGCACACTGGGATGTATACTCGTGGACAGTCACAGAAGTAAAGAGTTTCCAACACTGGCACTGTATCTTTTATTACGTCCATCATATAATTTTGTATATACCCAGAGTAATTCGTTTCGTAAGCCAACTGGGCGTCCACCATGGTCTTCTCTTGCAGAAACGTCGAACAAAGTGCAACTATAAAAAAGTAAGCATTAAAGGACACTGTGGCTTACACTAGAAATACAGGTCCCGGCACGTAAAAAGAACTCTGAGCGACACGGAGGGCACGTGTTACAATATTATACACTATTACTATTACTTTAATAAAGGCTATTGTTTTCTATACTAATAATAATATTATAAAGAGGAAATATTTTTTTGTTTGTTTGTTCCGTGTAAACTCCGAAACTACTAGACCGATTTTAACCATTTCTTCTCCAATAGAAAGCTAAATTATCAGGAACTAACATATGCTATAATTTGTTTTAAAACAATTAGAGATCCTTAAGAAAATTGCAATAATGTAACCCAAAGTAGCAAAATTTTGCCTATAAAATTCATTATTTGGCGTGCGCTGAGAAAACTATTGATGATACATTAAAATATGTAGTACATAATTAAAGTACTTATATTACCTACAAATAAGTCCACGAGGGAATATATATAACTATCATAGTTAAGTCACAATAGCTGCTTTTGTGTTCTAAAATTTAATTAGATCGCCGGTAGAAAAAAAAGTTAGTTACATTCGTATCGTACTATTAATTCTTATTGAAATAGTTTTACCATCAAGAATTCATTCGAAACGGACATCTAATTTCGCTGTTATCACGAGTATAAAAATGCAATACGCGAACCGTTCGACGCCGCCGCGACGTTCCCTACTCATCAAACCACCCTTCAAATAGGAGCAATGAGTAAAACCTGCTCTCATTGCTCTGCCAAAAAGTGGACCGATGAACCGAATGGTATGTGCTATGCTTCTGGGAAACTTATTCTCCCCAATATTCAAGACCCACCACAACCGATAAAAAATCTGTTGACGAATAATCATCCATTGTCTGCACATTTCTTAACCAACGTACGTAAATACATCAGCCTCTTTCAAATGACATCTTTTGGCGCAAAAGAAAGCAGAGAAGAAAATTGTACGCCCATATTTAAAGAAGAAGGACAAGTATATGATCTCATAGGTAGCCTTCTACCGCCATCAGGTCAAAATCCGCAATTCTTGCAAATACATTTTATTTCAGAGGCAGATCAGCTATCGTTTCAGTCAAACATATCCCCAATGCTAAAAATTGATTTAATTAACGAATTACAAACCCGTTTTGAATAGCCACAACGTATATATACGAAGTTTTAAAAATAACTTTGAACGTAACTCTTCGGAGAATTTAAAATTAATTATTCACTCAGATGGATCACCACAGGCAGAACACGGACGCAGATATAATGCTCCAATTGTAAACGAGGTGACTGTTCCCTTGTTTGACGAAGAAAAAGGTCCCAGGGATATTGTGCTGTGTGGTAGAGACGGCCAATTAAAAATAGTATTTGAATTGCACCGCGCCTGTGATCCTTTACAATATCCTTTAATGAAGGTGGCTACTATCTGACTATCCCTCAAAAATTTTTGCAATAAATAAGACTGTTTCATGTATGCAATTTTCATAAAACTAGAGGTCGTCCATTGGTCGAAATTCGACCTTAATTCATTATATATAAAGCACAAATATCTATTAGACAAATTGTAGGATAAACAAAATAGGTTTCATTCTACTCTTTATTTTTTATAAACTTTTACTTTGGTCATCTGTATCCATAGCAACCGTTTGTTTACATGGCATTACATGCGTGTGTATCTAATACATGGTAGTGTTTGTAATATTTTTTTTATTGCTTTAATGTATTTTTTACGCAAAATTTAAAAAACAATATTAGCATTCTGCACCCCTTCTCTATATAAATTATAAGTGTGCGAAATTTCATCCTCTTCCGTCCGCGCAATTTTTGCAAGTTTTTGCTTCACGTATTAATATAATAATTAAGGATATTATACTTCAAAAAGAACCAGGAGACATTAAATGCTACAATTCCATCGACACAGTGTGCAACATCGAGGACACTGTAGGTACACTAGCCTCAAGATTTTTTAAACTCTTTAAATCCATCTGGTCTGCTGCCACACGTAGTAAAGTAAAAATTTGGAATCCCGTAATAATATTAAGAAATTTAAACCCTCCAAGCCTGTGTAATGGCACAACAGTTTTAGTCAAAGAACTTCGAGACACTGTCATTGTAGCCACCATCATCACCGGGCCCGCAGCTGGACATCTCGCACACATTCCGCGTATTCTAATGATGCCGACGGATTTGCTTATATCATTTAAGAGGCTTCAGTTCCCGGTTAAAGTATCATTTGCACTAACAACTAATAAGTCCCAGGGACAAACATTTTCACTGGTCGGCATCGACTTAAGAAAAGAGTGCTTCTCCCATGGGCAACTATACGTTAGCCTGTCTCGCGTGGGGACTCCGGAAAATTAATTTATTTTGCTTCAAACGAATAGCACATCAAATATAGTTTAAAGAGAAGCCTTGCAATGATTCTTTATAGGTATTTACATTTAATTCTTATATTCTTTCTTTTTTACCCGACTGCTTGATTTTATTTAGTTATATTTTCTATTTTTATTTCCTCCATCCTACTTTAATTGTAAAAGTTTGTGTTAGTAAGATTGTGCATAATATGTCTGTTACTTCTTCGCGCAAAAACTAATGAACCGATTGCGATGAAACTTGACAGGTACATAGCTGTTACTTTTTGTCCCAATATTCCCACGGAATCGAAACTTCCGCAGGTGAAACCGCGGGGCGCAGCTAGTATAATATGAAGTGTAATTGATTTATTGTAGAATCATAATAAGTACTTTACTAGCTACTTAGTACTTTGGAATAGGCTGGACTTAAATTAATCGCTCAGTGCGCAGCTGCAGGCCAGCGTTCTTTTTACGTGAGGGGACTTATACCCGTGTGTGTTAACTTATGAAAAGACCCGTTCACGGCCTCGAATGTTGCGACTTGCGCCAAGCGACATGCGCACGCGTCTTTTGTTTCCGTCCGTCACTGCGTTACGACGCGGTGACTCGTGGCATGCTCTAACTAAACAGTTTCTTTCATTTGTTTTCTCCGCAGTCATTGTCGCAAGATGCGTGTCGCTCATAGACCTTAGTCACGCGTAGATATAGTCATTGCTTCAGTATCTCAGCTGTAATGCTGAAGCAGTGATTTTTTTGCTGTGTGATTTTGTCTAATTGTTATTGTAATTGTATCACTACTATTGTGAGTTTATTTTATTGTTACTAACACTGTATGAGTCTCTCACTGTATGGTTACTCTCAATAAAGAATTTAATATTATTATAGTATGATTTGGCCTTTCCGAAGAAAGCTGATCAACCTTCCAGCGTGGTTGTAGGTGGGTACTACTCATAGGTACTACTAATGCTATATGCTCGCGATTATGTCATGGTGTCCACATAGACGTACATAATAATAATATAATCCCAACCTAGTTTCGGTCACGGTAGCCAATTACACCAGGGACTAGCCAAGTACCGATAAATTACGTCACATGATTTTTGGAGCCCCCCAGTATCCTTGTCACAGGTGGTCATATTTGTGCGTTCGGTGTGACAGTATTTGGTGTGACGTCAGATATTTTTCAAAAACTTTGAATTAATATTGATGGAGTGGGTAATATTTTTAAGTTTTTCGTAAGAGCTCAAGATGATAAGATAAGATAATCATTTATTTGCTCAAACATCAGTACAACATACACAACAGAAATTGTCAGAATGCAAGAGATAGAGAGAGTTTTAATATTTTAGATCACGAAGCTTGTGACTCGTCCCCACCTTTTCCGATGCAATTACACTTTGTTGACCCCCTCAATACCCCTTAACGTGTGTCGTTAATAACGGTTGGCCCCTAAATAGGAGATGTTTGTAGGTGTACTAATAAAAATTGAAGTTCCATACAAAAGCGGCCTAATATTTAAATATTTTGTACTGAACATTGATATTTTTTTTGTCTCAAGACCATAATTTTTTTCAAACTTATGTTTCTAGTACCAATGTAGGTTTTTTGATGTGAAACATCTATAGCCGCGGGTGAAACCGATTGATGGGGTGGCGACGCATGCCGTGGCTACGCGTCGCCATGCTATATTTTCTATACAAAATAGTGTCGATGTTTCACATTTGCCAGGTGTCCCACGACGGCTCAATTTTTTTTTTTAGAACGTTTTAATGCACGTTTAAATATTTATGTAAATATAATTGTGTAAGTGTTGCTGTTTTGTAAGCTGTTTTTTTTTATATATTTTAGAGTATGCCCAAAAATAGAAGTGTTCATATTTAAAAGTAATCATCATCTGCCTAGCCTTTAGGGTCGGCTTCCAGTCTAACCGGACGCAGCTGAATACCAGTATTTTCCATGGAATGACTGCCTATCTGACCTCCACAACCCAGTTATTGGATAATACGATACCCCTTGGTAATACTGGTTGTAAGACTTTCGGGCTTCTGACTACCCGTAACGACTGTTAAAGATCCACGAATGACAGCCGAGATCAACGGCTTAACGCAAAACTGAAGATGAGAAGGCATAAAAGAAACAGACAGTAAGTATAATTAAGTCCTGACCTCCACAACCCATGGCATAAGCATAATCAGCCTATAATGTTCCCACTGCTGGGACACAGGCCTCCTCTCAGTGAGAGGGAGTGGGCAGTAAGCCACCACGCGGGCTCAGTGCGGGTTGATAGATGTCACGTGTCTTCGAATTTTTGGTTCTAAGACATGCCGGTTTCCTCACGATGTTTTCCTTCACCGTTTTAAAAGCAGTGGTGATGATATAATTTACACAAAGTAAAGCGCTTGACTAGGTTCGAACAACAACCAACAACAACGACACCAACAACACAACACAACAACAACATACACAACACAACTTGTAAGGTGCGGCCGTTACCACTGCACTGGGCCACCACTGCTCCCAGTTACTGGGTAATACGATAGCCCTTGGTTACTGGCTGTCAAACATTCGGGCTTCTGACGACCCGTGACGACTGTCAAAGATCCACGAATGACAGCCGGGACCAACAACTTAACGTGCTTTTCGAGGCACGAAGATCTCGATATGTAAAGATCCATGGACTGACGACCGCGGCAGGTGTTGCTTAACCTGATTTATATTACTTAGCCACCGCTCTCATATTTATAAGTACTGTTATATCTTTCTCAATATATGAAAGTAGGGGCGTAAGAGAAAGGAAACTATATTTAATGTTTAACTAGATTATTATATTTTATCAAGGAATTTTCCTAATAAACCGGCAGGCCCTAGCTCTGCCTACATATTTTCTAAACAAACTACCATCACTTTTCCTTCCAAAACTTATTTCAAACTTGCTTGATTGTTCGAGAGTAACCATCGATAATATATTAGCAGCCAGTCAGCATAAGGTTGACACATGCAGATAACCTCTACAGTACTCTGACTTTTAAAAGTTTGTCTAAGTATTTTGTTTGGACCCTATATAAGGTACACGAAATATCTGAAGGGGTCATTGTACTCATTATTATGAACAACTATTACTATAGGACAAAACGTGAAATCGCAAAACAAAAATCTGCTGTTCCATACATTTTGACGAGTTCTGCGAACATAAATGTAGGGAGCAGCTGATTTTTTTTTCGAGATTTCAGGTATTGGTCCCATAGTAAAAGTTGTTTGTAATGATGAATACTCGTACAATTACCCCTTAAGAGATTTCGTGTATTAATAGATATACCTTATATATCAAAAATATACTGTACTTACGGCATGGTATGATTTTTTTTATAATATAATAATTCATTGTCCAATATTGTATACGAAATCTGTCAGTTGAATAATGTGACACTCTTTCTTAGAATTTCTAAGAAAGATTTTGTTTTCGAGAAATTCTTACGACTCACATTCAGCAAATCTTAAGTATGTAATAAACTTGTGATTAATCAAATGATTGAATCTTGATTTTACCTTATTGAATGTTAACTACTGAAATGCTATTGAAAAAATATTCTAATAATTATGACGATTTTAGTTTTTCTTCTGTTACAAGCCGTGCACCTGGTGGGATTACCCATCGGCAAAAATGACGAATTTCCATACGAGCTTTCATCCGTTTATTCAAAGCCATATTGGAATGAATTTCCAAAATTCCTTAGAGTTCAACTTTTTTATACAGGATGGTCTAAAGAGAGACGCCAAAAAAAAAAATTGCAAGAAAAGCATGCGAAAAAGCCGTGTAAAAATGAAGATAGAATTTTTTTGTTAGCGGTTCCCGTAAAATTTTTAAAGAAATTTAAAAATATTATTGTAACTCGTAAAACTTTTCTTTTCTTTTCTTTGTTCTTCCTGTTCAATAACCCTTAGGCAAGTCCATTGTTATTCTTCTTTTCGAACAACATAACATAACATCACGCCTGTATTCCCGAAGGGTTAGGCAGAGGTGTACCTATAGTACACCCACATTTCGCCAGTTATGTTTAAGTCCCATGTAACAGGGGGCGAGCGTATTGCCATCAACTGGGCAGAAATCCAAACTACGGGCTGCTGCTGAGAAATTTCAGATGGAAAAACTCCATAACACTTTGCCCGACCTGGGAATCGAACCCAGGACCTCATGCTCAGCAGTAGCGCTAGCGACCACTAGACCAACGAGGCAGTTATTGCCATATATAATCAGCCTATAACGTTCCCACTGCTGGAAGACAGGTCTCCTCTCTGTGAGAGGGAGTGGGCCATAATCCAACACGCGGGCCCAGTGCGGGTTGGTAGATGTCACATGTCTTCGGAAATTTTGGTTCGAGGACATGCCGGTTTCCTGACGATGTTTTCCTTCACCGATTTGAGAGCAGTGGTGATGAAATTAAATACACTAAGTAAAGTGCCGCCTGGGTTCGAACTCGCGGCTGACAACTCGTAAGTCGGGGTCAATACCACTGGGCCACCACTGCTTAGTTACTGCCATGGTATGCCTCAATCACAGCTGTGCTGTGATCATTCAGAAGATCATTATTTTCTTGATATTGACATTGACATTTTGGTAGTGTTGATAGAAATTATTAATCCATTCGTAATGAATGATTGATGGAATTGAATTATGAAAGCTAAGGTGAAAGCGCCAAGGTTGCCCCCGAATTTTCTTACGTTTTTTTGCAATTTGCAGGTAAGCATAAGATAAGGTTGTATAGTGATTAAAATATGATTCGCAAACGTAATAAATATGTATTCACAGAATTGTAATCATAACATTTATCAAAACAACTCTCTTGGTTAGTAGTGACATCAAATGTTATGATTTCATGCAATAATCAGTCAATGGGGCAATTTGCACTTAGAAAGTTGAATTATAAAAATAAAAATTAAAAATATTTCAGATATCCATAGTTATAACAAAATATTATAATATTAAGATTGAGCAATTACAAAAATAGAAATTAAAATTAAAATTGAAATGAATATCATAATTAAAAGTAAAATGGAAATTAAAATCAAAATTAAATTACTGATTAAATTTAATTTCGCGGACTACCTTAAGGTATCTCCCTTAAGCAACGTAATGTACGTCTTACAGCTCATGTCAATCTCTTTCTTCTGTGCTTTCATTCTATAATTTTCTTACATCTTTTCGGGTTTTTGGTGAAGTGCATCTGGGTTTCTCTATAAATCTTTACATTCCACGTGATGTTATTTGTATTAAACCCAAACAACAAATATGGCGAAAAATTCCAGATATCTAACTTCAAATTACCAATTTAATAAGAAACATACTGTTTTCTCTAATTTATTATTGTAATAACTTCGCATACATATTAATCTATAACTACAGTACTGTCAAATTATTGATTAATTAACTAATAAAACAGGCTCATTTATCCATAGAGATTGTTTGCAATCGACGTCTTCTCAGTTCGTCAGCCGCAACCACATTAGTCTTCTCTAGTTAGGACTCATGGGCTGCTCCATCGTCGAAGCCGAATAACTTGGCTATTGGTTTTAATTTATGCCTCCTCTTATTTCATAAGAAGCATACCTCAAAAGACTTCATCTGCCTATTTTTTTTCGAGCTATGTTGGAGTCGTCTTCGATTCTAACCGAATACAACTGAATACCAGTATTTTACATGGAGCGACTGCCTGTCTGACCTCCACTACTTAGTTTTATGGTTATGCCATGGAGGGATAAACAAGCATTCGATTCTCCCGATGGTTGATAGTCCCTGCCGCCTGTTGACATATTCTGCAATAGTCGTCCAAACCGATACTAGCCATCGAAGCGGGAGATGTTATAGTGCACAGGTGCACTCTCTCTTTCCTCATTCTCATAGGTCCGATGGGACGGCAATCCGACACGAATGGAGAGAGACCAGGCGCAGGACTAACGGCTTAACGTGCTTTTCGAGGCACGGGGGTAACACACCGCCAACTTCCAAACTCCTGGCTGTTACTATAAAATTCCTAATGAAAAAACCTAGTAACACTTTGCCCAACCTGAGAATCGAACCCCACGCTCAGCATTCGCACTTCCCACCACGAGCCCAACAGGCCATCTGCAATACTTTGCCTGCCCTTTTTAAAGAAGTTCGTTACTGGGTAACTTCAAAAACAATAGAACTCGAAATACACACATCAAAAGTGTCTAAAGATCAATAAAAAATATAATTATTTTTCTCAAACATGCATGGAAATATTGTCATTATTTTCGAAAAAAGAACACGCGAAGTATCGGATTTACGGACAAAGAAAATCAAATCCATTGCTGGAGCGTTTTTTGAATTTGGAACATTACAACGCTCCAGCAATCTTGAATGAAACGCCGTGCTGGGGTTATTAAATACTCTTTGATTGGATCTCTTTTATCATTCTTGGCATACCAAAGTAAGTCTCTTTGCTTAGTACAAATTGCGTTCACGTGGCTGTATAGATAAATGCGTTTGCCTTTCAACACATGTATTAAATAAAAAAATTGGCGGCAAAGCTGAAAATTCATCTTGATTTGTTATAATTTACATACTTGATAAATATAAATGTAATAATTAAAATGAGTTCCAACGGTTCAGAGAGTGAAATGAAGATTGATTGTACTCCACCAGGCTTAAGATCAGAAGCCAAATTGGCAATGGAAAACCAATTGACAAAATTGGCAATAAAAATTAAAAATTAACTGTATAATATAAAACGTATGTTTTAATTCCCTGCATTCTTTTGAGAAAAGCACTATATATGCCTCGGCGGAAATGGCAATTGCCTGTCTCGTATTAGTGAAGTCCTCGCCTACGGCTTGGCCTTCAAACTCCAAATTTCACGGCCTTTGCAATAATGTACTATTATTGCCTTATTGAAATTAAATGAAAATGTCTATTTAGATTGATTAAATAAAAAACTTTTTTACAAAAAAACAACAGACTTCCAAAAAAAAAAACACAAAAAATCGTGAAAGATAACTTTAATTTCGGAAGTCGGTGTCTTTGGTTGAGTATTTTCGTTTTAGGCCACCGACTTCTGAAATTAAAGTTATTTTTCACGTTCTTTAGTGTTTTTTTTATAACTCTGGAAGAAGAAGTTTGGAAGTCGGTTGTTTTTTAACCGACTTCACAAAAAGGAGGAGGTTCTCGATTCGACTGTATTTTTATTTTATTTTTTAGTTTTTCTTTTTCACTTTTCAGTTGTGGTACCTACCCCACATACATTCGTATACCACTACTTGATATGTAAATAACCGTGACAGGAAATGATTACAACATCATCAATATAAACCAAGTGGAAAAAATATGCATTATTAGGGATAACTCAAAAACTTCTAGTCAGTACTTGATCAAATTTAAATGGGACCACACGTAAAGCACTTGTAATAAAAAAAGAATCATCCAAATCGGTTCACCCAGAAAAAAGTTCTGAGCTAACACACATACAAAAAAAAAACCCACGAATTGAGAACCTCCTCCTTTTTTTGAAGTCGGTTAAAAATGGTTTCATGTATGTAAATTGACTTATTACTCTCCGTTTTTGCATTAATAAAGACTTTTCGTGATTTTTGCTTATTTTGCAACTTAGTTAATCCTGACATTAAAATGTGATAAAAAGAAAAAAATTCAAGTTTGTAAAGGTTTTTGTTGCTTAAAACAAACTATTAGTAGTCTGTATTTCCGCCGTTCACGTGTATAATACAATCGCAGCGATTGTGTTATACACGTAAATATGATACTGAATATGAGTTCATCCAAATCACGTTGCGGAATGGCCTGGTGTGTGTACGGCATCCATATTTGGCAGGGCTCTTCTTTGAAGCATATCCCATTCGTTCTCATTGGGATTCAAGTCTGACGATTTAATAGGCCATGGTAGGACGTTGACATTAGCTGCGGCAAGTGTGTTTGCAACGACTCTGGCAGTGTGTGGACGTGCATTATCATGCATAAACAGAAATGAAGCACCAAATTGGTGCCACAAAAGAATGACAACATCTGAAACAATCGTTTCAACGTAAATCTGTGCACTGAGATTGCCTCTGATCCAAATCAGTTCGGTTCTACCACCGATCCAAATCAGTTCGGTTCGACCGCCGATCCAAATACTCGCCCATATCATGATTAATCCACCATTGTATGCATGGACTTCTTGGCATGATTTTAAACGTCCATGGCATCCAGGAGGCCTCCAATATCGTGTACGTTTAGTATCTGGCCTCATACCAATGCAAGATTCGTCAGAAAAACACACAAAACGCCACTCTTCTTCTACCCAATTTCTGTGTTCACGAGCCCATCGTAAACGGGCTCTGCGATTGTGGGGACAGTAGGTGGTACACGTAGCGGCCTTCGGAAACGGAGATTGACTTCATGCAAGTGATTTCTTATGGTTTGATTGCTTATTAACATCTCTGAAGAGCTATGAAGCCTCGTAAACAACATCATCGTGCTCATTGTACGATTTCGTCGAGCAGTAATTTATAAGCAAAGATCTTGTCTGCGTGTGGTGATGCAAGCTTGTCCTCTATGTCTACCACGCTGCCAGTGATGCGGTAACGTGTCCAAAGTTGACTTATAACACTCTGCGTGGTGCCCAGAGCGATTTACCCATAGATATCCGAGAGATATGCCTTTACTCTATATTTGCTCAAGCTTATGTGTCGCCACCTTTTCCCCACTCCTGAAACTCTCACATAAACAAAAGAAATAGATACGGCACACATGATGCATTCTTCGCACACAAACAAAAAAATATGCGTAACACTTTTGTGCTATTTTATTGCACATATGCTCAAAAGGGGCGGGCACTAGAAAGTATAGATACAGTCACTGAATGCACACATGTAACTCTAGCATCAACTAGGGAAGAGAGGTTGGTATAAATATGTGATCGATAAAAATATCGATGAATACCGACTGCAAAAAGAGGTGTTTTTTGGACGTATTTGGTACCGTTCTTTTTTTCTGCTTTTCCACGTGGAATATTAAAAGACCAATAACACCAAATCAAGTAAAAATATAATATTTTCGTTTGCGAATAACATTTAAGTAATTCAGTTCCTTCAGTTTCTCCCTTACTCAGCCCCGGATTTAGATTTTTTTCGAGGCGGGGCAAAAACTGCAATCTGCCGCTCCCCGCCCCGCCAATCCTTTAACGTTTTACATGAATCCTTATTTATTTAAATATACATGGACATGTCGAACAATTATTTAGGATAGGACAGGACATATTTGAAATAAATCGTGAGATTATAGCATACTAGCTTCTGTACGCGACTTCGTCCGCGTGAAACTTCGGCCCCCGACCCACCGCGTCGTTGCGCATCACTCGCCCATGATATTACTTCCTTTTCGCTTAGCGTTCTTTCTGACCTTTTTTCTTACTGCTCGGTTTCTAGGGTAAGGTTTCTACCTTCTTCAAGAATTGGGCTATCAAATGCAATAAGATTTTTTCAAATCCGACTGCTTCTTCCAGAGATTAGCGCGTTCAAACAAAAAAAACTCTTTAGCTTTATTATTAGCAGAAGATTAGAATAAAATTTTTACTCTTTGAGCCTTTTGTTTTGCAAAAAAATCGATGGCATTTTCATAATTAATCTGATTGTCATGATTTTTGATTGCTAAGATCACACCCGACTTATGCAGAAAAGCTTAACACCAATTAAGGCAATCTAGAATGCACCAGCGAGCGGAGCGAGCGCGAAAATTTTAGCACTGCCTCAAATAAGTTAGATTTTGTAAGTCCGAAAAGTTTTAAGAATTAAGAGTCGCTAGGCTATAAGAACGAGCAAAGCGAGCTCGAATATTTTGCCAGAAACATATTAGGTAAATTTTATCGATCGATAATGCTCCAATCCAACGGCTGCGCCAGCGCTCTGTGGTAAAAACTTAAAGGAAATCGTGTCGCCTTTCCGCATAAAGGCGGCGAAATGGGCGGGACGCCCGGCGCCCTCGCTAGGCGATGTAAAATTTCTAAAATAAAGGATTTGTTCCTTAAATTTTTGGCCACAGAGGTGACAGAAGCGCTCATCCTCCTCAGGTTCGCCACGGCATAGATCTGTTGCAAGAGATGGAAAGCTAACCTTTTTGTATCGCCAAATAAAAATGGAGCATGTGTTTTAAAAACAGAGAGTTTCTGGTAGAATTCAACTGCTCCGCCCGCAACCCGCTCGCACCGTTTGACGATCTATGCCTTCGCTAATCACGTAGTGATTTTGTCAGTGTGCCACTCGCAGAGAAAGATAATAAGTGATGCGCATCTCACTTATCGCAGAGTTGCGGTGCGCTGAGTGGTGCACTTGTTTGCCACGCTTAAATTTGCCTTTCCCCCCTAGATCCGGGGCTGCCCTTACTTAAAATTAAAACTGTTCAACTATCGCACATAAAAGAACAATTAAAATAGGTACTTATTGAACATTATATCTGTCGCTTTCATAATTTAGTTGTTACATTCTTAGCCAAAAAATGTAAGCAAATATCAATATGTTATTCCATCACACATTTTGTCACTTGGATAATATTATTATCCATCGGGGTCTTGCTCAAACTGGTGAAAATCAGTCGATGAGAAAATATTTGTATCGACAAAGTGTCTAAGAGCTTTTGGGACTAGCAACGTCTTTATGGACTTTGAAGTCACTTGAAATTACCAACCAATTATTTTCTCTGCATTTTGCATCTACCTATTTATGTTCAATTTCTGGATCTATCGGGAAACTGATATAAAATGTATTAATTCTCGTTTAAGATTCTTAATACAATTTCTTATTAGAGCAACTAACAATTATCGATATCCATATCTCAGTGCTGCGCACCACTAATGCATCGTTTTGACATGCGTCAGTCATTAGGCAAAGGCTGTCGCATGTCAAAAATATTTCACAACTAGATAATTTGTAAAATACTTAAATATTATAATTAATGCAGTGATTTTTTAGTTACCGGTGGTAAGACAAACCACTTGTACTAAGGTTTGTTGTAATTGTGCTATATTTTCACACAAGGACGGAACAATTCGGCATTTCGTAAAAATACGAAAGCACACTACACGTTCCGAGGCAAACATATGACTAAACGGTGCTCACTGCAGTCACGCGTATTTAAGGTCAGTTCAACCCAACGGAGGCGACATGCGCCACGCCTCCAAGCCATATCCCTCGATATCCGTGGATTTACCACAGCACGTTGCCAAAAACCAGCTTCCAACATTCCCACGGGTCTGGTCTTTTCTTCTCGGGTCAAATGGCGTATTCTCAGTAGTATGGCAGAGATTTTACTGATTTGGCCTCAAACCCTTTGCAAGATTACGTATATAGGAATACGACTTGACAGAGGATTTTCTTCTTTTGACCGAATTTCAAAAACTATTCTCTTTTCAAATAACGAAATTTACTGAAAAGTATCCATAGGAGTTACAAAATTTTTAATTGAAAGACCAGATTTTTTTGTAACTAGCAATAACATGCTTGATTCCTAGACACTTTTAATGAGTGTGATAACGGAAAAGGTTTCAAGCTACAATTTTTAGTCTCTCAGCAAGAACGACAGTGGCCGGGCTCATTGGCAGACAGTTTGACAAAACGACTTTTAGCTTACAAAAACTTGCTTGCAAAACGCTCCCTGTATTAATTATTCAACGAAAACTTGGACGATGCCGGCCGAGCCCATATTTTGCATTATTTGAAACATAGCCCAATTATAAAAGTGTATGAGACATCGTCCTCGTTTTTAGCCGACTGAGGGACAGCCAAGACTGGATTATGTTTTTCATGCGTTTCTACATGGAACAGATATATCTGTTCCGTGCGTATCTATGTATCTTTGTATGTAGGATTCTTGTTACCTTTGAAGCATCCAAATGGCTGGATGGATTTGTCACACACAGCATGTAAGTCCCATACATGAGGTGTTTATCGACTCGTCTAGGTCGTGCAACGGTCATAGGCTAGGTTTGGTAAAAAAAAAAATGGCGTATTTTAGGCATCGAAAGTTTTTGTTTTGTGCCTTGACCACGCGGGGTATCAAAATAAAGGGTTTGAGGAGACGATTTAAAAACAGAAGAGTTTCTGTTGGGTATTTTGGTTTTTAATATTTTTTTTGAATGTTGAGTTTTATAAGGGAATGAAAGAAACCTTCGGTAGATGATGCAGTAATTACGGAGGTCGGAAATAAAGTGTAACGTTATTTTTAAACATAATAAAACATAACGCCTGCTCCTATTATCAAAAAAAAAAAAAAAACAAACATGTTTTGTTTTCACTCTTTATTATATAAAGGGATCGGTTGAAGTGTATGAGAAAAGGGTATTAGACTGGATTTTTTCATTAGAGTTTTCGAAACTTAGAAAAAAAATAAGCCAGAGTGAAAAAATGCTCAAAATATGGCTAAGTTGTATGCGTTTTAAAGTCTATGCTAGACAGAGACAACACTACTAGCATCTGACGTCAAAACAAAGGAGCGCTACACTGACACGTTCGTTTTTCGTGGCAAGGATAGAAGAATAATTTATTTCAAAAGCGTGTAACTTCTCCATTTCTCCACCAATTTTTTTTTTCACAAGCCGTCTTTTGGGTCTTTAAAATAAATATTTATTCATGTGTATTTTTTATATCAGTCTAATACCCTCTTATGATACCCACTTTTCGCTGTGTGTGTGTGAGGTCATGTATTACAGGAAGCGTCCCTATTTGCAATAACCAGGTACGGATCAAAACTCCGACTGTGTGCGTGTGCGCTCGATGTATGAAACCGACCTTCTGTACCTATGACCTATTTTGTAGTAGTACTGCCTGTTCCAAATGTATCTGACGAAAAGATAAACAAGTCATGTCCATTTCCAGGTAAAATTCTTGCGCAATCACTCTAAATGATGTGAATGAAATAATCACACTAAAGGGTTTTAACACATTCATCTGTATTTAGAAGGTTTCAACTTTATATCTCACCACTTTTCCCACAGTAGATATAATTTTTTATATAATCATATCATATATTTTATTATTAAACATATTCTGTTTAAATTAAACTTCCCACAATTGTTTGACTAACATTATAAAATTGCATTTGTATTTGTGAAACCATCGAAATCATGTCAAATGAAAAACATTTTTTGGTGATTTAAAATTAGAATTTCGGGTTCAAGTATTCAAATAATCAAATCAACGCGTACTTTTTATGATCCATTTGTATACATTTTCATCTTAAACTTTTGGAACAGACTTTATAGATGCTAGGTCCAATAAGAAATTGCCTGTATATGAAATTTGCACGCTCTATTAAGTCGACTGAATACCAAATGTATAGATTTGTCGGGAAGGTCTTCAAATTTTGAGAACCATTGAGCTAGAAGATTTCGTATGAACAATGAACATCAGTCAATTTGCTGATCCACTAAACATAAAGGATATCTTGAATGGGCTATACAAATCGGGGTTCAAGAGCTTGCTTTATTAAGTACCTTTCTTTCTTTAGGGTTCCGTATCTCAAGGGTGAAACCGGAATCTTAATAGTTTATTTTTTTTTTTTTTGGTTGGGAACTCATCAAATGACCTCTCCCACTCTGGGCGGAGCGGAAGGGCGTGTCAGACTCTTACTGACTAAAACCCACCCGTGTTCCTTCAGTTGCCTGTGCGCCAGGGCCACGGTAACTCTTTCGAACAATCCGCAGCCCCGGCAGGCATCGGTCCTATCGGACTAATAACTAAGCCTACGTTAGTCTGTTAGTTACGATGGTCTACGTGTTTGTCCGTTCGTCTGCTTGTCTGTCTATCACAGGGCTTTTTACCTACGTTACTAGTCACGCATCGCAAATGAGGCCCAATTGATTATCTATTGTTATGACCCTCTAGCGGCCAACTGAGGCCTGACTTATTATCCGTCATGGGTAGAGTGGCCTCACAAGAGTTACAGGATAGGAGAGAAGATAAAAATAAGTTCAAAATATATTAAATAACGCAATTAATATTTTTTATTTCAGACGATGTTTATAAAGAGGAAAATCTCAATTAAAAACTAGATTCGACTATAAATTAGAATGTAATCTGACAGTTTGTATATGTACATGTATAATTTTTTAATAAAGACTTGAATCTTTAGATCTCTGAGAGCTGTTCAAGAGACATGCTTGATTTAATTTAACAGTATTTGCTCTGAGATGACCTCTCTTTCTCACAGGCATGCGGTGGTTATTAGGGTGGTCGCATATGTGATAATAATAATAAGTTTATTTGCCATTACAAAAAACAAGAGAAGACACATACAGAGCACTTAAAAAATAATTAACCAGCTAATAGATTAATGACCCTCACGCTGGGAGATTCCTGTGTTATGAGGGGCATCCAACCGTCCATAAATCGCTAAATATGTTGTTTTAAAAGTAGAATCTAAACTTACAGACATTTCTTAAAGAAATATTTTGATTAGATAAAAGTAAATTTATTAATAATATGTAACCAACAAACATCCTTGTATGGGGGAGTTGAATATAAGAGATGCGATGTAGTCGTAAGTGTGGTGTGGTGTGAGGGTATGTGTATGTGGGTATAGGAGTGTTGGAAGGTGTGTGACGTGATGTAGGGTGATATGTTGTAACTTGTAGATGTGGTGTAAGGTAAAATGAAGTCTGATTAAGAAAAGAAAGAAAAATTGTTTATTCTGCACAAGAAAAACGCACCTTACAAATGAACGACATTAATTTAATAGACACATACAAAATAGCCAAAATGATCGCATTCAAGCTATAAAACTTTGACAATTTTGTCTATTGCTTGATGCTAAAACCAGGGACCAAAGACAATACACATTGCTCTGTGTTGTGACACTATCAAATGACAACAAACAAACGATCAAAACAAAAACAAAATAAAATGCCGTTTGCAGTGTTGAAAAATGACTACTTTTGTAACAAACAAAAAATAATAATAAGAACAATTAACCAGTGCGTCGCATCTGTGCAAGAACAGGTCGTTGCTCAGCAAAATGCTGTGACTTCGGAAGAACCTATCGTCAACAGCGCTGATTTTCAGCAACTACCTCTCGAATGACGTAATGACGTCCCCCTGTGTGATATAATAAATCGGGTAAGTATAATTTCCCACAGAACTAAGTGTGATTCTAGCTGAACATAGTGTGTACTGTACTGTCTGTGTACTATATGATTACTGAGTGGGAGATAAACAGCTAATATAGAATGATTGTATAGTAGATTGTCACATTAATGGAGGTTATGGATGGACGATCTGTCGCATATCGTCGGTCGCGTAACGCTAGAATGGACGAGTTGATAATAAAAAGAACATTTGACCTTACACACTCCACCGATGATGCGTTAGTGAGTCGAGCGTCCTAACTGGAAGTTGCAGAAGTTACGCCCGACGCATCTTCCGACAGATGTGCGACCACCTTTTTGATACTAAATTAAATGATTATCATTAAGCAAGTATTCTTAGACATAATGGGTGTCTCAAAAGTAGATATAGGTTGTTTTCTTTTTCAATAAAATGTGAACCGATTGGAATTTCTTCCTAAATTTATTATATTTTAAAGAAGCGACTTGTTCATTTTAATTTGAACAGAATATCTTCGAAATGACCGCCACAGGCAATTTTGCAAATGCCAATATTTTTTGGCGAAGTTTTTCGTTACATTTGCACACATTTCGCGTCTTATTTCACCAATAACTAGGCGAATATTGTGTTTCAAGTCGTCAATGTTTTGTGGATCGCTGGCGTAGACCTTAATTTATTTATTTTTATTTTATTTTATTTGAAAGGTACACCAACGACCTTTTCATTAAAAACATTAACAAAAACATAACATATGCATTGAGTTATGGTGAATTAGTCACTTACAGGCGTATACAGGCGTTTTAACAAGATTTTTAACTCGTAGTGAGGATAGAAAAATTAATTAGAAACAAGAACAAAACATTAAGTAAAAAACTAAATCATAATCGAAATTAGAATAAAAAAATCAAAATCAAAATCAAAATTATTATCAGAATCAAAATTAAAATGAAAACATTAAGATTAAAATTAAACAATAAACAGTAAAATTGAAATTATCTTTGACGTAGCCCCAAAGAAAGAAATACAATGGCGTCAGATCGCAAGATCTTGGTGGCAAATTGTCATCGCCTCTTCAAATCCTATACTTACTTTTGGGACACCCATTATTATGTAACAGAAATAAACCAATATTAATGTGACTGTAGTTGAAATCCTTAGTCCGGAAAAATTTTGCACGGCCCAGTTCTAGTCATGTTAGCTTTAATAGCCCTTTGCGAATTTTTGCAGGCTAGCTTACATTCGTTTACGTAAGTCTTGTTGTCGTCAGCACATATCGGAAAATAAACGTATGGACAGCTGGAACAATCTTTATTAAATTCAGATTTTTCCATGAGAACTGGGTCGTAAGTATGTACGTTAAACCAGTGAAAGGGCCAATTTTCATCAGGAGCAACCAAGGATATGCTGCAAAGAAATCCAAGAACTGAAAAAAAAAATAAGATACCATTATTACTGCGCCGTTGGTCTAGTGGTCGAAAGTGCTTCTCCTGAACATGAGGACCTGGGTTCGTTTCCCAAGTCGAGCAAGTGTTATTGCGTTTTTTCATCAGGAAATTCTCAGTAGTAGCTTGGAGCTTGTGTTTGTGGGCAATAGGCTCGCCCATTAAATGGGACTAAAAACATAACTGGGGAAATATCGGTGTACTAAGACCCTCGGTTAGTATGTCTAGAATTTTCTAATACCTTTTATAAACTTTCATATTGAGACACGAAGCAATTAAAATTTGATCTACAGAAAAGCGGCCACATTCCTCTAGATCGTATTTTGTTGCGTCGTGTCTCAATATTAAAGTTTATAAAAGGTATTAGAAAATTCTAGACACACTTATCGAGGGTTCTTATGAGCCGTTATTCATAATTCCTTTTCAGGCACGAGATAATATTTTTTTTAAGTGGTGGCGCTAGTGGACCGTTGTGCGGGCTCTTAATAGGAAGTAGTCCAATACTTAGTCGCATCGCCTAGTTTGGGGGCCAGCATAAGTACAAAATGAAGATCGCTAAAGCTACGGTTTCCCAAAAGAGCTGTGGCCGTACTTAACCACCGCAGTGACAGAAGTCATGAAAATTATGACAGCAGCAAATATTTAAATCGTTAGATCCGCCCCACCGCGTTAAAAGATAGTCGCGTTTCTGTTTCATTTTGACACCTCTGACACAACGACGCAGTGACTTGATTTTTTTGCCATGGAGACGCTATTTAATAATGTGTGATCTCCCTCTTCTCAATATGGACACTTTTTCGCGTGACTTAGTACAGTGAGGGCAAATCTACCGATTGAAATCTTTGGTCAGTGGGATTTGTCCTTACAGTGTCAAGAAACGCTCTCTAGGGAAACACATCAATCTAACTTTCATAAATAACGTTTCAGTGGCATCATTCGATGGTAAATTGCGGACGCTGTGGTGGTAACTGCAGTTTTGGCCTGAATTCCTCCTACGCTGATGTCGGTCGCGTACGGTCGGTCGCGTACAGTCGGTCGCGTACGTTACCGAGAAGTAAATAGTAAAATACCGTACTGCGATACCGATTGCTCTAAGGTTCAGTCGTCTGCTAAGCGTGACACTCAACTGATCGTCAGTAACAGACTGAGGGCGCTCGCACAATTCCATGCTCGTGAGTAGACCGACGTACGCGGCGCTGACGAGCGAGACCGACGCGCGCGATTTGCGGCGCTTAACAACGTACGCGCCGCTGACGTCAGCGTCGCAGTGTTGTGCTATATCAATAATAATGTATATTCGTACGCGCGACCGACGTACGTGACTGACATCAACGCAGGAGGAATGCAGGCCTTACAGTTACAGATCGACATCGACATTAAGCCATGCGCTAATGTAGACCCCGAAATTCAAATTTACTTACGTTTTTTTGCAATTTGCAGGTCAGTTTCAGGTTGTGTGTTGATTAAAATATGATGCGTGACCGTAAAAAATATGGCTTTGCAGAATTATAATAATAACATTCAACTCCTTCAGTTAGAATTGGCCTCAAATGTCATGATTTCATGAAATAGTCATTCAATAGGGTAATATGAATTTAGAGAGATGTATTGAGGATTTTTATGATTATAATTTTATAAATAAATATTTGTTTCGGCTACGGATCATATTTAGATACACATACAACCTGAAAGTGTCCTGCACATTGCAAAAAACGTAAGAAAATTTGAATTTCGCGGGCTACGCTGAAAGCAAATTATAAGGTAATAATTGTTGCATTGGTTTAATAAATTTATTATTATAGGAAAAGTAGGATCGAATGGGATAGCATAACGTATTATTAATTAACTTACCTAAAATAACGGAATGTTTCCCAAAAAGTAGCTCCATTTCAGTATTTACCAAAAGTCAAAATCAAAGTAAATTCTTTTGTAATTACAAGTATAATTTAATTACACTTAGTTCTAATGAGATGAATTATTGGGCAATTATTTTTTTATGAGAATTCTACTTAAATTGGAAAACTCATTACGGGAAAGCAATAACAAAATTACAAGCAATTTTTTTAGGCTGTCGGCAATAAGGTAAAACTATATAGGTACTACAAAAAAATAAGAAATCGGAACGGGGATATTTTAGCCCAGTCTTATGTTCCTAAGGGCACTTAGTTTGATTCCTAGGTCGGGCAGCATTATCAAGTTCATCTTTAAGGTGAATCCTCAGCTGTAGCCCGCTCAATACAAATTTTCTTTGGTTTTTTTTTATCAAAACACGTTCGCGACTATAGGAATGATATATTTATTGGATAAGAGCTGCAATTTGCAAAAAAAAACAAAAACAATTTGAATTTGTCGGGCTACAGCTGAGGATTCACTTTAAGTAGGTTTGGCCCTCTGTTTACGGCACCAAGCTTGCCCCCTATTTGGTACATAAGAATTCTTCATAACTAGCGAAATATGTGCGAATAGGCACTAGTGTTAATATTAATACAGTCTCAGAATTCAAAAGCGATTTTCTTGGAATAACGTTTGACGATAGCGAACTTTGAGATTTGACCTCTATATTATATTTTTTTTATAAAATATTTTGTTCATAATAACATAAAAATTAAATTCATACAATAGAAGAAAATCACTTTTAAAAGTTAGTACCGTCACACGGGGTGAATATGAATGCAGGGGTGAATCGGAACTCCTGGCAGCGACCTCTCGCGTCCGGCCCTGGTTCAGGCCATGGTACGGGGCGAGAGGGAATGGGAAGCCATCACCTCCTTCTGCGAAGCAGTAATTCACGCGAAGGAGGAGGCGGAGCGCGAAAGGGAGAGGCAATCTCTGCGCCCTCGCGCCCCTAGCCGCCGCAGGAGGAGACACCCTGGGCGTCGGGAGTCGATTGCCGACTGCCGGCCACCGTAGGCGCGGGCTTTCGGTCGGCGAGCAATGGGCAGCTCGCCGTCCGGTAAGGATCAGGCCCGGGTCGACGGTGCGTCGTGATCCACGCGCGCCTCAAAGTGATGTCAGCACCATTGACGGGATCCGATAGAACCGATGCCTACCGGGGTCGCGGATTGTTCGAGAGAGTTACCGTGGCCCTGGCGCACAGGCAACTGAAGGAACACGGGTGGGTTTTAGTCAGTAAGAGTCTGACACGCCCTTCCGCTCCGCCCAGAGCGGGAGAGGTCATTTGATGACATCCCACCCAAAAAAAAAAGGGGTGAATCGGAACGAAACTTTAATAAAAGGGATTTTAACATTGAAATAATATAGTTTGTGGCCAAAAAGGACTCTAATGTGTTTACTGTATTATAATTAACGATTAAGTGGCCTTATCGGCAAGAAAATATATTATTTCAATGTTAAAATAAATTTTAAAGTTTCGTTTCGATTCACCCCTTCATTTTAATTCACCCCGTTTGACAGTACATGTTAGTGCTCGTAACTTTACTAAGTATAATGATTCTGCCTATCCCTTCAAGGAGTACGGTCGTGATGTTAGCCATATTTATACCTACTCAAAATTCAAAATCAGAGACTGCCTCGTTGGTCTAGTGGTTGCAAGCGAGCTGCTGCCACTGCTGAGCATGAGGTCCTGGGTTCGATTCCCAGGTCGGAAAAGTGGTGTTGGATTTTTCCATTAGGAATTTCTAAGTAGCACCCTTTTTTATTTTATTTTTGGGTGGGAAATCATCAAATGACCTCTCCAGCTCTGGGCGGAGTGGAAGGGCGTGTCAGACTCTTACTGACTAAAACCCACCCGTGTTCCTTCAGTTGCCTGTGCGCCAGGGCCACGGTAACTCTTTCGAACAATCCGCGACCCCAACAGGCAACAGCCCTATCGGACCCCGTCAATGGTGCTGACATCTCTTTGAGGCGCGCGTGGAACACGACGACCCCTGAGTCTGAATTTGTGTCCGGTCGATGGCAATAGGCTCGCCCCCTATTACGTGGGACTTAAACATAACTGGCAAAATGTGGATGTACTTACTATAGGGATACCTCTGCAATACGCATCGACGATAACAGGCCAGATGTTATGTTATGTAAAATAAAAAGAATAAAAAATTGATAAAAACATCAGCCATCTCAACCCGAAGAGGTTCAAATGAATAGAAAAGGCTAATATAAGGCAGATGTTACATTTTCGCAATAGTCACGTGCCAAGATTTAAATCCGAGGTAATTTCATGGGGCGTCTGTCTATTAGGCTCGACCATTTACAGTGTCATTCAAATGCGCCTGTCACGGAAGGGACCCAGGAAAGCATTCGGATCCTTTCAAAATGGAAGCATTTACACCGTAGTGTTGTATTTGAATTAAATAGTGCAAACAGTTTAGAGCAGGGGTTCCCAATATTTTCTTTTTAATACTGCGTGTCACTTTACGTTTTCTGCGACACCCTTGTAAAAGAAGATACTTGTGTGTAGCTTAGAATCTAGAGTCCAGCCGACTCATTAAAATAATCCAGCTAGACTCTAGCTAGATTACTATACTAAGAAAAGTCCAAAGAATATAGAATCTTTATTTTTTTAAGTACTAAAATAAGACAACGCAAGGACGCCTCAGGGCGTTGCGACGCATAGTTAGGCCACTCCTAGTTTAGAGGACAGTCGTTACGGGTAGTCAGAAACCCAAAAATCTGAAAACCAGTTTAACAAAGGGGTATTGTGTTTCCCGGTATATAGGTTGTGGAGGTCAAATAGGAAGTCGCTACATGTAAAATACTGGTAGTAAGCGGTATCCGGCAAAATTATGAAATTATGGTTATTTCTACAAGTAAATCTTTTAAAACACTTTTAGATGTCATTTTTGTTTTTTTTTTTATGGCAGATTCCAACATATATGGGAAAAGACTAAGCAGATGGTGTTTCAACTGTGTAACAGATACTTAAGTTTTAATTTCAACCGTTATCAACCAACTTAGCTCAAGTTGCGCCATAACACGCAGAACCGTTATCTGCCGGAAAAGTCAGAAAGAATTAGGCAGAACAGCGGGGGGGAATGGCTTTCATTTGACAGTTCAACAACATTCATTGCGTTATTTATGTTGTTGAGCAGACAAATTTTTCGAACATATGAAGCAATGGATTAGCAATATCCTTCAAAATTATTCAGATTGTGATTTATAGTGTGTTACGTATTTAAGATGCTGGATTTTGATATTCGTATTCATATTTTTATTACAGTTATATTGTGTCTTTATTTTCATTCCATAATGCTCATAAGATACAACCGGTTTGACTGGACTCCACCAGAGCCCCAATTCTGTATGGTAATTATTATTCCCCACGTAATCTTATCACGTGCAAACCACGTCAATATCGTGTCTTGTAGAAACGGTTTCGTTTATTGTATCATAGAGAATACGTTATTAGCAGATGTCGTGGTTAGGACTTTCTGTTATTATTTTAATTTTACTTTTGTTTTTTATTTTTATATTTTTAAGCTATTACATAGCTTTTATCGCAGGCTTTGAGCGCGGCGACCGAATCAAGAAATTCCGTACCTAACGAAAATAAAACCTAACACCCCCCACTCCGCCTACCATGTAGCTCGGCCGAGCGTTCGCTTAACGTGTATGTATATGGGACGACTGTACTTGAATTAATATCAAAGAAAAAAAAAATACTGCATAAATAAAAAATAAAAAAGTAATTATAATTGCATAAGTTGATAAAAAATGCTATGCAATAGCTTTACCGCGGCAGTCTCCGAGTGCCACACGTGTTTTTGGTTTTTATGAGTGTGTTTAGTTTAGTTTGTAATAACCCTGTGCGAGTCCTATAAATCGAGCGAGTCGAATAAATACGTTTTCTTTCTTTCTTTGTTCATAAGGAATTGACGTGGTTTCGAAATAAGGAATCGTTAAGTGGTCATAGGGAATTAGGGCCCAGTTGGGAAAAGGTCAGACAGATGATGGTGTGATGTTACATTCCGGTGTGACAGGAGGATTATAAAAGGATATTCATACGTAACGACTACGCCTTATGTCATGAATCCTTTAACCTTTTTGCCTTGTGACCCTTTTTGACCTCTCGCAGGTCAATCATGCCTTTAGTATTATGAAAAGGTGACCCACGGTAGATATTTTAAAAGAAATGAGCTATCTAATGTATAAGTTTTTTTTGGTGCTAATTTAGAACTTTTTATTGCACCTGTTATTTTGATGTTTGTGGAATTGATGACGGATCATATAGGTACCTCTACGTCACGCGTATAAGTGAATATATGCCACAATGTATTCGAATTCAAACATGCAATATAATGGCGACATTAAGGCCTAGGCAGGGGATAAACTTTTATCACTTTAACCACACCGTGGCAACGCCAATTACCATTACCATTGTGCCAAAACTTCGTGATCTCCTAAATTCATAATGGACACTTAATAGTGCTGTATTGAAATACTGGTAGATCCTCGAAAAACTAGTATTAAAATAGACCTAGCTAAGCCAAAAATATGACTTCAAAGTGACGTGTCGGTGGTCAAAAGGAATGTCAAAATAATAGGTTATTTTGACATTTGTGTTATGGAACGTTACCAAACAACCATGCCTACGTCAGATCACTATGACTTGTCATTATGTACGAGATTACAAATTATAATAACCCGACAGAAGTTAATAAATGAAATTTGTGTGACAATGTCAGTATCACAATGAGGTGGCAGTGGTCGAAACAAATGTCAAAATAACCTACTATTTTGACATTTCTTCTGACCACTGACACTTCATTGTGAAGTCATATTTTTGGCTTTGGATTACCGAACGTTAACGAATAACCATACCTACGCCAGACCACTGACTTGTGTGGACGCATTCATTTTGGCGCCGATCAGCCCGCCGGTTGAACGCGTCCCAAAGGGTCATGGCCATTCGGCTGGTCCGGGGATACCGCACGGTGAAGCAGCGAGCCTCCTTGCCAGATTACTGCCATGGGGTCTGGAGGCAAAAGTCGTCGCGCACATATGGGAGCGGCGAGAGGAGGCAAAACGTAACTCCGCTGCCGCTAGAAATTGCGGCACAGCGGACAGAGCTCCGGCGCCGTTCAGCCGTAAAGACGTGAAAAAGTAACAGACATAAGATAGAGTAAAGGTACAAGTCCGTAGCCAACTGCAGGCAGCAGCAACAGACGACGTGTCACCGTGACACTATTGGTTTCTATGTATTTCTAGGAAATACCTTCCTTAGCTAGGGAAAAGTCATTTTCATAGAGCTTGGCGGCCAGAGCGTCCGCCCTCTCCTGTCTTGCAGCATCCGACACCTCAAGCACCCTGGCACCCATGGCTACCGTTCTAAAAACGAACCCAGCCGGGGCGCCAAAATCGCCGCAGTTCAGCTTCTGCCGCATATCCGTTAGGACCACTTATAGGTCACTCCCCTTATTGACGCTTGCGTCTGCAGCGTAATTACTGCAGCCTCGGAGCGTAGGGGGTGACCTTGGGTGGCCTTGTGCCCTCTGGAGCCGGCCCCTTTGGAGGTGCCTGCTGTGCCGCCTTCTTCTTGCGGTCCTTCTTCACCACCGTCGTCCAGCCCTCCTGGGTGGAGTATCTAACCAATACGAGTAGTGTCGCGGTCACACGGCGCCTGCTGGTGCCTGCAGTCGGCTACGCACTTGAACCTTTACTGTATAAATGGGTTTCTGACCTACTGTAATGGAGCTGTTGATTTATATTATAACTGTCTGGTTTGCCTCGGGTGCATCATAAACGCCTTCTTGAGTATCTCACGGCTTGATTCGGCAAAGCGGCAGCGGGGCAGCAAAATCGAATATGAGAATGTTCGGGGAAATACCCGCGTGGCTTAGGTCGAATTGTGCCGAGCTGACCCCAACATGTTTCAGCGAAGGTAAATGTTGAACAGAGTTTGTCGATCGGCACGACCCGAATGAAAACCGAAGATGTGCAGTAATAGTAATTACTTCGGGTTGGCATTGTTCTTCAACAAATACTGCCGAACAAGCGAGTAGCACACTTTACCTTTTTTGGTTTCGGCGAATTAGTTCCAAATAATCTTCCCAGCCTTTTCCTAACTGTGTTGGGGTCGGCTTCCAGTGTAACTGGATACAGCTGATTACCAGTATTTTACATGAAGCTACTGCCTATTTCACCTCCACAACCCAGTTACTGGGTAACAAGATACCCTTTGGTAAGACTAGTTGTCAGACTTTCGTGCTCCTGACTACCCATAACGACTGTCAAAGATCATCTAATGACAGCCGGGACCAATGGCTTAGCGTGCTTTCCGAGGTACGGAGGGGTCTCGATATGTTATGAATGGTCACCCATCCACGAACCGATTGTGGCAAGCGTAGCTTAACCTTTGATCAACCCGTGCAGCTGTCATCATTTAGCCATGAACAATACTGAAATCACAGCACGGTATGCAAGAAGCCTTAGTAGCAATTTCGATCATCGATTCACGTTGCAATAAAATTTTGGTCTACCGCGAATTCCATGCTGTTTAATACATAAAAGAAACGCAATGAGACCAAACCAGCATATTGAATTTTCTAAAATATTATTATTTTCATTTAAATTTGTTATTGTTGTCTTTTGTTGGATTATTTTTTGTTTCACTAGTGAGTACCTTTTCTTGATTACAAAATCACGCCTGTATTCTAGTGTGGTGTAAGTAGAGATGTACCTAAATTACATCCCGTTTTCGCAAGTAGAGCCACGACCATGACTGGCCGTATTCGTAGCCGCGTACTGCGCGAGATCCTTAAGTAATTAGATATTATTTAAAGTGCTTATTACATTTGGACTGTTAGACAGACAAAAATCCAGACACCGGGCTGTTGAAAACTACATAATTTAATGAAAAAAAAAACACAATAATTTAATAGGTACTTTGCCTTTTAATTTCCAAAAGTAGCTCTTCTAATCTTAGATAATTTATTTCTGTCGTCATAGATGTTCACCACCACATTGAAGCAGATGAAACGCCCGAGGAAAAATATGAGAAAGTAAAAAATATGTTCTCTCTACTCGATCCTTATGAACTACCGCACCAGTACGAAATGTTGGTTGACATTGAAAATCTATCAGGCTGCGACTGCCCTCGAGTATTCTACCCCGCATGCGGAAATAATTCAATAACTTATTTCAATGCATGTGTCTTAAGATGCATTAATGCAACCACTATGCGTCGATTGGGCCCCTGCATTCATTACAGAAGAATGAACGCAATCGTTCTCAATTTGACCATTCCAACTAAATGGAAAAATTCGAATTTAACTGTTAATTTAGAGGCTGATGACGAGTTGGAACATTTGTTACTGGAAATAGGTGCCTAGTGCAGTGTAAGATGTGTTCATTCCTTTATCCGTTTTTTATTTCTAGTATGCATTTCTATCACAATTTTTATAAGTTCCTGTGTAGCTATTCACAACCATTCGACAAGTTGTCAAATCAAAAATGACACGTTTCAATCACTAATTTGCCTTGCCCTCGAAAGCAATAAGCTGACGGAAGAATGGCGGTCGTTTATTTGAATTAAACTGACAAAATTGTTGGGTTTTTGTTCTGTGAACAGCCTTTAGAGGACTCTTTTGATAAAATTTATTGAAGTTTGATTTGGCACGGAAGCGTATCGAACGGCTGTGAATAACTATGCTGTTCTGTGTTTTAGTCAGGACTAACTTGTGCAGTGTGACCATCTTTTGACGTCGCATTTTCTAGAGCCATAAAGAGACAGTGAATAATTGTTATGCTTAAACATAATAGAGGGAACGGACGCTTTTGTCCTGCACTGGAACAGCACATGCTCATAAAAATACTTGGTAATCAATCCACTTTAGCCACCCAAATCTATTTATTGTCCAATATATTTTGTTTCCATGTTCTGCAATAGTCCTGCACTAACCAGGGGTTGCTTTTAGGTACACTTGCATAGTGCGTACGGGGATCATCGTCGGTTGATGCCTCATTACATTTCATTTTGTCTAAGGGGCCTCTGCGAGTTGGCTTCGACCTCTTGTACGCCATCCAAAGAACCGGGATACAAGGTCCCGAGATTTTTAAGCGTAAAATAAAAATAATATGTTTATAATAATATAAACACTACTTTAGCATTACATTGGGGCATTTTACGAGTATGTATAAAATTAAATGTATTGATGAGTGTTGTCCTTTGTAATCGTATCTAAGTACTAACATTCGTTTCTAAGTTTTTGTATGCTAACCTTTGGATCTAGTTGTCCCAAAATTATGATTTTGAATTTGAATTTTTTGAATAACTTAAGGTGATTCCTTCAATGTAGGCCGCAACATTCATATTTTTTATTTTTTTTAAATTAAATTTTGTACTTAAAAATCAAACTGGCTTTCGTAATGCTAAAGTAGAATTTGACAAGTTCTCAACTTCGAATTATAAAATCAGAAACTGGGTGAACTGTTCTGAGAAGATGGAATCCAAAGGGTAATAATTAAGCGGTGGGCTTCAATGCTCCCTACTAGATAGGGGGCAATAATTTTTTGCAGTGGAATGAAGACCTCTGGCCGTAGTGAGCTGCTACATGTCTCCCAACATTTCCCTCACTGAATTCGGGAGATATCTGGATGGGGGAGCTATGTTCGGTGCAAAAGCTCACCCCGTCTGGTGCTCGTCTTAGGTGATTTTAATGCTCATGTCAGAGCTTGGGAGAACACCCAAGACAGACCGAGGGGACACCCAGTACAAGACTGGGCTGCGTCGCTTGACCACCGACTTCTGAATCAGGGGTCCGTTTCTACATGCGTTCGGTGGCAGTGGGAGTCAATTGTGGATTTCTCATGGGCAACTCCTTCGGTTGCCCGCATGGTGTTGGAGTTGAGTTTAGTGGTGGAGATAGTCCCTCTTTCGGACCATCGCCACATCCTTTATAATTTTACACTCTGCCCTTCGGACAGCCTTAGTTTAGTTAATCAGAGTGGGAAATGCGCAAGTCCAGGTGGGTCGATACATTAAGTATCTCGGCCTAACCCTGGACGGTCGGTGGGGCTTCGAAGAGCACTTCGAGCACCTGGATCCCCGCGTCGGGAAGTCAGTGGGTGCTTTACACGGACTGTTGCCCAATCCCGGTGGACCTCGAGAATAACTTCGCCGCCTCTACGTGGTTGTCGTGTGTCCGATGGTCCTTTATGAGACACCTGTTTGGTCAAACAGGCTGTCAAGCGTCAGATGCTGCAGGATTAAAATCAACAACCTGCAGCGAAAAATGGCTAAACGTAACGCACGAGGATACAGGACTGTACCCTTTGAGGTGACAACTCTTCTTGCACGCTTTCCGCCGCTCGACATGTTGGTGAATATGGATGCGAGGGTCCAAATCCGTGTCATCCGCCAAAAGTTACAATGGTGTGCCAGGAATCACTCAAACGTGTCACAATCAAACGTGTTGTCGAAGCCGTCCTACCGCACTTCAAAACCCGGCTGAACAGAGGAGACCGCATCTCTTATAGGCTCACTCAGGCTCTGACCGGGCACGGTTGCTTTGGTGAGTACATAAACAAGATTGAACGAAAGGCCACGGCAAATTGCCACCATTGCGGAGGTGGCTTGGATTCTGCACAGCACACGCTCGAGGAGGGCCCGGCGTGGGCTTCTGAAAGACGGGTCCTGGTCGCTAAGATCCGATGAGATTTGTTTCTATCAGCAGTAGTTGGATCTATGCTGGCGGAGTCGGAGAACTGGAGGAAAATGGCCTCCTTCTGTGAGACTGTGATGGTCCAGAAAGAGGCTGCCAAGCGGGATCGTGAGAGAGCTGATTCCGCTCGAAGAAGAAGAGAATGGGAAGGCAACCGCTTCGACGCCTAAAACGCCGAAACCTTGCCTGCATTATTTGAGGCAGCCGGGAATTCGGTGCTGCGGGCGCTCAGAGTGGGGCTCTGTCCGCCCACTGAGTGACCTCAGGGAAGATGGCGCACAGTGGTCACGTGCTGCCTTGCACACTTGCACAGTTAGGTTTCGTGGAGACCCATTTACAGTCTCCCCAGAGATGTGCCCTAACAGGCGTTGCACAGAGGGGGTATCGGATCGGTCTTTGGTATTATCTCTAAATCCCGGGCGCTACCAGAAAACAAAAAAAAAAGGTTAAAATCAACATACAGACGCTCAAGCATGCTTGCTCAAAACGATGATTGTTTATACATTTGTCAAGCTTGCAGTTACGTATGCCATCTTTAGGCACTTGTCCCACCGCCGGTGATTAACGTGAAGCGAGTAGAGCTTTTTTTTTATTTGGTTGGGAAATCATCAAATGACCTCTCCCGCTCTGGGCGGAGCGAAAAAAACCCACCCGTGTTCCTTCAGTTGCCTGTTCGTCAGGGCCACGGTAACTCTTTCGAACAATCCGCAACCCCGGTAGGCATCGGCCCTATCGGACCCCGTCAATGCTGCTCATACGCTGCTGTAAATATGCATACCATCGAGAAATCACTCGTCGCCGTCGTGTACTCACTGCTCGTTGCTCGCCACCTCTTATTTAAGCGAGTAGAGCTAGAAACTAGCTGGCCTTCGCTTAAATCTTTAAATGCCTTTTATAAATTTTTCGCGTCTCCGCTGACGCACACAGAGAGTCCGAACCAGAGCTCCGTCGAAATAATTTCTATTAATTACAAATACAATGTTCTCAACACTTAAATCGATACTAATCTATGCGTAAAGTTACGAGTGTAATCATTACTAAAACAGTTTTCATAAATGCAAAAGAGTGCGTCTATAAACATTAAAAAACGAATCAGCAAAAACCCAAGATAAACATAAGGACTTGTGAACCAATGACTCAGTGTGACTCATTACGGAGTGCGTGATGTTCGTTGCGCTTGCGTGACCATAAATGGACATATCGAATTCTATTGGCGGAACGTCAGTTACGATCATTAGTTGCGAAACTCACACTCGAGCAACTACAGCAAATTTCGAAAATTTCGCGCGTGCGAGTGCGTCCGCAACTGAGCGGTCGGACAGAGCGCCTTTTATCAATTCAAGTTCAAATCCGAGTATCCGCAAATCTCTTTTTTTTTGAACTTTTTGGTTTTTATTCTTTTTTATTAACTTAAATAATAAGATTAAATCATAAAAATGTCTTCTAAAGATTGTCCGCGCGACCGCAAGATACCAGAAAAAGTTATATATGCTTTAAATGCAAGAAGGCAGCGGACTTTAAGAAAACAGCTTTATGTTCAGTGTATACCAACCGTTATGAACCTGATTGTGATGGTTATCCGGAACAAACCTAACGTCAAATGGATCAGGAATCTAGAAAAAAAATGGCGATGTAAAACATGCATCAAAAGTAAAAAGTTCCATCTACCAACCATGTATCGGATGTATCAAACGTCACATAGAGGAAACGAGCAAACCTATACCTGAACAGCCAATCACCAGGACCTAGTGACAGCTTCCAGGAAAATAAACAACTCGTAACAGTGAAACGTGACTTCTGATATCTAGGATTCGCACATTCTGTCCGAATATGAAACTTCAGATGAATCATTTGATACACCTAACAAACTATCTCATACTGTTGACGGCATAATATCTGAAGTATATGAAACATTAACAGTTTTAGAAATGAAAAACACCATAATGGAACTCACGTTTAGACTAAATAGTGCGGAAAATGAGCTAGAAAATACTATACTAGAAAATAGTAATGTCCACCAACAAATAAATAAATTAACAGAAGAAACAAAAATGCTAGTCACTTTGTTATTCCCCAGCGACCTCTGAAAATAGCCCAGCTATCAAACTTAAGAGAAAAAGATTCTCTACTACCTCAAAGCACGCTCTCCACACCTTGTAATCCTTTGCCAAATAAGTCGAATGTCAACTGTTACAAGAGTATTGAAATAATATGTCTTTAACAAAAAATCACGGACTACGGCACTACAGCAAATCGAAGCTCTCACAAAACTAATAGAAAGCGTTGAAAATCAGTAATAAAATACCGCAAAAATCTCTGGTATCAAAAATTTACGCAGAAAAGCCTACTTAAACCGAATAGCAAAAACATGAACCGACGATTAGAGTATTTATCTTTGGCTGTCAGCAATGTGTCGGTTTAGCAGCAGCCATGAATCCATGATACACTCAAGACAAAGTACAAGGTATGAAAAGTATAGGATTATCGCGAATACGAAACCAAATGCACTCAGTAATCAAATAATAATGAGCTGTCATTATGCTAAGTTGAATCCTAATGATAAACTCGTGATATGTGTAGGAGAAAACGCTTACAAATACCATATCTCAATTACAAATTATACTAGATACATTTTATAACAACATGATCATTGTATTAAATGCGCTTCAAAATTAGTAGATAGCTAGATGTTAATAAACTTAATTATCGTATCAAAATGTATGTACAAATTATAAAAAATGTAAATTTCTTGAAAGCCAATCTCACAAGACATCCGAATTGTGTACAAAAAATAATTACCACATTGACTGTAATGATTATAATGAGAATTATTAAAACCCTAGAAACCTTGTAAAACGAATACTGAGTAACAAAACAAGTCTTAAAGTAAACACCAAACTTAATAAACTTAAAAAGGGTACAATTCCGTTCTATTTTGATCGTATAAGCCTAAGTCAACAGAAATCAGAAAACCTAATAATTCTCACTGAGAAACCACAAAAGGAACTATGTATCCCGTACTATTTTCTGGTAATAAAAAATAATTCAAAGTTTTTTCGAGCCCATAATTCCGCCATCTGTAATAATCATAATTTTAAAATACCGTATCAAAATATTGCCAGTATCTTGTTCAAAAGGGAACTACTTGAAGACATTAAAAGGTAAAGTACCTATAAAATTATTGTGTTTTTTTTTTTCATTAAATTAAGCAGTTTGCAGCAGCCCGGTGTCCGGTTTTTTTCTGTCTAACAGTTAAAATGTAATAAGCACTTTAAATAATATCTAATTACTTAAGGATCTCGCGCAGAACGCGGCTACGAATACGGCCAGTCATGGTCGTGGCTCTACTTGCGAAAACGGGATGTAATTTATTATAGGTACACCTGTACTTACACCATAGTGGAATACAGGCGTTATTTTGTAATAAAAAAAACCGGCCAAGTGAGAGTCGGACTCGCGCACGAAGGATTCCGTACCATTGACTAGGTAAACAACAGTAGGTACACAAATTAGGTGCCTACCTGTTGCCATTATTGATATCGAGCAAAAAAGGGCAAAAAAATCGCGTTTTTTGTATATGAGCCCCCCTTAAATATTTATTTTATTTTGTTTTTAGTACGTGAAAATTTCAACTGTCTAGCTATCGCGGTTCTTGAGATACAGCCTGGTGATAGACAGACGGATGGACAGACAGCGAAGTCTTAGTAATAGAGTCCCGTTTTTACCCTTTGGGTACGGAACCCTAAAAATGAGAAACGAGTGTTTTTAATATTAAAATCGTTCGAATTTACGTTATGTGCAATCCGCGCGTTCGTGCTAGGACCACTATGTACCAAAAAATATCTAAAGCACGGTCTCACCGCCGACGAGGAAGTGACCCGACGATTTACTCGCTCAAGAAACGTACAAACGATTGTAGGTCCCGGGTAATTAAAAGAGATTCATTATATTAACACGTTGCAGGACACTAAACGCCCCCAGACGTAATAACAATAAAAATTATATTGTTTCTGGTTCAGTGTCCTTCAATCGATTAATAGTTGATCGCTGACTGTTCACACCGCCGACGAGTACTCGTTTGTCGCAGCGAAAAGAACTATCAAAGATATCCCGTACATCCCGTTTTTACCCTTTGGGTACGGAAACCCTAAAAAAGTACTCACTAGCGAAACAAAAAATTATCCAACAAAAGACAACAATAACAAGTTTAAATGAAAATAATAATATTTTAGAAAATTCAGTATGTGTGTTTGGTCTCATTGCGTTTCTTTTATCTATCAAACAGCATGGAATTCGTGATAGGCCATAGTTAATTGCAACGCAAATCGATGATCGAAATTGCTACTAAGGCCTCTTGATTACCATGCTGTGATTTCAGTATTATTCATGGCTAAATGATGAGTGCTGCACGGGTCGATCAAAGGTTAAGCTACGCTTGCCACAATCGGTTCGTGGATGGGTGACCATTCGTAACATATCGGGACCTCTCCATGCCTCGGAAAGCACGCTAAGCCATTGGTCCCGGCTGTCATTACAAGATCTTTGACAGTCGTTATGGGTAGTCAGAAGCACGAAAGTCTGACAACTAGTCTTACCAAAGGGTATCTTGTTACCCAGTAACTGGGTTGTGGAGGTCAAATAGGCAGTCCCTTCATGTAAAATACTGGTATTCAGCTATATTCGGTTAGACTGGAAGCCGACCCCAACACAGTTGGGTTAAGGCTGGGAAGATTATTTGGAACTAATTCGGCGTAACCAAAAAAAGGTAAAGTGTGCTACTCGCTTGTTCGGCAGTATTTGTTGAAGCACAACGCTGACCCGAAGTAATTACTATTACTACACATATTCGGTTTTCATTCGGTTCGTGTCGATTGACAGACTCCGTTCAATATTTACCCTCGCTGAATCATGTTCGGGTCAGCTCGGCACCATTCGACCTAAGCCGCACGGGTTTTTCCCCGAACATTATAACTTATATTCGATTTTGCTGCCCCGTTACCGCTGTCCCGAATCATGTCGGTAGATACTCAAGAACGCATTTATGATACACCCGAGGTAAACCTGACAGTTATAATGTAAACCAACAGCTCCACTACACGGTCAGAAACACTTTCATACAGTAAAGGTACAAGTCCGTAGCCGACTGCAGGCAGCTGCAGGCGCCGTGTGACCGTGACACTATTGGTTGGATGCTCCACCCAGGAGGCCTGGACGACGGTGGTGAAGAGGGGCAGCAAGAAGGCGGCACAGCAGGCACCTCCCAATGGGCCAGCTCCAGAGGGCACAAGGCCACCCAAAGGTCACCCTCCACGCCCCGAGACTGTAGTAATTACGCTGCAGCCGCAAGCGTCAATAGGGGGAGTAACCTATAAGTCGATCCTAGCGGAGATGCGGCAGAGGCTGAACTTCGGCGATTTTGGCGCCCCGGCTGGCTTCGTTTTTAGAACGGCAGCCATGGGTGTCAGGGTGTTTGAGGTGTCGGGTGCTGCAAGGCAGGAGAGGGCGAACGTTCTGGCTGCCAAGCTCTATGAAAACGACTTGTCCCTAGGTACGGAAGATATTTCCTAGAAATACATAGAAACCAATAGTGTCACGGTGACGCGTCGTCTGCTGCTGCTCGCTGCAGTCGGCTATGGACTTGTACCTTTACTCTATATATCTGTATGTCTGTTACCATTTTACGCCTTTACGGCTGAACGTATTTCGATGAAACTAGGCACACAGATTGTCCGCGCTCGAGGAGAAACTTATTAACGTTCTAGGTAAGTAGTACGTTCCTATGAGATAAATCTTGACCTCAACGCCGGCGAAGCCGCGGCAAAAGTAATCAATAACATTAATCTTCTGTCAGATAAAATAATACAGCTATCTCATAGATAGCATAAAATGTGCCAGGCTTTTACTGGGCATTACGTTAGGTGTTCGATAGATGGTATTATTACATTTCAAAGGGTATTAATCTTGCCAATGCGTAAGTTTTATGTACCCTTAGCGGCTCTCCACACAAAAAGAAAGATCATAGCGTTTTGTATTACTCTTTTTTAGCTTTGCATGACGAAATGTCATTACTCTTGGAAGACAAATATCTAAGCATGATCTGTTTCATTAGATACTGATGAAAATGTAAACAAATGCATCAGAAAACGTACCTGTTGATTCAAATTTGTTGAGCCACTTACAAATTGAGTGCTTTAATTAAATTATTTCAATAATTTACACCCGAAATTCAATTTTTTTATAAACATGAAGCTTTTCGTTTGACAATAGAGGTTAATTTTAAAATCTCAGTTTTCGTAGACGGGTTTTCAATTAGAATTTAATAATGTAATTCTAAAAATAATTGTTAGAAAAAGCGATGATATATAAAGTTGAAACAATGTAACTAATTGAGAGATTACGTAAGGATTTAACCTGAACATGATTGTTTACACTTTCATTAGATACTTCTGAAACAGACTATGTTTTTTAGCACGAAGCCTACTTAATCGGAAGAACTGGTTACCAACTATGTACGCCTGAAATACCAGAGGATCATAATTATGAGTCGCATCATCCCAGAGCCGAAGTTGAACCCTGCAAGATACATAAATTGGAAAATTATTTTAGATTTTATTTATTTTGTTTTCCCTTCTACTACCACACACGTTGTCTACATCTCTCTCCTATCGTAGGTATGCTGGAAAAGATTTCTGTATATAAATGCTGCTGTTTATATATGTATAAATGTATAGCTTGATATATAGCCGTGAGTACAAACCTACTTACAGAAATAAAATCATTTATCATTTATCCCCTGTCAAAGCCGCTCAACGCACCTAAAGAAGTTTTCACTTCAATTATATCTTTTTGTATGACTTAAGAGTTGTAGGTCGTAAGTACGAACCCAGACAGGCGCATTACTGGCTGCTTTACTTTGTGTAAATTATTTCATCACCACTGCTCTCAAAAACGGTGAAGGAAAACATCGGGAGGAAATCGGCATGTTCTAGAACCAAAAATTAGAAGACTTGTGACATCTACCAACCCGCACTGGGCCTGCGTGGTGGATTACTGCCTACTCCCTCTCACTGAGTGGAGGCCTGTGTCCCAGCAGTGGGAACATTATAGGCTGATTATATAATATATATCTTTTTTATTCAGCTCGTATGAAGCGGCGCTAACTTTCGGCCTAGACTAGGTTTTATCCGCAATAATATTTTCTCGTTTATTAACACCCTTCCCTTCCATTTAGGACATAATCTTACCTATATGGCAAGGTAATCTTGAAGACTGACTGACAAAATCTCATCCCCGCGTTGGAGGTCCTTTGTTAAATCAGTCATCTTATCATAACTTTAATTTTAATTGTGAGAACGTTGTAGGCCTTACTTGTAGACTGTAGATTTGTAGACCATTATCTATTTTTTTAAGTACCTGGTACTTGTTGACAAGCCTACACTCTCCTCCCAAACCTATTAACACTGTAATTTGAAAACATTGTAAAAGCCAATTATTTTTAAAAGAGTAACCGTGGCATTTTTTGCCGGCTCTTCTCCATAGGAAACGAACAAGTGGAACCGTGCACCTAGCTTCTGACGTTTCAAGTGCCCATGTAGGTTTATGTGAAATAAAATATTTTGATTTAGATTATTTATTTTGAATTTTCATTTCAATTTGCATTTTTCATTTCCATTTTTTTATTGTTTTTGTAATCTTGATATATTATAATTGTACCTACGGATCATGATATAAGTTTTATTTTTAAATGTTTTTTTTATAAAATCTATAAGATATTGCTGTTTCTTTATAGGTAATGTAAGAACATTTTAAGTCCATTCTAATTTTATAAATGCGAAAGTAACTCTGTCTGTTAACTTCCATCCTTACACAGAGGTAGACTTTGACCTGGCTAAGAACATAGGATACTTATCATCCCGGTAGTACGTTCCCGTGGGATATTTTCCGACCTCCACGCAGGCGAAGCCGGGGGCAAAAAGCTCTTACAAAATATGAAATTTGAAATAGCATTACGTACATTTGTAAATTACATTGCAGAAACTCAATTTCAAGTCCGAGTTTCATCATTTTGAACTAAACGAATTTATTTTAAACACGTTCATTACATTTATTAAGATCCTATCTAAAATGAGATGTCCCTTTCTAAAAAGTTCAAAATAAAGTAATGTTGCTGCTCGTAAGAACGTTTAAAATATATTTCAAGCTTACCAGAATAGCCCTATTTCAGAAATTATAAAGAAAGTATTAAGTGATTGGTTATCTCAGCACCATTTTAAGTGATTGTGCGATTTTATAATTTCTAAGGTTGCGATATTATCGTCGATGTCCATGTCACGGCATCACGATAACAAGTAAAATGTATGGAAATATAATGAAGACACTTTTAAATTTCCGTCCACAATAACGTTATAATTTGTACGTATTTTCGTACATTTTATGGTGTGAACGTCCACGATAATATCGTCATGTTAGAAATTATGCAAGCGCACACACTTTCAAGCTCAAGATTAATAAACGTTACAATATCACGTACTTTGATTAGGCATTATTTCTGTCACTGTCGCACAACTGTCAAATTACAAGACCAAGGTAGAGACGGGAACATATCTAAGCCAAAGCACGTGCCCAGTAACATTTATCGATCTTGGCCTTAAATGTACGATTGTGGCTTAATAACTGTAAACTGAAGTACGTTACTTCATTTTTAAAAACCTTGACCATTAATTTTCATCTCCAATATTACTCGATCAGCACCCCAAATTACGTAACAGACTTTCAATCACAATCCGAAAGATTTTGAAGGAAATTCGTTTGCTCAGCAATGTAAATAAACCCTGTTTTACACGTTGCGATTTAATTGCCTCTGGCATACCATGAGTTAAACCAACAATAATTTGTACCATCTAAACAATGCAAGTCATGTGTGACTTCAATTTTGTTGTGTACTACTGGCAAGAAACTTGCATCGTGTGAATGGGGATTAACGCAATGAATGTTTTTGAACTGTCAAAATGAAAGCATTACCATTGTCAGTGTATTACGCAATTATCCAAGTAATATGTGGCTTCAATTTTATTATATGCCACAGGCAAGAAAATTGCATCGTGTAAATGGGGTTTAACGCAATGAATGTTGTTGAACTGTCAAAATGAAAGCATTACTATTGTTAGTATATTACGCAATTATCCAAGTAATTTGTGGCTTCCATTTTATTGAGTGCCTAAGAAACTTGCATCGTGTAAATGGGGTTTAACATAATGAATGTTGTTGAACTGTCAAAATGAAAGGCATTACCATTGTCAGTGTATTACGCAATTACCCCACTGGTTAATGATCGACTTGTACATAGGTAGGTACTGTTGAAACACTAATGTATTCTCTACAGGAGCTTAGGTCGAATAGGTCATGCCAATTGTGACAGATGTTAATGTCGACTCTGATGAATTGCTTTTAAAGCATTGGATATACAAACATAGGTATTTGTATATAATATTTGCACTAAGCCTACAACTTGATCCCATTGTTTCGATATTTTACTAATTTATCAGTATGTCGTCTAACCATCCACAACATAAATTTATCTCATTGATATGTTTACAAAGTGTACACACGCGTGTTATTATAGCTTCAAAAACCATTTCAGACACCAATCTACATGGTCTTCAAACATTATTACCGAATTTTTATATACACATTGACATTGATGAATTTTATATATTCAATTACATGAGTATTTACTTGTAAAGTATTATGTTATTTTAATTATTGTGAATGTGAGGACTATGTGGGTAATTGCTTTTTTTTCAATTGGACTGTATTTTTTTAAATATTTGTTACTTTAGAACTTTTTTCTTTTACAGTTGGTGCTTCTCATGTGGTCCTATATAAATTTGATTAAGATCTGACTTGTAGTTTTTGAGTTATCCTTAATGATGCGTATTTTTTCCACTTAGTACTTATAATATTTATGATGTTCTAATAACTTCCTGACACTGTTATTTACATATCAAGTAGTGGTAAACGAAACAAATAAAACGTAAAAAATAAAAACCTTTTTACTAAAAAAACAACCGACTTCCAAAAATAAAACACTACAAAGTGAAAAATAACTCTAATTTCGGAAGTTGGTGGCAAAAATGCAAAAAAAAAACAAAACTAATGACACCGACTTGCGAAACAAAAATTATTTTTTAACTTTATTTTTTGGAAGGTGGTTCTTTTTTTGGTACAAAAGTTTTAAATTATAAACTGTTAATTAATGCCAATTATTGCTATAATATTATTCTTAAATAATGTGTGTAATCTGATTTTTATATTAGTATAAAAAAGTTGCTTTTCGTTTAGTTTCTCTAAAAAACGGAGTAGGATACGGATTTCACCATCATTTAGTAAATTTATTCCGATAGATTTACGAGTATGTGTTCACCTTATACGTAAATATTTAACTTAGTTAAAGTACAAAAATCTTGATGTTTTGACATATTAATATCGCGACATCAGTGGATTCCACCCGCACGAAGTAGGGGCGGGTAACTAGTTTAGAATAATGTCTTAGACGAATAAAGTCCTGTGGTTTTAAGTTTTCAGGCTGCTTTACGATAGTATTTTCGTAACACACTAACAATCACAATCTGAATCATTTTGAAGCCTATTGCTAATCCATTGCTTCGTATGTTCGAAAAGTTTGTCTGCTCAACAACGTAAATAACGCAATGAATGTTGTTGAGCTGTCAAGATGAAACCTATTCCTACTGTTAGAGTGTTACGCAACTACCCCGCTGGTTAGAATATGTATTTTTTATAGTTCTGAGATAGTGTTTTTTGGAACGGATACGGTCACATTTTGATTAAAAATGAACTTCACAAAACTCTGCGTATGTTTTCCAACAACTAATGATGATAAGCTATCACCATGTCAAGCCGCAAACTTCTACTGCTAAATATAGAATCACAACCCACACATTTCATATCATTCCGTTTTTACAAAACTTTACAGTTATTCTATTTAGTGATTGTACTTCAGCGTCCATTGTATGAGAGAGAATTTCATCACACATGTTGCGAAGATTTTGTCTCCTTTTATAAAAAAAATAATTAATGTTTGACTTACGCTCCATAGAATGTCGTCGACCCATCACGCCGACACGTCCTACGCATTTTTCCAGACCATTGGATGCCAATGAGCAGGAAAATTTATAGGTGCGAAGGCAAGACGAAAGAAAACCAGGATTGCATTAAAAGTTTTAATGCCTTCAATAGGCACTTACTCACAGCAGAACTGAAAGAACTGGCCAGAAAATGCTTTGACAAAAACTTGGAACAATTAATAAAAGGGAGGAATGAAATGGAAGTGCAAGGAGAGAGTATAAAAAAGTTTTCTCGCCGATGTTCATAACTCATTCTAAACTGCGCATACACTAGCACCCTTGAGAGAACTGAGCAGACCTTCGGGGGAAACTGTGGTGGTGGTGCAAGAGACAAGCGGACAAGTGGGTGATGAATGGAAGAGTGGATTAATGCATGAAGTACATGTAGAATGCTTTGAGTGGCAATCAGATACGATGCTAAAAGAGTTTTAGTGAGGAGAAGGCTATTGGAGCTATATTTGAGTTGGTCTTTAGATACTAATTGACCAAGAATAAAATATTGTTCACAAAAAATACTGCTATTATAGTTCCACATAGTTAAAACTAATTTATAAATATAAAGACTTTCAATCAGTGACCTCCAAATATCTCGTTATTTTAAAACCATTGATCAAAATGTTCTTCTGAAAGTATAATTGCATAGCACATGTGTGAGTACTATGTACCTACTATAAAGCTACCATTTTCTAGGTTTGTCTTTCATTGACTTAATTGTGCCCTGGCGGCTGAGAGTATGTCATGCTCACTCAAATGTCTCGCTGGTGGTGGCGTGTGTGTTGGATCATTAAGTTCCCTTCAAAATGGTTGAGCTAAATGGTGCTGATCCATACGTCATGTTCGTGAACGGGCGCCGTCAGTGGGGACTGATCATCTCTTGGCTGCCACGGCTTATTTTAATTTAATATTGGAATTGTTGTCGTCTCTTTATTACGGACGCTTTTAACGTTCTGCATCGTTCTCACATGCATAATTTCAACATGAATGATGTAACCAATAATTTGTAACCATATTTTGATTTAAAAGAGTGTCCATGGAGTTTCTTGCCCGTTCTTCTCCATAGGTACCTACTACGCTTTGGAATGGGCAACTAGCTTCATCTTTCTGACTGACCGACCCCTTGACAATTCAAAAGTGCCTGTAATTGGTTTATTTGAAATAAATGCTTTGAGTTTGAGTTTGAGTTTGAGTTCGACAAAAAAAAAAAATATGATGTCTGAATGTTGTTCTGTGTTGTGTGTGCTGTTGATGTTGTCTGTATATCGTGGACTTATAAGAGATAACTTGGCAAAAAAAAAAAAATATTAAATCATCTCTTCTCACAATGAAAACTTATTTGAAGTGAGCTGTCAATAGAGTCAATCCCTTGCATCAGGTGGTATGACAGATCACTCTCTCACTTGCTCACTTATTTTTAAATGTAGCAGCATCATGCTGAGATAGGAGCCTTTTGGCCTCGTACAGCCTTTTGGTCTGTTGTTATTTTCATTTTACTTTGGTTATATGTTTTATTGTATTTTTATGACTGTGTTTAGTATAACATGTGATATTCCTGTGCGATTCCCAATAAATACTTTTTCTTTTGGAACGAAGTTCCTTATCGCACGGTACGGACTTCGCGGAAGAGGGCTATGCGAAAAAAATAGTAAGAATTTTCCGTCAAGACTCTTTCTTTATTTGTTTGTTTGGTTGAACGCGCTAATCTCACGAACCACTGGTTGGAATTAAAAAAATATTTTTGTTTTGGATAGTCCATTAATCGAGGAAGGCTTTAGGCTACATAAAATTACGGTACGGCCAATAAGAGCGGAGCATAAATGAAAAAGGTTGCAAAAACGGGAAAAAAATATTCCTTTTGAGAGCTTCCGTTTCGTGTGCTGCGCAAACGGTTAAAGTTACGCAAACATCACGTATGACGGAATTGTTTCCCTTTAAAAGTTCAAAAAACAGTTCGCGACAGCATATGTCTATCTTTTAAGGTTGACTCAATATAACCCTTTTTATGGTATCAAATTTGTTCTATGGATGTTCTAAATATACTACGAAAGGAACTTCGTTTCAACCGAGTGTTCCACGACACTCACGCATTTTATGTCTGTTTGCTTACTTTCCACGCTTTAACGTCTGAATGGAATTGAGTTATAGGATACTATTTATCCGGTCGCACGTTTCCGTGGGATATTTTTTTTCTTTTTGTTTTCTTTCACTTCAAGCTCAAAAAAAAGTCATTTATTCAAGCTAGGCTGAGAATCAGCACTTTTTGGACGTCAAAATTACATGAGACAGTTCCCCAAAACACCCACCCTTCACCACTTCCTAGTGCTGCTTTAGCTGGGAAAAAGAAGTGATGCAACAAACTCCCCAGCAGCACAGCTGTCTGTTCAGTTAGAAGAACTGGGTTCTAAACAATAGTAAGTAATTAACATTATGAAACCCAAAACATCAAATCAAATTTTTCGCTATAAGTCAGCTTGCACACGCCAATATACCAACAAAATTATTGAAAAATATACTCAAACAGAAATAAATAATAAAAACGTAAACACGAATTAAATACCTAAATAAAACCCTCCAGGCATAAAGAGCGTGCCTGCTTACATATGCAATGCTGCATTATATTCATATAGCTGTAACTTGAAGTCACAGAGGATAAACTAGGACCTTCTAAGAAAAATAAATAAACAGATAAATATTAATGATAAAACCATGATGAGCACGACGACCAGTCACCACAAGCACCACCCGTTGACGTGCATAACGCAAAGATTAGTCATTACCCCCTCGTCATATTTAAGAGAAGGAATCAACCCGACCTCGCGACGCTACCGCATGCAGTGACATCTAAGGAAGTATGACGAAATTGCTGCCGGTTGCTCAGGCAAGAATAATAATTATGATCAACTGTGGAGGTCGCTAGCTAGCTAAATATTGCAATACAACTCATTAAAAAACATTGTAATGAGTAGAATATGCCAATAAAACTCACTTCACCGGAGTTTCCAGAGTTTCCAGAGATTTTTACACAATAGACCGTCTGGATTTCGCCAATAACACGGATTAAAAGTTCGCGGTGAGTTAAACAGATCAATATAATTCCGGGATCCGGAAATTGAATCGAGGAAGCGACTCGTTTCGGATAAGCCTACATAATTCGACCAACACGTGGGTGTAATCTCACCCACAATACCTACTTCTTTGGATTTAATAATTAAGTTGAGTCCAAACATTTAAATTGGAATTTGGGCGTGTTTTCGTTCGTTCTGTCTTTTCCAGTTCAATATTGGATATTTATTTATAGTCTCAAGCCATCTCCTAAGCAAGCAAGGTTGGCGAATACAGAATTTCAAACTTTATTGTTCTGCCACAAGCTCTTGATCTGGATTATCTTTGCTGTGATCAACTCAGTCTCTTCCTATTAGATCTAGACCTCTTCCAAATAACGTCACAACATCCAGTTCTCCACCTTTTATACTCTGTCTGTCTTTACCACCTTCTTCAGGTTGTCGGTCCATCTAACTAAGGGCATAAAAATTAAGTAATACTGAAACGATTATAGTGAAACTATTACTCTGTACGCCTTCAAAATCGCAATATTACAATTTTTTTACAAGGCGTATGATACGCCCACTAATTTTGCTTTCTCATCATTATCATCATCATCATTATTATCATCAGCTTTTCCCCAAATATTTTGGTGCCGACTTCTAGTGTAACCTGGTGCAGTTGAATACTAATATTTAACATAGAGCGACTGCCTATCTGACCTCTAAAACCTAATTACTGGGTAACATGATACCTCTAGGTAAGACTAGTTGTCAAACTTCGTTGCTTGTTTCTGGTTGTAATTCAGTTTCCGACGAATTACTTTTTCGAATATTTCATCCGCTACCCTCTTCTACCTCAAACTCTCCATTCTCTGGTACCGCACACATCATAACTGGGTCACCTGCGATATTTATGTATAAATCACGAGACAGTTTCCGTTCTCGTGTCAACATTATCAAATGAAATAATAAAAATGGTACTGGACGAGAGGTAAAAGGGTAAAGCCGCAAGCAATATTAGGATTCTAACTAGTAACAAAAATGTGTAGGAAGTGCCTGTATTTAGAAAAATAGATGAGTGGATTGGTGATTCCTAAGTTCTGTAGCCGTACTATGACGTGTCAATACCATCATGGTTCCATTGCGAAAAAGGGATAGTGCTATCGGTCATATATAGTTCCGTCTCTCTTTCACGCTGGAACAATGATGACTTTAACACGTCATAGTACGTCCGCTGGTACCAATAGCACTATTACCGAAAAAAAAGTGTGTAGTTAGTAATAAAACCTCGTTGTCCTGTTGTTGCTAAAATTTATGGAATGCAATGCATATAGGATTTATTTTATGTGAGTAGGTTTTGCAGTACTACGAGTATATAGGTACCTGCATTATTTTTTTGTAATATTCTGCCTTCGTTTAAAATATATTCAATCTGTTTTAAGCTTAACTTGACAGGCGATTAATTTTATTCTTGAATTTTTGACATGCAATTTTTTCTAATGGATGTCATTGCAGATTTTTTTTAACCTCGTAAGGCCCAACCTAAATTTAGGTCGATATACATTACGACCCAATGTACTAAAAATAGGTGCAAGTAATTGCGGCCCAGAACTTTGATTTAGTAAAAAAGTGTCACTAAGACAGATTATTGGTTCTAAAATTTCAAGTTGACATTGTCAAAATTAGAGATGCGTTCAAGATTAATAATTTGTTGATGGCAGATTTAAATTGGCGGGATTATTTAAACCACAAAATACGTTTAAATATCAAGTCATAATTTTAGGTCGCTGGGCCGGAAATTAATGATTTTAAAAAGTGCCTTGGGCCGGAATGTCAACATTTTTTTGCATTAAATTAGGTCGTTGGGCCTTACGGTGTTAAACCGAATGGTTAGATTTGCTTTGAAAAATAAGCCAAAATTCCTCAAGTGAACTATAATATATTTTGATTTATTAACGCTAAGCAGTCAGATTATCCAATTAAATTTTAGTTATTCCGTTGTAAAATAGGTACGTATTCTATCTTATTTGTTCAAACTATCGAAAGCTCTGTTTCTGTGTCTCGATATTGTATTCTATTTCTTTGTCATTGGAACGTTTAGTGAAACGTACGCTTTTCTTCGAGTGCCTTATAGCAATAAGAATCATACCTTCAACAAAACGGTATGTAAATTTTCCCATCTTGTGTATTATTAAAAATTCTGCTTGTATGATGGACCTTACCCGCCCTATTATTTGTCTTTATTAGGACTAAATGTCTAGCCTGTGAGTCGTAATGAATTGACCTCTCGACCTAGAATCAGACTCTACAAGTACACCTTGTGATCGTGTCTTGACGGCGCACGCCGATTGGTGGATGTTACAGATTATTTTTTTTATTATTCTAAACTACCTACACTGTTGCAAATGTATTTAGTCGTAATAATTTTTATCACGCGTCAGTATTGGAAGTCTTTTTCTTCATATTTTAAGACCGTACCATGACTACGGTTTAACTTAGTGCCGTCTCTCAAACAATATATTTCCTAGAATATTTAACGTGCGCGTCCTTAGAATACTGATTGCAATCGAGCTCTTTTATTAGGACTTACGAGTATAGCAAAATCAAGATTAAAGGTATTAACGATCTTGTGCATCTAAGTTTTTATCGTGTAGTTATTTTTTTTAGAAGAAAAAAATATCGTCAATCCTATCTGCAATTCTTTTTGATTATGATTTGTTTGTGTAAATTTTGATTGTCTTTTTACTTTTTATATATGATTTGTAAAGTCGGTGTACTTTTTTTATCAAAATTATACGTATTATAAGTGGCGGATGTGTTTTCTTCAATTTATTTCACCACAGTTTGCACACATCAAAAATGAATTAGGTTATAAAACTAAATGAGTTTAGTGTTTCCTATCTGACTACTTCGAGAAGAAAGACCGAAACAATCTCAGCGGTCACAGTCTCTTTTAAAGTCTTGAAGTCTTGAAATCTTGGTCAGATCATGTAAGGACCATGTAGATTAGTGTCTGAAATGGTCTTTTGCAGAAAGAGCCACACAGATTTGAGGTAGTCAGAAGCCCAAAAGTCTGACAACCAGTACTAACAAGGGGTGTGGTGTTACCTGGACATGTCTTGGCAGTACAGGTGGAGCCTGGACTGGCACTATATTGAGTCATTACACTTTGCTTCTTATTGACGTAAGAGAATTAGTGCTTGGTGAAATTTAAACAAGTAGCGTGCTCTTTTCATTACATTATTCAGGATTTAAAACACGCTGCTTTCTATTTATGAGATTATATATTATTGATCGATTATTGATTTATTTAGATTATCTATTGCTGTATTCTTATTTGCTAACCGTATCAGTTCAGTATTTTGATTTTCTCGTTAGCCATTTTTTTTTTCATGATTAAACCTTCTGGCGACTAAACTTTAAGACATTAATCTGATAGAACATGATTAAAGTTTATAATTATTTTATAAACAATTCTATCTAGATAGCGAAGTGACAACTGAAAAGAACCCAAAAAATAGAGCCGATTTAAATCCTAAAACTCCAGTTCAGGCTAATTTAAATGCTAACTGTATTTAAACATCTTATTTCAGTTAAATGTCTTAAAGATAAAATTCTTTCTAGCGCAGAAACACAAGATCTAATTAAAGAATTCATTGGATTCAGCGAAACTTGATTACAATCGCACACGAGACGGATTTTATATAAAATTGCAACGCTATTCGAGAAATAAAATTCAGTCACTCATTGGAACAAAATGAGATCTATCATTTTTGTGAAGTTGATGTTTTTTTTTTAACTTAGAAAGCTTGTAGAAGATTATGATGATAACGATGATTATGCAACTTAATTAGAGTAGAAAACGCTGTATTTTTTTTTTAATGTACCGAGAGTAAGTAATAGAAAGAAAAAAATGGTAAGATTGGATGGTTAATTGATTGGATTGGAATAAGATACCATTTTCAGGCCATGTGTCGTATGAAGCCACTAAAGGATTATGAAAAAGAAAATGGACTGTTTTTTACTAACATTGTAGCCGATCAGACCTTTTGTTTATATCTATGAGATAATATATGTATGTTTGTAAGGAAGCACCAGGATTTATTTCTTAAAGCAGATGATATTAATATCCGAAGCCGACGAGACCCCAAGAGACTAAGCGCAAAGCGAGATTCCAAGATTAACTAAATATAATAAAAGCTGCCACGAAATGTGTGTACTTTTATGTAATAAAGTACCAAATGACCTCGAAAATTTAAACATTAGATTATTTAAAAATAAAGTTTACGAATGGTTATGTGTTAATAGTTTCTATAGTGTAGAAATACTACATGTTTCTGTAGTGTGTGAATTAATTGATAAAAAATTAAGCATGCTTATTATATTGGCAAAACATGTTTTTACATTGCACTTTTACCATTTTTATATACCGTGTTTTTTTGCAAATAAATATGACGGCACGTGATGATTTAGTCAATTTATTATAACACTTTTTAAAAGTTGTAATCGATTATTTTTACTCTGTGGTATAGAATTTATTTCTTTAGTGGTATTTTTAACTTAGAGCGGGTAACACCGAATGGGGTTGTGAGTGTCATGGCGGCGATGGCGAGCACTTGGTGATGCGATCGTCACGTGGTGCACACGCACAAATCCATTGGCTCTAAATGCAATATTAACAATTGTTGTGATTAGACTTAATCAGTGATAATCATTGTAAACATTAAATTTTATAGTTAAGTCTAGTTGCGATATTTGAAAATAAATTAACTGTGTTATTTTGTGAGTATTCTTTTCCAAACACCTGCACGTACACGCCCATGATGAAGGACCAACAGATGACGGATCAGCAACGATACGTGGTGTCTCAGCCGCTCGAACATTCCGTCAAATATATTATTATGGGTGGCCTACCAGTAGATGTTTCCATGTTAACATTGAATTATTTTGATTATAATAGAACCCCTTAGTACTAAAACGAAACTGTCTTAACTTTTAAACACTCAAGTCCTTTTAAAATACATTTAACAGTGACAGAGAAAAGAATAGACTTATGAGGAAACGCAGTCACGTGGTCATTGGCGTTACACGTATTCCTCCGTTTTCTCCGTGCGTGGTTAATGCTACTAGACCAAATATTTTTACGACATAATGTGTATTTACCACTGCCATCAAATCATCTACTTTTACAATATTTGTAAATATATGAGCACCATGTATTCATCACAATCATAATGAATGTACCTGTCATCGCTTTATATTTAATAATTTTTACCTATTGTGGTTATTAATTTATGCTAGGTTCATCGTCTTCACATATAATATAATAATTAATTTACACGAAATATTTTAAAACTTTGACTTTGAATAGAATTATAGTAGAATAAAATATAATTCTATTCAAAGTCAAAGTCAAATCATTTATTTCTAATAGGCCCTAAAAATGCACTTTTTAACGGCAAAATGTATAGTAAAATAGAATTGATTCTAGTTGCTCCTTCCAAAAGATAGTTTCGTATGGAAAAGATTGGGCAAGAAATATCACCGTTACTCTTTTAAAATGTTTTACAATATTTTGTATCAATTAATTATTATATTATACTAGCTTTTGCCCGCGGCTTCGGTCGCGTTAATTTAGACTGACTATCAATTCGGGTTATAATACAATCATGATTCGAAAGACACGTAGCGCCATCTATTATCATAAGGACGTTATTGTTGTTTTTCTCGGGAACAGTACTTTTTTGCGGGATGAAAGGTACCCTATGTCCGTTTCTGTACCCCTGACAACGTATATACAAAATTTCAGGATGATCGGTTCAGTGGTTTAGGCGTGAAAAGGTAACAAACAAACAAAGAAACTTACTTACGCTTAGGATGTCAAGACGATGCACCTAAAATAAATTATTATATAATTAAATTAGCTTCCAGTTTGATTTTGTCTAGACTCTAGTCTAAAATGTCCTATGAAGCAGAACCAGCATGTTTCCACGAATTCTTATCTAGGATATAATCTTCTAATTTGTAATATGCTTGTTTACAAAGTGTACTTTTAATATGAGTTTTAAATTTTCCTACATTTAATTGCAATATTTCACAAGGTATTTTGTTGTAACATTTAACACAGACCCCATAAAAGATGTATGTACTTCAGATAATCTATAAAATGGTAAATCAATTTTATCTTTATTTCTAACATCAAAATTGTCTATCACTTAGGGCTGATTTTACCAAAGTCAGATATCTCTCATCCGTGGAATAAAATTGACGTCTGAAAGTTCCAGTAGGGAAAACTGTAAAAAATTCAACATTTATTCTCAGCATAAGAATTATTCTAGCTATAAAAGTTTGATGAAATTCGCCCTTATTTGATTAAAAATATACATACGCAATATTTTCATAAATTAATTGGCAAGAGATCTGCAAAATATTAATCTTTTTAAATAGTTCCCTATAAGATTCGCGGCGACGTAGATTGTAAACGGCACTGACAACTCTCTTTTGCAAAATAAAAATGAATTTAATGTCAGCAGCCCGACCCCACAGTAAAATGCCATGTGACATAATGCTGTGGTACAGCTTGGGGGTCTGTATGCTGAAACCTAAACTTCAAAGGGCATTCCTGTACATTCTTCTTAAGTAATGCTGCAGAAAGCGCGGCAGAGGAATTTAAAGCTTCAGTAGTTTTATAGGGAATATTAGCAAAAATGTTTTCAAATTCCTGAGCTAGTTTTACATCTGAGTTGATGGAGCCATGTGCAGTCTCTAAATTAAATTTAGTATTACGCTGTTTTTACCTACCTGTTTCTTTATTTGCCAGGTATTTATTATTTAATCATCAGCAGATTTTATTTGATTGCTAACTAGCAAAAGCGTTACAATGCCTTTTTTTTTCTAACCGCCCCTTTTTAGAGCGAACAAAACAAAACAAAAAAACACACGTGTGGCACTCGGGGACTGCCGCGGTAAAGCTATTGCATAGCATTTTTTATCAACTTATGCAATCTGCTTACGTATTCGTCCGATTTCGGAGCGGCTCGTCTCGATCCGTGCGAGCCAGTCACAGCCACAGTCGTACCATATACATACACGTTAAGCGAACGCTCGGCCGAGCTACATGGTAGGTGGAGTGGGGGGTGTTAGGTTTTATTTTCGTTACGGAATTTCTTGATTCGGTCGCCGCGCTCAAAGCCCGCGATAAAAGCTATGCAATAGCTTAAAAATATTCAAATTAGTTAAGCCGTTTTTAGGGTTCCGTACCCAAAGGGTAAAACGGGACCCTATTACTAAGACTCCGCTGTCCGTCCGTCTGTCTATCCGTCTGTCACCAGGCTGTATCTCATGAACCGTGATAGTTAGACAGTTGAAATTTTGATGATGTATTTCTGTTGCCGCTATAACAACAAATATAAAAAAACAGTATAAAATAAATATTTAAGGGGGCTCCCATACAACAGACATGATTTTTTTGCCGTTTTTATAGATAATGGTACAGAATCCTTCGTGCGCAAGTCCGACTCGCACTTGGCCGGTTTTTATTGAGTTTTAGTGAGACTAACGAGCAGAAATTGATTTTTATATAGAAGAAGAAGAAGATGATAAGAGCTTTAGCTATTTTGCACACACTTTTAAAAATATTTGAATATTTTGCAACATACTGATGAAAGCTTGTATTATTCATATGTTGCTTTAGGCCATTCATATTTTGAGCCAAAATCACATCAATACCAACCAACACAAGATAATTATTTCCCATGCAAGCAATTTGATCACAACGGTCGAAATCATTTCAAGAATGAACTCCTGCTTCAGTTAAAATGCCTGTCCCTTCAGATTAATCACTCAACTAAAGGCGATCCATAAGTTTTAATGTATGAAAATCCTCTTATATTAATTTCCGTCTTATCCCTTATCTACAAACTAATCTCATACTTGTTTGACTTGACACGACATTCGTTCCCATCAGCCACTGGTCTTCTAAACTTGGTACATTAATCTTGCGGAGTCGATTCAAATTTATCTTTGTTTTAGCAAGTTTCCAAAATAAATTTAGCTCCCCCTCCAACTCCATTGAAAATGCGAGTTACTTCCAATTTAGAAGGAGGTAAACGAGCGACTTTTGTGCAATCTAAGTTTTCTTTTTCTAAAGAGTTCGAGGAAGTTTTTTTTTTGTTTTAAACTTAGAGCTAGCTGAACCATTTGGGGAGGTATTCCTTTTAGTAATACCATGGTTTAAAGGAATGTGGAAAACACATTTGTTTTCCAAACTTATTGACATTTTTATCGTCACCGTCATTTTTAAAATTAGTTGATGGACTTTTCGGCATTAAAATACTAAAACCGAGATTAATAAATGTTACTTAGCACATTTTCGGCAAAGCATTATTCCTGTCACCGTCGCACAACTGTCAAACTACAAGTGCAAGGTAGAGCCGGGAACTTAATCTATGCCAAAGCGCGTGCTAAGTAATGTTTACAGATTTCGGCTTAGCTGTTAAGTTGAAGTTATTAAAATACTTAATATAGGCTTAGGCATACTGTTCTCTCCTTCTGCGAAGCAGTAATGCTCGCGAAGGAGGAGGCGGAGCGCGAGAGGGAGAGGCAATCACTGCGCCCTCGCGCCCCTAGTCGCCGCAGGAGGAGACACCCTGGGCGTCAGGAGTCGATTGCCGACTCCCGGCCACCGTAGGCGCGGGCTTGCGGACGGCGAGCAATGGGCAGCTCGCCGTCCGGTAAGGACCAGGCCCGGGTCGACGGCGCGTCATGTTCCACGCGCGCCTCAAAGAGATGTCAGCAAAATTGACGGGGTCCGACAGGACGGATGCCTGCCGGGGCTGCGGATTGTTCGAAAGAGTTACCGTGGCCCTGGCGCACAGGCAACTGAAGGAACATTGGTGGGTTTTAGTCAGTAAGAGTCTGACACGCCCTGCCGCTCCGCCCAGAGCGGGAGAGGTCATTTGATGATTTCCCAACCAAAAAAACAAAAAAGGCGTACTGTTCTAGTAAAACCTAAATAATGACGAGATTTGGGTTTGGGCTCAATTGCTGGGCGACGATTTCGGTTTTACCGAACCGAAATCGTAGATTCGCCCTGCCGCGTCAGAAGATGGTCACGTTTCTGCTTCGTTCTGACCACACACACAGACAATGTCGCAGACACTTTACTTGATTGTCAAGGAAACACCATTATCATTGTGTGAGGTCACTCTTCTCAGCATGGGCCTTTTTTCGCGCGGCTTAGTACAGTGAGGTCAAATCTAACGATTTAATTTTTTGCAAAATCCTCGTCTTTTTCAATAAAATCCCCTATTTATTTATTATTGCTAAGTTTCAATAAAAAATAACTATAAAAAATGGCTTCGGTCTCCCGTCTGTTCCAACTTTCATATACTGCCTTTCTAACTTAAAAATTGACGAGTTCGTGAAATATGATATCCAAGATTTCCGTCTGTCGTTAATGCTTTCATTATAAATGACTTTTTCTCGAGTTTTATACGATTAATTTCTTCAATATTCTGTCATCCGCTAAGTAGCAAGTTTTGAATTGATGATGTGATATTAGAAAGACATCTGCGTATTGTGTTTTTGTCAGAAGAAAATCTGGATTATATTGGAAAATGTAATTTGGAAGGACAATCAGCGGGCTAATTACGTAACACACTAACAGTAGGAATGGGTTTCATTTTGACAGTTCAACAACATTCATTGCGTTATTTACGTTTTTGAGCAGACAAATTTTTCGAACATATGAAGCAATGGGTTAGCAATAGGGTTCAAAATGATTCAGATTGTGATAGATAGTGTGTTACGTAATTAAGGTGCAGGTATCCTACGATTATTTTCATTACATTGTAGTACAGTGATTGTTTGTGATTCATATGTACCTACATTCTAAGTTTATCTTAGATATCGCTGACATCGGTGAAGGAAAACATTGATAAGGCTGAAATCGCCAATCCGTCTTGAGCCAGCACGGTTCATAATGCTCGTGAGTTCTCTGTATGTGAAGAAGCATAATTATGCCCTGCAGTGGGACAGTAACAGGCTGGTTTTATTATTATATCAGTGATTTTAGTCATGGATTTCTTTGCAGTTTTAATATTTTTTTGTATTCCAGGTAACTTGTCAAACTACTAACTAGGTAGATACACAGAATTCTATTATTCTAGGAATTATAATAATAATAATCATCATCATCATCAGCCTACAGCAGTCTACTGCTGGACATAGGCCTCACCAATTGCACGCCATTTAGCTCTATTTCCGGTAATTCTCATCTAGCTGCTACCAGCCACCCTGCGAAGATCGTCGCTCCACCTAGCCTGAGGGCATCCTACCTTACGTTTGCCGATTCGCGGTCTCCACTCAAGAACACGTCTACCCCAACGGTTATCGGTTCGACGACTAATATGACCAGCCCATTGCCACTTCAGCTTGCTTATCCTGTGAGGTATGTCAACAACTTTAACTTTAATAATAATAATATTTTATATTTTCAGAAAAAAAAAATACATTTTGTGGTTCACAAACACAATTTACCAAGTAAAACTATAACATTTCAGAAACGAGTGTATCGTTGGTGTCTGTACTAAAGAAAAAAAAAAACACGTGTGGCACTCGGGGACGGCCGCGGTAAAGCTATTGCATAGCATTTTGTATCAACTTATGCAATCGGCTTACGTATTCATCCGATTTCGGAGCAGCTCGTCTCGATCCGTGCGAGCTTCGTACAGTCGTACCATACACATACACGTTAAGCGAACGCTCGGCCGAGCTACATGGTAGGCGGAGTGGGGGGTGTTAGGTTTTATTTTCGTTACGGAATTTCTTGCTTCGGTCGCCGCGCTCAAAGCCCGCGATAAAAGCTATGCAATAGCTTAAAAACATTGTATCACAAACACCAGCCCCTTCTGAATTAGGTGACATTAGAAACAACATTTTTCGAACGTGCTACATGGTGAACTTGAAAAAAATATATAAAATAAACAGTATAAGTAATTTTAAAATAATAAGTAGTAAAGAACAAATTCTACAAACTACAATTAGGCTACTTTTTTAGTTATAGTGCAACGGTTGAACGTTAAACTTACGACCGTTCACCCACCCTGGTGGGTGAAACGAATGGACCCTGGTCCATGCCATAATTGTTTGCAGGGCAGGTCAGTGTCTTGCTGATGGAGGGCAATAGGTAGCTCACCATCCGGTAAGGACCAGGCCCGGGTCGACGGCGCGTTGTGTTCCACGCGCGCCTCAAAGAGATGTGAGCACTGACTGATGGGGTCCGACAGGGCCGATGCCTGCCAGGGTCGTGGATTGTTCGAAAGAGTTACCGTGGCCCTGGCACACAGGCAATTGAAAGAACACGGGTGGGTTTTAGTCAGTAAAAGTCTGACACGCCCTCCCGCTCTGCCAAGAGCGGGAGAAGTTGTTTGATGATTTCCCACCCAAAAAAAAGGGCAGTTCAGAGTGACTGTAGTTGTACCGCATATGATTCAAAATCGCTTAACAAAACTCAAACTCAATGCATTTATTTCAGTTAAACCATTTACAGGCACTTTTGAACTGTCAAAGAGTCGGTCAGTCAGAAATATGAAGATGGTTGCCCATTCCAAAGCAAATCCACAAGCAAGCAAGCACACTTCATGGAACAGCCGATTTTTGTGAGTCTTTGTCAACTATTAGCCCGTTATGTGCAACTGTGCTTGATAAAGCTAGGGTTTTCTAAGACTGCTGTAGCTGCCACGTAACGGCAGCATAACGGCCGTCATGAAAATGCTCGCCCCAGGGTTTGCCATTAAGAGTTACCGTGGCCCTGGCGCACAGGCAACTGAAGGAACACGGGTGGGTTTTAGTCAGTAAGAGTCTGACACGCCCTTCCGCTACGCCTAGAGTGGGAAAGGTCATTTGACGACTTCCTACCAAAAAAAAAAAAACACTATTAAAAAAAAAAAAAAACGGGTTTGCCATTATGGTGTCAAAAAACGCTCTCTAGGAAAACATACCCACTTCATAAATAACGTTTCAGCGACGTCACTCGACGGTAAATTGCGGACGCTATGTGGCGGACACCGCGGTCTTAGAAAACCGTGGCTCGACCCTCTAGTACCTATGCGTATTATCGTATGTGATTTTGAGATGATATTCTTTATTGACATTTCTATTGCATTTATTATTGAACTTATACGAAATTTATGTGCCGTCTTAATTTATTGACATATTTTTAACTATTAGTGATTGTCATGAAATTGTGACATCTACGTAACTAATTATTACTTTAGTTTTTGTTTCTATTTTGTTAATTGACATTCGATTATCTAAGCTATTTTGTATGCCCTTTGGCGGGACATAGTATGGACCAAATATTTTTTTAATATAACATCTGTGTAATTTGACCCTATGTTCACAAAATGAATAAATGAATATGAATGGATTATTATATTGATTCAAAATATTAATGGTCTATAAAAAGATGGAAAGTAAAGCAAACTATAAAACAGTAAATTAAAACCCAGTTTATACAAACGACAGAAACAGAAAAAAATCCTTTAAAAATATTTCTATCGAATGCATTTCTATTTAGTTTGACGCCGATAAAGTTTTTATAGTATTAAAAACTTGGTCCTGGCCTGCCAGCAACATTTGCTCTCTGTTTTCTGAATCATTGGGATTCTATTTAAAAGTTGCAGAATTTAAAAGTAGATAACTGAACTTACTGAAACGTTTATTTAAGTCGGTGGGAGTAACCACACTTAAATTGTTAGTCTTGATCAAATTTTTGAAGTTTTATTATTCAATTTCATTGCTTAAGTTTCGCTAATACAAAACTTAATGTTCTGTACAACATTCTTATTCTGTTTTCCCTTGTTCTATTTTACTTTGGGGTTGGCGCAAAAAGATTTTCTCTTTCTCCACTATCGGCTATCACCTTATTCACTATCTTTTCTTTCATTTCACCTCTCACATCATCCTTTTTACTGTTTTTTTAATCTCCCTCTTTCCTTCTATCTCAATCTGCCTAGCCTTTGCCCAATTACGTTGGGGCCGGCTTTCCGCCTAACTAGATATAGATGACTATCAGTATTTTACATGGAGCGACTACCTATCTGACCTCCAGAACCCAGTTACTGGGTAACGCGATACCTCGTAACACTGGTTGTCAGACTTTTTGGCTTCGGACTACTCGTAACCACTGTCAAAGATCTACAAATGACAGCCGGGACCAACGGCTTAGCGTGCTTTCCGAGGCACGGAAGGGTCTCAATATGCAAGGGATGGTCACCCATCTGCGAACCGACCGCGGCAAGCGTAGCTTAACCTTCCATCGACACGTGCGGCTGTTATTATTTAGCCACGAGCCCCTTTTCCCCCTTACATCAATGTTATATTTATCACTTTCGTTATCCCTGGATAGTCTTGTAGGATTCATTTTAACGTATTAAGATCACTAGTCTCGTGGCAAAATGAAGTCATTTTTTTTTTTTATAATTTTCCGTATCTTATATCTTACAAACCATTATTGTTTGTATCCAGTGAAATGTAAATAGGTAACTGCATTGTCATCAGGTGAGCTTACAGAACATTATCATACCAATAAATTATAAATGAACTAGCTTTTGCCCGCGACTTCGTCCGCGTGAAATTTCTTGTTCCCCCGACCCACCCCGTCGCATCGCATCGCCCGCTCGCGACATTACTTCGTTTTCGCTTAGCGTTCTTTCTGCCTTTTTTCCCTTTGCTCGGCTCCTTAGAGTCATAGCGTGATGTTAAAAGGCAAATATCCTTTCCCAAGAATTAGACTATCAGATGCAAAAAGGCTTTTTCAAATCCGACTTGTATTTTCAGAGATTAGCGCGTTCCAATAATAAAATAAACTCTTTAGCTTCATTATACAGGGTGGTAGGAACATTGACGCGCAAACTGCTACCATGAATTCAGCCTATTGAAAATGAAAGATTTTGTCGAAAAAAAAAACACTTTTGTTTCATAGAAATGTGCAATACCTACGCGATCAAAATGTATGGGACGGCAATTTTTTTTTAATAACCCACGAAAAATTTCAATGCAGAGGGGTTCATAATCATGTACTGAATTCATGGTTATGGTTTGCGCATCGATGTCCCTGCCACCCTGTATTATAAGTATAGGTTTAAATAAATAAGTGTTCGGACCAATTTTTAAGTTTACGTTTAAGTTTTGAGTTGAGCGGCACGATTACTGACAAATGCGTGCACTGACTAGACAGGTCCACTCAATCTGTGTGGTTTTTTCCTCAAAAGACCATTTCAGATACCAATCTACATGGTCTTCACATGATCTGACCAAGATTATGTCTGGACTTTATAAGAGAGTGTGACCTCTGAGTGTGTTTCGACCTTTCTTCTCAGAGTAATGATTTCAATCTCGAGACTTCACGTGGTCCCATAAGCACTAACAAAGAAGTTGCTCAAGAATTTGTAAATTTCTTTACCAGTATCCCACTTAAAACTACTGAAACCTTAAATTCGTCCCCCTCGCGTTCTATTGAATTATTAAGAGCAAACGTTTCATCCTGCCCGATTGAATTTAAATTTAGGCATATAAACCCAATAATAATAATAAAAACTTTCAAGCAAATCAAGATCAAACTAACCGAAGATATATGGGGAATGTCTATCAAAGTTTGTACCTCCATTGTTGAGACTATAGCGCCGTACTTGGCCTTAATATTTAATTTGTGTGTGGATCAAGGAGTCTTCCCGGATCTAATGAAATATAGTAAGGTAATACCACTTTTCAAATCAGGGGACAGTAAAGACCCCAATAATTATAGACCCGTATCCGTGTTGCCGGTTTTCAGCAAGGTGTTTGAAAAGGTAATGCTGAATCAAATGCTCAATCATTTTAACACCAATAAAATCTTACATGATCAACAGTATGGTTTCACCAAGGGACGTTGTACGACTGACGCCGGTGTCACCTTATTAAAACACATATTTACGGCGTGGGAAGAGGCCCAAGACGCCGTAGGAATCTTTTGTGACCTCTCCAAGGCATTTGATTGCGTCGACCATGAAACCTTAATATTGAAACTTGAGCATTACGGACTTGGAAAACTTGCGCTCAGTTTAGTAAAATCTTATTTAAATGATAGACAACAGCAAGTTCAAATAAATGGTGTCAATTCACTCGGTTTAAAAGTAAAAATGGGTGTACCACAAGGCTCGATATTGGGGCCTTTCCTCTTTTTAATATATATTAATGATCTACCCCATTTGTTGAAAACCCAACCACAAATGGTGTTATTTGCTGACGATACTTCTTTAATTTTTAAAATTAATAGACGTGCATCAAATCTTGACGACGTAAATAACGCCCTACTGCAGATCCAAAATTGGTTCACAGCTAATAATTTAGTATTAAATGGGAAAAAAACTAAATGTATAAGATTTTCTTTACCAAATGTCAAAAGTACTAATTGTGAGATAGGAATAAATCAAGAGAAACTAGAATTCGTCGATAAAACTGTTTTCCTGGGGATCACGCTCGACTCAAGGCTTCAATGGGGTCCTCATTTAACATCCCTTGCAGGACGGCTCAGTTCAGCGGCATACGCTGTGAGAAAAATCCGTCAATTTACTGATGTAGGTACCGCGAGGCTAGTCTATTTTAGTTACTTTCATAGTATTATGTCGTACGGTATTTTACTATGGGGACGGGCTGCAGACGTTGAGTCTATTTTTATTCTGCAGAAAAGAGCCATCAGAGCCATATATGGCCTCCGCAGGCGCGACTCTCTAAGGGAACGGTTTAAAGATATTAACATCATGACGGTACCTTGTCAATATATTTATGAAAACATCATGTACGTAAGGAACAATCTACATAGTTTTAGTAAAAGAGGTGAAAGACACAATTATATCACTAGAAATAGGGACCAATTAGTTCAACCAGGTTTCAGGCTGGCTAAAGTAGACTCTTCTTTCATGGGGTACTGTTTAAAATGTTACAACAAAATACCTCCCCATATACTTCAATTGAATGAAACGAAATTTAAATCCTGTATGAAACGCACACTATGCAGTCAAGCATATTATAAGTTGGGGGATTACATCGCTGATAAAAATGCTTGGCTCAACGCTGGTCCTGCTCCACAAGGGCGCATTAACTAATTGATTAGCATTTGGAACTACTGAAGATTGTAAAAACTGTCTTTACATTGTATAAATTCAATCTTGTAGTATTGTATAATTGTATAGCACATGTGTGAGTACTATGTACCTACTATAAAGCTACCATTTTCTAGGTTTGTCTTTCATTGACTTGAATGTGCCCTGACGGCTGAGAGTATGTCATGCTCACTCAAATGTCTCGCTGGTGGTGGCGTGTGTGTTGCATCATTAAGTTCCCTTCAAAATGGTTGAGCTAAATGGTGCTGATCCATACGTCATGTTCGTGAACGGGCGCCGTCAGTGGGGACTGGTCATCTCTTGGCTGCCACGGCTTATTTTAATTTAATATTGGAATTGTTGTCGTCTCTTTATTACGGACGCTTTTAACGTTCTGCATCGTTCTCACATGCATAATTTCAACATGAATGATGTAACCAATAATCTGTAACCATATTTTGATTTAAAAGAGTGTCCATGGAGTTTCTTGCCCGTTCTTCTCCATAGGTACCTACTAAGCTTTGGAATGGGCAACTAGCTTCATCTTTCTGACTGACCGACCCCTTGACAATTCAAAAGTGCCTGTAATTGGTTTATTTGAAATAAATGCTTTGAGTTTGAGTTTGAGTTTGAGTAGTCAGATAGGAAACGCCGAACTCATCTAGTTTAAAAAATATGATTGACGTGTAAAAGTATTTGTACGAACCTACTTACAGAAATAAAATTGTTTATCATTTATCATTAGAATAAGCTTTTTCAAACAAACCGTGCCCTCCCTTTACATCGAGACAAGGCTTGGTTTTTAAAAGAGGCGTTTGGTACGGTTCCGTTGTGTTGTTTAACATTATTTATACCCATTTTCGAGTTAATTGAACCAGGCAGTAAAATCCAAACTTTATTACCCTTTTCCACTCCGTTAGGAGTAGATTTTTTTAAAACCCTGAAACACGTCCTTTTTTATTTGATGTATTAGTACCGAGTTTCTAGTTAATCCGACAGTGCTTTTACTTACTAACTTTGACACCCCCAATCCCCATTTAGGGGGCAGTTTAGAAAAAAGAAGTCTATCTTTATAATTTACTTAAATAATGTAGTGCCAAGTTTTAAGTTTATTAACTCAAGGAATAAGATTTTAAATACAAATTAAATCCCCTTTTTTAACCCCCTTAAAGGACGAACTTCCAAAAAACCTCTTCTTAGAAGATGCCTACGTCATAATAACTATCGGTGTGCCAGATTTCAGCCCAATCCATTCTGTGGTTTGAGCTATGTGTTGATAGGTCAGACAGTCAGTTAGTCACGGTTTTTTAAAATATAAATACGACGGAGAAGGTACGTCTCTCTCGTTATTATCAGCCATATTTTAACTACTGTGGGCGTACTATGGGTAGTGTTGGTTATTGCGCAACAGAAAAACCGTTTGCAGTTCAATCAAATTATAATTTACGAACAATTTAATCACACTAGGGAATCACATACTGTAGGTTACAGAACACTATTACTCCTAGCGGAGCTGTAGTTGCACGACACTACTATTCGGAACGTGCGACATTTTCTAAACGTGTTCATTGCTTAACCGCCAACAACAAACTCTCTGCTTTATCTGGTCAAGCGTTAGCGTTATAGACTCTGTCCCGCTGGACAGAGTCTATAACAACGCTAACGCTTGACCGGACGCCAGCGCCACCAGGTGGCGCTCCACCTGGTGGCGCTGGCGTCCGGATAAGTCAAAGTCAAACGATTGATTTAACGTATTTCCGACAAATATATGTTTGCAATTTTACCGCGGAATCGACGTATATAAAAACCGAGAAATCACAAAACAGGCGATCAAGAATGCCCTGCAAAGAAAATAGCGGAGACTAGATACATAAACTCTATAGATGATAATGAGGTCGCGTAGTGTGCCGACGTTTATTTCTAAGCACTTTTTTAATTAATGTTATGTTCTTAACTCTTAAGTATAATGTCCTTTAGCTACTAGTTATAAGACACAAAAATAACTTTAGTTTGTACAATTCGTTTTACAAATTGTAATTATGCAATCCTTATATTGTATTGACACGGCAAATTCTGTACCACCAAATAAAAGCAATCTTGTTTGTACCTATGCATTAATAATAATTGCTTAATTGCAAAAATTATTGTAGACCATGGCTGCAAAATATGTCTTAGTTACCGACAATGATGCAGAAAAATTGTTAAGTAAGCTATTTTAATTTGAATAAAACCATAGTTTATATTCAGATAAGTAATTTATTAAGTATTTGTTTAAGGAATTTTAGATATTTTTTTATGTATACCTTGAGGGAGGCACCTGAGATACAGGTTTATTCCTAGTTCAGGTAGAATCCAATGATAATATACCTTTAGTTTAAGACCTTGTTGTAAATATTTGTGTACTTCAATTATTTCAATAAAACAATTTCAATATAATGTCAGGATTACCAGGTAACATCTGTCATAGTTTTGACTCAGCACCCTAATTGCGTTTCACACTATTTCATCACAATACGAAGCATTTTAAAGGAAATTCGTAATCAATTGCTTGTTGGTCAATCCTTTGTTGGTGATCCCAAATAAATAAATAAATAAATAATGTTAGAAAAAATCGTTGTTGTTGTAGAATTGCAAAATGAAGGACATTGCAATATTGTATGCCATTGTGTGTAACGCAATTACCCCGCAGGTTAATATGTTATCAAATTGCCCGTACAATTAATGAGAAAGATTATGAAGACTTAACGCCATTTCGCAAAAAGAGAGGTCTTCAGTTAATTTTAATGTAATTTAGCAGTTCTTTTACTCGAATTTCAAACAAGTATTAAGCTACCTTTCACCCCAGAAAATGAGAAATCTTTATCAAGAGAGAAGCCGCGGGCGCAGCTAGTAAATTATAAATGTATGTTTAAATCGGATGCCGGTCCGGTGTTTCGTCTCGGAGTTATAATGCAATGAAATTTCTCCAGCGTTCAACTTTAGTAATGATATGTACTCTATTTCATTATTTCTATACGTTTGCTAACTTTGTTTGTTCAGCACAAATTGTATGACATTTTTGAATATTCTACACGTGTTTAAGTTTTTAAATGAAGTTCCTTGTGTGGTGATGAAATGAAATACATATGTAGTAAAGTGTCTGCCTGGGTTCGAACTGACGATCGTAAGTCGGGGCCGATACAACTGGGCCACCACTGCTCACCTATTCACCAACCAATGTCTTCAAACTTGTTTTAAGTAAATTAGAGGAATATTTGACAGATTGAGACTGAGATATGGATGCATACGTTCTTAAAAAAAAAAACGAGAATACTGCTCTGACCTGCCTTCATTTTAAGCTTTCTCTCTTTTATAATAATAATAATAATAAAATAATAGATAATAATGCATTGCATGCAATTTTATAGTGTCTTTGTCACGTTCAAACTGTTAAAAACCGATTCATTTCACAAAAGTGTAAATCTGTAACAAAATATTCACGCAAAATTAAATATTTTGTCAAGTATCACAATATCCAATCAAACAGTAAATGCATTACGATAGAGAATTGATTTATAACGGGCTTTAATCGAATTCCGTGGGTAAGTGGAGCTACGAAGGGTTGAAGCGGTATTTAATTCGGTGATAACTTATGGAGTATTGATGTCATATTGTGTGGTTTTTGCTTAGGATGCTTGGAGATAACGCTATTGGATTTTTGTGGTAACGAAAAATATTTGTATAAATATTTGTTGCAACGCAGTGATCAGAAACCCTTTTTCTCGAAATGGTTCTCAATTACAATATTTAAACGAAATATAATCATTGCCCATTCCCTTTATTTTCAAAGAAATTCTTCAGTAGGTAAAAACATCTGTTTATTTTGCATACACTATAGACAAAGCTTGAATTCAGATTCTTGGATCATATTCATGTTTGGAACTAGGAACTCAATGTTGACGTGATAAAGTTCAAATTCCAATGTAGCCAAATTTTATTTAGGACCTTGTACATGTTGGACCTCACGACGTCTTTGTGGTAGCGACGCATGCGAGGTTAAAACTAAATGTAAACTCTATACAATATAGTCATCATCATCATAACCTGCCAAGCCTTTTCCCAACTATGTTGGAGACGGTGTAGTTTTGATGCAACTGAATACCAATATTTTACTTGGAACAACTCTATACATAATAATTAATAAATACTATTACCTCATAATATATTGAATTTAGATTAAGATTTAGGTAAATTTTTAACCGACTTAAAAAAAAGGAGGAGGTACTCAATTCGACTGTATTTTTTTTATTTTTTTATGTCTTTCCTCTTAACTTTTTTCTAGGTGAACCGATTTGGATGATTCTTTTTTATTTGAAAGCTGGTGCTTCTCATGTGGTACTATATACATTTGATCTAGATCTGATCAGTAGTTTTTGAGTTATCTTTAATAATGTGAATTTTTCCACTTAGTATAATATATTGATGATGTAATAATAACTACCTGCCACTGTTATTTAAGTAGTGGGAAACAAATTTGTGTGGGGTAGGTAACACAACTATAAAGTGAAAACGGTCGGACGGACGGTTGTTTTTTTTTACAAAAAAGAACAACCGACTTCTAAAAAAATCCCTACCAGGTGACAAATAACTTGATTTGGGAAGTCAGTGGCAAAAAACGAAAATACAAAACCAAAGACACCGACTTCCGAAATTAAAGTTATTTTTCACTTTGTTGTGTTTTTTTTTTAATTACCTCATCATAGTGTAGAGATCGATCTGAACGGCCTAAGCGTAACCTTTCTTGACATAGGTGATAGTTTTGTGCCACGAAGTGTAAAACTTTTAGTTATCACTGTAGGTTCTTTCTTTTGGCTGAAAAGTGCTGATACTTCAATAAAACTGGTTGTCTCTGATAAGTCAGAGCCCGGCAACTAATCTTGTCGACTGAATTATCTTTAGTTGTATTTTTATGTAATTGTCTCATCCCGAAATGAAAGAAGAATAATTTTAACTTTATATGCGTTTCTCAGGTATGCTTTGTACATAGTTTACGTTGAAAAAGGCAACATAACATTATTTTTATTTTCCCTGGTTTCTTGATAAAATTCTACATGACTTGTCTGACACCTTTCCATAGATTACACGATCGATGGCCTTAGAGCTTGGTTGGCGCAAATTCAGCGGTACAGTTAGCGCCCCGAGGGATTTCATTTAGCAAATTATAGACGCCTCAGTAGTGCTGCGTCCCTGGTAATTCTGTAAGGCATTCATGTGATGTTGTGCTTGGGATGCTTTGATTGTGTTTATTTATGTATGTATCATATTATTCCGTTTATTTTATTTTTTAACACAAACAAACTTTATTAAATATTGAAAACAAAAATGGCCTGTTGGCTTCAGAAAAAGGTCCAAGCTGCTGGCGGTCAGTGTTGTTGGAAGAGGAACCTCTCATATTATTATTATTTTAGGACATAAGTTTCTATTGAGTTTCAGCATAAATCATAAGTTTTAGTAGTTTTTGAGTTTGTTTGAGTATTTGGGTGTAGTTTATGATTGAATCGAATTAAAATAATATTTCAAACCAGATTTAAGACATTATAATTATCCTTGTACAGGAAGACATTTTAACAAGTGCGCAAACTGTACCCATGAATTCAGCTTATGATTCTAAACACCCTAGCGTAGATTTTTTCTGTCGGTTATGAAAAAAAAATCTGCTGTTTCATACAAAAGTGCAATACCTACGCGATCAAAATGTATGGAACAACTATTTTTTTTTAATGCCGACGAAAAATGTCTTCGCTATGGGATCTAGAATCATTTGCTGAATTCACGGTTACAGTTTGCGCATTAAAAAATTTCTTCCTGTACTTATATATTTTAAATTTTTTTTCACTTTCCGAAAAACAAGCAATAACAGATAGAATTTCTAAAATTATCTTCAGCGGGTGTGTTACAAAACGAATGTTACATCATCTTTGCCCTTTAGAGGCCAAACGAAACTAGATCTTAAACAATGAATGTGCAGCATACCCTAAAACTCGGTAGTAAGGTAATTGGAGCAACACCGTAGGGCTTTAGTCGACTGGAGTATGTCATACGTAAGTATAGTATTAAGCGAGGAGTTAGATGTTAAGATGTGGATGTCCAACAAGATAAATATGGTCAACTGGTCCTCTTTAGGCAAAGATAGAGGCAAGCTATCTATTGTAAAGTCAGGGAAAATTGTTGATTAAAACTAACAACTTAAATTGTTCATATATTCAAATCACAACTGTCATTATTTGGCTGTTGAATAAAATGGCTATGACCCTGCAAATTGACGTAGTGCACATTTGAAAAAATAAAAACCTGAGCGTACTATTTGGAAACTATGCGAGTCAAAAACTGACTATTATACAGCAATGGAATGATAAAATATTTCACAATCAAACATAAATAAGGATTCCAAAATCTGAACAGGTACTTTTGGCATAGTTCACTGAACCCGAATGAATCCATCCCAATTTAATATCTGCTTCTTCAAAATGTTCACTCAACCATACTTCGATTAATACCTCGGCATAGCGTTAAATATTATCAGGGCAGCAGACAATGACATAGACTAAGTATGTTTAGAAGGTAAGCAGGGCCGAACGCTTTCTAAATGCCTTCAACTTAGCCGGGATGGTCGTCACTTAAGGTCGATATCTTGTTCTGAGTTCGATTATCGACAATATTGATAACCTTTTCCTCGTAGCAGAACGTAGCGTTTCGTTAGCAGTACGTAGCGTAGCGTAGAAGCCTGTAGCAAAGCGTAGCAGTCCGTAGCAAAGCGTAGCAGCGCGAGTATCGCGTAGCTGCGCGTTTCAATGCACAGCCCCTAGTGAAGGGCTGCAGCGTAAAGCGTACTGTAGCAGTACGTAGCGTAGCTTAGCATAGCGTAACGTAGTAGGGCGTAGCGTAACATAGATTCGGTAGCTACGTGTTTATTTCACCGACATTGATACCAGCACAAATAAAAGTACACGATTTTCGCTTCTACACAGTTTTCTTGTTCTATGACGATGTCTGAAAGTGCGTCTTCTCCGATTAATTTGCTGGCAACCCACGATTTGTCTGCGTCACTCACTGATTGACGATGCTTTGCAACGCTACTGATTTTGTTATAGTTACATTTATTATGTACAACTTTGGCTTGTTTTTGTGTTGTAGGTAAATTAGATAATTTGATGTTGGTTGTGATTTGACTTGTTCTTGTGACATCGAAAACTTGATTGTTGTACCTACTTTAGAGCGTTGTTCTACGCTATAAGGATTATATTTTGTTTATAAATAGTTGTTGTTAGTTCCTGTAAACACAGCCTTCCGTTGCTATTAGTGTGGAGATAGCATTTATTTTTAACACTGAAAAATCTTCTCTATTTCTCTTGTTAATTTTAACTGATAACAATATTTTACAATATTACAATTATTAATTCTATAGGTTTTTGAGCAAGCATATGCAGGGCGAAGAGTTGATGAAGAGGTGCGGCATGATAAGAGAACAACGAAAATATATTTGAAAAGTTTCAGATAGGAGCCCCGTGATCAGGAGTCCACTTTCAGATTTCGCAAATGGACTTAAAATAAAGTGATCTTCAGAGCCGTTGATTATAGCGATAAGACCGCCCATTGTGTCACTCTATGTAAAATTTCTACATTTATGTCCGTAATCTGGTGGTGTACATAATAATATTCTGTTATGGTATGACAGTATGTGGCCTAACACACAACGAATCAAATAGACAAATCTGATGAAGAAATTGTGGGCTTTCCCTAAATCTGACGACTTAGAAAACTCAGATTTGGACAATTTTTTAAAGAATATTCAGGGCGAATATAAGTGATCCTGTGCAATAATGTTACATGTCGTGATAAATATCTGAGGATTGATGAAGCCTTTTGGCAAATATGACGAAATTTAATTGATGATAAATGATAAATGATTTTATTTCTGTAAGTAGGTTTGAACAAACACTTTTACACGTCAATCATATTTTAAAAACTAGATGAGGTCGGCGTTTCCTATCTAACTACTCTGAGAAGAAAGGCCGAAACAAACTCAGAGGTCACAGTCTCTTTTAAAGTCCAGACATAATCTTGGTCAGATCATGTGAAGACCATGTAGATTTGTGTCTGAGATGGTCTTTTGAGGAAAAACTACACAGATTGAGTGGACCTGTCCAGTCAGTGCACGCATTTGTCAGTAATCGTGTAGCTCAACTCAGAACTTAAGGAGCTCAACGATTCGACGAACAATACCAAAGAAAAGAAATTTGGGTAGGCCACAAAAATTACTCAAACTGCCAGACCATGATTAAAATTAACTGAGAGAAAAAAAAGCAACAATGACCCACATAGTCTTCATGCACAAAAGTACTCAAAAGTTATTATAATTCGGTACTTATCTCTAAATCAACGAACCGAGTTGCTTTGATTGCTATTTGAATTTGAATTTGAAGCTGACCCTTTTGTGAAGATTTGCCGGCATTCAGAAGTTTGAAAATATCAAACATTTAAAAGTAATGATTAAAAGTTATGTAGCAGAATTAATAGATTGTCGCAGTGCACCATAAACAAAGTTATTTATTAAAAAAAAATCCTATGACACTAATAGTTAAACATGACCATTAGTCAATTTAACAATTAGTCACTTGACAATAGTCAATAGCTGTCATAGCTTAACTACTCTGTCTGCGCATGGTTAACTTTTATAGCAAATTGGCAATTTTTTTAACTATAGTTAGCTTAACCATTAGTCAAACAACATACTTATGTCATTTTTAACAAATTGTTAGTTTAATTAACGCATTTTAACAATTAGTATGTTCGACTACTGATCAAACAACGGGCCCTTTATAAAAGTTAACCATGCGCAGACAGAGTAGTTAAAATTTGACAGCTATTGACTATTGTCAAGTGACTAATTGTTAAATTGACTATTGGTCATGTTTAACTATGTATCAAACAACGGTCCCTAAGTAAAGCAAATATTTGAAAAACATCCTCATCTTAAAAGTTATCAAACGAACTAACGATATTTTAAAAATATTCAGAAAGCTCGTCAATTGTTTGATAAAGCTGGCAAAGATGAAAATACTTACTAAAATTAACGAAAAAATTAAACCAACGACTTGTTTACGTCGTAACACTTTCCTATTCAAGGTTTTCTTGTAATTACGAACCTCTGCACTCAATAACATTACTGCCGGAAACCCGTGTTGACGGTTTCCATGGTAAATATGAGGAAGAGAACGGCGTCAATAATGGATAGGTTGCGCGGGAGCTCCAACAGCATCCTAAAATATGTACTTCATTACACAAGGTAAACAGTTCCTTTATATGGCACTGGATACGGAGACACGTGCCAACGTGCCTTGGACCACGTAATTTTTAGTTGTTTTAGTTTTGTGAAAGTTTACTAACATAGTTTTTTAAGTAATTGTTACTAATACTAATCATATAGATTATGAGTACTTGTAGTCCGAAATAAAGTCTATATATACATATATATATATATATTACTGATATCGTCCCAATTCGAAGTAATAGTCCGTTTTTGTAAGTTTTGTTAAATAAGCCTCAACACTTCTGCTTAGACCGCCAGCTGCGAGTTAACTAGAATAAATGAAAGATCATGATATACAAATTTTGTTTTTTTCTGACCGACTGCTAAAAGAGGAAGGTTATCAATTCGCCCTTTTAGACAGGATGAATGTTTCAAGTCAGCATGGATAATCAAATCCGAAGCTATAGGGAATACAGAAAAATACTAAAGGAGTCTCAGGGTCGATTTTTATGAAAACTAAAACAGCATCAATTTATTTTTGAAATTATTAGTACCTACTCTACCTAGGAATCGAAAAAGTATATTTTGAAGAAAAAAAAACAGCCTGTGTTATTGCATTGTCCGTTGATGTTAATAAGGATCAAAATCTGGAAAGTAATGACACACGTCAAAGTACCAAAGTAAATGACCATAATATAATAAAGTTAAAGAATTTGTTTTTGTTTTTTTGTTTGAATGTGCTAATGTCTGGAACTACCAGTGAGATTTGAAAAATTTACTGAATTTGATAGCCCGATTCTTGAGGAAGGTCCGCCGAGCAAACAGAAAAAAGTCAGGAAGAACGCTAACTGAAATCAAAGTAATTTATAAATAATCAGATTTCTTTTGTATGAAACGGCGAGTGAAACCACTTCAAAAAAAGGAGGAGGTTCTCAATTCGACTGTAATTTTTTGTTTTTTTTTACGTGTATTAGCTCAGAACTTTCTTCTAGGTAAACCGATTTGGATGATTCTTTTTTTATTTGAAAGCTGGTGCTTCTCATGTGGCCCTTTATTATTTTGATCAAGTTCTGACCAGTATCCTTAATACTGTGTATTTTTTGCACTTAGTTTATATTAATGATGTTTCAATAATTTCCTGTCACTGTTATTTACATAATTATCAAATAGTGGCATACGAATTTGTGTGGGGTGGGTACCACAACTAAAATGTGAAAAATAAAAAATAAAATACAAAAAAAGAATAACAGACTTCCAAAAAAAAAAAGTGAAAAATTACTTTAATTTCGTAAGTCTGTGGCAAAAAACAAAAATTCAAAACCAAAGACACCGACGTCCGAAATTAAAGTTATTTTTCACTGTTTTAGTGGTTTTTAGGAAGTCGGTTTTTTTTTTATAAAAACTAATTTTCGCCAACAATGTTACAATGTTCTTGGACCAATAGAATCTTTACTTATTACATAATTACTACTAAGTAACTGATATCTCAGTTTAAAATCATCAAAGCCTCCTCAATTTCACTTAACAACGATTACCCCTACAACCCCACTTCAATTGGTATGCCAGGGACTCGCGACAGTAACGACAGCTACCGGATTGCCTTTACAACACAAATGCATTTAGCAGTAGCGTTCGTACGTGATAACTGAGTGCAAACTGCGAGAGAACTGGCTCGATGCAGCTTTGTGCCGCGTAATCCGATGATTCTGTCATAAATGTTGGGGTTGTGTAGAATTTATTTTAGAAGGATAAAGTGACAAGGGAACGAAGCTTTAAATTTAGTGCGGAATCTTTCACTTAAATACGCGCACGGTTGGCGCAGTGGTTAAGATTGACTGCTGCGCTGCATGTCGCGGGTTAGATTCCCGCACGGAAAAAATATTTGTATGACCTACAAGTAGTTGTTCCGGGTCTGGCTGTTTGTGTATGTGAGTTTAAATGTTTGTAAACGCACCCACAATAAAGGAGAAATTCCTAGTGTGGGGCAAGGTGTTTTTATTTAAAAAAAAAAGAGAAAGAGAATAAAGAAAAAGAAATATACAGGGTCAAATTAAATTAGCTAGCGAAACTCCGCAGACGTGATGGGTATCGATATTTAACACGATGAAATAAAAGTAAAAAGGATTTGATGTTGTTTTTAGGGGTCCACAACCGCTGATAATGTTGTTACATGAAGAATGAGTTGAAAAAATATGATTCATCGTGTTGAGATATCTACCAATCACGTCTGTGAAATTTACACAAAAAATAACGATTTTTTAAACTATTATTTCAATTGAATACATTAATTGCGGCAGACGACGCCACAAAAAAAAATCTTTTTGTTTTATCATGTTTAGGTATCGATACTCATCACTTCTGCGAAGTTTCGCTAGCTAATTTAATTTGACCCTGTATACAAAGAATCGTATACAAAGTAGGCATGATCATTGACCACCACGCTTGTTCAATGTGGATGGGTTAGCATAAATCGGTTTCCACTCGATGTTTTCTTTCACCGTTTCTTTTTCTTATATTAAAATGATTATGAATTACTAGCTTTCGCCCGCGGCTTCGCCCGCGTAGATATCTGAAATTATCCCACGGAAACGCTACCGGGCTAAAAAGTATCTTACATGTTATTCCACGTTATAAACTATCAGTGTTCCAAATTCCATCCAAATCCGTTTAGCAGTTTTTGCGTGAAAGAGTAACAAACATTCATCCATCCATCCATCCATCCATCCATCTATCCATCCATCCATCCGCACAAGCTTTCACATTTATAATATTAGTAGGAAGGATTTGCTCTATATGTAGCATAATATCGAAGAACTTCAAAGACGTGTTTCCCAGAGTATGGATAGGCACTGTCTGACTACCAGATAAATTGAAAAAATGGAACAATATTTTTATGAAAATTGTTTCCCAAATAAATTAACCCGAGCTTAAGAAGAAGTGGTGAAACAGGCCGTTAATATTATTAAATACTCAATGCAAGTTTAAAATAAACCCAATTCCGTTGAAATCTCTTCACCCTTAAACTTTCCGAAATGGCGGTTTCCACTGAAATTCAATTAATTTGTTTCCTGCCAGTCTGCAATTTTAATACATTTTCCTTGTAACCTTCTGGCATTTAAAATGACCCAGTAAAATTAAAATTTAAAATATGTCAAATATTACAAACTTTGTTACCCACATGATGTTTAAGACTTACCTGGCAAGGGGACTAATTAATGTTAAATCACTTAGAGAAACTTCACATAGCTGGGAAAAGAACGTCAAATCTTCGTCAGCTGTAGGTGTCGGTAAAGGTGAGGTAATTGCGTCTTTTAAATTGGCAGTTTCTTCAAAAATCTATAAGCTGCGATAAAAAGAAAGAAAGAAATATATTTTATTTGGGACACGCACAGGAAATCCAAACAAAAAAATAAATTAATTATATAAAAAAAAGGAGCATGCAAAACTAACTATAAAACATACAACATAACAATAAAATTAAAAGTAAAAATAAAAGTCCTGTGTGAGGACAAAAAGGCTCCTATCTCAGCGTAATGCTGCAATATTTAAAAACACGTCTGGCACTCGGGGACTGCCGCGGTAAAGCTATTGCATAGCATTTTTTATCAACTTATGCAATGGGGAAGAAAACTGTCAATTAGTTCCGCGTAGATGGCGCTAAGTGTTTGTTACAAACGAACTGTCAAACTCCTCAGAAATTAAAAAAATATTTGTTTTTTTGTGACTTGTATCAATATAATGAGTTGTTGTGTAGCCTTTGGATGCAAAGAAATAGGCGTTTTCATGTATGTATTTATATCGTCTGTCATACCCAAATCGAAGATATCTTAAAAAAGAAGAAGAAACCACTCCTGATGAAAAACAAATAGCAATATCACACGTTTAGCCACTGAATCTTGTAGTGAAACATTTACAGAATTATATCACTAAATATTACTAAAATTCTAGCTACATCCTGTATCTGTTCGCTCTGGGTTTTATTTGAGCAATCTCCTTTTAAATAGTTTGGAATATGCAAAGGCACCTATTTTTAATTCATTATGGATCATTCGTTTTGACTTCCACTGTTTATAACATCACCCCAAATTAAGTACTTATAATGGGGTAGCCACTCATTCAAACCAGATGCGCCTAAAACCAACATAAAAAATCCATTAACATCAAATAGTCACAAAGACAATAATATTTTATTTTTGTTTAATTATTTTCCCTTATCTTTGCTACCCAAAATATCTCAGTCCTTAAACATTTTTCCGTTACGAAAAATCTATTGTTCTCGTTCTCCCTTCGAAATTCGAAAGGCAAAATGGCGGATAAAATTTTACGTTCTGTTGGGTGGCTCGCTGCCCCGACGACTTAAATTCGTTGCAAAATAGGCTTGAGCGGTAATAAGTATGCGGGCGGACGAATTTCAAAAGTTTTTAGCAAATATTCTTGTTTCTGAGAAATGTTTTGAGAGGAATTATTTTGCTGGTACAAAGATAGCTGCGAAGCTTTTGCAGTTTCTTGTTAAATTAGTAGTGGGTCAAAAGATTTGCAAGGCTTAGCACCAATTTCAGCAATCTCTGCTGTTACTAAATGACATGTTAAGCATTTTGATGGACTATTTTTCGTCGTGAGACAATCCGTCAAATAGCATAACGGGACATTTAGAAAAAACACAGTATGGTGAAACTGGCCCTTAGGTTCGCTTGCCGTGGTCAGTGTGTAAATGTTGTGACCATTTTGTACATTACGAGAACTGCACCCTAATTACGTAACACACTATCTATCACAATCTGAATCATTTTGAAGCCTATTGCTAATCCGTTGCTTCATGTGTTCGAAAAATTTGTCAGTTCAACAACGTAAATAACGCAATGAATGTTGTTGAACTGTCAAAATGAAACCCAGTCCTACTGTTAGTGTGTTACGTAATTACCCCGCTGGTCTGCCTCTGACGGCACAATAAACCGCTGCAAATTGACTATGAATGCCAAAGTATATTTAACACTAGCTTCTGCCTACGACTTCGTTCACGTGAAAGTTCTTGTTCCCCCCTCCCACCCCGTCGCATCGCATCGCCTGCCGCGCTATTATTTCGTTTCGCTTCGAGTTCTTTATTATTATTTTTTTGCTCGGCTCCTTAAGGTCCTAACTTAATGTTAAATAGCCAATAGCCTCCCTCAAGAATTAGGCTATCAAATGCAAAACGTATTTTTCAAATCCGACTGGTAGTTCCAAAAATTTGAGCGTTTAAACAAACAAACAAAAAATATAACAAACCGTGCATTATTGCTTGCTTTCTGCTTTATTTAACATTTAATTTAATTTAACATTTAACATTAGGAATTTCAAATGTTTGAAATCTGCGCTGTTAGTCTTACCTTAGGCCATTGATGAGAAGCCGTTTCTTAAACTTTGATACTGTTCTAGAAAGATTTTCTTCATGTTTCGCTTCTTACAACTTTTATCAACTTGACTTCTTTTCTGATTCTAAATTACTTCTGATTGGAATGAGAGCACATCGACACCATGCAAAAGAGGACTAGTGCCATAGCTAATCATAATCCTAACTAATATTATAAATGCGAAAGTATGTTTGTTTGTTACGCTTTCACGCTAAAACGGCTAAACGGATTTGGATGAAATTTGGCACACAGATAGACCATGACATGGGTAAGGACATAGGCTACTTTTCATCCTGAATCACAGACGAAGTCGCGGGCAACAGCTACTAAGTATACAATTTTGACACATTTTGCATCTATTTTAATCACGAGAACCCGTATTATAACATTTTTCCACAAATTGCACGTCATGGAAACTTTCCTTAAACTTTAATTTTGAAACTACGCACACCGATACCGCATTATGAGCCAACAAAAGTATTATTAAAAACTTTATACACACGAGAAATATTACAAGAGCAAAATATTGACAGAACGACGCGGTAGCGTAGCCAAGTATTAATGAGCACCCCTAGTGTGAACATCATACAACCGCAGAATGAAAGTACAGAAGGTTGGCTTCGTACAACGAGCGGAAACAGCACGCACACATAGACGTTTACGTATGGCGATCTCAAGCGAATGCAGTGTTGCCGACCCTACTGTGTTAACAGTAGATCTGCTGTTTTATCAATGGCATCCCTGTTTTATGTTTTAGTCCTTTTTTCTACTCATAAACTAAATACTCTAGTTTTTTGTACTTTAGGCGCTATCTGAAGCAAAAAATCCAAAATGCTTGTTGTTTGCTTTTCGTGTAGGTACAAACAAGGTCTACCGTTCAACTGATTCTGTTGTTTAACCCAAAATTTATAAAAAGTAAGTGCTACAGGGATGAATTATCGGATTTAAAAAAAACTATCTTTATCTTATGCTACATAGTAGAATTACTGTTCTAAAATTACTAATTACTGTTTTTTATGTTTGATTTGCTGTTATTTAGTTTGGTAGGGTTGGCAACACTGAGCGTGAAGAGTGTTTATGTGTGCGCGCGTTTTCGCTCGCTTGTGACACAAAACATGGATGAAATTCACTTGTTTCATATTTGTTTTAATTGGATTGCTGCACTTTATTAATTACCGTACATCAGATGATCTTTTTATGTTGTGTGTGAGTAATTTATGCGCACTAGTCCTACTGCCTAGTGGGGTAATTGCGTAACACACTAACAGTAGGAATGGCTTTCATTTTGACAGTTCAACAACATTCATTGCGTTATTTACGTTGTTGAGCAGACAATTTTTTCGAACATATAAAGCAATGGATTAACAATAGGCTTCAGAATGATTCAGATTGTGATTGATAGTGTGTTACGCAATTAGGGTTCTGGTTTTATTGTGGGGATTAAATCATATTGGCATTAATAACTTTCTTAAAGAAATAGTTGGGATGTCGCAGACTTATAATCACCTCGTCTTCAATATAATAATTAATTTTATTTCAGACAAAGTTTATTGCATGACATTAAAAACATAAAATTGATAAAAAGTTACACATACATAATAAAATAATACTTAAACATTCAAATTAAATAAAATCAAAATACACACACATGTTATTCTAGAGTCTAAACAAAATCAAACTGGTTGCTAATTTAATTGTATAATTTATAATTTGAATGACATTGATTTTACATTCTGTAACTATTTTTAACTCGCAAACAAAATGATTACTGGTAAAATTTTAGAAAAATCATCCTTTTTTCAATATTTGTAAATATGTGAGTACCATATATCTATCACATAATAATTTACCTGTCATTGCTTTATATTTAATTCTTTTTACCTATTGTGGTATAATAATTTTATTCTAGGTGCATCGTCTTCACTTATAATTGTCCAAGCGAGCGCGAAACGCGAGCGAAGCGCCTGCGTTTCAGCTTGGGCAAAAATACTTTCATATGTCCGGATGTCTGTTCTTCTCTTCTCTACAAGTCGCATTTCTCAACCGATTCTCGTGAAACTTTGTGAGTAGGTTCGATAATTATATGGAATTTTTTGTCGATTCAGTTTCTTAAATTTTTTTAAAATGAAAATACATACGACCAAGCGAGCGCGAAGCGTCTCCGTTTCAGCTTGGGCAAAATATGCTTTCGTATGTCGGGAGGTCCGGCGGATGGCTGTTCTCCAGGGGTCCATATTGGCTCACCTAAAGTTCTTTACCCGAAATTGTTCTTCCTAATGATTTGTTATCCGAATGATCACTCTTCCTAAAATTTGTCATCCTAAAGTTTTCATTCATACTATTTGTAGTGCTACCGGCGATGTTCATAACACTCATGTTTCCGAAAATTGTAATTAATAATATCATTAATGTAAATATGTTTAAACTCCTACTGTTTTTTATCATAACGCTTTTATCCCTAAAAAGGTCGTTTCACTAATTTTTGTCTTAAATGAATGAAATTCAGGTCAGAGTGTCGTCTTTGGGGCACTATGAAAAAAATAGTTAGAAAAATTTCGCGACCAATTTCGAGGTAGCGCTCGCCGGCCGCTGCCGCGGCACCGCTCGCTTCGCTCGTTCGGCTCGCGCGTAGTTGGTCACAGTTCTAACCTAACCTAACCTATGGATATCTTTGCAGGTACATACCGCTATAAATAAAGTTAAAATCTAAACAAAAATGATATGACTTTGAATAATAGTGTAAAAGATGGTTATGTTGAGAAAATATAGGAAAACAAATAAAAGTATAATAGATGTTTATTGCTACTGACATTATGAAGTTGAATGCTTCGGAATTATGAACATTAGAGACAGAGTAGTTAGGAATTGTGATTGTTAGGATGAAAAATGTTAGGAAGAACATTTTCGGATTTCCAATTATCGGAGTTGAAAATTTAGGTGAACTTTGGCGCACCCGTTCTCCAGTACAGGTAGCATTTCTCAGCCGATTCTCATAAAATTTTGTGAGCAGGTTCGATAATTATATGGAATACTTTCGTAATTTTTCAGAATGGCGGAGATAAGGGTTGAAAACGTAAAAAAAAAAACATATTTCAGTCATTTCGCGCTCTTTGCGTGGGGTTTTTGTTGTAAAGTGCGCAGTAAACATTTATTCAGTTTTAAGCTATGCAAAGACAGACTCGCGAGATCTACAGCTCACAAATCCACTAGTTATATAATTACTGTATACAAAATATTGTAAAACATTTTAAAAGAGTGATGGTGGAGTTTCTTGCCCGTTCTTCTCCATTCGAAACTACATTTTGGAAGAGGCAACTAGAGTAAATTTTATTGTCTTGTAAATTTTGACGTTCAAAAGTGCCTTTTATGTGCTTATTTGTAATAAATGATTTGACTTTGACTTCAAATCAAATCAAATATATAGCTACAGACATAGCTTAGAGAAAAGAGATTATATTATAAATAGTGTATTAGAAATTACTATCTTTCAGGCTTTTAAGCAAACTTTTTTTTTTTTGAGGTACTTACAAAACTTATCCTTATCGACTATGCGGATGACCTATAGACGCGAATTAATTGATTATTTTTAATATTCCCAAAATAATGAGGGTTATGTAACCAGAGTCGTCGGATATAGTTGAAGTTTAGTAAGAAACCGATGGATGTTTTCGAATGAAATTTAATTTGATAAATTGATTGTTTGTTTTCTATTAATTCAATTAAATTTTATTCGAAAACATCCTTCGCTTTCTTACTAAACTTCAACTATATCCGACGACCCGATGATATGTTACTTATCACTTTTGACGACTGTACATAAACCCCACAATCCCCCGAGAGGCAAAAAAAAAATGGCAAAGACTCGAATCATAACATCCTCATTTCGATAGCACCGCCAATAGTTCGCCAAAAGTAAAATTGCCTAGTGGCCTCCAAAGCTTAATCGGATTGATACGGATAATGACGTCATCTCCCGGGGGGACCAATCCTAACCCATGTTGTCTTATTGTTGATCGTGAATTATTCAGTTCTAGAGACGGGAGAACGAGTGATGGGATTTTTGGCCCAACTGTGTTTTAAAAAAGTTGCTGTCGGCTGAAGAGCTTAAGCGCTGGTTCAATCACAGTTGTTTTTTAATGTTTAGAATTAAAAAGGCATGCGACGTATTTCTCCCTTGACTAACGCGAATCTGACCTAACGCGAATCTGGTGTAAAGCGACAAATCCTTATGCTAACAAATGAATTTTTTTTAGCATAAGGACAAGACAGAAGTACAATCGGATAAAAAGTCATTTTATTCATTAATAGGAATCATCAGAGAGAATAAAAATACCTACAACAACAAAATATGCTACAAAAAATTGCTGGCTGTTTTGGCATCCACTATTGTCTTTTATTTTTTTTATATGAATCATTTAAAAGACAGTAGCAGACGCCATAACAGTCAGAAATTTTTTGTAGCATAGTTTGTTGTTGTTTTTTTTTTTTGTAGTGGTTATAATAATAGTAACATCTGGGAGGACTGATATAGTTATCGTTATTGTAATCACTACAAAACGTCTACGATTCCTACCACTTAAGACTTGAAGTGGCAAGGATAGTAGAAGTTTTTATATGCAAAGAAGAATGTTATCAAAAACCCTTATCTTAACCGATCGTGGTTCGGTAGGCTTTTTTGCCAAGGCCATAATAATAATATAATTCTAACTGCATATAAAGGTTGGTCTGAAATATTATCACTTTCTCCACAATCAAACACGAAAATACAAGTATTCGATTTACAAAGGTACAAATACACGTACACGATTTAGTAGTCTGGCTAACCTAACTTTAGCGTTCGTCTAATCTAATCGTACGATCCTATGCAATACGATAAGTCATCTTGATATACCGTCTAAAGCTGGCAAGACAATGATTTACAGGTAGCGTCTTAAGGGGGATGCACTAAGGTAGCCCGCGAAATTCAAATTTACTTACTTTTTTTGCAATTTGCTGGTCAGTATCGGGTTGTATGAACCCAGGACCTCACATTAGGATCGACCGGAGGACACGGTGGAGCGTACGGTGGAGGTCTGCCCGGCTTGGGCAGAGCACCACCGTGTCCTTGTGGCGGCGATCGGCGGCGGCGATCTCTCGCGTCCGGCCCTGGTCCAGGCCATGGTACGGAGCGAGAGGGAATAGGAAGCCGTCACCTCCTTCTGCGAAGCAGTAATGCTCGCGAAGGAGGAGGCGGAACGCGTGAGGGAGAGGCAATCGTTGTGCCCTCACGCCTCTTGTCGCCGCGGGAGGAGACACCCGGGGCGTCGCACGGTGGATCGAAAATCGGCTGTAGAAGACATAGGATCTCGATTTCTTAAATGTTATTTTTTTTGCTGGAAATGACTTCTGCTGATCATTACTGTTCTATAAAATGTCATATGAAGTAAATGTGTGCACAAATGGAAGAGTTATAATTTTTATAAGAAAAAAATGTATGGAGCTAGTATGAAAAATCGAATTATCTCCTAAACGGCATGTTTAACCGTAATATCCTTGGAGGTGGTCATAGTGCTAATTATTTATAATTTTTTGGTTGCGGATTTGACGAAAAATTTCATGCCGTTTTTTTTAAAAATCGTCAAAATATTTTCATTTGTTTTTTCATATGAAACGATTCCTTTTAGTGTTTATGTTGAAGAACACGGACTTTTAACTACACGTAACATAAAATAGCATCACTGCTATATTTCCGAAGGAGTTGGCAGAGGTTTATAGTACACCCACACGTAGACAACTATGCTTGAGCTAGATATTTATCAACACATCATGAGTTTTAAAACTTTTCATACAACCAAATTACCAATTGTTTACTCTTCTAATGAGTCCGAAAAGAAGTGATTAAGTAACTACACTGATTAGTTCTTCTAATGAGTCTTTATAGGTGATTTAATGATTTTCAATATCTCACGGATCCTTTGCTAAGTGCACAAAGGCCTAAGTTAGATGCCAAGAAAAAGCAGAGCTTTTTTGCTGAAACTCTCGACTTAATTCAATTTCAGGAAACTGAGTTCGAGTTTTTGGATATATCCAATCTGGATGCTGACTCAGAATTGGAGTCTGACAACGAGAGTGATAAGGAAAATTTGTAAAAAAATTATATATGTACTTATTTGTAAATTTGTATTTGAGTCTGTTTGGGTTTTTTTTTTGTAATATTTAATGATATTTTGTCTTTTTTTTTATTTATTTTACTTTATTTTACAAATGCTTAGTATTAATTCCTTAAATTAAATTATTTTGTATATAATATAACTTTATATGTTACTTAAATAAGAGTTTGATAATCTTTTTTTATTTAAATTAATAAAAATGTGTCAAAAAACAGCAATTTTTTTATTTAATTTTTCTTGTTTTGTGTGGTCTTAATATTTGGGTTAATAACATATCGAACTTTTTAACTTGGACACTAAAAGGGATCGTTTTACATGTAAAAATAAATAAAAATATTTTGACGATTTTTTAAAAAAAACGGCATTAAATTTTTCGTCAAATCGGCAACCAAAAAATCATAAATAATTAGCACTATGACCACCTCCAAGGATATTACGGTTAAACATGCCGTTTAGGAGATAATTCGATTTTTCATACTAGCTTCATACAAATTTTTCGTAAAAAAAATATATTTCCTTTGTTTTTGGGCAGAATTAACTCGGGTGTCATTTTTGTACATAGTAATGATCAGCAGAAGTCATTTCCAGCAAAAAAAATAACATTTAAGAAATCGAGATCCTATGTCTTCTACAGCCGATTTTCGATCCACCGTGCGTCGGGAGTCGATACCGACTCCCGGTCACCGTAGGCGCGGGCTTGCGGACGGCGAGCAATGGGCAGCTCGCCGTCCTCGCCGTCGCCCTTCCGCTCCGCCAAGAGTGGGAGAGGTCGTTTGATGATTTCCTACCCAAAAAAAAAGTATCAGGTTGTATGTTGATTAATGATTCGCGACCGTAACAAATATGGTTTTATAGAATTATAATCATTACAATCAAGCAATACAACTCCTTAAGTTAGAATTGGCCTCAAATGTCGTTATTTCATGAAATCGTCATTCAATATGGTATAATGAACTTAGAGACATGTATTGATGATTTTTATGATTATAATTCTAAAATTAAATATTTGTTAAGGCCGCGAATCATATTTAAATCAACATACAACCTGATACTGACCTGCAAATTGCAAAAAAACATAAGAAATCTTTTATTCCGCGGGCTATCCTAACGCTTTCGCCTTAAGTGTTTACAATCTAACCCATGGTATAATAATATACTTTGCCAGGTATAGCATTCCGAGACAGTGGTCACGTGGGTGACACAAGCCTACATCATCACCGCTGTGTTACCAGTAGCGTGTAATAATAACTCCCCAACCGCCTTTATTACCTGTGCGAATCCGATAAAACAATGAGGTTTTAACCAACAATTACGTTAGTATATTTTTAAATTGTATTGTTTCGTTTGATCAGAAAAACGAAAAGACAATTTAAATGCTTTAAATATATTTTTTAACAGAGTGGTGACTGAAAATGTTTCCAGAATTCTTGTTTTGTTGCAATAAAGTGGCAAGTGGATAGTGACGTAAGCATGTGTCATTCCCGGAATGCCAGACCTTGTTTTTTTAGACCATGGTCTAACCTATTATATGGGTTTAAATTGATACTATATCCGTAAGTAATACAATAATATCAGACTGCTATGAGATTATTGTAAGACAAAGGCCTTTTCTCATTCATAGATGGAAACATAGGTCTTAGTGTATTCGATTTCAGATTGTCAGAACATCATTCATGTCATTGTTTGAACATCAGAAATATAAGCATAATTATTAATAAAGCAAGGGCGCTTTTAACTGTTGTTAATAATGCTAAAAATCTTTCGGTAAATCTTCTTTTAGTTTAGTTTTTAAGTCAAACTCTTCACGGTTTCTTAAAATTGGCCTAGCTTATTAATTATAATAAATTATACTGCCTAATCGAAGTGTGGAAGTCAAAGAGCTGGACGAGATACTATATATTTTGGTAAACTTAATTTCAGTGCCAAAGACTGGAAGACGAGGTGTCGGTCGTCCAGCGGCGAGATGGGTGGACGACATTGTTACCATCGCGAGTAGAACCTGCACCCTAATTACGTAACACACTATTTAACACAATCTGAATCATTTTGAAGCCTAGTGCTAATCCATCGCTTCATATGTTCGAAAAATTTGTCCGCACAATAACGTAAATAACGAAATGAATGTTTTTGAACTGACAAATTGAAACCCATTCCTACAGTTAGTGTGTTACGTAATTACCCCGCTGGATGAGGCTGGCACAGGAGCGTGGGGATTGCCACAAACAAAAAGGGGCCTGCGCTGAGAAGTGACTGAATTCGGACTGCGGATGATGATGTTGAAGTTCATCATTGGATTCCGAGAAAAAAATAAAATAACTAGTTATATAGGTATTCATGCGTTTATGATACCTGAAACCGTCACCAAAATTCAAGATTTTGTTTATCTCATAATCCGCCTACAAACAACTTTCAAACCAACAAGAATACTGTCAAAAAGCCTTGCAAAAACCAACCAAAACGACAAACAAACTTCACCCAATCAAAGTACTTACGAACAATAATTTTAATTAGCTTCAACACCAACAACGTAACCGCTTAAGCGACGAACGGATAATGCATTCGGGGTCATGCGCCGCGCGTGATATCTCATTTAGTTACAACCCTCGTTTAGTGCCTCAGTTTGTTTTGGAAAGTAAGAGATTATGCTACTATGTATTTAAGGTAGTTTTGTTGATGTTATTTTGAGGAAGCTGGAGGAAAGTTGTAGATGGTGGATTAATTTAGAACCAGAATAAAACATAAGAGCCGTATTCCAGAACCTCACTCAAAACTCAAGCATTAACGCACAGCACGACGACGACGGCATGGTTGGCGCAGTGGTTAAGCGATTGACTGTTGCGCTGCGTTTCGTGTGTTTGATTCCCGCACGGAACAAATATTTGTATGACCTACAAGTAGTTGTTCCGGGTCTGGCTGTTTGTGTA